>CM019703.1:36020875-36620875 GCA_009760885.1 Achatina immaculata
AGGTGTCGCTTAGATTAATGACCCTTAGTGAGGTCAAAGTTTGTCTTCCGGCCCAGACCATATTTGTTTTCTGTTTGGTCTTCAAAGTTCTTAAGTTTCTGAAGCTTTAGACCAAACATGGGTTTCCTGCAGAGTTCAGAAATGGAGACTAAGGGTGAAGTGAACTTGGAGTGCTGGAACAGATGGAGATGAGCTTAGGTACGACAAGCGTAGGATATCATGTCCTTCCATAACCCACGATCCCTTGTGCATCCCAGCAGCTTTGTCACTGAGCATTTCCCTTGCCGGGATACCAAACCATCAAACATCTTTTCTCTCTGTCTACCCCTGCCTCTTCTACCTTCGATCTTCCCTGTTGCCACTAAGGTGTTCTAGCCCCCCCCCCCCCCCCCACAAATATAGATTATCGTTTTCTGATCTTTGTTGTAATTTTCCTTGTTTCTTGTGCGTCTTTCAGAACTTCCTTGTTCGGTTTTCTCGCTGTCCCTGGCACCTTCAGCATTCTTCTTAAGAACCAAATATCTGCTCCAGCCTTTGCTCTGTCCCTCGAGTCACCGGCCACGCCTTTCATCCATAGAACAGGACTACAACGTAACAAAGTAGCCCTCTCTTCCCGGGTCTCGTAGAGTAAAGACTTGCTGGGTTTTAGTTTTTGGAAGGAGGTCTTGGCTTTTGCATTTCTGCTTATCACTTCGATGATACATCTTCAGCCTGATGCTAGTAGCAAGGTGGGTGAGTGCTTACAAGTTTTCACTTTGGTTCAGCAGGTGAGCATTTTGTGAAGAATAATCTCACCGAAAAGAGAAAAAAAGAGAAAGATTCACACGAATGTCTACTTTCCGCTGATGTTTGTAGAGTGTGTTTAGTTTACATTAAATTTAAGAAAAGAAAAAAAAAAAGGTATAAAGTACTGAATGTTGTGTTGAAAAAATCGGTATTTCAGAAAGTACTTCATGCAAAGTGAAAGACAAGTACAGTTGTACCAGTAAAAAAAAAAAAAACTGCTACCATCCTCACTGGACTGGTACAATAATCGCAGATTAGTACAGATAGTTCTCTCCGTAGGTCTTTGAGCAGGAACTGCTAGGTCACCCAGTAAACTGCAGCCCACGCGGAGAACAACTGATCATAACCTATGGAGAATCTATCATAACCTATGGAGAATCTATCATAACCTGTGGAGAATCTATCATAACTTGTGGAGAATCTATTATAACCTATGGGGAACCTATCATAACCTGTGGAGAATCTATCATAACCTGTGGAGAATCTATTATAACCTGTGGAGAATCTATTATAACCTATGGGGATCCTATCATAACCTGTGGAGAATCTATCATAACCTGTGGAATCTATTATAACACATAATATTGAAACAAGAAAGGTCATATGAGTTTAACACTCCTCCAGACCTTGTCGACTTGTCTCATTTTGTTAACTCGTTTCGTCCATTGTCCCAACTGGCTCTTATCTTTCTTTCCATTGTTTGAATAACGATTAGAATCTGTGCTTATATGGGGGGGGGGGGTAATTTTATCGTTTAAGAAATAGGTTTGAGAGAGAGAGAGAGAGAGAGAGAGAGAGAGAGAGAGAGAGAGAGAGAGTTTCACCGTGTCCAAGTCAAAGTCAAGATTCCCTACAGATCCTGGACATTTAAAAAGAACAAAATCCGATCTACTATTAACTTTTAACTTTGTGTCACGTGACTCGTCAGGGACCAGTAAAGCAAAGCCAGAGCCTATCAACCGTCGTTGGGTGCGGTTGGAACACGCAGTCAGTCATGTTATTGCCTTCTCTGTGATAAATGACTCCGCTCTGAGGCAAGACCAGCATCCGAGCTCTTCGTTCTGTTGTCTGGAGTTGAAGGGATTTGCTTTGTTCATTTCTTCGCTTGTCTGGTCCTCAGCCGGTGGAGGTGAGGTCAACAGAGCTTTTACCCGGAAGTACAACCCAAGATCAGCAACACCAGGTGTCGCTTAGATTAATGACCCTTAGTGAGGTCAAAGTTTGTCTTCCGGCCCAGACCATATTTGTTTTCTGTTTGGTCTTCAAAGTTCTTAAGTTTCTGAAGCTTTAGACCAAACATGGGTTTCCTGCAGAGTTCAGAAATGGAGACTAAGGGTGAAGTGAACTTGGAGTGCTGGAACAGATGGAGATGAGCTTAGGTACGACAAGCGTAGGATATCATGTCCTTCCATAACCCACGATCCCTTGTGCATCCCAGCAGCTTTGTCACTGAGCATTTCCCTTGCCGGGATACCAAACCATCAAACATCTTTTCTCTCTGTCTACCCCTGCCTCTTCTACCTTCGATCTTCCCTGTTGCCACTAAGGTGTTCTAGCCCCCCCCCCCCCCCCCACAAATATAGATTATCGTTTTCTGATCTTTGTTGTAATTTTCCTTGTTTCTTGTGCGTCTTTCAGAACTTCCTTGTTCGATTTTCTCGCTTTCCCTGGCACCTTCAGCATTCTTCTTAAGAACCAAATATCTGCTCCAGCCTTTGCTCTGTCCCTCGAGTCACCGGCCACGCCTTTCATCCATAGAACAGGACTACAACGTAACAAAGTAGCCCTCTCTTCCCGGGTCTCGTAGAGTAAAGACTTGCTGGGTTTTAGTTTTTGGAAGGAGGTCTTGGCTTTTGCATTTCTGCTTATCACTTCGATGATACATCTTCAGCCTGATGCTAGTAGCAAGGTGGGTGAGTGCTTACAAGTTTTCACTTTGGTTCAGCAGGTGAGCATTTTGTGAAGAATAATCTCACCGAAAAGAGAAAAAAGAGAAAGATTCACACGAATGTCTACTTTCCGCTGATGTTTGTAGAGTGTGTTTAGTTTACATTAAATTTAAGAAAAGAAAAAAAAAAGGTATAAAGTACTGAATGTTGTGTTGAAAAAATTGGTATTTCAGAAAGTACTTCATGTAAAGTGAAAGACAAGCACAGTTGTACCAGTAAAAAAAAAAAAAACTGCTACCATCCTCACTGGACTGGTACAATAATCGCAGATTAGTACAGATAGTTCTCTCCGTAGGTCTTTGAGCAGGAACTGCTAGGTCACCCAGTAAACTGCAGCCCACGCGGAGAACAACTGATCATAACCTATGGAGAATCTATCATAACCTATGGAGAATCTATCATAACCTGTGGAGAATCTATCATAACTTGTGGAGAATCTATTATAACCTATGGGGAACCTATCATAACCTGTGGAGAATCTATCATAACCTGTGGAGAATCTATTATAACCTGTGGAGAATCTATCATAACCTATGGAGATCCTATCATAACCTGTGGAGAATCTATCATAACCTGTGGAGAATCTATTATAACCTATGGGGAACCTATCATAACCTGTGGAGAATCTATCATAACCTATTGAGAACCTATCATAACCTGTGGAGAATCTATCATAACCTATGGGGAACCGATCATAATCTATGGGGAACCGATCATAACCTATGGAGAATCTATCATAACCTATGGAGAATCTATCATAACCTATGGGGAACCGATCATAACCTATGGAGAATCTACCATAACCTATGGAGAATCTATCATAACCTATGGAGAATCTACCATAACCTATGGAGAATCTATCATAACCTATGGAGAATCTACCATAACCTATGGGGAACCGATCATAACCTATGGAGAATCTATCATAACCTATGGAGAATCTACCATAACCTATGGGGAACCGATCATAACCTATGGAGAATCTATCATAACCTATGGAGAATCTACCATAACCTATGGGGAACCGATCATAACCTATGGAGAATCTATCATAACCTATGGAGAATCTACCATAACCTATGGGGAACCGATCATAACCTATGGAGAATCTATCATAACCTATGGGGAACCGATCATAACCTATGGAGAATCTATCATAACCTATGGGGAACCGATCATAACCTATGGAGAATCTACCATAACCTATGGGGAACCGATCATAACCTATGGAGAATCTATCATAACCTATGGAGAATCTACCATAACCTATGGGGAACCGATCATAACCTATGGAGAATCTATCATAACCTATGGAGAATCTACCATAACCTATGGAGAATCTATCATAACCTATGGAGAATCTACCATAACCTATGGAGAATCTATCATAACCTATGGAGAATCTATCATAACCTATGGAGAATCTATCATAACCTATGGAGAATCTATCATAACCTATGGAGAATCTATCATAACCTATGGAGAATCTATCATAACCTATGGAGAATCTATCATAACCTATGGAGAATCTATCATAACCTATGGGGAACCGATCATAACCTATGGAGAATCTATCATAACCTATGGAGAATCTATCATAACCTATGGAGAATCTATCATAACCTATGGGGAACCGATCATAACCTATGGAGAATCTATCTAACCTATGGAGAATCTACCATAACCTAGGAATCTATCATAACCTATGGAGAATCTATCATAACCTATGGAGAATCTACCATAACCTATGGAGAATCTACCATAACCTATGGAGAATCTACCATAACCTATGGAGAATCTATCATAACCTATGGAGAATCTATCATAACCTATGGAGAATCTATCATAACCTATGGAGAACCGATCATTCACTGTGGAGAAAATAAGACAATTTTTAGTCAGAGATGAAGACATCACGTTTAAGTGCTCTGGGAAAAGCCATTGCAGAAAGATTATAAAAGACACTTTTACTTATAGCGGAAAGATGCCAGTTGTTATTGTGTAAATTATATTTGTAGATAAAGAGAAAAAAAAAGACACTTGTTTAGAAGTAATAGCTTGTTTTGAGAGAGAGAGAGAGAGAGAGAGAGAGAGAGAGAGAGAGAGAAGACACTTTTATTAGAGAGAAAATTTCACCTTTTGTTACATAGGAAAAACTTCCCATTATGAGAGACGAATGGACGCCAGTATTAAAGAAAAAAAAGCACTCTTAGACTTCTAGAAGAAAAAAAAAGACACTTTTATCTAGAAAATACGCAAATGTTAACGAAAGAAAGAAGACACTGTTGGTTCTGAAACAACGGACAGAAATGACACGGAATTAGGCAAAGCTTCGGAAAGAACAAAACAAAACAAAAGAGAAACGGGAAGATTATTACGTTAGGTTTCAATAATCCCTTGAACCCACAGTCCCGGGCTGGTTGGTATTCAAGAAGTCTGAGTCAGGGACAGACAACCCGCGGTGTACGGTTGCTGAAAACCTTTCTCCTATTCTCTGTCAAGCGCCCGTTAATTTTGAGTTAATTATCCTGCCCGTTATTGTTCTGTATTTTGCGTGTTTTAATCATCCGCCCCCTTAATCTTGCTCGCTGCATCTCTCCCTCTCTCGCTCGCTCTCTCTTTCTAATCATATATAGCATGAATCACAATACTGCTGATAAAAGTCTAGTTAGACTGTTAATGCCAGTGCAACAAGTTATTAGCTTGTACCCCTGCTGAGCTACTTCTCTTGTTTTACTTGTTATTATAGCAATCACCATTTTTTTTTTTTGCAATTTAAATATCTTTATATATAACAAAATGATGTTCCGCATTTCTGTGGAGGCGTACAGTTACTGTGCTTTTACTTTTTTTTTTTTTTTTGCACTGGGCTCACGAATACAAATTTGGAAACAGTTTTGTAAACTAGGGCTCCACCAAGAGTTCTCTGCTCTGCAGCATCCGTGACAGTCTGTACTTGTGTAGTTCTGAAGTTTCTGCTTCAGCCACCCGTAGCCGTGACAATCTGTACATGTGTAGTTCTGAAGTTTCTGCTTCAGCCACCCGTAGTCGTGACAGTCTGTACATGTGTAGTTCTGAAGTTTCTGCTTCAGCCATCCGTAGCCGTGACAGTCTGTACATGTGTAGTTCTGAAGTTTCTGCTTCAGCCACCCGTAGCCGTGACAGTCTGTACATGTGTAGTTCTGAAGTTTCTGCTTCAGCCACCCGTAGTCGTGACAGTCTGTACATGTGTAGTTCTGAAGTTTCTGCTTCAGCCACCCTAGCCGTGACAGTCTGTACATGTGTAGTTCTGAAGTTTCTGCTTCAGCCACCCGTAGTCGTGACAGTCTGTACATGTGTAGTTCTGAAGTTTCTGCTTCAGCCACCCGTAGCCGTGACAGTCTGTACATGTGTAGTTCTGAAGTTTCTGCTTCAGCCACCCGTAGCCGTGACAGTCTGTACATGTGTAGTTCTGAAGTTTCTGCTTCAGCCACCCGTAGCCGTGACAGTCTGTACATGTGTAGTTCTGAAGTTTCTGCTTCAGCCACCCGTAGCCGTGACAGTCTGTACATGTGTAGTTCTAAAGTTTCTGCTTCAGCCACCCGTAGCCGTGACAGTCTGTACATGTGTAGTTCTGAAGTTTCTGCTTCAGCCACCCGTAGTCGTGACAGTCTGTACATGTGTAGTTCTGAAGTTTCTGCTTCAGCCACCCGTAGTCGGAGGGGGAGAACAAACATCACGTGAAGAAAAAGAACATCACCAGGCGCGCGAAGAATATCTCTAGTCTACGAAAAATGTCACTAATAGGACGACAAAAGTCGTTAGTCGCACGAAAAAACGTCACTAGTTGGCAGGAAAAATCTCACTGAGCGTGCGAAGAATGTTAGTAGTAGCACTACACCAACTACCGTTCCCACGATTTACACAATTAATTAAAAAAATAATCACACAAATAAAAATACGATTCACTCACAGGAGAAAAAAAAAAGACACCAGATGCACTAAAGAATAACACCACGAAGAACACCTTTAATCATCACATGAACACCAACAGCAAAAATCCTTCACATTTCATCAGACAAAAGTCCACGTGACAGCCTCTGTTGTGTGTGTGTGTGTGCGCGCGCGCGCGCTATTTTTGTTTTAGTTTTGTTTTTTGTTTTGTTCCCCCCATACAGTTCAACGTCTGCAGTGAGAATATCAGGTCGATGTCAGTCGAGAAAACAGAACTTAACAGACTCAGTAGAACGATGGTGATGTAGTGTTTATGGCAGATGTGAACTTTCAGAAATCCACTATATCAAGGAAGAAGTTGAGTAAGGCAAGATACAACGGCATTAAAGATATCTGGCTTCACATAATTTGCTCGCAGGATAATGTCTCTGTGCATATAAGCATGTCGAAGATACCAGATCGTGGTCACGTGGTGCTGGGAGCCAGTGAACTGCCGCGCCCCGCCCCGCCCCACCCCCTTTCCCTATCGTTCAATAATTAATTGCAGTGATCAGAAAATGTCAGACTTTCCCACCTTTGTTCTCCCTCTTCTGGTTGAGAAGATAAGTGGAGTGTACAGCCATCGCGTTAACCGGCAATTACCGGGAAATTACCGAGTAGAAACGAGAAAAACCGAAAGATTGAAGGTCTTCGGTTGCCGTAGCCGGGTTATATTATTTTTAAAAAAGCGAGCAAAAAAAAAAAAAAAACACCGGCAAAATCGGTTGGAGGATACTCGGGTCAAGCTGATGATGATGTTGAATTTGCGTGGGCGAGAATCAGGGAAGTTTTGACTGTGGGTTTAGTGTGTGGCATTTTGTAAAGTTTAAATCTCGACTCAGATAAGATAAGGAACAAGAACATTGACTGCCCGCTGACAAGTGTCAAGTATGTTTAGTTTTACGTTTAAAAAAGTATCAGGTACGGACTGCTGTACTGGGAGAAAAAGTATCTGGGGAAGTACTTCATGGAAAATGAAAGACTGGTATGTCTGCACTGGTTTGGTAAGATCATACAATACCAAGGAGGTATGCTCTACATGGGCTAGGTGCTATAGTCACTGCTGCCATCAAAATACAGCACATTTCTTTAAACCTTTTTTTTTTTAACCATAAAATCACTCATAACACGTAACAGTCATCATGTTATTTGAAGAATTATTCTCTCATTATCTTAACTCAAAGGCACCAATTAACTGTTTGCATTAACATTTATTAACTTTAACTTCCTTCCCTGGTGTCACGAAGTATGAGACGTTTTATAAAGTATGGTCAAGGGAGATTACCAGTGATATTTTAAAAATCCGAAAGTAGTTGTTTATTGGACTTTGCGAATCAAGAGGAGATAAATAAGATCGAATAAAGTCACGAAAGACCAAAAAATAGCACTATGATGGACACCACAGGGGAACAGAAGTAAGGGGAGACCAAAAGCGACAGGGAGAAGAACAACAGAAAGGATGTTGAGCAATAGAGGGCTCACCTGGGCAAGAGCAGAAAAAAAAAGGCAAAGGACAGGCATTTGTGGAAAACCCTTGCGGATGCCCCATGTGCCCTGGGCACTTAAGGTTCAGAGAGAGAGAGAGAGAGAGAGAGGAGAGAGAGAGAGAGAGAGAGAGGAGGTGGTTTTAAAGTTAAAATATTTGTCACGGCCTTTTGGCTAAGATCGAAGATTTAGTATCAAAGTGTAGTTCTGCGTTCTGTAGTTTCCAGATTTTGATCGTTATTTTGGAACAAACGAGATGCTCGAGGCCTGCCCTGCACATTGAATGATGGGGGTACGGTCCACATCTTGTTACGGGTGGGCCCGGTTTGCGGTACCACCGGGTCACGACCTGTTGTTTTCGTCGTTTAAAAAAAATATTTGTCACCGAACAGAATATAAGTCTATGATTCTGATAATGCTGATATAGAGAATCGATATAATCCAGACAATACCCCATGGATTATTTTCCTAAGGTTAAATATACGTGGGAGTTCTCTTCCCCACATATAACCCACATCTATCTACAGATGTATTAAAATTTAACAAGAGTTGTACGAGAAGGGTCTGGTAGACTTCAGTGGAGTTGGTTTATTATTGGTCGCTGATGGAGTAAGTAGAGTTCTCGTTTCTGGAGATACCACGAGATCGTCTGTGCCTTCTGCTAGAGCCAGAAGTTCGATGGTGTTGTGTGGTCAGATGGGGCAGCTGAGGTCATAATATGGCGCTGCTATTGTCAAGCCGTTGTTCTGAGGTCGTTGTATGGTGCAATGTTAAACTCTGTCCTTGAAAACGTGGACATCAGTGTGTTTTGTTGAGTTTTTGATGGTGATTTCTGTTCGTGGACCGCATTTCTGAGGGGCTTCGTAAGGTCTCGCTTTTCTGTAACCAAGAGATCTCTTGTCGGATAGTGGAAGAGATGAGACAGTAGTGGAGGAGATGAGAGAGTAGTGCAGGAGATGGAGAGTTAGTGGAGGAGATGAGAGAGTAGTGCAGGAGATGGGGAGTTAGTGGAGGAGATGAGAGAGTAGTGCAGGAGATGGGGAGTTAGTGGAGGAGATGAGAGAATAGTGGAGGAGATGAGAAAGTAGTGCAGGAGATGGGGAGTTAGTGGAGGAGATGAGAGAGTAGTGCAGGAGATGGGGAGTTAGTGGAGGAGATGAGAGAATAGTGGAGGAGATGAGAGAGTAGTAGAGGAGATGAAAGAGTAGTAGAGGAGATGGCAAGTAAGTGAGCAGACGAGAGAGTAGTAGAGGAGATGAGACAGTGGTGGAGGAGATGAGACAGTGGTGGAGGAGATGAGACAGTGGTGGAGGAGATGGCGAGTTAGTGGAGGAGATGAAAAGAGTAGTAGAGGAAATGGCGAGTAAGTGAGCAGATTAGAGGGGATGAGATAGTGGTGGAGGAGATGGTGAGTTAGTGGAGGAGATGGCGAGTTAGTGGAGAAGATGAGAGAGTAGTGGAGGAGATGGTGAGTTAGTGGAGAAGATGAGAGAGTAGTGGAGGAGATGGTGAGCTAGTGGAGGTGAGGAGAGAGTAATCGAGGAGATAGCGAGTTAATGGAGGAGATGCGGGAGTATTGGAGGATATGACGAATTAGGAGATGGGAGAGTAGTGGAGGAGATGGCGAGTTAGTGGAGGAGATGAGAGAGTTAGTGGAGGAGATGAGAGAGTAGTGGAGGAGATGAGAGAGTAGTGGAGGAGATGGCGAGTGTAGGAGATTAAAGAGTAGTGGAGGAACCACTGCCAAAATATTGTGACCTGACACCGAGGCGAATTCCTCTTTTTATCCAAATGTTTTAGTAGGTCTCAGCTTCTTACCATGCTCCACTCCCAGATCAGACTTGGGTGAACTATTCTGTCTTGGAACTTAGTCTCTCAAGAAGAATTATCTGTGTAGAATATCTAAAAGCTGAAGTCTCTAAATCCTACTCTGTCCTATGATTGTATTTTCGTGTATCGCGTACAGTTTTTCCACACTTGTTGTTTGACGTAATGGATTTAACATGTTTTCCACTTTGAAAAACAGAAGAAAACCACAAAAACAGTAATGTCTAGTCAGGGGCGTATCGAAAGTTGTCACGCCGAAGGGGAAATAAAATACCCCCGCCGCTGAGTGCAGAAATGTTCATGTTCTGTTTCTTTATGTAGATCATTTATTTGTAACGATTTGTAAAAAAAAAAAAAAGTATCAAAGCTAGTAAGGAAAGAATGATTGGGGTTGAGGGGGGCAGTCCACCACCTTCGCTACCCCGTCGGTACGCTTCTGCATCTAGCTTCCATGTTCCAGTATTTATCCTTATCTTTTATCGTCGCTTTGTTAAAAAAAAAAGAAAAGAAACTATTTTCTTGGTGGCATCATCACAGTATGATAGTGCCAAGCTCAACACTTCAGCTTTTTCTTGATGTTCTTCTCCTCATCAGAACATAATAATAATAATAATAATAATAATAATAATAATCATCATCATTCAATCAGTCAGTCATTTGCATGACCCTTGCAGAACTTTGCCTCCCTAACAGCTCTCCTGTAGGCCTCTCGGTTGTGAGCAAGATGGCCTAACGATGTCTTCGCCTTGGTCTTCCTCTCATTCTTTTTCCCATTATGTACCTTTCCAAGACGGTCTTGTCTAAATTATCATGACGTTTAATATGTCCAGATTCAAAATCAGTCACTACGGATTATCACAGGTGCCATGAGGTCCACACCAATAGTAGAAATGCAGAAAATAGTTGGTGTTCAACCGCTAAAGGAACGTAGAGACACAAAGGTCATGACCATGGGAGAAAAATTCCTTAGCTCTGTAAGCCATCCCCTGAAGGAGAGATTCAATAACTTGGCATTAGGACGGCTTAAAAGAAGCAGCTTCATTCATCAGGCCAAGGGTATGCGTAAGCTGATACCTGACCTTCCAACTGTAGTCACTCCATTATCATCTGTACCAGAGCATACACCATGGAAAGAAGCAGATTATACACAAATAACTATTCAGACTGAAGTGAAAGATGTGCAGAATGGTGAGATGCAGAGCAGTCTTGTAAGATGAGAGAGTAGTGGAGGAGATGGTGAGCTAGGAGATGGCGAGTTAGTGGAGAAGATGAGAGTAGTGGAGGAGATGGTGAGCTAGTGGAGGTGAGGAGAGAGTAATCGAGGAGATAGCGAGTTAATGGAGGAGATGCGGGAGTATTGGAGGATATGACGAATTAGGAGATGGGAGAGTAGTGGAGGAGATGGCGAGTTAGTGGAGGAGATGAGAGAGTAGTGGAGGAGATGAGAGAGTAGTGGAGGAGATGAGAGAGTAGTGGAGGAGATGGCGAGTGTAGGAGATTAAAGAGTAGTGGAGGAACCACTGCCAAAATATTGTGACCTGACACCGAGGCGAATTCCTCTTTTTATCCAAATGTTTTAGTAGGTCTCAGCTTCTTACCATGCTCCACTCCCAGATCAGACTTGGGTGAACTATTCTGTCTTGGAACTTAGTCTCTCAAGAAGAATCATCTGTGTAGAATATCTAAAAGCTGAAGTCTCTAAATCCTACTCTGTCCTATGATTGTATTTTCGTGTATCGCGTACAGTTTTTCCACACTTGGTGTTTGACGTAATGGATTTAACATGTTTTCCACTTTGAAAAACAGAAGAAAACCACAAAAACAGTAATGTCTAGTCAGGGGCGTATCGAAAGTTGTCACGCCGAAGGGGAAATAAAATACCCCCGCCGCTGAGTGCAGAAATGTTCATGTTCTGTTTCTTTATGTAGATCATTTATTTGTAACGATTTGTAAAAAAAAACAAAAAAACGTATCAAAGCTAATAAGGAAAGAATGATTGGGGTGGTGGGGGGCAGTCCACCACCTTCGCTACCCCGTCGGTACGCCTCTGCATCTAGCTTCCATGTTCCAGTATTTATCCTTATCTTTTATCGTCGCTTTGTTAAAAAAAAAAAGAAAAGAAAATATTTTCTTGGTGGCATCATCACAGTATGACAGTGCCAAGCTCAACACTTCAGCTTTTTCTTGATGTTCTTCTCCTCATCAGAACATAATAATAATAATAATCATCATCATCATTCAATCAGTCAGTCATTTGCATGACCCTTGCAGAACTTTGCCTCCCTAACAGCTCTCCTGTAGGCCTCTCGGTTGTGAGCAAGATGGCCTAACGATGTCTTCGCCTTGGTCTTCCTCTCATTCTTTTTCCCATTATGTACCCTTCCAAGACGGTCTTGTCTAAATTATCATGACGTTTAATATGTCCAGAATATTTAAGTTTTCTCTCTTTAATCCTCTTTACTAGCCAGCCTTCTTCAATATTAAGTTCTTGTAGTATGGATATATTTGTTATTTTTTGTGTCCACGATATTTGAAGAACTCTTCTGTAGCATTTATATTCAAAGGCATTTATGTGTTTCTCAGCTGTTTTGTTAAGTGTCCAGGTCTCACAGGCATATGTTGCGATGGGAAAGATGCATGCCCTTAAAAATCTTATTTTTGTAGTTCTGTCTGTTCCTATATATCTATACTGCAAGAGCTTAATATTGAAGAAGGCTGGCTAGTAAAGAGGATTAAAGAGAGAAAACTTAAATATTTTGGCCACATTAAACGTCATGATAATTTAGAGAAGACCATATTGGAAGGATACATAATGGGAAAAAGAAAGAGAGGAAGACCGAAACGAAGATGGCTGCAAGACATCGTTGATGATCTGGAAATGGATGCAGCAGCAGCAGGCCATCTTGCTCACAACCGAGAGGCCTACAGGAGTGCTGTTTGGGAGGCAAAGTTCCGCAAGGGACATGCAAAGGAATGAATGAATGAATGTCTGTTCCTCTCCACAGCTTCTTTAGTTCTTTTACTTTCTGAAGAGAGATAGATGTCCTCCTTTTACAAGTAATTTCCCTCATTGTATCTCCATTATTAGTTAGTAATGATCCAAGATCATCATCACTACCAAAATGGTAAAGTCATATTTTTCCTTCTATTACATTTTATAATTATTATTTATCTCAACAATTGCTGAAAGCACAGCATTCTCATCATCACTATGTTGCTTTTTAAAAAAGTCTTAAAATGTGACTTGCAACATTTATAACAGTTAGGGCAATTATTGCTGCAGTTGAAAAACTATCAGACTCCAGAATTGATACATGTCCTGTAGTAATTCTCACAGATGCAAGATCAGTACTGGAGGCTCTTCAGTGCAACAAACTACCAGACCTTAAGGATGCCTTGTCAAAAATTGGCTTACAACATGGAGTCACTTTGCAGTGGATTCCCTCCCACTGTGGGATACCAGGCAATGAGAAAGCTGACCATCTGGCCAAAGAGGGCACTGAAATGGAGCAACCAGACATACCAGTCACCTATAATCAGAAGAAAAGCATGATAAAAACCTACAGGAAGCCACAAACACCACCACATGATGACTATCACATGCTAAACAGAAAGGAACAAGTCACCATCTTCCGTCTCCGAACAGGACACAGCCGACTCCGAAGTCATATGTATACAAAGTTTAAGGTTGGTACTACTAATCTATGTACATGTGCCCAGGTGCCCCAAACCGTGGAACATATCCTCCAGAACTGCATCAACTACGAGACACTGAGAAATAATTACTGGCCCAGTGAAACCACTAAAGAAGATAAGCTCTACGGTTCCATACATGAGTTACAAAAAACAGTGAAATTTATCCAAGAGACAGGACTGCAGATATAGACAGACAGTGCGAACGAAGAAGAAGAATATGTCCAGAATATTTAAGTTTTCTCTCTTTAATCCTCTTTACTAGCCAGCCTTCTTCAATATTAAGTTCTTGTAGTATGGATATATTTGTTCTTTTTTGTGTCCACGATATTTGAAGAACTCTTCTGTAGCATTTATATTCAAAGGCATTTATGTGTTTCTCAGCTGTTTTGTTAAGTGTCCAGGTCTCACAGGCATATGTTGTGATGGGAAAGATGCATGTCCTTAAAAATCTTATTTTTGTAGTTCTGTCTGTTCCTCTCCACAGCTTCTTTAGTTCTTTTACTTTCTGAAGAGAGATAGATGTCCTCCTTTTACAAGTAATTTCCCTCATTGTATCTCCATTATTAGTTAGTAATGATCCAAGATCATCATCACTACCAAGATGGTAAAGTCATATTTTTCCTTCTATTACATTTTATAATTATTATTTATCTCAACAATTGCTGAAAGCACAGCATTCTCATCATCACTATGTTGCTTTTAAAAAAACGTCTTAAAATGTGACTTGCAACATTTATAACAGTTAGCGAAAGGAAGAAGAGAAACACACGACATGTTTTCAGTTCGGAACAACACGTGTAACATTGTGAATTCTTCACTTAATCTTCTTTCTCTTACATTTAGAGCCTTCTTTTGTAGTAATTCTAATCCTTTCTTGCCAGTTCCTGGCGCTGTCTGTGTCCCATTCATCGTCGTGTCTTTAATCTGCACGTTCAATTCTTTCGCCTTCAAGGACCTGGGGACGTTAATTTGGAACTTCAGGTTAATAATAATAATAATAATAATAATAATAATGTGCCATGCCGACTGGCGTTGGCTATTATGCTTCTTCAGAGTACACGATCCTTCATGCAGGCCATCAGCTCAGTTGGTGATCTCCTCTCACACCGTCCCGTCAGACTGTCCAGTATCATTTCTCTTGGTCTTCCTCTTGATCTTCTTCCTTCTATTTTTCATATTGTTATATTATTTTCAATGCCCCCTCTTCTCATTGCATGTCCTATGAAAGTATATTGTCTCTCTCTTTTTTGACAAGTTTTTTTTTTTTTTGTCTCTCTAGCTCTTCTTATACATTCTTCATTTTTTATTTTTGCTGTTGAGGCCGGTAATCAAAGCAACAAAATTTTTTATGTCTGCGGCCAGTTTTAGTTAGGGGACTCTGGGGCGGTAATAACAGAACCATAACTGCATAACCAGGGCTATTTGTTTAACTTGGGCCCGAAGCAGCCGGGATGGAAGTGAATTATATAATATTGTTCTAGTTCACGGTGAATACGCCGCACATTCCTTTACCGTCTGCTGAACTAGACCACGTTTACCTTCCCCACAATTCAGTTCGGCAAACTATTAGCCAATCAGAACACGTGATTCACACAACTCGGTCTGCATGTTCAGAAAATGGCCGGGTATGTGTTGATAGTTTCTGGTAAACAGAGGGAGCACCTGTCCCGTATTTTACCGGCAGGTGTTAGAGTACTCTTTCCTTTCCTCTGGGTCACTCCGACGCTCAAAGAGGAACGTGTTTTTGTCATTGTCGCCAGCTTTAGAGATGGCAGGAGCTGATAATGAAAGTTCTTTAACAGCGTCTTTCTCAAGGTTGTTATGCTAATTCTGTGTAACATAGACCAGGCTTATGTCTGCTGTCGATGTCTGTCACTTTCAGCAAGCTCTGTCTGTTCCAGGATGGTGTAGTATGGAGGATGTTCGTCCATTTTCTCTAGATTATTGCCAGACAGTGTGTGTTTTCTTCATGATAATCATACAGACAGTAATATTAATCTGAGAAGTACATATAGCTCAGCCCATAGGGGTACTTTCTTTTGCATAGTCTTATAAAATACGAACTTTTAAACGTATTCCAGACAGCATTTATGTTGTATTTCCTGTACTTTGACAAAAATTTATAAAGAATACATTACTTGTCAGGTTTTTCCTGAAGTACTAGTTAGCAGTTAGTCAGTCTGCGGATCTTTACCTCCCTACCAGCTATCTTGTAGGCCTCTCGGTGGTAAACAAGATGGCCTGCTGCTGATGTATCAATTTGCAGATTATCAACGATGCCTTGCAGCCATCTTCTCCTTGGTCTTCCACTCTCTTTTTTCCCATTATGTACCTTTCGAAGACGGTTTCTAAATTATCATGACGTTTAATGTGTCCAAAATATGTAAATTTTCTCTGTTTAATCCTCTTTAACTAGCCAACCTTCTTTAATATCAAGTTCTTGTAGTATGGATATATTTGTTCTTTTTTGTGTCCATGATATTTGAAGGACTCTTCTGTAGCATTTACATTCAAAAGTATTTATGTGTTTCTCAGCTGTTTTGTTAAGTGTCCGGGTCTCACAGGCATATGTTGCGATGGGAAAGATGTATGCCCGTAAAATTATTTGTGTACTTCTGTTTGTTCCTCTCCACAGCTTCTTTGGCTGTTTTATTGTTTGAAGAGCGATAGATGTCCTGTGTTGAATTTCCAAATTGGCACTTTCTGAAAAATGGTACTTTCTGAGTACTTTTCTGTGTCTTCTAACCAGTACTTTTGCTATGGAGGCGGAGTCGGTAGAAATGTACATGTTTATGAAGGAGTAGGAGTCGTGCTGCAAACTAAAAAGCTTGTCTTGCTTTAGCCATTAGTTTTTTCAATGATTTTTTTTTCTGCTACATCAGCTCCCTCTTTTTCCTTTCGTTGAAATATAAAACTAGTGTTTCTGTCAAATTCCTTCAATTTCCCACCATCTTCTTCCACTTGTGGCCCCTCCTCCACCCCCACCCTGCGTAGTCTTTCTCTCGTACAAACACATGCGCGCACGTATACGCGCACACACACACACATACTCTCTCATCAGACGTATATACACACACACATATACTCTCTCATCAGACGTATATACACACACACATACTCTCTCATCAGACGTATATACACACACACATACTCTCTCATCAGACGTATATACACACACACATACTCTCTCATCAGACGTATATACACACACATACTCTCTCATCAGACGTATATACACACACACACATACTCTCATCAGACGTATATACACACACATACTCATCAGACGTATATACACACACACATACTCTCATCAGACGTATATACACACACATACTCTCATCAGACGTATATACACACACATACTCTCATCAGACGTATATACACACACATACTCTCATCAGACGTATATACACACACATACTCTCATCAGACGTATATACACACACACATACTCTCATCAGACGTATATACACACACATACTCTCATCAGACGTATATACACACACACATACTCTCTCATCAGACGTATATACACACACACATACTCTCATCAGACGTATATACACACACACATACTCTCTCATCAGACGTATATACACACACATACTCTCATCAGACGTATATACACACATACTCTCATCAGACGTATATACACACACACATACTCTCTCATCAGACGTATATACACACACATACTCTCATCAGACGTATATACACACACACATACTCTCTCATCAGACGTATATACACACACATACTCTCATCAGACGTATATACACACACATACTCTCATCAGACGTATATACACACACACATACTCTCATCAGACGTATATACACACACACACACTCTCATCAGACGTATATACACACACACATACTCTCATCAGACGTATATACACACACACATATACTCTCATCAGACGTATATACACACACACACATACTCTCATCAGACCAGATCAGTCTAAACCTTTGTCATATCAGAAAATTACGGTTGTTCTGTATTTCAAGAAAAGAACATTTTGGGTCAGATAATTTTATATATAAAATACAGTCATTTTTTATACATAAAATAAAGTGAACAGAAAAGTCTGTGCTTTAAAGAGGTCGTTCAGACGGTGGTGTTGCCCGCGCTGTTTGCGACAAGATGCTCCAGCAACTGTTAAGATCATGTCCATTGCTATCTGGAGACATTTAGAGCGTGGTCAACAATCTAGGTCAGAGATCACAGAACATGCCTAACGGGCACACCTGGACCTTTTTGTGTCGGTTTATAATTGATCGATCTATCTTCTAAACCACACACCGCCCTTTTAAGTTGGTTCAGCTGTGCCTGGCTGTTAGGTTAAAGCTCCGAACCTCCGATACAGAGGTCATACGATCGATCTTGTGGCCAGCTGTTTCACTACGTGATAACTCACAGATGTCAGTTCTTTTAAACAGAAAGCGTAGGAGCTCAGTAACTGAAAGTTGACCCAAAACCGTATCGCAGGAAGTGACAACCAGTCTTTTGTTGGCGGAAAGAACTCTGAGAATCTACAGAGTGGTAGCTTCATTTCCACGAAATTCTGTATGCTCGTTTTGAAGTGCCCACATTTGCTGGATACATATTAGTGGGGCCGTTTCTGGATATTAAATATCATATTGGCCGTAAATATTAATGGTACAGTTGCTGGATATAAAGTATCAAGTTTACTGTATGTGCTAGGAGGACAGTTGCTGGATATAAAGTGTCAAGTTTACTGTATGTGCTAGGAGGACAGTTGCTGGATATCAAGTATCAGGTTTGCTTTTATATGCTAGGAGCACAGTTGTTGGATACAAGTAAGTAGTAGCTCAAAGTTGTATGTACTAAACTGTATATTAAAAAAACGTATTGAAAAGTAATATTACGGCTTTAACCAGCAAGGACCGGCGTGGAGTAAATATTGTACTTCAGGTCAGTAGGCCATTTACAATCAAACCAGGTGGGTGGGGGAGGGGGGTTAGGGTGGTCAAAATAGAGAAGTATCTCTAGACAAACAATGAAGACAGCACACGGAGACAGTTTTAATGAAGATGATTCTTTGGTTTATATCGTTTTACCTGCCCGTCAGTTTCTGTCTCAGCCCTGTGACCTTTTGTTGTAGTTGCCTGGTCGTGTGTTCTTAAGCTCAGCTCAGTTCGGATCTTATTTAGGTGAAGTTTGTGGGAAGGAGAGGAGCTGAATACCCAGAGAGAGAGAGAGAGAGAGAGAGAGAGAGAGGAGGAGGAATACAGACAAAGAGAAAAACAGAAAAGGAAAGATGGATAGAGCGAGAGGAATACAGACAAGAGAGAGAGAGACAGACAGATCGAGAGGAATACAGACAAAGAGAGAGAGAGAGAGAGAGAGAGAGACAGATCGAGAGGAATGCAGACAAGAGAGGAATACTGACAAGAGAGAGAGAGACAGATCGAGAGGAATACAGACAAGAAAGAGAGAGACAGACAAATCGAGAGAAGTATAAAGAAGAGAGAGAGAGACAGATCGAGAAGAATACAGACGAGAGAGACAGATGGAGGAACGGCGATAGGAACACAGACAAGAGAGAGAGAGACACGGAGAGAAAGACAGGGCGATAGGAACGCAGACAAGAGAGAGAGAGAGGGAGAGACAGAAAAAGGCAGGGCGACAAGAACACAGACAAGAGAGAGAGACACAGAGAGAAAGACAGGGTGACAAGAACACAGACAAGAGAGAGACAGAGAGAAAGATAGGGCTAGAGGAACAACAAACAGAGGGGCAGAAATAAACCGAGGGCGGGCATAGAACGAGATTAAAACACGCACACACATACAGAGAGAGAGACAGAGAGATACACAGAGAGAGACAGAGATACACAGAGAGAGACAGAGAGATACACAGAGAGAGACAGAGAGATACACAGAGAGAGACAGAGATACACAGAGAGAGACACAGAGAGACAGGGAGAGAGACAGAGATACAACGCAGAGAGGGACAGAAAGAGACAGGGAGATACACAGAGAGAGACAGATAGAGATACAGAGAGAGAGGGAGAGAGAGACAGAGGTACACACAGAGAGAGAAAGAGAGAGAGGGAGAGAGACAGAGAGGGAGCATACATATAAAAAGATCAGCTGCACTGAAATTAGTTCAATCTTAACATCCTGAATTTTTAATGTTTCATTTCGTATTACAGTAAACAGATCATTTTTTATACATAAAATAAAGTGAACAGAAAAGTCTGTGCTTTAAAGAGGTCGTTCAGACGGTGGTGTTGCCCGCGCTGTTTGCGACAAGATGCTCCAGCAACTGTTAAGATCATGTCCATTGCTATCTGGAGACATTTAGAGCGTGGTCAACAATCTAGGTCAGAGATCACAGAACATGCCTAACGGGCACACCTGGACCTTTTTGTGTCGGTTTATAATTGATCGATCTATCTTCTAAACCACACACCGCCCTTTTAAGTTGGTTCAGCTGTGCCTGGCTGTTAGGTTAAAGCTCCGAACCTCCGATACAGAGGTCATACGATCGATCTTGTGGCCAGCTGTTTCACTACGTGATAACTCACAGATGTCGGTTCTTTTAAACAGAAAGCGTAGGAGCTCAGTAACTGAAAGTTGACCCAAAACCGTATCGCAGGAAGTGACAACCAGTCTTTTGTTGGCGGAAAGAACTCTGAGAATCTACAGAGTGGTAGCTTCATTTCCACGAAATTCTGTATGCTCGTTTTGAAGTGCCCACATTTGCTGGATACATATTAGTGGGGCCGTTTCTGGATATTAAATATCATATTGGCCGTAAATATTAATGGTACAGTTGCTGGATATAAAGTATCAAGTTTACTGTATGTGCTAGGAGGACAGTTGCTGGATATAAAGTGTCAAGTTTACTGTATGTGCTAGGAGGACAGTTGCTGGATATCAAGTATCAGGTTTGCTTTTATATGCTAGGAGCACAGTTGTTGGATACAAGTAAGTAGTAGCTCAAAGTTGTATGTACTAAACTGTATATTAAAAAAACGTATTGAAAAGTAATATTACGGCTTTAACCAGCAAGGACCGGCGTGGAGTAAATATTGTACTTCAGGTCAGTAGGCCATTTACAATCAAACCAGGTGGGTGGGGGAGGGGGGTTAGGGTGGTCAAAATAGAGAAGTATCTCTAGACAAACAATGAAGACAGCACACGGAGACAGTTTTAATGAAGATGATTCTTTGGTTTATATCGTTTTACCTGCCCGTCAGTTTCTGTCTCAGCCCTGTGACCTTTTGTTGTAGTTGCCTGGTCGTGTGTTCTTAAGCTCAGCTCAGTTCGGATCTTATTTAGGTGAAGTTTGTGGGAAGGAGAGGAGCTGAATACCCAGAGAGAGAGAGAGAGAGAGAGAGAGAGAGAGAGGAGGAGGAATACAGACAAAGAGAAAAACAGAAAAGGAAAGATGGATAGAGCGAGAGGAATACAGACAAGAGAGAGAGAGACAGACAGATCGAGAGGAATACAGACAAAAGAGAGAGAGAGAGAGAGAGAGAGAGAGACAGATCGAGAGGAATGCAGACAAGAGAGGAATACTGACAAGAGAGAGAGACAGATCGAGAGGAATACAGACAAGAAAGAGAGAGACAGACAAATCGAGAGAAGTATAAAGAAGAGAGAGAGAGACAGATCGAGAAGAATACAGACGAGAGAGACAGATGGAGGAACGGCGATAGGAACACAGACAAAGAGAGAGAGAGACACGGAGAGAAAGACAGGGCGATAGGAACGCAGACAAAGAGAGAGAGAGAGGGAGAGACAGAAAAAGGCAGGGCGACAAGAACACAGACAAAGAGAGAGAGACACAGAGAGAAAGACAGGGTGACAAGAACACAGACAAAGAGAGAGACAGAGAGAAAGATAGGGCTAGAGGAACAACAAACAGAGGGGCAGAAATAAACCGAGGGCGGGCATAGAACGAGATTAAAACACGCACACACATACAGAGAGAGAGACAGAGAGATACACAGAGAGAGACAGAGATACACAGAGAGAGACAGAGAGATACACAGAGAGAGACAGAGAGATACACAGAGAGAGACAGAGATACACAGAGAGAGACACAGAGAGACAGGGAGAGAGACAGAGATACAACGCAGAGAGGGACAGAAAGAGACAGGGAGATACACAGAGAGAGACAGATAGAGATACAGAGAGAGAGGGAGAGAGAGACAGAGGTACACACAGAGAGAGAAAGAGAGAGAGGGAGAGAGACAGAGAGGGAGCATACATATAAAAAGATCAGCTGCACTGAAATTAGTTCAATCTTAACATCCTGAATTTTTAATGTTTCATTTCGTATTACAGTAAACAGATCATGTTCTATATGCGAGTACACAGTACTGACGCGTGTCCTTTATCTGTCTGTCTGTCTTACTAGACTGTAGTGTAGCCTAATCAATAGCGTACTGCCTTTTATTTATGAGGTTGTGGACTCGAGGCTTACTCCCATCGCGCTTCAGTCTAGCTGTTGTGAAAATAGGTACCTCACACACTGTTAGGGAAAACTGTGAAAGTTGTGTATGATATCCGGACACATATGACCACCATCGTAAATATCTGCCTCCATGAAGTGTAAGAAAACCTCTAGATCGGAGATGATTTGATACAGGACAGGTATCTCTGGAGAACAAAGTACGCATAATGTTTCTACACGCGTCATGATGATGATCATTTCTGGAGATTAGAACATTTTCGGTACTTAAAAAGTCCCGACCTGGCTCCAGAAAAAAGAGTAGTGACAGAATTCATAGAGGCAGCCTGTCTCTTTACCTACATAGAGGTAGTCCATCTCTTTATCTTCATGGAGGTAGTCCGTCTCTTTATCTGCATGGAAGTAGTCCATCTCTTTATCTACATGGAGGTAGTCAGTCTCTTTATCTACATGGAGGTAGTCAGTCTCTTTACCTACATAGAGGCAGCCCGTCTGTTTACCTACATAGAAGCAGCCCGTCTCTTTACCTACATAGAAGCAGCCAGTCTCTTACCTACATAGAAGCAGCCAGTCTCTTTGCCTATATAAAGTGTCAAGTTTACTGTATGTGCTAGGAGGACAGTTGCTGGATATCAAGTATCAAGTTTGCTTTTATATGCTAGGAGCACAGTTGTTGGATACAAGTAAGTAGTAGCTCAAAGTTGTATGTACTAAACTGTATATTAAAAAAAACATATTGAAAAGTAATATTACGGCTTTAACCAGCAAGGACCGGCGTGGAGTAAATATTGTACTTCAGGTCAGTAGGCCATTTACAATCAAACCAGGCGGGGATTAAGGGGGGGGGGTTAGGGTGGTCAAAATAGAGAAGTATCTCTAGACAAACAATGAAGACAGCACACGGAGACAGTTTTAATGAAGATGATTCTTTGTTTTATATCGTTTTACCTGCGCGTCAGTTTCTGTCTCAGCCCTTTGACCTTTTGTTGTAGTTGCCTGGTCGTGTGCTCTTATGCTCAGCCCAGTCCAGATCTTATTTAGGTGAAGTTTGTGGGAAGGAGAGGAGCTGAATACCCAGAGAGAGAGAGAGAGAGAGGAGGAGGAATACAGACAAAGAGAAAAACAGAAAAGGAAAGATGGATAGAGCGAGAGGAATACAGACAAGAGAGAGAGACAGACAGATCGAGAGGAATACAGACAAAAGAGAGAGAGAGAGAGAGAGACAGATCGAGAGGAATGCAGACAAGAGAGGAATACTGACAAGAGAGAGAGACAGATCGAGAGGAATACAGACAAGAGAGAGAGAGAGAGACAGATCGAGAGAAGTATAAAGAAGAGAGAGAGAAGAATGCAGACGAGAGAGACAGATGGAGGAACGGCGATAGGAACACGGACAAAGAGAGAGAGAGAGAGAGACACGGAGAGAAAGACAGGGCGATAGGAACGCAGACAAAGAGAGAGAGAGAGAGAGAGGGAGAGACAGAAGAAGGCAGGGCGACAAGAACACAGACAAAGAGAGAGAGACACGCAGAGAGAAGACAGGGCGACAGGAACAACAGACAAAGAGAGAGAGAGAGAGAGACAGAGAGATGCACAGATAGAGAAAGAGAGAGAGGGAGAGAGACAGAGAGGGAGCATACATATAAAAAGATCAGCTGCACTGAAATTAGTTCAATCTTAACATCCTGAATTTTTAATGTTTCATTTCGTATTACAGTAAACAGATCATGTTCTATATGCGAGTACACAGTACTGACGCGTGTCCTTTATCTGTCTGTCTGTCTTACTAGACTGTAGTGTAGCCTAATCAATAGCGTACTGCCTTTTATTTATGAGGTTGTGGACTCGAGGCTTACTCCCATCGCGCTTCAGTCTAGCTGTTGTGAAAATAGGTACCTCACACACTGTTAGGGAAAACTGTGTGAAAGTTGTATATGATATCCGGACACATATGACCACCATCGTAAATATCTGCCTCCATGAAGTGTAAGAAAACCTCTAGATCGGAGATGATTTGACACAGGACAGGTATCTCTGGAGAATAAAGTACGCATAATGTTTCTACACGCGTCATGATGATGATCATTTCTGGAGATTAGAACATTTTCGGTACTTAAAAAGTCCCGACCTGGCTCCAGAAAAAAGAGTAGTGACAGAATTCATAGAGGCAGCCTGTCTCTTTACCTACATAGAGGCAGCCCGTCTCTTTACCTACATAGAAGCAGGCCGTCTCTTTACCTACATAGAGGCAGCCAGTCTCTTTACCTACATAGAGGCAGCCAGTCTCTTTACCTACATAGAAGCAGGCCGTCTCTTTACCTACATAGAAGCAGGCCGTCTCTTTACCTACATAGAAGCAGGCCGTCTCTTTGCCTACATAGAAGCAGGCCGTCTCTTTGCCTACATAGAGGCAGCCCGTCTCTTTGCCTACATAGAAGCAGCCAGTCTCTTTACCTACATAGAAGCAGCCCGTCTCTTTGCCTACATAGAGGCAGCCCGTCTCTTTGCCTACATAGAGGCAGCCCGTCTCTTTGCCTACATAAAAGCAGGCCGTCTCTTTGCCTACATAGAGGCAGCCCGTCTCTTTGCCTACATAAAAGCAGCCCGTCTCTTTGCCTACATAGAGGCAGCCCGTCTCTTTGCCTACATAGAGGCAGCCCGTCTCTTTGCCTACATAGAGGCAGCCCGTCTCTTTACCTACATAGAGGCAGCCCGTCTCTTTGCCTACATAGAGGCAGCCCGTCTCTTTGCCTACATAGAGGCAGCCCGTCTCTTTGCCTACATAGAGGCAGCCCGTCTCTTTGCCTACATAGAGGCAGCCCGTCTCTTTACCTACATAAAAGCAGCCCGTCTCTTTGCCTACATAGCCAAGCGTATTACTTTTCAGTGTATCTCTCTCTCTCTCTCTCTCTCTCTCTCTCTCTCTCTCTCTCAACCTTAAGTGCCCAGAGCACATGGGGCTTCCGCAAGGGTTTTCCACAAATGCCTGTCCTTTGCCTTTTTTTCGCTCTTGCCCAGGTGAGCCCTCTGTTGCTCAACATCCTTTCTGTTGTTCTCCTCCATGTCTCTTTTGGTCTACCTTTACTTGTTTTCCCCTGTGGTGTCCATCTTAGTGCTGTTTTTGGTAGTGAGTTGTCAGTCATTCGGAGCACATGTCCCAACCTTCGCCAGCGTCTCTCCTTAGTAATTGCTGTCAGTCCAGTGGCTGGCTTTCACCCACAACCTTCATGGACGCAAGTTTCCTGATAAGCATTTCTCATTCCACCTGCATTAACTGTTTCTGTAGCAGTCTGATGGTTTTTTCAATGAATACTTAACAAGTAATAGTAATAATAATAATAATACTAATAATAATACTAATAATAATAGCAATAATAATAATAATAATAATTTTCAGAAGATTTAAGAATCTGTTGTTTAAAAGTTTGTGCTTTTATTTCAGGTATGTTGTCCATTGACCTAATTTCCAGTTTGAAAACATTCTATACTGGAAGTTGACACCACGAGGTGAGTACTAGAAGTTTTGCTAGTTGTTTGTGTTTGTGTGTCTTTGTTCTGTTATCAAAATGATTTGACCTTTACACTTTTGTGGCGTGGTGCAGAGATAGAAGCTCACTTTGTGGTTAACTGCTCTGGCAGTGTCTGATGGGTATCCGCTCTGGTGTGAGGCTTCGTGAAGATTTGTCGGGGAAGACTTGATCCATTGCAGTGTAGCGCGTCCTTCGGCACAACAGCCCGGTGAAAGAAGTAAGGATCGCAAAATTCTCCGTCGTGGTGACGGTTTACCGAGCAGTCTTGGAGCTGCAGTTCTTGGATGGTCATCGTTCAGTCTCCTTGCGCGCTCCGTGGTACATCAGACAAGCCATGACAACCAGTTTTCTTCAACATCAGCATCGCCTTCATCATCAACGAAAAGAAGAGCTCGTTTTGTGTTTTTAGAAACAAAGAGAAAAAAAAACAATGTTGACAGATGAACACATTTTCTTTCTCCTAATATTGAGATTCTGGCAGAAAAAAACTCCCGCGATATCCTTTAAGGGCCCACATTTTTATTGCTTTCGCCATTATCGTCACGCGGCCCACTCTGGTCACGTGCCTGTTGATACTCTGCACGTGATGTGATCTCCGCTTGTTTGATCTTCTGATGACCTGCTTTCATCCTTGTCGGTTCCTGTCAGTGTGCACCATCATCAAGAGATCAGCTGTTTTTTTAGAACGTTCTTTTAAAACTCGGGCGTATGAGTGTGGGATTGGAGGTACACAGGAGAAATACTCCGCCCCACTTCATCGGGGCGCAAAAATTGTAACGTGGCATTAAGCTGAAACGTGCACCCCGTGAACATTATATTTTTTCTATATGTTTTGAAACTTAGCGCCCAAGAAAGAGAAAATGGAGGCAAAGGTTGAAAAATGTAAGAGAAATCTAGTTTCTCTGCGCCCTTTTCTTCTGTATTAACCACATTTTATGAGCGTCAGTTTTCTTGTTCGCTCTCTTATTTAATGTCTTTTCTTATTCGCCAAAGAGAAGAACGAAGAGTATTTTGTATTTGACAGAACTCATCGTATTTTAAGATATTGTTTTCATTGTCCTGAAGATACTTTTGGTCAGACCTATCTTCTGTTAATTTCCATTTCGTATTTTCTACTATCAGTCTTTATGTGCTGGTGGCATGTATAGTTTTTTTTGTATACTTCGTTAACTCTGTTGAACATTCACTTTAATTAGCCATATTTTTTTTTCAGACAGTCGCGTTAGTTATGTAGACTTTTTCAAACAGTCGTGTTAGTTATGTAGACTTTTTCAAACAGTCGTGTTAGTTATGTAGACTTTTTCAAACAGTCGTGTTAGTTATGTAAACTTTTTCAAACAGTCGCATTAGTTATGTAGACTTTTTCAAACAGTCGCGTTAGTTATGTAGACTTTTTCAAACAGTCGTGTTAGTTATGTAGACTTTTTCAAACAGTCGTGTTAGTTATGTAGACTTTTTCAAACAGTCGTGTTAGTTATGTAGACTTTTTCAAACAGTCGTGTTAGTTATGTAGACTTTTTCAAACAGTCGCATTAGTTATGTAGACTTTTTCAAACAGTCGCGTTAGTTATGTAGACTTTTTCAAACAGTCGCATTAGTTATGTAGACTTTTTCAAACAGTCGCGTTAGTTATGTAGACTTTTTCAAACAGTCGTGTTAGTTATGTAGACTTTTTCAAATAGTCGCGTTAGTTATGTAGACTTTTTCAAATAGTCGCGTTATGTAGAACTTTTCAAATAGTCGCGTTATTTATGTAGACCATTTCAAACACTCGCGTTAGTTTTGTAGATCATTTCAAATACTCGCGTTAGTTATGTAGACCATTTCAAACACTCGCGTTAGTTTTGTAGATCATTTCAAATACTCGCGTTAGTTATGTAGATTTTTTCAAACAGTTGGGATTTTCAGTGAGAACATGATGCATCTCTTCATCACAACAAGATGTATCTGTTCATTCAGAACATGGTCCCAGCTTTTTCAGAATCTGTTTTATTAACAGATTATATTTGGAAAAATGTTGCCTGTTTGTAAAGTGAACATTTTTCCCATGGCGGATCAAGAGTACAGTCAGTGTTCTAGTGTTTACTTTCTAAGAGTACAGTCCGTGTTCTAGTGTTTACTTCCTAAGAGTACAGTCCGTGTTCTAGTGTTTACTTCCTAAGAGTACAGTCCATTTTCTAGTGTTTACTTCCTAAGAGTACAGTCCATTTTCTAGTGTTTACTTCCTAAGAGTACAGTCAGTGTTCTAGTGTTTACTTCCTAAGAGTACAGTCCGTGTTCTAGTGTTTACTTCCTAAGAGTACAGTCAGTGTTCTAGTGTTTACTTCCTAAGAGTATAGTCCGTGTTCTAGTGTTTACTTCCTAAGAGTACAGTCAGTGTTCTAGTGTTTACTTCCTAAGAGTACAGTCCGTGTTCTAGTGTTTACTTCTTAAGAGTACAGTCAGTGTTCTAGTGTTTACTTCCTAAGAGTACAGTCAGTGTTCTAGTGTTTACTTCCTAAGAGTACAGTCCGTGTTCTAGTGTTTACTTCCTAAGAGTATAGTCCGTGTTCTAGTGTTTACTTCCTAAGAGTACAGTCCGTGTTCTAGTGTTTACTTCCTAAGAGTACAGTCCGTGTTCTAGTGTTTACTTCCTAAGAGTACAGTCCGTGTTCTAGTGTTTACTTCCTAAGAGTACAGTCCGTGTTCTAGTGTTTACTTCCTAAGAGTACAGTCCGTGTTCTAGTGTTTACTTCCTAAGAGTACAGTCCGTGTTCTAGTGTTTACTTCCTAAGAGTACAATCCGTGTTCTAGTGTTTACTTCCTAAGAGTACAGTCCGTGTTCTAGTGTTTACTTCCTAAGAGTACAGTCCGTGTTCTAGTGTTTACTTCCTAAGAGTACAGTCCGTTTTCTAGTGTTTACTTCCTAAGAGTACAGTCAGTGTTCTAGTGTTTACTTCCTAAGAGTACAGTCCGTGTTCTAGTGTTTACTTCCTAAGAGTACAGTCCGTGTTCTAGTGTTTACTTCCTAAGAGTATAGTCCGTGCTCTAGTGTTTACTTCCTAAGAGTACAGTCCGTTTTCTAGTGTTTACTTCCTAAGAGTACAGTCCGTGTTCTTTGTCACGTCAGTTAAAGAATATTGATCTAGACCAGTGTTTCTCAGTCTTACTCTGGCTACCGCCTCCTTTCTCTCAGGCCAGATCCTCAATGCCCCCCCCCCCACTCCGCCCCCTTTTGTACTACTTCACTTGAAAGGATTTTTTTTTCACGCAGGAGAGAGAATGGTTGCTGCTGGTTGAGTTGTGCTCTTATAAACCCGTATTTCAGAGATTCCACACTGTATTGTCTCATTCATTCATTTGCATGTCCCTTGCGGAACTTTGCCTCCCAAACAGCACTCCTGTAGGCCTCTCGGTTGTGAGCAAGATGGCCTGCTGCTGCTACGTCAACGATTTCTTGCAGCCATCTTCGTTTTGGTCTTCCTGTTTTTCTTTTTCCCATTATGTATCCCTCCAGTATGGTTTTCTCTAAATTATCATGACGTTTAATATGTCCAAAATATTTAAGTTTTCTCTCTTTAATCCTCTTTACTAGCCAGCCTTCTTCAATATTAAGCTCTTGTAGTATAGATATATTTGTTCTTTTTTGTGTCCACGATGTTTGGAGAACTCTTCTGTAGCATTTACATTCAAAGGCATTTTTGTGGAGAAAGAGAAAAAATTGAAAGATGGAGGGAACACTTTAACACCCTACTAAACAGAACACAAGCAGCACAAGCAATAGATATACCTGAAGCAAAAGCAGAACTAAACATCAATACAGGACCAATAACAATAAATGAAGTAAAAGAGGCGATAAAGATGCTAAAATCAGACAGGGCACCAGGTGAAGATGAAGTGACTGCTGAGATGTTGAAAGCAGAAGAAACAGAAACACCAAAACAACTTTGCCGGATATTACAACAAATTTGGGATTTAGAAAAAGCCCCAGAGGAGTGGAAAACTGGTCTTATAGTAAAACTACCAAAGAAGGGTGACCTCAGAGATTGCGGGAACTGGAGAGGCATTACCCTACTGCCACTCACTAGTAAAGTATTTTGCAGAATAATCATCAACAGAATTGTACCAACACTTGAGGAAAAACTTCGGAAAGAGCAGGCAGGATTTAGGAAAGGAAGATCATGCATAGACCATATATTTGTACTTAGACAAATATTAGAACAGGCAAATGAGTGGCATAGCACAACATATGCATTATTCATAGATTTTGAGAAAGCCTTTGACAGTGTCAACAGAGATGCACTGTGGAAAATCCTAAGATGGCATGGCCTCCCCCATAAAATAGTTAATGTAATCAAAGCCCTATACGAGGGTTTTCAGTGCAAAGTTATCTGTGGAGAACATACCTCCAGCAGCTTTAGGGTACAAACAGGAGTGAAACAGGGATGTGTACTATCACCAACATTATTTATCTTGGCAGTAGACTGGTTAATGAAGGAGGCAACATCAGACAAACGCAGAGGATTACAATGGACCCTTAACACAGTGCTGGAGGACCTTGACTTTGCGGACGACATTTGTCTATTATCAAGCAGTCACAAAGATATGCAAGATAAAATAAACAAGTTAACCCAGAATGCAAACAACATAGGACTAAAGATCAACGTAGGAAAGACAAAGTTAATGAAGCAAAATGTGAACAACAGAAATGTACTCAGAGTAGATAACAAGTTAGTGGAGGAGGTCAACGAATTTGTATACCTTGGCAGCAGAGTAGTAGAAAATGGAGACAGCACAGAGGACATCAACAGCAGACTTACTAGAGCAAACCAGGCTTTTGCAATGCTACAGAATATATGGAAATCAAAAAAACTAAGCATAAATATGAAAATCAGGATATTTAAGAGTAATGTTCTAAGTGTACTACTCTATGGAAGTGAATGCTGGAAAATCACCAAAACCATAGAAAACAAGTTGAATTCTTTCCAGACTAAATGTTTACGTAGAATTAAAAAAATTTTGGCCAAACACCATAAGGAGAGAGAATGGTTGCTGCTGGTTGAGTTGTGCTCTTATAAACCCGTATTTCAGAGATTCCACACTGTATTGTCTCATTCATTCATTTGCATGTCCCTTGCGGAACTTTGCCTCCCAAACAGCACTCCTGTAGGCCTCTCGGTTGTGAGCAAGATGGCCTGCTGCTGCTACGTCAACGATTTCTTGCAGCCATCTTCGTTTTGGTCTTCCTGTTTTTCTTTTTCCCATTATGTATCCCTCCAGTATGGTTTTCTCTAAATTATCATGACGTTTAATATGTCCAAAATATTTAAGTTTTCTCTCTTTAATCCTCTTTACTAGCCAGCCTTCTTCAATATTAAGCTCTTGTAGTATAGATATATTTGTTCTTTTTTGTGTCCACGATGTTTGGAGAACTCTTCTGTAGCATTTACATTCAAAGGCATTTTTGTGGAGAAAGAGAAAAAATTGAAAGATGGAGGGAACACTTTAACACCCTACTAAACAGAACACAAGCAGCACAAGCAATAGATATACCTGAAGCAAAAGCAGAACTAAACATCAATACAGGACCAATAACAATAAATGAAGTAAAAGAGGCGATAAAGATGCTAAAATCAGACAGGGCACCAGGTGAAGATGAAGTGACTGCTGAGATGTTGAAAGCAGAAGAAACAGAAACACCAAAACAACTTTGCCGGATATTACAACAAATTTGGGATTTAGAAAAAGCCCCAGAGGAGTGGAAAACTGGTCTTATAGTAAAACTACCAAAGAAGGGTGACCTCAGAGATTGCGGGAACTGGAGAGGCATTACCCTACTGCCACTCACTAGTAAAGTATTTTGCAGAATAATCATCAACAGAATTGTACCAACACTTGAGGAAAAACTTCGGAAAGAGCAGGCAGGATTTAGGAAAGGAAGATCATGCATAGACCATATATTTGTACTTAGACAAATATTAGAACAGGCAAATGAGTGGCATAGCACAACATATGCATTATTCATAGATTTTGAGAAAGCCTTTGACAGTGTCAACAGAGATGCACTGTGGAAAATCCTAAGATGGCATGGCCTCCCCCATAAAATAGTTAATGTAATCAAAGCCCTATACGAGGGTTTTCAGTGCAAAGTTATCTGTGGAGAACATACCTCCAGCAGCTTTAGGGTACAAACAGGAGTGAAACAGGGATGTGTACTATCACCAACATTATTTATCTTGGCAGTAGACTGGTTAATGAAGGAGGCAACATCAGACAAACGCAGAGGATTACAATGGACCCTTAACACAGTGCTGGAGGACCTTGACTTTGCGGACGACATTTGTCTATTATCAAGCAGTCACAAAGATATGCAAGATAAAATAAACAAGTTAACCCAGAATGCAAACAACATAGGACTAAAGATCAACGTAGGAAAGACAAAGTTAATGAAGCAAAATGTGAACAACAGAAATGTACTCAGAGTAGATAACAAGTTAGTGGAGGAGGTCAACGAATTTGTATACCTTGGCAGCAGAGTAGTAGAAAATGGAGACAGCACAGAGGACATCAACAGCAGACTTACTAGAGCAAACCAGGCTTTTGCAATGCTACAGAATATATGGAAATCAAAAAAACTAAGCATAAATATGAAAATCAGGATATTTAAGAGTAATGTTCTAAGTGTACTACTCTATGGAAGTGAATGCTGGAAAATCACCAAAACCATAGAAAACAAGTTGAATTCTTTCCAGACTAAATGTTTACGTAGAATTAAAAAAATATTTTGGCCAAACACCATAAGAAATAACATCTTATTGGCAGAAATGCAGATGAAACCACTGACAACAGTTATTGAGGAAAGACGCTGGCGATGGTTGGGACATGTGCTCCGAATGACTGACAACTCACTACCAAAAATAGCACTAAGATGGACACCACAGGGGAGCAGAAGTAAGGGTAGACCAAAAGAGACATGGAGAAGAACAACAGAAAGGATGTTGAGCAATAGAGGGCTCACCTGGGCAAGAGCAGAAAAAAAGGCGAAAGACAGGCATTTGTGGAAAACCCTTGCAGAAGCCCCATGTGCCCTGGGCACTTAAGGTTCAGAGAGAGAGAGAGAGTATAGATATATTTGTTCTTTTTTGTGTCCACGATGTTTGGAGAACTCTTCTGTAGCATTTACATTCAAAGGCATTTTTGTGTTTCTCAGCTGTTTTGTTAAGTGTCCACGTCTCACAGGGATATGTTGCGATGGGAAAGATGCATGTCCTTAAAAATCTTATTTTTGTAGTTCTGTCTGCTCCTCTCCACAGATTCTTTATTTGTTTTACTTTCTGAAGAGCAATAGATATCCTCCTTTTAATTTCCCTCATTGTATTTCCATTATTAGTTAGCAGTGATCCAAGATATTCAAAACTCTCCACTTCTTCCAATTTTTCTTCATTGATATATATTTCCGCTGCCTTGTTTGTTTTGTCAGTTGTCATCAATTTAGTTTTCTTTGCATTAAGATAGAGGTTCTGCTCTTCACTGTTCTTACGGAGTGACATAATTAGTTTTTCCATTCCTTTTTGTGTTGTGGATAGTAACATTGTGTCATCAGCATATCTAATCTCTGGTATTTCATAACCTCCAATTGTTATCTTATATCTTATATCTTATATCCTTCCCGTGCCGTTAGACGTCACATAGGGCTCGCAAAGTAGTTCGCCAATTTTTCCTGTCTTCAGCGAGTCTTTCAACCTCATCAAAGGATTTTATGCCTGTTAACTTGGCCTCTCTTAATAATGTCCTCTTCAGAGTTTCACGCGGTCTGCCTCTTTTTCTTCGGCCTGTTGTGTTCCACTTGATAGCTTGTTTTGGGATTATCTGATCATTTCTTCTCATCAAGTGACCAACATATGTCCATCTCCTTTTCCTGATCACCCATGAGACTGGTTGTTGTTCAGTCATCTGTCTTATCTCTGCATTGTTCTTGAATTCATTCCACTTGATGCCGAGTATTTTCCTTAGGCATTTGTTTTCAAAAGAGTCTAATTTCTTTTCTATTTCTTTAGTTGTTTTCCAGCTTTCACATGCATAAATGAGGGTGGATATTACATTTGATTGAATAGTCTTAACTTGGTTTTTGTGCTTATAACTTTTGAATTCCATATATTCTCAAGATTCTTGAAGATTGATGCTGCTTTTGCAATTCTGATCCTAACTTCCTTTCTAGTGTCACCATCCTGGTCTATGTAGCTGCCAAGGTATGCAAATTGATTGACTTCTTCAATATCTGTCCCTTCTATGTGTATTTTTCCATTTTGATTGATGGGAATTTTCATTATTTTTGTTTTGTCCTTGTTAATTTCAAGTCCTATTTTGCTAGCCAGTGAAGATAGGCTATCTGTTTTTTCTTGCATGGAATTCACATTATTACTGATAAGAGTTATGTCATCAGCAAAATCAAGATCTTCTAGTTGGGTCCCATGTACCCAGTCAATACCTGTGTTACCTGTGCAGCATTTTGTCATTATGAAGTCTATTGTAATCCCAAAAAGTAAAGGAGACAGTATACATCCTTGTTTCACGCCTGTTTCAATCTGGAACCATTCACTCATCCCTTCTTCTGTCTTGACTGCACAACCATATCCATTGTATAAGTCCTTAATGATGTTGACAATTTTAGATGGTATTCCATATAGACATAAAATTCTCCATAATGAATCTCTGTGTATGCTATCAAATGCCTTCTTAAAATCTATGAAATTCAGTATTAATGGTTTTGCTTTTCAATATGTTCTTCAAGTATTATTCTGAGAGTAAAGATCTGGTCGAGACAGCTTCTCCCTTTTCGAAATCCTGCTTGTTCTTCTCTCATTGCAGTATCCACTATATCTTTGAGTCTATTCAAAATGACCTTGCAAAATACTTTTGACACAACTGTATTAAGGTTACTCCTCTCCAGTTGTTACAGTCACTAAGGTTGCCCTTTTTTGGTATTTTAACAATGATTCCTTCTTCCAATTAGAAGGGACCTTTTCTTCTTTCCAAATCTTGTTAAACATTCTCTGTAGTTGTCTCATGTTGTCACTATTGATAGCTTTTAGCATCTCGGCTGTTATTTCATCTTCACCTGCAGCTTTGTTGTTAGCCATTAAATTCACTGCTGTTTCAATTTCATGCAATTTAATTTCATCTAGATTGACATTTAGTTGTGGGGCTGGTAAGTCAGTTTCAAGGTTTAACAATTCTTTTGGGTGTGGTCGATTGAGTATTTCTTGGAAGTGTTCAGCCCATCTTTGCTTTTGGTCTTTATTTGATGTTAATAGTGTTCCAGTTTTGCTAAGGATTGGTCTTTCTTTAGATGTAATAGTACCTGTTAGCCTCTTTTGTATGTTATATAAAGTTTTGCTGTCTCCTGTTTTTGCTGCTTTTTCTGCCTCTTTCGCCATATTGTCTATGTATTCTCTTTTATCCCTTCTAGCTGAACTTTTTACTTTCTTGTCTATGTCTTTGTATTTTGCTTTTGACGAATCTCTTTCATGATCTGCTTTTGCATTCAACATGTTTAATTTGGCTGCTCGTCTTTCATGTATATACTTCCATGTTTTATCTGATATCCATGCTTTTCTATTTGGTTTTTCCAATCCAGCGCTTACTTTTGCTGCTGTGATTATGGCTGTGCTGTAAGAATTCCATAACTCATCTATACCTATCTCCTCAACTTCACTGGGTGTTTTGGAATGATTGGCAAGTTCCTGATTGAAATTAATGTTAGTATTTTCTTCTTGTAGGCTGTGGATGTTTATCTTTCTGTGTACTGATTTCTTGTGTTGACTTTTCAATTTTAGTTTTATTTTCCCTATGCACAGGTTGTGATCACTGTTGACATCTGCACCCCTATAAGCCCTTACATCCATGAGAGATGTTCTGTATTGCTTTCTAATACAAAAATGGTCTATCTGGTTTCTAGTTCTATCATCTGGAGATATCCATGTTGTTTTATTATCTCTTTGTGTGGGAATATTGTGCCTCCAATGACCATGCCCTCTGTTAGACATATTTCAATTAATCTTTCTCCATTCTGATTAACCATGTCAATTCCTTCTTTCCCCATCACTTTTTCAACGTCGGTATTATCCTTCCCTACCTTAGCATTGAAGTCCCCCATAGCAATTAGGATGTCGTGTTTAGGGACTTTGTTGATGATTTGTTGTAGTTGGTGATAGAAGTCGTCTTTACATCATCATCTGCATCATTCGTGGGTGCATAACACTGTATTATTGTCATTCTTCCGTGTCGTAGGTTGTATCGTGGTCTTATTATACGACTGTTCACTGGTTCCCATTCTACAAGGCTCTTTGCAGCTACATTTGACATAATAATGCCCACTCCGTCTCGGAATTTATTGTCATTTCTGCCTGAATGTATAATTAACTTACCGTTTTCCGCCGATCTTTTACCTGCTTCTGGCCATCGCATTTCGCTGATGCCAAGTATGTCTAGATGGTATCTCTCCATTTCCTTGATGACCTGGTTAGTTTTTGTTGGTGCTGCCATCGTTCTCACATTCCAGAATCCGACCCTTGTCACATGTTTGGGGCCGACGAATGAGCTCTTCGGAATTGGCATCCCTGATGCTCGGTTGGTTTCTCTGCGAGTTTCCATAACGATATCTTTTTTTCCCATCTGGAGTTGCCTCTAGATAGGTCTCAGGATAAGGTTGTTAGCCTTATGCCCAACTCCCGGTACATGATATGTAACAGATCAAGCGGAATTCCGCTGATTTCTGCATGCCGGCGAGAGCGTTTTAAAAACGACCGCCATCTTGCACGTCACGCCAATTGTTATGGCATCGTAATATTCTTTGTCTACATCTTCTCTAACATTCCTCATTATATTTTCAGTATACAAGTTAAATAAGTAGGGCGACAATATGCACCCCTGACGGACCCCTTGTTTTATGTCAAACCAAGTTGTTGTTTCACCATTTATTCTTACTGCTGCTTGTTGGTCTAGATACAGCAGTGATGTTAATTGTATGAAATATGTTGGAAATCCCATTTTTTCCATTCTTTCCCAAAGTTTCTGGTGCTGTACACAATCAAATGCCTTTGAGTAGTCTATAAAGGATAAATATAGATTCACATTAAACTCTCTGCATTTCTCTTTTATTAATCTTAAATTGAATATATGATCTCTTGATCCTCTTCCTTGCCTGAAACCAGCTTGGACTATACCGACTTCTTCTTCTATTTTCTTACGAAATCTACCCATTATGATTTTTAACAGAATTTTACTAGCATGACTAATCAGAGCAACAGTTCTGTAGTTTGTGCATAATTTCAGGTTATCCTTTTTTTGGCAGTGGTATGAATACAGTTCTTTTCCATTCTTTTGGCCAAATACCTGAATGCTATATCTTTTTGCACAGTGCATGATATATTGTTGCACATTCTTTTCCTCCTGCTTTAATAAATTCAGTTGTTATCTCATCACATCCTGGTGATTTACCATTTTTCAGATTCTTTATTGCCCATAAAACTTCTTCTATTGTCGATTCAGGTTCTTTCTCCTCCAATAATAGTTCACACTGTTGATTTATGTTTCCATAGTCAGTTCTTTCATACATTCCTTTGCAATATTCCTTCCATCTTTCTAGAATTTCCTCTGTCTCTGTCAAGGTATTCCCCATCTCACCACAAATTACATTTAGCTTAGGTGTGACATTTCTCGTCAATGTCTTCATTTCTTTAAACATTTCACTATCTCTTCCACACTTCTGATGTTCTTCTGTTCTTTCACAACAATCTTGTATGTATTGTTTTTTGTCTTTTCTTGTGTTTCTTCGTACTTCTTTTGTTAAAGTTTTATATTCCTTTTTGTTGTTGTTTGTCACTTTCCATTGCGTCTTCATTTCTCTACGTTGTTTTATCAGTTCTAGTGTACCTGCTGTAATCCATCCATTCTTTTGTGTTTTATTTACTGGAACCATGTCTTTAGCTGTTGTTATTAAGATATCTTTGGCCTGCGTAGCCAATTCATCTGGTGTCATCTCCTCCTGTACAGCCATCAGGATTTAGAAACGGTTCTTCACTTCTATACAGTATTGTTCTGGTATATTTGTAAGATCAAAGCGGAGTGGTCTTGATCTCGTAACTGTCTTTTTTATCTTTATCTTCATGTCTGCTATTAATAACTCATGGTCCGTGTCACAATCAGCACCTGGTAAAGTTTTTGCTGATGTTATACTTGACCTCCACCTACTTTATACTAAAATGTAATCTGTTTGATTCTTGGTTTTCCCATCAGGTGATGTCCATGTGTAAAGTCTTCTTGGATGTTGTTTAAAATTGTTTTAGCAATCATTAGCTCATTTTCAATGCAAAAAGCCATTAGATTGTCACCTGCCTCATTTCTATGTCCTATGCTAAATTTCCCTACAACATGTCCTTCGTCTTCTGCTCTTTCTGTAGCAGTTTTTGCATTAAAATCACCCATTATTAATACAATATCATTTTTCCGTACCTGGTCTATTGTCGTTTGCAGTGTTATAAAAGTTTTCTACTTCCTCTTCTTCTGCTGCTGATGTAGGTGCATATATCTGAATGATTGTTACATTTCTAGGAATGCCCTTAAGTCTGATTGTTAGGATTCTATCACTTACTGGATTGTAGCCTAGTAATGCTTTTGATGTTGATTTGTCCAAATAAAAAACCACTCCATTCTTTCCTCCTACTTCTCCACCAGAGTATATAAAGATATTATCATTCTCGCTCTTAAAGTGTCCTGATTCTTTCCATCGATGTTCGCAGATTCCCAAAATGTGTATCCGCGTTCTTTTCATCTCGTCACTTATTATTTGATACTTTCCCTCATACATACTTCTTACATTCCATGTTCCTACTCTTATTTTTCTTTTTAGTTTGATACAGGGGTTTTCCTTAGTAACACTGTCAGGATTTTGTCCGTCATCACAATTACTAGTACTGACCTCTGTCTCACACTCTTCCCCAGTGTTAAAATTAGATCTATCTGGCCTGGGGGACTCACCACCAGATATTTTTCCTATTTGACTTTCCATGATTGCTGCTTGTGTTTCTTGGTATATTTCCAGAAGATAGTTTACCATTGCTTTCCTTCTGGGCAGTGACTGTACTAGTCAGTGATCGTAGCCATTGTCCCTACATTGAGATCATCTGCCTACCATCATAGAATGGTGACCATAACCAACATTATCTGTCAGCTGCTCTCCTATTCCATCCACCACCTGCTCCCATGGCTTCACGTCACCCTGATCGGGGGGCTATACGGGTACTCCACCTTGCCCAAGGGTGTTCTGTAGATTGACGGAGGTAAGGAGGCGTCTTACTTCTCCTTTGATAGGGGATACCCCTACCCCGCTAACCATCTGTATTGTCTACACTTCTTTTTTTTTGCGTGTGGCGCTTCTGACATTTTTTAAAATCTGGACTCACAGAAACGATGTTCCTCAAACAGCTGCTGTTAGATATCTTGAGTTTCTTAAACAGTTGCTATGAGACACTTTCAGGAACTTTTATTTATTTATGTATTTTTTTTCCATACCCACGCTAACGATCCATGACATTGAAGTGTCCCAGGTATATAGGACGTGATTTGCAAATGTTGATAAATCTAAACCCACATCTGTGAACGACCAGTGTGGTAGAACAGACGGCTTACTCATACAGTTTAGTTGTATTCTGATCAAGTTACAAGTAATGACTTTAAAATATGGGGGGGGGGGGGGGAACGTAGCGCTAAAATTTATAGAAATGTATTAAAGTTTTGTGACATTCCAGACTGTTACTATAAATTTCTTAACTTCTGAACTTTTGAGGGTCTTCTGTTTTAAAGTGAATATCAAGTTCAAGTTTTCCTGTTTAAAGTGTCTGGTTTTTCTATCTTTCTTTGACTGCGAACATGAGATGTTGGTTTTTCTATCTCTCTTTGACTGCGAACATGAGATGTTGGTTTTTCTATCTTTCTTTGACTGCGAACATGAGATGTTGGTTTTTCTATCTTTCTGTGACTGCGAACATGAGATGTTGGTTTTTCTATCTTTCTTTGACTGCGAACATGAGATGTTGGTTTTTCTATCTTTCTTTGACTGCGAACATGAGATGTTGGTTTTTCTATCTTTCTGTGACTGCGAACATGAGATGTTGAACCTGTCATGAATATCTTGAAAACTGACCCGCTGTCGTGTTTTGGAGTTAGTTATTTTGGCTTTCTCCTCATGGTATCACTTGTCTGTCACTGTGAAGGCTGGGGGGGGGGGGGGGGGGGTTCGAATCCTGCCGGAGGTGCCCCGGTCATCCAGCTGTATTAATGAGTACCCGACTTCTTCTGGAGTTGAGAAAGGAAAAGCAGCCAGGCGTGACGCTAACCCACATCACCCCTCTAGTGTGACGACAGGTCAAGGAGATCCGAGCAGTAACACTATATCACCTGTGTGCCTCTAAGGTAAGACAGGGTTACCTTTAACTTACCTCATGGTATAAGAACAAAGACCTAGCTTCTTAGAGACCTCCACTACCACGATGAGTACAACAATCCTTATTCCCCGGGATAGGCTGAAACCTCAGAAGAATCGGTTTCCGGAAGAAATATCAGAGGAGCAGGATACGATGTTTTCTACTATCGGTCACCATGCTCTACCATACATTTTGGCCGGCACGTCATAGTAATAACGCAGGAACAAACAACATTTGACACTCTTTTTTTGCCGACCTATTTTAAATTTTGACATTTATACGTATATAAAAATGGACAGCCAAGGTTGAACAATAAAAATGTTGTCCCCCATTAAAAGCATCATCACTTCTGAAATTGAATTTAATTTTGTATGATTTCCGCACTCGCTGTTATTCCGGATCAGGAGAATGAGTTTTCATGTGGCAGCTTTGTTCACCGAACTAATGCTCGTGGTCAGCTATTGTTCCGGCCATCGATTTCTTGGAAATGCTCCAGAGAAGGTCCATTTGGCTTAGGTTGTAAAGAAGATGGGAAAATATCGCTGGCTGTGAGCATTTGGAAGGCATTGGGCATTAAAGATTCAAGAAGCTGCCCTGATGCCCTGGATAAATTCATTAACTGGCCGAATGTTGATGGATGCTTGATTCTTCTTCTTCTTCTTCTTCTTCTTCTTCTTCTTCTTCGTCTTCTTCTGCTTCTTCTTCTTCTTCTTCTTACAGCTTCTTACAGTTTTGCAATTGAAATACGTTAACTAGCAAATGATAGATATGATAATAAACGATAGGTAAGATAATGAATGATATGTGTGGCAATAAATGATAGGCATGACAATAAATGATAAATATGACAATAAATGATAGGCATGACAATAAATGATAGGGATGACAATAAATGATAGGCATGACAATAAATGATAGGCATGACAATAAATGATAGGCATGACAATAAATGATAAGTATGATAATAAATGATATGCATGACAATAAATGATAGGGATGACAATAAATGATAGGCATGATAATAAATGATAGGCATGATAATAAATGATAGGCATGATAATAAATGATAGGCATGACAATAAATGATAGGCATGATAATAAATGATATGCATGACAATAAGTGAAAATGTAATACCTAAACACCGATAACATCCCGGAGAAACACTGAGGGCGGTATTTTGTAATATTCTTATTTTCCTTGAGCTGGTGGGACAGTAGAAGGTAATGTTGTCAGCGCCCCGACTGGTGGGACAGTAGAAGGTAATGTTGTCAGCGCCCCGGCTGGTAGGACAGTAGAAGGTAATGTTGTCAGCGCCCCGGCTGGTGGGACAGTAGAAGGTAATGTTGTTCAGCGCACCGGCTGGTGGGACAGTGGAAGGTAATGTTGTTCAGCGCACCGGCTGGTGGGACAGTAGTAGGTAATGTCAGCTGCCCGGCTGGTGGGACAGTAGAAGGTAATGTCAGCGCCCTGGCTGGTGGGACAGTAGAAGGTAATGTCAGCTGCCCGGCTGGTGGGACAGTAGAAGGTAAGTTGTTCAGCGCACCGGCTGGTGGGACAGTGGAAGGTAATGTTGTTCAGCGCACCAGCTGGTGGGACAGTAGAAGGTAATGTCAGCTGCCCGGCTGGTGGGACAGTAGAAGGTAATGTTGTTCAGCGCCCCGGCTGGTGGGACAGTAGAAGGTAATGTTGTTCAGCACACCGGCTGGTGGGACAGTGGAAGGTAATGTCAGCTGCCCGGCTGGTGGGACAGTAGAAGGTAATGTTGTCAGCTCCTCGGCTGGTGGGACATTAGAAGGTAATGTCAGCGCCCCGACTGGTGAGACAGTAGAAGATAATGTTGTCAGCGCCCCGGCTGGTGGGACAGTAAAAGGTAATGTCAGCCACCGGCTGGTGGGACAGTAGAAGATGTTGTCAGCGCCCTGGCTGGCGGGACAATAGAAGGTAAAATCGTCAACTCCTCGGCTGATGGGACACTAGAAGATAATGTTGTCACGCCCCGCCTCGTTGGACAGTAGAAGGTAATGTCAATGCCCCGGCTGGTGGGGCAGTAGAAGGCAGTGCTGTCAGCGCCTCGGCTGGTGGGGCAGTAGAATGTAATGTTATCAGCGCCCCGGCTGGTGAGACAGTAGAAGGTAATGTTGTCAGCGCCCCGACTGGTGAGACAGTAGAAGATAATGTTGTCAGCGCCCCGGCTGGTGGGACAGTAAAAGGTAATGTCAGCCACCGGCTGGTGGGACAGTAGAAGATGTTGTCAGCGCCCTGGCTGGCGGGACAATAGAAGGTAAAATCGTCAACTCCTCGGCTGATGGGACACTAGAAGATAATGTTGTCACGCCCCGCCTCGTTGGACAGTAGAAGGTAATGTCAATGCCCCGGCTGGTGGGGCAGTAGAAGGCAGTGCTGTCAGCGCCTCGGCTGGTGGGGCAGTAGAATGTAATGTTATCAGCGCCCCGGCTGGTGAGACAGTAGAAGGTAATGTTGTCAGCACCCCGGCTGGTGAGACAGTAGAAGGTAATATTGTCAGCGCCCCGGTTAGTGAGATAGTAAAAGGTAATGCCAGCGCCCCGGCTGGTGAAACAGTAGAAGGTGATGTCAACGTTCCGGCAGGTGAGACAGTAGAATATAATTTCAGCGCCCTGGGTGCTGGGGCAGTAGAAGGTAACGTCAGCGGCCCGGATAGTGGGGCAATAGAAGGCAATGCCAGCGCCCCGGCTGCTGAGACAGTAGAAGATGATGTAGTCAGCGCCCCGGGTGGTGGAACAATAGAAGGTGATATATTCAGCCTCCCCCGGCTGATGAGACAGTAGAGGGTGATGTTGTCAGCGCCTCGGCTGGTGGGACAGTAGAAGGTGATGTAGTCGGCGCCCTGGCTGGTGGAACAATAGAAGGTGATATATTCAGCCCCCCCCCCCCGGCTGGTGAGACAGTAGAAAATGGTGCATCAGCGCCCTGTCTGTTGGAACAATAGAAGATGGTGTATTAAGCACACCCGGCTGATGAGTCAGTAGAAGGTGATGTCAGCGCCCCGGCTGGTGATACAGTAGAAGGTGATGTTATCAGCGCCCCGGATGGTGATACAGTAGAAGGTGATGTTGTCATCGCCCCGGCTGGTGAGACAGTAGAAGGTGATGTTATCAGCGCCGCGGCTGGTGAGACAATAGAAGGCGATGTTGTTAGCGCCCCGGCTGGTGAGACAGTAGAAGGTGATGTTATCAGCGCCGCGGCTGGTGAGACAATAGAAGGCGATGTTGTTAGCGCCCCGGCTGGTGAGACAGTAGAAAGTGATGTAGTCAGCCTCTCCCGGCTGGTGAGACAGTAGGTGATGTAGTCAGCCTCCCCCAGCTGGTGAGACAGTAGAAGGTGATGTAATCAGCCTGCCCCGGCTGGTGAGACAGTAGAAGGTGATGTAGTCAGCCCCGTGGCTGGCCGCCCTTTCTTCTAGCTGTGCATATTTCTACAGCCTGATTACTCGGGCGCCTCCGATCAGACTTGAACCACCGACCCCCGTGTGTGAGACGGATGCACTTGCCACTACACCAGCCAGGCACCCAAAACATTAAAGGTTTTCCTTTTTAATAGCTTCTTCATTCAGTAACGAATCGCGCAAATTTCGACTTCTGGTCTTATTCATACACACACACACACACACACATGGCCTAGAAAGAGGAAGATAAAACTAGAGATTGTCTCGGAGAAAGACGAGAAGTTTTAACGCAGAAAAATAGGAATGAAATGAGAGACATAACACGAAGCACGTTGCTTGCGCTTCTCTTCAGCTCTTAGTAGCGAGATGCACAAGAGAAACTTGTCACTTTAAAGCAAAGTGCTTAAACAGAATTAGGTTTGCTTAAAACAGAATTAGATTTGTTTAAACAGAATTAGGCTTGATATATCTGGAAAATAGTGTAGGCATAGGACTTGAGACATCGGAGAAAGGAAAAAAAACAGACTGGAGAGTGACCGCGAGTTGAACCCTAGACTTCAGTGGGAAGAGCTATCAAAAGAGGAGTGCCGTGTCAGCTTGGCCATGTCTTGTCTTCTTATATATCTTATATCCTTCCCGTGCCGTTAAACGTCACATAGGGCTCGCAAAGTAGTTCGCCAATTTTTCCTGTCTTCGGCGAGTCTTTCAACCTCATCAAAGGATTTTATGCCTGTTAATTTGACCTCTCTTAATAATGTCCTCTTCAGAGTTTCACGCGGTCAGCCTCTTTTTCTTCGGCCTGTTGTGTTCCACTTGATAGCTTGTTTTGGGATTCTCTGATCATTTCTTCTCATCAAGTGACCAACATATGTCCATCTCCTTTTCCTGATCACCCATGAGACTGGTTGTTGTTCAGTCATCTGTCTTATCTCTGCATTGTTCTTGAATTCATTCCAGTTAATGTTGTCTAACTTTTATAGCACCAACATTCTCAGTTAATGTTGTCTAACTTTTATAGCACCAACATTCTCAGTTAATGTTATCTGACTTTTGTGGCACCAGCATTCTCAATTAATGTTGCCCAACTTTTATAGCACCAACATTGTCAGTTAATGTTGTCTAACTTTTGTGGCACCACCATATACAGTTGTACATAGACAAGGCGGAACGACATGATTTTCTTTGTAGGGTCAGCCTTTCTAAACATTCTCAACAAAAACTGACATTTGAGTAAGCGGAAACGAGGAGGCTTGGCAGAGTACGGTGATGGAGTACATGATTTGTTGAAGAGGCTAAGAAATATAAAGAACAAAGCACTTCAGAAATGAGGGATGAAACAAAGTAACAAAATGACTATGACCCTAACCACAGACTATGGATGACCAGCAGTCATCTGCCACTAGAGGAGAACGCGCTGTCAACTCAACCACATCTTATAACATTAAGGATAGTGTTTTTCCAAGCTGGTCATAAACACTAGAGCGCGCTCTATCCACGTTATTGAGACGAGGTTGAGGCAGAGGGGGCAGTTACCTGTCCAAATGCACTTTGGATCCATGTCCTTGACCTGCACATCTCCGTGCGCATGCGTGAAAGTTCAGAGTGTCTAAATAATGAAGCAGAGCTGGACATGCGCAGTCGTGACCAGGAAGTGTCAATTAGAAGCGCAGCTTTGCTCAATAGTGGGACAAAGTGGCCATCACGAGGGGCATCTGTTATGTATGAACTCTTCTATCATCCACGACGTGTTCTCTATGGTGCCCAGTCACGCCATCGCTACATCACTCATCATGCGAACTCTCTCATCACGGCTTGCATTTTTAATGCGCTGTATGTGTTCTTTCATGGTCTTTGTTCTGTCTTTCGGTACTGTCTATTTCTTCTTTTTATTTTTTTGACTCTCTCTCTCTCTCTCTCTCTCTCTCTCTTCCCTCGTCCATATTGTCAGAGAAAATGATCACTTCATATCTTCCAGACATTACACCTCCAGACACAGAGATGACTCTGAATAAGATCTTTGTAAAACATCTCCAGGCACAGAGGTATTTCTCCACAAGATCTTAGTAAAACTTCTGCAGGAACAAAGAGATTTTTACATAAGATCTTAGTAAAACTTCTGCAGTTACAGAGAAATTTGCACACAAGATCTTAGTAAAACTTATGCAGTTACAGAGAAATTTGCACACAAGATCTTTGTAAAACTTATGCAGTTACAGAGAAATTTCCAGACAAGATCTTAGTAAAACTTCTGGAGGAACAGAGAGATTTCTACACAAGATCTTAGTAAAACTTCTGGAGGAACAGAGAGATTTCTACACAAGATCTTAAGAAAAACCTCTCCAGGGAGAGAGACTTCTCCACAAAATCTTTGTAAAACTTGTATTTTTTCCTCCCCTCATATCCTTCAATCATCTTCATTCTGTTTTCTTTATCTCACAGAATCTTCTTATACTTCAGTCATCTTCATTCTGTTTTCTTTATCTCACAGAATCTTCTTATACTTCAATCATCTTCATTCTGTTTTCTTTATCTCACAGAATCTTCTTATACTTCAGTCATCTTCATTCTGTTTTCTTTATCTCACAGAATCTTCTTATACTTCAATCATCTTCATTCTGTTTTCTTTATCTCACAGAATCTTCTTATACTTCAATCATCTTCATTCTGTTTTCTTTATCTCACAGAATCTTCTTATACTTCAATCATCTTCATTCTGTTTTCTTTATCTCACAGAATCTTCTTATACTTCAATCATCTTCGTTCTGTTTTCTTTATCTCACAGAATCTTCTTATCTTCACATCTTCTTTCTGTTTTCTTTATCTCACAGAATCTCTTATACTTCAATCATCTTCGTTCTGTTTTCTTTATCTCACAGAATCTTCTTATACTTCAATCATCTTCATTCTGTTTTCTTTATCTCACAGAATCTTCTTATATACTTCAATCATCTTCATTCTGTTTTCTTTATCTCTCAGAATCTTCTTGAAATATCTCCAACCGCTTTCTCTCTCTCTCTCTCTCTCTCTCTCTCTCACACACACATACACAGAGAGAGAGAGAGAGAGAGCTTTTTTCCGCTGTAAATCATTCGCAAACATATTTTATCAGATGTTGATGATGTGTTTGTAATAATTATCTCAAACTATATACTTTTATCTGCCACCCTATCTCCCCCCCACCACCAAACGATTAGACTTACATAAATCACATCAATATATTTATTTATAAATCTCTCCGACAGTTTTCTTATAAAATCACACTCCTCGGCAAAAAAATCTTTCTTTAAAAACATAAATCTCCACAGTTTTCTCGTATAAATATCCCCATCCGTTTTGTCATATAAATCATCTTTAAATTGTTTTATTATAAATCTCCAGAACTAGTTTTCTTATAAATCTTCATAAGTTTTTACATAAAAAAATATCCTCAACCGCTTTTCAAGAATCATGTGTCTCCCCCCCCCACCCCGCCCCACCGGGGGTCCCCGTGGGCCCCCCCCCCCAACCCATTCAGCTTGTGAGCACATCACTACGTAGATATTCCAAAGCATCAATCCGACGTGACCTTTGACCCGGCGGATGATTACATTTTTGCGTGTGACCGGGACTCGAACAAAGTTCTACAACTCTCTACTATTATTTTCTCGTGTAATATCGCGGGTTTGCACGAGAGTTCTCTCGCGTGTGTGTGCAGCTTAGGCCAAACATCTGCTCGCCGCTTCCCAGTCTGTAGACCAATCACTGCTATCACACAATCTACAATCATCAAGAGACTTAACAGAAGCGTGAATATTTACTTCACATTGTGGTAACACAGAAGGTGACAGCGATGTGGTTGGGCTCGTCTTATCACATTAAAAAATATTATTCCTGTTTTCTTTTTGCCGAACAAACTGGTAACGTACAATATACAACAAAACGTGACTTCGAATTACGTAAAAAAAAAACCCCGACTTACGCTTGGGCCTGGGGAAAACGTTCCACTGGACGTAAATCGGGAACATTCTGTAAACGTTAAGTTTGTCGGTTTATGCACAGTAGCTTTACTATCTCAAAGTGAAAGTAAGAAACTGGAGTTTAGACTGCTTTGCTTCATAATCTAGTTTACGGAAACGCCAAGGACCATGCGAGATGGAGAAGCATGAAGGCCAACGCTTTTCGTCACGGCACCAGTGAATGAATTAAGTGTAATGAGCACAGGTAAACATAGGTTATGGGATTGTCGGTAGTCACGTGCGTTCAATAGTTATTACAAAACTCTTCCTGGGAATCATGAAGCGCACATCTTCATTCTGATGTCTGGCCAGCTCACCGTTCCTAGCCAGTTCCCTATTCCTCTTCCTCGGCAGCCGTTCCCTGATAGAAGATAGTGTTATGATAGCAAGAAGAGAAATCCATGGTTGCTGTAATATTAGAAACTGGCGCAAAGCTATTACCCCCTCCTCAACTCCCTCTCCCACCAGCGCTTACTGTAGACAGTATGATTCCATCCAATACGCCACCGACCCCCCCCCCTTTTTTTTCTACCTGGATACCTCTTTCATTGGGCATTGAGGTGCTCTTTAAGGAACTTGACATAGCAGTGGTGGGAGGGAATCTCCTCATTTTCCTGTCGACACTCGAAGATAACAGATAATCGTGACATCCAGTTAAAGCTGGTTGCGACTCCACTTTAAGTCACCTACAAACTCTGACTCCACTTTAAGTCACCTACAAACTCTGACTCCACTTTAAGTCACCTACAAACTCTGACTCCACTTTAAGTCACCTACAAACTCTGACTCCATTTTAAGTCACATACAAACTCTGATCCACTTTAAGTCACTTATAAATTCTGATCCACTTTAAGTCACCTACAAACTCTGATCCACTTTAAGTCACCTGCAAACCCTGATCCACTTTAAGTCACCTACAAACTCTGATTCACTTTAAGTCACATCCAAACCCTGACTCCACTTTGTCACATCCAAACTCTGACTCCATTTTAAGCCACATACTAAATCTTTACTCCACTTTAAGTCACCTACAAACTCCGACTCCACTTTAAGTCACCTACAAACTCCGACTCCACTTTAAGTCACCTACAAACTCTGACTCCACTTTAAGTCACCTACAAACTCGACTCAACTTTAAGTCACCTACAAACTCTTGACTCCACTTTAAGTCACATCCAAACTCTTGACTCCACTTTAAATCACATACGAACTCTTAACTCCACTTTAAATCACTTCCAGACTCTTAACTACACTTTAAGCCTCTTACGACCCCTTGATTCCACTTTAAGTCTCTTTTAAACAAACTCTTGGCCCATCTATTTTTCTACCATACCGTCACTGTAAACCACAAACCATTATTTAACCAGTGCAGTCGCCATTAATGGTACATTAACCATTATTGTTACAATCAACATTATTGGTAGAAAGCGCAAGACGCAAAGTTGGTGATTCTCGAATAGTCGGAACCGCGAATAATACAAATCGCGAATAGTCGAAACCGTCAAAAATCAAGAGAACTATTATCTTAATTAACAAACAGAAAAAAAAAAACACTGTGAAGAATATGAGCGAGGATATTGTGATTTCCTCAGAGTCGTTTCCTCCTGTGTCATCGTCTCTCATCGTGTTCAGAACCCTCATGTCTGCCTCGACATCTAGCGACCAAAATCTGAACCAACTCTGGCAGAAGGGGCTCTAATCCCTGTCTGCGGGTTCAGACATGTCTGAGCTATCTTAAGTCTACATAGACAGTTCCTGGACTGTTTATGAACAACAGCCACGAATTATGTCAAATTTGATATTGTCATTTAAGACGTTTTTTTTTTTTAAACTCAGTCTGTCCAGAATAGAACTGGGAGCAAATCTCAGGCTGTTGTTTCAGCGCTTCCAAGAGCAGGCACAATTCGGTAAAGTCTGCTTCCGTGAGATTGAAGTAGAGTTTGAGTGATAATATTTCTTAACGTTGGTAAGAAGATTAGGGTTAATATTTTCAAAATGTTAATAAGTCCCTGTTTGTGAAAAAATACTTTAATTCTATTAAACATTAGTCTCAGAAAGTATGTTTAAGAGATTGTGTCCTGACAGAGGTTCTGTGATTGTAAAATGTAGTTCAGTAATGTCAGATTTTGATGAATATTTACAAAGAGTTTTCATATTGGTATTAAAGCTGATATTCTCTTTTAAAACACGTTCAGTTCGGATATTTTTGTATATACAACATTAATAGGATGGATCAGGAACTTAGAATTTACAGATGAAATGTGCTGCAACACCACCAAGTAACATTTAAGTCGGCGACATTAGATATCGAAACATGGTATCAAATATTGAGAAAAGAACTGACATTGACATTTTAACGAAAGGTTTTATTCTGTGATTGCACTCACTCACTCACTCACTTACTCGCTCGCTCACTCACTCACTCACTCACTCACTCACTCACTCACTCACATGGCTGCTCAGTCTCAGACACAAAAAGACTCAACTCACTTCACAAACGAGTATTAAATCTGATTTGTGGCAAACACCCAGTACAGACTGTAGATCAGCATAAACAAATCACAATTCTACCCATCCAATATGGAGTCATTTTTAACAAAGTTAAGTTTGTTCATAGAATTCTGTCGCACAGTGCTCCGCCTCACTTGTGGTCACTGTTTTCGTATATCACTAAACATAGCCAGCGTTTAAACAACTGTCTTCTTCTTAAACCCAGGCTTGATATGTACAAGAAATCCTTGCATACTCTGCAGTACAGCTCTAGAACACCCTCCCTTACCATTTAAAATCCATTAGTAATACTTGATCTTTTAACTCAAATCTTTTTCAATATTTACTTGCTTGTAACTGTATGCCTCCATAGAATAACCAGTAGTCTCTCACCCCATGACTCGCCACCCATCAAGTTCTAAAAGGACATAGTTCTAAAAGCAGTTTTTTAGATCTTGTTAGACAATATTTTAATGAATGTAAAAGAATATATATTAGACGAACTATACTGAAAATGGTGTATATGGCTGCGCGTGTGCGCACGCTATCTTGTTAGGTTAATTACCTCCTCTCTTATATTGTGAATGTAATAGTTTAATCTGCAGTCTTTTGCTATGCTTTTTCCTAACGTAATTTGTATACTTGTATTAAATCGAGTGTGTGAGAAGAATGAAAGATGGAGTGATGAAGGGCAGAATAGAAGACGGACCTGCGCTTACCCTTTTAAAAATAAAAATAATTCTTTCTCTGTCTGTCTGTCTGTCTCTCTCTCTCTTTCTTTCTCTCTCTCTCTCTGTGAAGGTTCCTCCCCACAAGCGTAGGTTATCATGTCCTTCCATAACCCTCGATCCCTTGTGCATCTCAACAGGGTTGTCACAGCATTTCCCGTCCCAGGATCCAAACTATTAAACATCTTTTCTCTCTCTGTCTACCTCTGCCTCTTCTACCTTCGATCTTCCCTGTTGCCATTTAGGTGCTGTAGTCCACTTTCCACCAAGCATGTCTCACAAATCTACATTGTTGTTACCTGGTCTTCGTTATAATTATCCTTGTTTTTTTTTTTTTTTGTGCGTCTTTTAGAACTTCCTTGTTGTCCAAGGTACATTATTGAAGAGTATGAATTTTAACTTTTCAAAGGGGACCCTGGCTTAACCAATTCTGCTTGTTACTTTAGTGTTAACGTTTTCCATCTTGATCTTATTACGGTGCCTAAGTACTTAAAACTTAGCTTAATTTTTGAACCAGTTTTAAATCTTGAAACAGACTTTCGACAGCTATTTTAGATCCTCCAGACAACTCAGAAACTCGTTAGTTAGCTCTCTCAATTACGTCATCGAGCTGTTAGTTAGCTCTCTCAGTTACTTCATCGAGCTGTTAGTTAGCACTCTCAGTTACGTCATCGAGCTGTTAGTTAGCTCTCTCAATTACGTCATCGAGCTGTTAGTTAGCTCTCTCAGTTACTTCATCGAGCTGTTAGTTAGCACTCTCAGTTACTTCATCGAGCTGTTAGTTAGCTCTCTCAGTTACTTCATCGAGCTGTTAGTTAGCACTCTCAGTTACTTCATCGAGCTGTTAGTTAGCACTCTCAGTTACTTCATCGAGCTGTTAGTTAGCACTCTCAGTTACTTCATCGAGCTGTTAGTTAGCACTCTCAGTTACTTCATCGAGCTGTTAGTTAGCACTCTCAGTTACTTCATCGAGCTGTTAGTTAGCTCTCTCAATTACGTCATCGAGCTGTTAGTTAGCTCTCTCAGTTACTTCATCGAGCTGTTAGTTAGCACTCTCAGTTACGTCATCGAGCTGTTAGTTAGCTCTCTCAATTACGTCATCGAGCTGTTAGTTAGCTCTCTCAGTTACTTCATCGAGCTGTTAGTTAGCACTCTCAGTTACTTCATCGAGCTGTTAGTTAGCTCTCTCAGTTACTTCATCGAGCTGTTAGTTAGCACTCTCAGTTACTTCATCGAGCTGTTAGTTAGCACTCTCAGTTACTTCATCGAGCTGTTAGTTAGCACTCTCAGTTACTTCATCGAGCTGTTAGTTAGCACTCTCAGTTACTTCATCGAGCTGTTAGTTAGCACTCTCAGTTACTTCATCGAGCTGTTAGTTAGCTCTCTCAATTACGTCATCGAGCTGTTAGTTAGCACTCTCAGTTACTTCATCGAGCTGTTAGTTAGCACTCTCAGTTACTTCATCGAGCTGTTAGTTAGCACTCTCAGTTACTTCATCGAGCTGTTAGTTAGCACTCTCAGTTACTTCATCGAGCTGTTAGTTAGCTCTCTCAATTACGTCATCGAGCTGTTAGTTAGCACTCTCAGTTACTTCATCGAGCTGTTAGTTAGCACTCTCAGTTACTTCATCGAGCTGTTAGTTAGCACTCTCAGTTACTTCATCGAGCTGAAGCCCCTGACTCTGTCAGTAACCGAGTCAGTCAGACTCTGAGAGTATTAGTAGCCGAGTCAGTCAGACTCTGAGAGAATCAGTAGCCGAGTCAGTCAGACTCTGAGAGAATCAGTAGCCGATTCAGTCAGACTCTGAGAGAATCAGTAGCCGAGTCAGTCAGACTCTGAGAGAATCAGTAGCCGAGTCAGTCAGACTCTGAGAGAATTAGTAGCCGAGTCAGTCAGACTCTGAGAGAATCAGTAGCCGAGTCAGTCAGACTCTGAGAGAATCAGTGGAGTTGTTTGTCAGACACCATACCCCCAGAGTCAGCAACACGTGACAAGTTTTGGCTACTTTTAATCTGAATCATGACAGTCAGGAGTAGCCAATACCGGAAGTAGGTCGCCATTTTATGGCGGCGGGACTTGTATCTCCGAATGGTATATGATTGATTTTCTCTTTCCTTAAACTGAAAAAAACATAAAAACCACACACACACACACGCACAAAACAAACGTTATAACATAGGGAGTGGGGAATGGAGGGGAGCAGAATACCACAGAAAGAAGTTCTGTCGTCAAGATTTTTGTCGTTTCTCGATTTCTTCGCATGTAGTTGTAGTGACCGCATCAACAACGATGCGGCTTATCGGACTGAGAGCACTTGATTTTGTCCCCGCAGTCGTCACTTTCCAGTCCTTCACCACAGGAAAGACCCTGGGGGGGGGGGGGAGGGGTGTCCCGATGCCGTAAACGTGATCCTACAGGATTTAAACAGTAAATTGGAGATTTGGATTAATATTAAGTTCCTAGCAATCGTACACGCACCAGGACATGTCCCACAATACACTTCTCTCTTTCTTATCAGTTTTACCTTCAGCAACAGCAGCGGGCATTGGACACAGAACTTCACTGATGAGACTGGTCTGGTTTGTGGTAATGAAATCTGTTAACAGAATCCTTGCAAGAACATCCAAACAAATGTGGCAACGAAATCTGTTAACAGAATCCATGCAAGAACATCCAAACAAATGTGGCAACGAAATCTGTTAACAGAATCCGTGCAAGAACATCCAAACAAATGTGGCAACGAAATCTGTTAACAGAATCCTTGCAAGAACATCCAAACAAATGTAGCAATGAAATCTGTTAACAGAATCCTTGCAAGAACATCCAAACAAATGTGGCAACGAAATCTGTTAACAGAATCCTTGCAAAAAAAATGTAGCAACGAAATCTATTAACACAGTCCTCGCAAGAACATCCAGACAAATGTGGGAACGAAATCTGTTAACAGAATCCTGACAAGAACATCGAGACAAATGTGGCGGAAACAAACAAGAGGCAGAGATCTTGGAAATGGCCGTCCATTTAGCTGATGTTTTTATGTGAGCTTCTCAGTCTACGTTCTGTTGTTGTCCTAATCCAGCTCTTTGTCCTTTGGTCGCATTTGTCTGTAAATGTCCATGTTGATGCTGTAGTGTACACTTTTCATTTTATTCTCTGTCGTTGGGGTCATTTCTCAGTGCTCCGCGATAATCTAAAATTAACGCATTTTTGTTAATATTCTCTGTGCGTCCCAATTATTTCAGTTAAGTTTGCTAACTTAAAAATTGATGTTATTAACTTCAGTTATCTCTCTGTTCCTTTACTTTTTTTTTCTCGTTATTCTTCTGAACCTTTTTTCATCTGTTTCCCCCCGCCTGCAAATCTCGTCTTTTTTTTTTTTCTTTTTCACTTGCCTACTTTTTTTTTCCTTCGGTATTTTCATCTTAAATCAGGGGTTCTTAAACTGGGATCTATGGACCCCAAGAAGGTCTGTGGAAGATCTTTTGTGAGTCCACAGACCAACAGATAGATTGACTCGATTAAAACATCATAGCATCTACTGGATTCTATTTTTTTACTTTGTTAGGGATCCACAGCTGTTCCCAGGCCAGAAAGGGGGTACATAGCTGTTCTTAGACCGGAAAGGGGGTACATAGCTGTTCTCAGACCGGAAAGGGGGTACATAGCTATTCTCAGACCGGAAAGGGGGTACATAGCTGTTCTCAGACCGGAAAGGGGGTACATAGCTGTTCTCAGGCCACAAAGGGGGTACATAGCTGTTCTCAGACCGGAAAGGGGGTCCACTGCTGTTCTCAGACCGGAAAGGGGGTACATAGCTGTTCTCAGACCGGAAAGGGGGTACATAGCTGTTCTCAGACCGGAAAGGGGGTACATAGCTGTTCTCAGACCGGAAAGGGGGTACACAGCTGTTCTCAGACCGGAAAGGGGGTATATAGCTGTTCTCAGACCGGAAAGGGGGTACATAGCTGTTCTCAGACCGGAAAGGGGGTACATAGCTGTTCTCAGGCCACAAAGGGGGTACATAGCTGTTCTCAGACCGGAAAGGGGGTCCACTGCTGTTCTCAGACCGGAAAGGGGGTCCACAGCTGTTCTCAGGCCAGAAAGAAGGTCCACAGATTTTTCTGGCCAGAAAATACAAGCTAGGAAAACGTAGGAACATCTTTATTACTTAACTATTACAAGCTTGTGACATTTCGGCGCGAGCCTTAATCATAAAAAAAACCATACAGGACGAAGAAATAGAAAGAGGAGATTAAAGTATAGATTCACATGAACGCTATGCTAAAAAGGTAATAAAATGAATAGGGCAATTAGCTGTAACTTGTAAGAAGATGTGCCTTGTCCGACGCTTGTTCAGAAATGAGCATGGTGGAGCGTAGAGACTGTTTAAATGGAGACTTGTGATGTGTGATAGGTGGGTCGTAACTGAGGTTGGTGGGTGGGGAAACCGTGGAGGGGAGAGAGAGTGGTACAATGTTAACCTAGCCAGGAGAAGGTGAAATAGATGATTATAGTTGGGGTAGAGGGGTTGTAATCTGATGCTGTGAGAAGGTTCTGAACTATATGTAACAGTTGAGAAGGGAGTGGAGCTTAGTGGAGAGGGGTTATGATTGTTTAAGAGGAGAATGTTAGGTGTAGCTGAATAACGAGTTCAATCCATGTGGTTCCAGCGTCACATAGTCCTGAATGTAGCGGTTCTCAAGCGCTAGGCGGCTTGTGTCATCTGCGTGACATTGTTTGATGGCTGTTACCAGAAAATCAGATTTACCTCTGTGGTTGGAGTCATTGAAATGGTTCGGGACTGGTTTTGATGCATGCTGGGCGATGTCCTACAGATGTTTCTGCATGCGGTCCCCTAATCTGAGGATAACGTATATTGGTGAGACTGGCTAGGTTAACACTGTATCACTCTCACCCCTCCACGGTTTCCCCACCCACCACCCTGTTACCACCCACCCATCACACATCACAAGTCTTCATTAAAAGTTCTCTACGCTTCACCATGCCCATTACTGAACAAGCGTCGGATAAGCCACATCTGCTTACAAGTTACAGCTAAGTGCCTTATTCATTTTATTTCCCTTTTTTTAAATATAGCATTCATGCGAATCTATACTTTATCTCCTCTCTCTATTTCTTCGTCCTGTATGATTGTGTATGATTAAGAGTCACGAGAAATGTCACAATTTTGTAATCGTTAAGTAATAAAGCTGTTCCTACTTTTCCCCCCATAGTTTATACATTCTGGTAGCACAGCTTTCCTGCAGTGCTTCGTGTATAGTTGTAATACTTATACACTAATTAATGTGTGTTACTCAAGCCAGAAAAGGGGTCATCTGCTGTTCTCAGGCCGGTAAGGGGGTCCACAGCTGTTCTCAGGCCAGAAAAGGGGTCCACTGCTGTTCTCAGGCCGGTAAGGCGGTCCACAGCTGTTCTCAGGCCAGAAAAGGGGTCCACTGCTGTTCTCAGGCCGGTAAGGGGGTCCACAGCTGTTCTCAGGCCAGAAAGGGGGTCCACAGCTGTTCTCAGGCCAGAAAGGGGGTCCACAGCTGTTCTTAGGCCGGTAAGGGGGTCCAGAGCTGTTGTCAGGCTGGAAAGGAGGTCTTCAACAAAAAACAAGGCTGAGAACCACTGACGTTATTCTTGTACTTTTATTGCTTCTTCTATTCCGCGGACACATGCTATTTTATTACTTTTCCTCGTTTGTTATACTCGGGTTTTTTTTTCCCTCCGAACTAAAACTTCCATTTCTTTCAAAGAGACGAAACTGTAGGTCAATAAATCGATTACTTTTTCCTATACTCTATACTTTTTATGTACAAGTTTTTTTTTCTGTTTTTGTTTTGTTGTATTTACTTGTGACCACTCCACGAACGTGAATCGATACCTATGTCTGAGTGATTGAGTGAGTGTGTGATTAAAAGCAGAATGAGTGACTGAGTGAGCGTGTGACTAAAGGCACAGTGTGTTTTTTTCAAGTGTTTGCAACTGAAGTAATTGTGATAGTTTTGTGATACTTTTGTCGGTTTGTGAGTGACGTGGGAGAATATTGGAGTTTTTCGATGAGTGTTGGGTAGATGTTGTTGCATGTTGTTGCTGCATAGCTTGTATGATTGTACGTTATTGTTGTATAGCTTGTTTGATTGTATGGATGAACTGTGAATCAAGATTGATGACTAGTTGCACTTTCTCCGCTGCTTCTCCTTCATATGTGTGTGCGTGAGAGAGAGAGAGAGAGAGGAGAAGAGAGAGAGAGGGGGCGGGGGGAGAAGACAGAGGGAGAAGAGAGAGAGGGGGAGAAGACAGATGGAGAAGAGAGAGGGGGAGAAGACAGAGGGAGAAGACAGAGAGAGGAGAAAGGGAAGGAGAGAAGGGAGAGAGAGGGGAGAAGGCAGATGGAGAGAGAGAGGGGAGAAGACAGAGGGAGAAGACAGAGAGAGGAGAAAGGGAAGGAGAGAATGGGAGAGAGAGGGGAGAAGGCAGATGGAGAAGAGAGAGAGAGGGGGAGAAGACAGGGGGAGAAGACAGAGGGAAAAGACAGAGAGAGGAGAAAGGGAAGGAGAGAATGGGAGAGAGAGAGGGGAGAAGACAGAGAGAGGAGAAAGGGAAGGAGAGAATGGGAGAGAGAGGGAAAAGAGAGAGGGAGAGAAAGAAAGGAGAGAAAGAGGTGAACAGAGATAGGGAAGAGAGAAAAGAAAAGGGAGAGAGAGGAGAGGGGCGTGAGAGAGATATGAGAAGAGAGATAGAGGTGGGAGAGAAGGGGAGAGCTTTGACTATACCAGCTGTTACTAACAGTTTTAATGTTAACCCCACGCTTTTTACGCCTACTTTTGACGATTATTCTACCGTCAACCATACTACCTACTCATATTAACCTTATTTTTTGACGATTATTCTACCAAAACTACTACCTACTCATTTTAACACCTATTTTGACGATTAATCTACCAAAACTTCTACCTAGCCTATTTTTGACAATTATTCTACCGCCAGCCTTACTTATTTTTAACACCTGCTTTTGTTGATTATTCTACCGTTAACTCTACTCATGTTACGCCTACAGTTGTCTGTAGTTCTACTGCTACCACTACTTTTGTTACGCCTACAGTTGTCTGTAGTTCTATTGTTAGCACTACTTTTGTTACGCCTACAGTTGTCTGTAGTTCTATTGTTAGCACTGCTTTTGTTATGCCTACTGTTGTTGATAGTTCTCCCGTTAGTTCTACTTTTGTTACTCTAATTTTGTTTTTGTGTGTGTGTGTGTGGATAGTTCTGCTGTTAACTCTTAAGTTGTGTCATGTTCTCCGTGAACCTCTTTTGTCTGTGATTTTATAACGCGCGTAATTTGTTTGCAAACGTTTGTTGCGTGTTATCTTTTCGTGTTTGCTGTTTGGCACTGTGCCAAGGTTTTGATGATGTTGGGTCTGAGAGGCAGCCACAGATTGACCCTGGACGGGTCTGGATCTATCGCATTGATCAAGCTAGAGGGCGCTGTGAAATGTTGTTAATGACCCTTGTATGGGTGTCCTGGGTTAAAGTGGTTCATTTATGAAACTCTTGTTGTACTGTGTGTGTGTGTGTGTGTGTTGTTTTCTCGGACGTGTTGTGTTTTGTGTGGATGTGGCTATTATTTTGGTGTCAGTTGGTGGGGGGGGGGGGGGGGGAGGGGAGGGGCGGGAGAAAGCGCTATTCAATTCGACAATCAACGGCCCTTAGCTGACATGCTAGCGTGTGAGTTGGCGAACTATAGCTGACATGCTAGCGTCAGAGATGGCGAACTATAGCTGACATATTAGCGTCAGAGATGGCGAACTATAGCTGACATATTAGCGTCAGAGCTGGTGAACTATAACTGACATGTTAACATCAGAGATGGCGAACTATAGCTGACATTAGCGTCAGATGGCAAACTATAGCTGACATATTAGCGTCAGAGATGGCGAACTATAGCGCACATGTTAGCGTCAGAGGTGGCGAACTATAGCTGACGTATTAGCGTCAGAGCTGGTGAACTATAACTGACATGTTAACATCAGAGATGGCGAACTATAGCTGACATTAGCGTCAGATGGCAAACTATAGCTGACATATTAGCGTCAGAGATGGCGAACTATAGCTGATCAAAGACATCTTACCACCAGTAACAGGCCTAGCCTGGCTAAAAGGGTAGGGATCGCGCTAGTCACTTTGACGGTGGATCTGGTAAAGAAGTATTCCACATCCCTTGCTTGTTAGTTCCAGTAATGAAGTGAAAAAATAGCCAGCACAGTCTGCTACCATCCGACACGGTACTGTGCCTTCACGGCATCAGGTGCAAAGAACATACGCTCACATTTCCGCGGAGACATAACAAGAAAAAGAGGAAGAACAAGAATACGAGGAAGATCAAGAATAAGAGGAGGAACAAGAATAAGAGGAGGAACAAGAACAAGAGGAAGAACAAGAATAAGAGGAGGAACAAGAATAAGAGGAAGAACACGAATAAGAGGAAGAACAGGACAGCCAGGTTTTTCTTCCCAGATGATTTAGTTTTGGTGTTTGAAAGTTTCTTTCTTTCTTTCTTTCTTTCTTTCTGTTTGTCTCCCTCACCCCGGAGAATTTGATCTGTCCACCTGTCTATGTGTCTGTCTGGGGTCTAACCTGCCTGTCTGTTCCTAGTTCGCCTGACTGTCTGTGTGCCAGTCTGTCCGTTCCTAGTTCGCCTGACTGTCTGTGTGCCAGTCTGTCTGTGTCTAGCCTGTCTGCTTGCCTGTGCGTCCATCACTCTATGTCTGCTGCCTGTCTGTATCTGTCTGCTGCCTGTCTGTATCTGTCTGCTGCCTGTCTGTATCTGTCTGCTTGCCTGTGCGTCCATCACTCTATGTCTGCTGCCTTCCTGTCGTGTGTCTGCCATGTGTCTGTATATACAGAAAGCAAAATCAGTTGAAAATATTTTTTTTTTACTCAGTCGTATAGAAAACAAGTAATTTCCTTGCTGTAACGTGTGTTTTTCCAACTAGACTTTTTTTTCCTCTCCAAATTTCCAAAATGTGCTTGAAAAATTCTATCTTAATCTCTTTACCGCAGACCGGAAGTAGCTCTATTTTCTCCTAAACACGCTGGACCAGACACCCTTGCTCTCATTAATACATTTTATTCCTTGGGATGTCTGAGATTCCCACTGCAGACTGTCTGGACATCCGTTCTTGCACCGACCCACGCGACTGCAATTATGGCGGACAAACAGCGAAATACAAGGACGCGCCAGAGCCGTGCAAATATCGTTGACGTCACTGTCAGCCGAATAGACAATTCGGGTTTCCTGCACGCTATTCGGCCAGCAGCATTTTTGCTGTTTTTACTGCACCGCCGCATGGACACTCACTACAGTCTAGAACAGAAAGATTGGCTATTAGTACATCCTTAACCACAGCCATCATCATCATCATCATAACCACAGCCACTGAACGTAATATTCTTGTTACCAGAACCACTTACTACTTTTGTAACATTTTCTTGTCTTTTGTCAAAAAAGTTACTTAGTCAGTCCGGTTTAGTCCAAGAAATCACGTGTCAATGTTTTCTTTTACGCACGGGCAAGAAAGAGTTTGACTTATATGATTGCTTGTTTTATGGATATGAAACAGAAAACAGACTGCATGAAAAACCGGACAAATAAAGGCCGAAGTGACTGATTGATTGATCTTTATTTCAAAATGGTTAAGAATTGGGCACGCAGGCCCGTCTGACATTCTGCCCTTTATCATACATCTTTCACTCTATTCCAGACATTCTACAAATATGCTGTTCATATAACAAACATAATTAACATTGAAGCTGAGAGACATAAAATAAAATATAACATTTACATTTCGCTCTTAAACATTCACTCAGTACAGAAGTAACTATATACATTATAAATGACTATCTACTAAACAAAATTTTCGGGACTATTCAGGAAACAATTGATTGTATTCGGTGTCTGTAAGAGCAGTTTAAGATAACTTTTAAGTTTTATAATTCATGGAAGCATGTAGTCGACATTATTGGGAAAGCTTGTAGTTGTACGAAGGAGTATAATTTATATGTTTTTATACAGGATGGGAGGGTATTCCAAAGATGAGCAGCAGAATAACTAAAGCTTTTCTTGTAAAGATCAAGTCTAGGGTGTGGAAGACATATGTTGTTCAAGCGTTGGCTGCACTTTGGGCTAAATTTAAACAGGTTCCATAGATAAGGCGGGGCATGCCGTGAAAGAATTTGATGTACTAACTTGGCTTTGTTGAAGAGGAACCTGTTCTTAAGATGTAGTATTTTGATACGTTTGTGATGATTAGTTGTTTGTGCTTGATCTTTGTCACTAATAAGCTTTACTGCTCGCTTTTGGAGAGAGCAAAGCCTCTTTGTATTTGACACTGAGCAACCATCCCAAACTGTTGAGCAGTAGTCTAAATGTGTTTTTATATGAGCTATGTAGTATGTCTTCCTAGTGTCTTGATCTATGAAGTGCTTAATTTTAGCTAACTGGTATACTTTTTGTGCGATGAGTTTTGTTAGACATTGCACATGAGAGTTCCAGGTCAGATGTTAGTCAATAATGAAGAACTTGCAGGAAATCCTCATAAAAGCCTTATTCAGTTTGTGAAGAAAAATATATTCAAGAGGGTTAACTCTTTTATTACCAGGAGTCATGTGAAAAAAAATTGTATACGTCTTTTTTTTTCCTGTTCCTTTTTTTTAAAAGAGAGAACGGAGGGGGGGGGGGGGGGGAAGGGGTTAGCTGGAAGCTGTGATTTTAAACTAACATATAAACTGTTAGGTCTCTGATTATTTTTTCGGTTTAAAAAATTGAATCATCATCATCATCAGGTGCCGTGCCGACTGGCGTTGGCTATTATGCTTCTCCAGAGTACACGATCCTTCATGCAAGCCATCAGTTCAGTTGGTGATCTCCTCTCACACCATCCCGTGAGACTGTCCAGTATCATTTCTCTTGGTCTTCCTCTTGATCTTCTTCCCTCTATTTTTCCTGTTATAATATTTTCAATGCCCCCTCTTCTCATTGCATGTCCTATGAAAGTACATTGTCTCTCTCTTATCTTTTTGACAAGGTTTTTTTGTCTCTCCAGCTCTTCTCATACATTCTTCATTAGTTATTTTTGCTGTCCAGGAGATTCGCAACATTCTTCTAATAAACCACATTTCTGCTGCTTCCAATGATTTTTCTGCAGACCTGCCTATTGTCCATTATTCACTTCCATATAACAAGATAGGTTCAATATAACATTTTAGGACTCGTTTTCTAACATTCATTGATAAAGATGTGTTAGCTAATATGTTTCTGAAATGCAGTCTTTGTTTGGCCTATTCTGTTCCTAATTTCTGTTCTGCATTTCCCATCTGAAGTTATTACTGCTCCAAGGTATTTGAATTTCTGCACCTGCTTTAGAATAGTTCCATTTAATTTAATACTGCATTTTGGTGGATTCTGTTTCTTAGATATAACCATAGTCTCTGTCTTTTTCCATTTAAAAAAATGGAAGCTATGTTTATTATAAATTTTATCTATCATTTTTGTTTGTTTGGGGGCAGAAGGGTTAATGTATTAGAGTTCAGTAGTTGATGGTCAAAGCTTTGTTTTAACTCTTTGACCAGAAGAGTTCATAATTGAACATAAAGTGAGCATATTTCGAAAAGGCATTACGTCTGTGCAGTTTCTGTCCACGTGGCCGTACTATTTTGCTGGACTTGTTTGTTATCTGTCGTCCAGCTAGCGTCATCGCTGTTTCATCAAGAAAACAACAACAACAGACAACTACCACCACCCAGTTACCCTCAAAGTAAATCCTATCATCTATATTCTCCTCCCCACACCGTACAGACCTTCAAACCTCTCTCCCAGTCCCTCCATACGTTGGGGGTTGTCACACTAAACAATCCACCACTCCTAAAGCCTCGATCTGGTCTGTTTCACTTCCTGTATTCCCACAATGCCTGGTGACACGAATGCCATAGATTTCATTTCCCGTTCAATTATTCCTTCTGGAAGGAAGATAATGGACTTTTATTCGATTTTCCACCATTTGTAAGCCCTCTCATCTGACTTTGATGTTGATATTTTTGGAACTGAAGATCACTGATTATTTTTCACAGAATTATTTTGTCCATTTTGTGTAACTTTTCTTTCTCTTTCTTCCCCCATCGAGACTCCAAGATGGCGGAGATGTTTCAAAATACTGGGCTCTTGAAATAAGCCATTGTCGTTCTGTCTGTGTGCCGCGTCTATCTTCTCAGTCTGTCTTCTCCGGTCTGTCTTCTCTTTCTGTTGTTCTTTTTCTGTATTTGGTGACTTACTCTCTCTAGACACTTTACTTTCTGCCTCTCTTTCTCAGTGTCTCTCTTCCACTGTCCTCTCTCTCTTATTCCCTCCTCCCTTTTTTTTCTGCCCGCATGCTCTCCCTCCCTCTTCTTCCTCCTTCCTTCTCTCCCTCCCACTTCTTCCCTCCCTCCTCTTTCTCCCACTCCCTCCTTCCTTCTCTTCCTCCCACTCTCTCTCCCACTCCCTCCCTCCTATTCAACCCAGTCCCTCCTCTTCCTCCCACTCCCTCCCTGTCTCTTCCTCCCACTTCTTCCCTACTCTTCTTCCCACTCCCTCCTTTTCCTCCTTCCCTCTCCCTCGTACTCCTCCCTCATTCTCTTTCTCCCCCTCCCTCCCTCCCTGTCTCTTTCCTCCATTCCCTCTCTATTCCACCCATTCCCTCCGTCCTTCCCTCTCTCATCCCTTCCCTCTCTTTGTGTTTCTCTGAGCTAGATTACATACACCTCTACAACATGTACTTTCCTCATCGCTTGAATCTACTAACTATATGTGTATGTTTACAGATAGCCGCAGTAACTATACTAACAGCTGCAGTAACTATACTAACTGAGGTAAGCATCTGACTAGAATGAATGTATTAGAACGTAGAAATACGCCATATATTGTACGTACTTAGTTGTTTTACACATCTGACTGTGTTGATAAGAGTTTTTATGTAAGTGTTTTGTCCTGTTATTAATGCTTATCTTGTTTGCAATGTAATAAGTGAAGGTTTGTGACAGAGTGAATGTTGATAGATGGACAGAATATCAGGCGGGCCTGGAGGCCCAATTCTTTGCCTTTCGGAAGTAAAGGTGGTTAGTTGGTTTGTTGGGTTTTCCACATCTGTCTTTCCGCTCTCTAGACTTTCTCCAGAGTATTGCCAACTCTGTCGGGAAGTCGACAGTGGTTCTCCGTGATGGCTTAGTTTTCGGATCATGCCCGTCTGGTCTGATGTACTCGGAGACATCCGCTCAGCTGTTCTAAGAGACTTCTGGTCTGCTGTATTTGGAGACATCCACTCTGCTGTACTAAGAGACGTGCCGTCTGCTGTACTAAGAGACGTCTGACTGGTGTTCTAAGATACGTCCGGCCTGCTGTACTAAGATACGTCCGGTCTGCTGTACTAAGATTCGTCCGGTCTGCTGTACTCAAAGACGTGAGAAAATCTTAATCATGCTAGTGTGGTCAAAGACGTGAGAAAATCTTAATCATGCTAGTGTGGTCAAAGACGTGAGAAAATCTTAATCATGCTAGTGTGGTCAAAGACGTGAGAAAATCTTAATCATGCTAGTGTGGTCAAAGACATGCGGGACTTATTTTCCCGCTGGGACTAATAACCTCCAACAATTTGTCACAAATTTGTCCCTGTCGGCCATCAAGTGTGGCCATTACAGACCACATCTGACAATAAGATGGCCGACAGGGTACTTAATTAAGGGTTACTAGCAGTACTTCTCAGACATTAGTATGCGCACTCGCAGCACGTGTCGTTGATTAGTCACATGACTGGTCACGTGGGCTGTCCTTGGACTTTAAGCAGTCTTGTAAAAGCTGTAAACGTACTAGACGCAGTAATTGGATAATTGTAGCTTGTGATACCTTCCCACTTTCTTTTGCTTCTAGAGGTGTGTTATCTTATTAGTATTTTGTTTTCTTATGCTTATAGTAGTTATCTTATTAGTATTTTGTTTTCCTTTACTTCTAGCAGTTTGTTATCTTATTAGTATTTTGTTATCTTATGCTTATAGTCCTTATCTTATTAGTATTTTGCTTTCTTATGCTTATAGTAGTTATCTTATTAGTATTTCGTTTTCCTTTACTTCTAGCAGTTTGTTATCTTATTAGTGTTTTGTTTTATTTTGCTTCTAGCAGTTTATCTTGATATCTTTTTTATTTCTTTTGTTTCTAACTCTTTGTTATCGTCATTACTTATTTGTTTTCTTTTATTTCTGGCGCTGTTACATTGAAAACCTTTTTCTTCATTGTCCTCTTAGCACTTTTGTTATCTTGACACCATTTTGTACTGGGAATAGCTGGCTAATGACCGAAGTGGGTTGTGAGCGATAATAATCTAGGTCCACGAATTATGCATTGCTTGATTTTATTAAAGAAGGACGTCTCTGGAGATTTTTTTTTTTTCTTTGGATGCATCTTTTCTGTTACTGACCAAGAAGGTTTTTTGCCTAAATATTGGTTGTTCTTCCTGCCTTGTGATATAGGTAGTTGTTTTTCTTGCCCATTCTTGTCAGATATAATATATATATATATTTTTTTTTTTACAAAACATAAAACAGGTTCTTTGTCTTGAATGAACCATCATTAGTACACCCATTTATCACGAAGATAGACCGAACAGGGAATCGACCCATCCAATAAATGAGAATCGACGGGAAAATGGATGTTCTATTTCCCAGACGCTTCATTGCACGAAAGAATGTCTATCATATATAGAACCTTACAGCGTCACAAAAGACCCCGCTCTGGCAGAGGACCAACAGCGCACTCATCCATGATCACCCACGCCCGTGAGATCCAGTGTTTAATTAGGGCTAGGAATGTTCCGTTCAGCCAAGAAAAGATTAATAAAAAATGACACGATACTCATTTCAATAGCACTCGTTCATGCGACAAGTGTTTTTCAACCCTTTTACCTACATTGATAATGTAATTAACACTTATGTGGATCTCTGACCATGCGTCGGTGGAGGCAGGACGTTTGCGCATCAAATTAGTTGAAGAGTCTCATGGATTGATAGGAAGAGGCCGGGCTATTTATTTCTGGGACGTGAAAGTCTCCATTAGGTGGAAAGTCTTGGCAGACTTTTTTTGTTCACGTCACGCTAAGGTTTGGCGTTGTAACTAGGAAGGGAGTAGGCAGAAAGGAGCTGAGAGAGGAGATGAGGTTTGCGGAGACGGAAGGAGGAATCGGAGGCGGAGGAGGGGGAAGGGGGAGGAATGCTCTTCCTCTTCACTCATCTTCTTACTCAGCTCTTCATGAACATCTCTCTCTCTCTCTCTCTCTTTCTCTCTTCTCTCTCTCTCTTATTTGTCTTAAACTGCTCTTACAGACACCGAATACAATTAATTGTTTTCTGAATAGTCCCGAAAATTTTGTTTAGTAGATAGTCATTTATAATGTATATAGTTACTTCTGTATTGAGTGAATGGATAAGAGCGAAACGTAAATGTTATATTTTATTTTATGTCTCTCAGCTTCAATGTTAATTATGTTTGTTATATGAACAGCATATTTGTAGAATGTCTGGAATAGAGTGAAAGATGTATGATAAAGGGCAGAATGTCAGACGGGCCTGCGTGCCCAATTCTTAACCCTTTTGAAATAAAGATCAGTCAATCAATCAATCAATTTCTCTCTCTCTCTCTCTTTCTCTTTCTCTCTCTCTGTGTTAACCTGCACTTGGCCTCTGCAAACCATATCAGTCTGTCTGTCTGTCTGTCTCTGTCTGTCTGTCTCACCGTTTCATGGCGTTGTGACATTTACTCTGTGTACTCCTATATTTGCTTGACCTGTAGCAACACTAGATGGTGTTGTAGGTCAGTCCTGGGAGGGTGATGTGGTCACTGGGTCAGTCCTAGGATAGCTATGTGGTCAGTGGGTCTGTTCTGATTTGGTTACATGGTCAGTGGGTCTGTCCTGGGAGGGTAATGTGGTCAATGACCCACTCCTGGCCAGTTTTCTTCCACACACCCAAGAGAACCCAGGTACCCGCTTCTGCGGCTGGGTTGACTGGGTTCTTTGGAGCCAGGATCAATCCCCAGAGCTTGCTATAACATCCGATCGCGCTAACCACTTGACCACAGCGGCGCCAGTTCATGCTTTTTTCTTTTAAAATAGTTATGCAGTTTCCCAAGCTGTGTGGAGGTAGCTCTCTCTCTCTCTCTCTCTTTCTCTTTCTCTCTCTCTGTGTTAACCTGCACTTGGCCTCTGCAAACCATATCAGTCTGTCTGTCTGTCTGTCTCTGTCTGTCTGTCTCACCGTTTCATGGCGTTGTGACATTTACTCTGTGTACTCCTATATTTGCTTGACCTGTAGCAACACTAGATGGTGTTGTAGGTCAGTCCTGGGAGGGTGATGTGGTCACTGGGTCAGTCCTAGGATAGCTATGTGGTCAGTGGGTCTGTTCTGATTTGGTTACATGGTCAGTGGGTCTGTCCTGGGAGGGTAATGTGGTCAATGACCCACTCCTGGCCAGTTTTCTTCCACACACCCAAGAGAACCCAGGTACCCGCTTCTGCGGCTGGGTTGACTGGGTTCTTTGGAGCCAGGATCAATCCCCAGAGCTTGCTATAACATCCGATCGCGCTAACCACTTGACCACAGCGGCGCCAGTTCATGCTTTTTTCTTTTAAAATAGTTATGCAGTTTCCCAAGCTGTGTGGAGGTAGCTCTCTCTCTCTCTCTCTCCTCTCTCTCTCTCTCTCTCTCTCTCCCTCCCCCTCCCCACGCCACTAAGTAGAACTATGGTGTGTGTGGCAGACTTAAACTTTTATATCAGAAGACTGGGACGTGCCAGATGTTCATTAAATAAAGTAGTCTCACAAAGGGACAGCAAAAAAAAGGACAAAAAGGACGCCAGATTCTGCGGAAGCTTGATATCTAGCTCAGGGTTTTAAAACTTTAAACATGGGAGTTGATGGTTGGACAAGATACCAGCTGGTCTGATGGTTGGACAAGATACCAGCTGGTCTGATGGTTGGACAAGATACCAGCTGGTCTGATGGTTGGACAAGATACCAGCTGGTCTGATGGTTGGACAAGATACCAGCTGGTCTGATGGTTGGACCAGATACCAGCTGGTCTGATGGTTTGACAAGATACCAGCTGTCTGTGGACAGCCAAGAGGCAGTTGTCTGTGAATACTGGGCCTGTCATCTGTCACATCGAGAGTAGATGGCTTCGAACTGTCTTTGTGAGAGTAATCTAGGTCAGAAGGTACACTTGTCTCAGGCAGTTCCATCGTGACACACTTGTCTCAGGCAGTTCCAATCGTGACACGCTTGTCTCAGGCAGTTCCATTGTGACACACTTGTCTCAGGCAGTTCCATCGTGACACGCTTGTCTCAGGCAGTTCCAATCGTGACACGCTTGTCTCAGGCAGTTCCATCGTGACACGCTTGTCTCAGGCAGTTCCAATCGTGACACGCTTGTCTCAGGCAGTTCCATTGTGACACACTTGTCTCAGGCAGTTCCATCGTGACACACTTGTCTCAGGCAGTTCCATCGTGACACACTTGTCTTAAAACATTTCTCCATGACAATAATATATACTGTTAGTTGCTTCAGCTGTGCGATTATTCCAGTCGAATATTTGTTTTCAGCTGGCTCATCAACTCTAGAATTAACTGTACTTAAAGTACATTGCTAGGTGGTGCATGAACTCTAGAATTACCTGTACCTAAAGTAGATTGCTAGGTGGTCCATGAACTCTAGAATTACCTGTACCTAAAGTACATTGCTATGTGGTTCATAAACTCTAGAATTACCTGTACCTAAAGTACATTGCTAGGTGGTTCATAAACTCTAGAATTACCTGTACCTAAAGTACATTGCTAGGTGGTGCATGAACTCTAGAATTACCTGTACCTAAAGTACATTGCTAGGTGGTGCATGAACTCTAGAATTACCTGTACCTAAAGTACATTGCTAGGTGGTGCATGAACTCTAGAATTACCTGTACCTAAAGTATTTTGCTAGGTGGTGCATGAACTCTAGAATTACCTGTACCTAAAGTACATTGCTAGCTAGTCCAAACCCAAAGATTATGCCACCTCAGACTATTCGGTTTCACCAAATACATGAAAACTCTTTGGTTTAACAAATACATGAAAACTCTTTGGTTTAACAAATACATGAAAACTCTTTTGTTTAACAAATACATGAAAACTCTTTGGTTTAACAAATACATGAAAACTCTTTGGTTTAACAAATACATGAAAACTCTTAGGTTTAACAAATACATGAAAACTCTTTGGTTTAACGAATACATGAAAACTCTTTGGTTTAACAAACACATGAAAACTCTTTGCTTTTATCGAATGCATGAAAACTCTTTGGTTTTAACAAAAACAGCAAACTGTTTGGTATCAAGGCATGTATCTGCTCAAGTCGGGTATCTAGAATGTACCTGCTTTGTGTGTGCTCTTTTATCTTCTGCGATGTCTTTGATAAAAAGCCCTTCTCCCCAGTTTTGGATTGTTCTGGCTGTCCTTTATTACCCAGTGTTCGTTTTGTTGTATTTTATACAATTTGTTTGTACAGTTTTATACTTACGCACAAAGATATGCTTCTACGTTTAAGACAGTCAGTCCAGATTAAACACATTCGGCGTTTTGTCTCGAGCACTTAAATATAAAAAAGATATAAAAAGAAGTAAAAGCTGCATTTTTTTCCCCCTCAATCTAATCAAAATATCGTGGGCTATCATTTCTCCATGCTATAACTCATCAGAAATAGATACCTTGGAAGGGCCAGATATAGCAACTCAGACAGTGACAGAGGTCGTACTAGAACAAATCTGGAACCTGATTCCTAGAGTTCAACAAGAGAGTGTAGAGTTTTATGGGATAAGAAGAAAAAATTAGGGATACTGGCGTATAGACTTGGGATTGTGTTACTAGAGATTCTGCGTGGCTGCTGTTTTACCCGTAGTTGCCCTTTTGTCTTTTGTTTCAAATATTTTCCTTCGGTTTCTCTTGATCACTTTCATTGAAAGGAGTTATCTTTCCTCGTCGTCATATTTTTTGCAGGTCATAAGGGTAAATGTATCCCTAAAACACCATTCGGGGATCCAGGAGATGGGGTGTTAGTTTAACAGGAAAATATTTTAACGGAAGAGTTTTTGGTTGTTTGTTTGATGTGATGGTGTTGAAGCTGTGAACATCAACGTGCTGGCAGCTGGTGCAGTCCTGAAGACTCTGCAATGTTGATTTGAAAAATATCCCAGTAAAATAAGATTTAAAAGTTATTTGCAGCTGATGGCTTGGCGAGAGTGTTGAACAATAACATCACGAGACATAAGGAATGTGTCACGATATCATGTGTATATAGAAAGAGAAAGAGATGGAGAGACATGAGAGAGAGAGACAGACAGAGAAAGAGAGAGAGAGAGAAGCAAGCTACCTTATAAGAAAAAGATACACGGACGAAAGAGGGAGAGATAGAAAGAAAGAGAAAAACAAGCTAGTTATAGAAAAAAGATCCACGGGACAGGCAGACAGACAGACAGTCAGAAATATAAAGCAAGCTATAGATAGATAGGCAGACAGACAGATACAGTCTCTAGTCTCAGCGGTGATAAATTCATTACGAACAACAACCCGACACTGAATGGCTGCCCTAGTGGCTGTACAGCCAGCAACACTTCGCATGACTAAAAACTCTCAGTGCACAGAGCACTTGAGTGGAAGCAATTGGTTCGGAACCCAAGACGAGAGACTGGTGGAGTGTGTTTGACTTTACAATACCAACTCATTGAGTCGGAAAACACAATCAGGAAGGTCAATAGGGCCCGTGTCAACCTCACTCTGCCATGTGTTCTTGGAATTAACGCCTTACGTTCTTGGAATTAACGCCTCAGCTTCGTGAGCACAATGACCCAGCCAACGTCAGAACTAAGTTCCATGATATCCCCACCTAAACACATACAGTAGATTCCGTCACTGAATTCATCATGTACATTTGGGACACCTCATCACAACAATACAAGGAAGTTTTGATGGAAATGTACTCACATACTGTGTGTGAATAACCGCTTGATAACAGTTATTGAATTTCCCGTTCAGTGTTCCATAAAGAATCTACGTTATTTCCTGACCTGATTTGTTTAAATGGCTAGCCGATTGGGCACTATTCAAACCTGGGAGAAGAAGTTCGGGCAGGAATATATGCGGATAAAGTGCCCAGAAGTTTATTTATCACTTTCATCCGTAAAGATTTCTCACATATTTGCCGCTGTAAATGTCAAAATATGTGCGAAAACTTTCAAACAGAAGCTCCAGTTGTCATGTTTGTTTTTTTTTGGTTCAAATTTCGTAGCAATTGACAGCGTACTACTACTACTACTACTACAACTACTATTACTACTACTACTACTACTACTACTACTACTACAACTACTACCACTACTACAACTACTATTACTACTACTACTACTACTACCACTACTAACACTGTTATTACGACTACTGCTACTATTATTAGTACTACTACTATTAATGCTGTTAGTACTACTACTACTACTACTACTACTAATAGACTACATTTATACTACTACTATTACTACTACCACTACCACCGTTGTTTTGCTAGAATAACTACTATTACTAGTACTACTTCTGCTAGTGCTGCTGCAACCAGAATTTACCGCCATTGCTGTATTACTACCAACACCATCACCGTTACTGCTACTTGTTTTCATACTTACTAATTGCTGCCATCACTACTGACGTATCAGCAGACGCATTTGCAGGAACAAATTTGCCTGGGCTACCTTTAAAAAAAAATACATCTTTCCAAGAGCTGAAAAGAAACGAGATGTTCTTGAAAATCACGTACATCAGGGTTATGTTTTTTTTTTCTGGACTCCCTGGCCGAAAAAAAAGACAAAGAAAAATAATACAAGTAAAAATGTAATTAAGTGCTCTTGCAATGAAAAAAGAAGTAGTAGACACAAGATTTGTGAAATTATTGTTAGTTTATGTGTGATAAATAACTCACATTTTCGCATCATAGCTCAGAATCTCATTTCCTTCTCGTTCGGAGCGGCCAACGAGCGATTTATTGAGTCCATGTTTTAGCTTGGGGATGTTGAACTGGAGGAGAGTTGGCAATTTCATCAAGTACATGCAAATTTGGGGGTCTGAATTATGCAGATTTATACGTGTGTTTAGTGAGCGATAGATGCGAGAGATGTGTCGAGGATTTTTTGATTCACGTGAAATTGTTCCCATAAATATCACGTGTTCTTCAATTCTGTGATTAGTTTAAATACTGGATATGTATAGTCTTACTGGATGTATTACTTTGCTTTATGTATGCACAGTTGTAAGTTGTGTTTCAGTTTTCTGAAGGTAATATGTTTAGAACATATCGAAGAGAGCAAGGATACTTTACGTTTTACTTGGTGATTTTTTTTTTCTTGTCTAGCGTGTTTAATGTGTTTGGTTTTCTTCGTCGTTTTAAACATTGTTCTCTCTTAGTACTTCTTTTCGCTCCATCACCAGGTTATAATCTCTCTTTTGTGTCACTAGCGTCCTTGTTGAGAATGCAAAGTTTTGCTTATGTCTAGATCGCAGTTACTTAAGCTGTCTTCTTCGTTCATTGCTTGCTGCGCCAGTATGCATTCGGCGGTAAGCGTTCGCCAGTAAGCGTTCGCCAGTATGCGTTCGCCAGTCTGTGCTGCACCTTGCTTGTGTTTCTAGTCAGCCCATGTAACTGTCTTTAGATGTACAGCTCGCCCAGAAACTTTCTCGACGTCTTCTTCTCTCTCGCTTTCTTTCACGTATCTTTTAAGGAAAAATAATCGAATATCAAGTTTGCCATTTTTGTTCCCACAATATCAGGTTTGCCACGTTGTTTTGGCCGAATATCAGGTTTGCTTTTAATTGTAGAATATCAGGTTTGCTTTTATGTGTCAAATGTCTGGTTTACATTTATTTGTTGAATGTGAATTTCACCTTTTCCGTAGAATATCAGGCTTCCTTTTATGGGCCGAATGTCAGGATTACCTTTCTTTGTAGGATGTCAGGATTACCTTTCTTTGTAGGATGTCAGGATTACCTTTCTTTGTAGAAGGTCAGTTTTGCCTTTAATTGCCGAATGTTAGATGTACTCGTCGAATGTCAGATTTACCTTTGTTTCTTGAATGTCAGGTTTCCCTTTATTCGTAGAATGTCATGTTTATCATTATTTCTCAAATGTCGGTTTAACTTTTTGCCGAATGTCAAGTTCTGTAACTGCAGACTTGTAATTTCATGTTTGTAGAGGACTTTCCTTTAATATGTTCGTTATTTTTACACTTTCTCTAAACTTAAAGCACGTATATTAAATCTTCCCCCAAAATGAATTTCAGTGTCTAAATGTGCATTGATGTCCGCTATTTTTCTATAGTATTATTGTTCTTGATAACAGTGTCTGCCGTAAATGTTTCTGATGTTAATTATTTAATGGTGGTGTACTAATAGTTATTGGTGATGTACTGATAGTTAGTGGTGATGTACTGATAATTATTGGTGATGTACTGATAGTTAGTGGTGATGTACTGATAGTTAGTGGTGATGTACTACTAGTTAGTGGTAATGTACTACTAGTTAGTGGTGATGTACTGATAGTTAGTGGTGATGTACTGATAGTTAGTGGTGATGTACTGATAGTTAGTGGTGATGTACTGATAGTTAGTGGTGATGTACTAATAGTTAGTGGTGATGTACTGATAGTTATTGGTGATGTACTAATAGTTAGTGATGATGTACTAATAGTTATTGGTGATGTACTGATAGTTAGTGATGATGTACTGATAGTTAATGGTGATGTACTAATAGTTAGTGATGATGTACTAATAGTTAGTGGTGATGTACTGATAGTTAGTGGTGATGTACTAATAAGTAGTGGTGATGTACTGATAGTTAGTGGTGATGTACTAATAATTAGTGATGATGTACTAATAGTTAGTGGTGATGTACTAACAGTTAGTGGTGATGTGCTAATAGTTAGTGGTGATGTACTGATGGTTAGTGGCGATGTACTAATAGTTATTGGTGATGTACTAATAGTTAGTAGTGATGTACTAATAGTTAGTGGTGATGTGCTAATAGTTAATGGTGATGTGCTTATAGTTAGTGGTGATGTACTGATAGTTAGTAGTGATGTACTAATAGTTAGTGGTGATGTACTGATAGTTAGTAGTGATGTGCTAATAGTTAGTAGTGATGTACTGATAGTTAGTGGTGATATGCTAATAGTTAGTAGTGATGTACTAATAGTTAGTGATGATGTACTGATAGTTAGTGGTGATGTACTAATAGTTAGTGGTGATGTACTGATAGTTAGTAGTGATGTGCTAATAGTTAGTGGTGATGTACTGATAGTTAGTAGTGATGTACTAATAGTTAGTAGTGATGTGCTAATAGTTAGTGGCGATGTGCTAATAGTTAATGGTGATGTACTAATAGTTAGTAGTGATGTACTAATAGTTAGTGGTGATGTGCTAATAGTTAATGGTGATGTGCTAATAGTTAGTGGTGATGTACCAGCTCTTCACTAGTTTTGCTACTCCTATTTTTAATAAACATTAACATTTGTAGTTTTAATGTTACTATCTAATTACCAGCGTTACCATATCTAGTTTTACCATTGCCATCTAATCAGTGTCACCATTTCTTGTTTTGCTGTTAACATCTTATCACTGGAGTCACTAGAGTTATCATTTTTAGTTTTACTTTTGTCATCCAATCACCAGAGTTACCATTTCTAGTTTTCCTGAGACCACCTAATCACCAGAGTTACCATTTCTAGTTTTCCTGAGACCACCTAATCACCAGAGTTACCATTTCTAGTTTTCCTGAGACCACCTAATCACCAGAGTTACCATTTCTAGTTTTCCTGAGACCACCCAATCACCAGAGTTACCATTTCTAGTTTTCCTGAGACCACCTAATCACCAGAGTTACCATTTCTAGTTTTCCTGAGACCACCTAATCACCAGAGTTACCATTTCTAGTTTTCCTGAGACCATCTAATCACCAGAGTTACCATTTCTAGTTTTCCTGAGACCACCTAATCACCAGAGTTACCATTTCTAGTTTTCCTGAACCACCCAATCACCAGAGTTACCATTTCTAGTTTTCCTGAGACCACCTAATCACCAGAGTTACCATTTCTAGTTTTCCTGAGACCACCTAATCACCAGCGTTACCACATTTCTAGTTTTCCTGAGACCACCTAATCACCAGCGTTACCATATTTCTAGTTTTAGTGTTATCCCCTAATCACCAGAGCTAAGAGTATCACACCAACATTATTGTTAAATGGTAAAGTAAAACACCTTCGCTCTAAGTAGTTAACAAATTTACTGTTAACGTGTGGTCGTCGATGTCACTAATGTCAATAAAAAAAATTTGTCACAACACTCCACCACACGCACTCTTGGTCTCAGGTTCTTACAAGTCACAGCTAAGTGCTCCTTTTTTCTAATTTTTTCCCCCTCTATTTCCATTTCTATTTGATGAAAAGCATTCATGTGAATTTATATTTTATCTTCGTACCTTCTTTCTTCATCTTGTATGTTTTTGTATGATTAAGGTGAAAACCGAAGCTTATTAGCTGTGTGCTCGTTAATTAATAAAGCTGTTTGTTCGTACTGTTTTAAATAGTTTTAATACTTTCTTATCACAGTTTTACTGTAGTTGCTTCTTGTTTATGTATATATTTAGTTGTATTTATAATTATACACAAATTATTCGTGTATCCCTGATATATTTCCTGATTCAGCCGTAGATGTGGTCTCAGTGTTACTGTATGACTTAACTGTTTGAAACAGATCAAACACAAAATGATTCGTCATTGTTTGTCTTTTTTACGTCACTGCCAGTCGTTACGTCAATGTCAGTCTTTTTACGTCATTGCCAGTCTTTTCTCTTACATCACTGTTAATCTTTTACGTCATTGTCAGTCTTTTACATCACTGTCAGTCTTTTACATCAGTGTTAGTCTTTTACGTCACCGTCAGTCTTTTACGTCATTGTCAGTCTTTTTACCTCATTGTCAGTCTTTTTACGTCACTGTCAGTCTTTTACATCACTGTCAGTCTTTTACATCACTGTTAGTCTTTTACGTCATTGTCAGTCTTTTACTTCTCAGCAAACTTGTTGCTCACTTCCGATATTTGTCTCGTGTAAACAGAATTTACACTGTGTTTGTAGCTCCTGCTCTCCGGGCCTGACACACAGTCTGCCTCTCTGTACGTGACAGGAAATAAAATTATAATAGATTGATGGGGAATCGAACCCGGGACTCCAGTAGCTGGGGGGAAAGGAGAAGGAACTTGGTTGTGGTGGAAGAATCACGCGGTGAACGTATTTTATAAAAGAGCATTTGATTAGACTACATGCCATTTACGGTTCCCCGCTCAGTCATTTGTTGCTAATTCTAGCCACAGTCCCGAGTCTGGCGATACGAACCATATCAAGAGGAAACAAGGACAAATTTCTAATACCGGGCGAGAGCTCTACGGTTCGTTACCATTTAAAGATCAGGCCGGAGATTGGAAGTTTCCAGCCGGAAGTGCTGATGGCCTGAATCGGAGGTTTTCACCAGTTGGTCATCTCGACGTCGGGTCTGGGATGGAACGATGTTCGCTCCACTGAGACATGGGATTTCTTTAATGGCGTCGGAATCCAATCTCATTTACACACTCGATTTGAGTTTTTGCTTCTTTTATAAAAGAAATAAAATGAAAACTGTTAAAGATGGTCGGGCTGCTTCCCGTACATGTGACGATTTCTGTCAGAATTGACTGTTTTTGTCGAGCTGATTTGTTCAAAAGAAGAATAGACAAAGTGAGAAGATTATGGCATACCAATTTACTTGATAGTTTATTTTCCTTGTCAGGTAGATGACATTTTTGAGTGTGTAGAGATTTTGCTATTTTGAATGTAAATGTAGTTGATCTGTTGCATTTCTCACTTAGTTTCGGAAAGTGATTTGAACCGTTTAGTGGAATTAGGCTTCTTTCTACAAAATCTGCCTTCACAAACCTTTTTTATGGTCGTCCATTTGCCCACTTGTCTGCCTGTCTGTTTTGTCAGTTTGTCTGCTTGTTTGATCGTTTACTTATTTGTCTGTCTGATCGTCAGCTGATCTGTCTGAACATCTACTTATCTATTTATATGTCTGTGTTTGTCTGTCTCTGCCTGTTTGACTATCTGTTTACTTGACTGTGTATTTGTGCATTGGTTTATCTGTCTGATTGTCTGCTCGAGCCATCGTCTCCTTTTCTGCTAGAATGATCGTCTAACTCACTTCCTGTCTATTTGTCTACTTATCTACATGTATGATGCTTACTTTGTCGTTTTCTACTGATCTACTTGATTGATTACCTTTATCTTTTGTGCCCCCGCCCGCCGGTCTGATTTACTTCATGCCCACTTGATTGTCGACGTGCTTACATGTTTGCTTTTTTGTTTGTCTGATTGCGGTCCTGTCTGACAGTTTGCCTTCTTAACTGATTGTCTTTCTGTATGTTTACATGTCTGATTGTCTTTCTGTATGTTTACATGTCTGATTGTCTCTCTCTATGTTTACATGTCTGATTGTCTCTCTGTATGTTTACATGTCTGATTGTCTCTCTGTATGTTTACATGTCTGATTGTCTCCCATTCTTTTATTAGTCTGCCTGTCTTTTATTAGTCTTCTTATATTTCTTATATCCTTCCCGTGCCGTTAAACGTCACATAGGGCTCGCAAAGTAGTTCGCTAATTTTTCCTGTCTTCGGCGAGTCTTTCAACCTCATCAAAGGATTTTATGCCTGTTAATTTGGCCTCTCTTAATAATGTCCTCTTAAGAGTTTCACGCGGTCTGCCACTTTTTCTTCGGCCTGTTGTGTTCCACTTGATAGCTTGTTTTGGGATTCTCTGATCATTTCTTCTCATCAAGTGACCAACATATGTCCATCTCCTTTTCCTGATCACCCATGAGACTGGTTGTTGTTCAGTCATCTGTCTTATTCTGCATTGTTCTTGAATTCATTCCACTTGTCTTTATTAGTTTGCCTGTTTTTTTATTAGTCTGCCTGTCTTTTATTAGTCTGCCTCTGTCTTTTATTAGTCTGCCTGTCTTTTATTTGCCTGCCTGTCTTTTATTAGTCTGCCTGTCGTTCCTTTGTCTGTCTGTATGACTAATCTTCTCTGATTGTCTATCTGTGACCATTTGTCTGGTTCTCTAAATGTGAATACTTGTTCGATTGTTTCTACATGTGAATATTTGTTGATCACTTGTTTCATTATCTACCCGTCTGACTGTTTATTTGCTTACTGGACTGTCCACATGTCTTATTGTTTTCTAACTGACTGTTTGACTACTTGTCTGTCTGCTTGATTGTCTAATTACGTAATTATGTCTGTCCGCAGGAAGTTTTTTATCAAACTCCCCTCCACATTTGTCTGTCCAGACTTTAAATAAATAAACAGAAACAAAAACACGTGACACTTCTTCTCAGAATTCATCTCTGCTCGACGTTTCCGCCTAAAGCCGCGGTAATGAGAGAGAATTGGCCCACGTGACAGGAACCATTGAGGCCTCGTAAACGAAGGCAGGATAGAGGGCGCCCTCAAATCGCCATCTTGGAAATGAGCATTGATAACCTTGAGTGGAGATGATTAAGCTGCTGATGGTTGTGATGGAGTAATGAGAGTCGGAGAATTGAAATGATGCTAGAGGGAGAGAGAGAGAGAGAGAGAGTCTCTAGAGGAGATTGTTAGATAGTTTTGCTTCTTTGTTCCTTTTTTTCATTATTTTCTAATAAACATTTATTCATCATCGCGTGCCGTGTCCGGGAAGAAGTTGTGCTGGCAAAGATCTTCCATCTCTCTGTCGCTTGCATGGTTATACTTGTACACTTGACCATGCTGTCTCGTGTCCATTTCTTAACCTTGTCCACCAATCTGTGCTATTGTTGTTCCTCCTTGCTCACTTGTTCCAGCATTGTCCTTCATGTTTCTGTGGGCCAGTTCGTCATTAACCATGTTACTTTGACCATGATGGCTTATCTCTCTCGTTGTCACAAATTTTTTCTTCCTTTTGTTACGTTTCTTTGTGTGATGCGCATTTTGTAAACTTTCATCTTTCACGGTTAGTCTTGCTGGACTGTTCTTGTAGTTCATTCATTTGTCTCTAGCTTTCTGTTGTTTTCTCATATGTGTATCTTTGTCTTTACTTTTTGTTTCTGTTTTCTTTTGTGAGATACACATATTATCTCTTAGTTTGCTTACAGTTATAACACAAGTTCTGCACTGCTAGATCAGATATTTTACTTACAGTTATAACACAAGTTCTGCACTGCTAGATCAGATATTTTACTTACAGTTATAACACAAGTTCTGCACTGCTAGATCAGATATTTTACTTACAGTTATAACACAAGTTCTGCACTGCTAGATCAGATATTATTCTTCTTAGGAAAATGAATGGCGGAATCAGTATCGATTCAGCGTCTCTGACTGAAAGTTGTGAGTTTGCCCCGTCATCACTGCCGCTTCCAATGATCATACATCTCACCGGTGTTGTGGATCTTCATGTACCACCCTGGGATTTAAAAAAAAAATCCTTTTCTTGGAAAGAGATCTGAACTCCTCACAGCACCTCCCCCACCCCCTCTCACCGGGTTGGAAAAAAAGGGGGGGGGGTTGGCTATTCACATAGTGATGATGTCATATAAAATTTTCTCATTGTTAGGTGTTTCCTTGTCAGCTTCTTTACTTCATTATTTGTTCTTCTTTTACGAGTCTCAGCTTCGAGTATAACGGCTCCTTGGCATGTTTTATGTTGTATTATATTGTTGAATGCATGGATAAGATATTTTACCTTCTAGATGTTCTTTTTTTTTTGTAATTACTGTTGTTATTTACACTTCTATAATGTTGGTACAGAGGTGATGAAGGATGACAGCGTTAGAGTAAAAGTCGAAGGATGAAGAAGAGAATTCTAGACGAGTCTACATGCCCGTTTCTCCACATCTAAAGATTTCGTTAGTTCAATCGTTGCTTGGATTTTGTTCCATATTTTCAGTTCCTTCACTAATACATTATACATATACTCGTATTATTCTTCCTTATTATTATACAGTATTATTTTACAAGTATATGTGTTTTAAACTTTCAGAACGTAAGTGGACACCAGCATTTGTGCTCCAGACAATAATTCTGCTTCTCATATTTTCTCTCCTGTCATCTATTGCTCATGTTAATTTGTTGACTGATCTTAATCATCTGTTTTCTGTCAATTTTAACAACTCCCCCCCCCAAAAAAAAAACAAAAACAAAAAACTAATGTTTTTAACATAGCTAAACGCATTTTAATTCTACCCAAACAGTTATCTGTAACAGGGACGTAGGCACACAAATCATATTTCCCGCGTCATTTCCAGCTGTCGGCCATGATGCACTGCGCTTTCAAATGGCACTTCCGTTGTTTTTTTTTAATAAAGAAAATTTAGAAGCACAGATGCAAAATTATATCCGTGAAATGGAGTTGTTTGTAATTAATTTTTTAAAGAAATTTGAGAAAACTGTACACTTCACTGACGCGTAAAAACATTAGGTCTTTTTGGCGTGTAAGTTCTCTTCCGTAATCTTTCGGTTTTTTTTCCCTCTATTTCCATACGCAGTAGCTTGCCAATGGCGGACAAATCAGATAATGTTAAACAACAATCGATCATATTTATATTGGTGAAATTATCATTTCAAATATTTATGTATGTGAATGTCCTACTAATATGAATGTGATTCCTTCACGGATATGAATTCTAATACAGTAGTGAGCAACAAATATCTTTTCGTTTATGAATTGTGCCGTATATACTGGACAGATTTATTTATTGTTTTTTTTTTTAGCTTGAAAATATCTTGTTTAAGTTATAATACTATGCCAATCGTGAAGTGTTCTCTGGTGTAGCTCGACTTGCAGGTAGATATTTGCCTTTTTTTCTAGATAGAATTCATAACACATTTGCTTGAATGCGGTGTGAGCAAGATGTCCTACAGACAACCTTCTTTGTCTTATGAATGACACATGCTACGTATGCGCTACACCTGCGCTCATTCCACGTACGGAAATATTAACATGGCCACAGACGGAAGTTTGACCAAAGACTTTATGGGGAAGAACTGTTGAAGTAAAGTGAGTAGCATGCAGCACAGCTGGGACACCACAGATAGGCTGGCTCAAGATCGTGTGAAGTGGAGACGGTTTGTTGCTCCCCTACAAGGTGCTACAGTGCGTTCAGGGCGGGGATAGCCAAGTCAACTACTGTCCAAAAATCTTGGTTTACTGGCAGGTGGAGGTAATCGAGTCAGAGAATAAAGTTGCACGGGACAAGATATGGTCATCCTCAGTGGTCCAACTATTTACTAGATCTATACCGAATGTTCCATTCCAATGTGTGAAGAAATTTGAGTACCCGAATAGTAACATTTCAAATAGTTAAATTTGGCCGATACTGGTGCCAAATTTGTATGCACTTAGATTACTTATAATTATAAATTAATATATTAAATATTTGTAGTTTGTATCTTTATTGCCCATAAAACTTCTTCTATTGTCGGTTCATGTTCATTCTCCTCCAATAATAATTCGTACTACAAGAACTTAATATTGAAGAAGACTGGCTAGTAAAGAGGATTAAACGGAGAAAACTTAAATATTTTGGACACATTAGACGTCATGATAATCTAGAGAAGACCATCTTGGAAGGATACATAATGGGAAAAAGAAAGAGAGGAAGACCAAGGCGAAGATGGCTGCAAGACATCGTTGATGATCTGCAAATGGATGCATCAGCAGAAGGGCATCTTGCTTACAATGGAGAGGACCACAGGAGACTGTTAAGGAGGCAAAGTTCCGCAAGGGACATACAAATAAACGAATGACTTTGTGTCTAGAATATACTGTACTTCTTGCGAGAGTACAGGATTATGCGTGAAAACTAAATGTATGGGTTGATTATTACAGTCATAATAGCATGAGTTTTTTCATATATTTTATTTAGGAGTAATGTTTCTATAAATCTTCTATTCGTGTTCGGTCGCATAAAAAATCACATACTCTTATTCGGTCGAATACTTGAATCGAAATCAGTTCATCTGTAGCATGTAGTAGAATCACGAGAGAACTGAAGACACTTGGCACAGGGCAGAGAAGTGAAGACACTTGTCTCAAGCAGAGAAGTGAAGACACTTGTCTCAAGCAGAGAAGTGAAGACACTTGTCTCAAGCAGAGAAGTGAAGACACTTGTCTCAAGCAGAGAAGTGAAGACATTTGTCACGGACAGAGAAGTGAAGACATTTGTCACGGACAGAGAAGTGAAGACACTTGTCACGGGCAGAGAAATGAAGACACTTGGCACGGGCAGAGAAGTGAAGACATTTGACACAGGCAGAGTTTCGAGGTGGCCGATGTGAACTGACAGGAGCCATCAGTTAAGCAGAACTATGTAGTATGTAGTTCTCAGAGAGAGAGAGAGAGAGAGAGAGAGAGAGAGAGAGAGAGAGATTCTCCTTCAGTGGCGACGTTATGCAGGAAAAGTTCTCTCTGAATCTTCCACAAGTTTTGGGTGAAGATTTGGTCAGTTATGGCCGAATGTTTTATCTGTCATGTGTTTTGTTGTTGTTGTTGTACTGTTTCATTACTTGCCTTCGTGTTTGTTTGTATGTTCACCATTGGGATACCAGGATATTATTATATTGATTGAAAGATCAATAGAAGTAAAGACGGACCTATAATTATGCTTCATAGACTAGTGTAAAGCATTCGATAAAGTGAGGCACACAGAAATGATAAGAATACTGGAAGACATAACATAGATGGGAAAGATCTGAAACTTATTTTTAAAAAACATATACTGGCAGCAATTAGCAGCAATGAAGATTGAGAACCACATAGGAGCATTCGAAGACATAAAATTGGGAATGAGACAGGGATGTGTTCTATCTCCTGACCTCTTCTCCTTGCAGAGCGAAAACATAATGAGGAATATAGAGAACATGCCAGGAATATCATTTGCCGGGTACAACCTTAACACCTTAAGATATGCAGACGACACAGTTCTGATTGCTAAAAGTGAAGAGAGCTACAGACTCTCTGGACATCGTGGTTCGTGAAAGTAAAAATAAAGGTCTCAGCCTGAATAAAAAGAAGGCAGAAGTGATGATCACCTAAAAAAAAGAGAGAGAGAATACCACCAAAATGTAGCATTGCCATCGATGGCAGAGAACTGAAACAAAGTGATAAATTCAAGTACTTCGGAACAATTATAACAATTGATGGGAAATGTCACAACGAAATAAAAAGCAGACGTGCTCAGGCCAAGTCAGCATTCCAGATAATGAGGCACATATTGTGCAACAGATCCATATCAATGGAAACAAGATTCCAAGTACTTAAATGTTACATCGAGCCAATTTTGTTTTATGGATGTGAAGCATGGTCCATGAATAAGAGAGTACAGGGAGAAAGGCAGGCATGGAGATGTGGTTTATAAGAAGAATTTTGAAGGTACCGTGGACAGCCAAGAAAACCAACAAAGACGTCTTAAGAGACGCTGGAGTTAAAAAGCAAATTACAGTAAAGATCAGAGGCAGACAAACGAGATTTGAGAAAAGAAAAACTGGAACACATTGTGGCAATTGGTAAAATTGAGAGAATAAGAGGCAAAGGAAGACAGAGAGAGAAGTTACTGGATGGGCCGTCAGTGTGGCTAGGAAGAAAGCCACCATCGGATTTTATAATCAAGTCTAAAGTCAGGGAATTGTGGAGAGAAGTGATCGCCTGCGCCACGCGGCACGGCACATGAGTGATTGATTAATTAAATGATTGATTGATTGAGGATATTAGGATAACAGAATATTGGGATACTAGAAATTGGAGTACCAGGATATCAGGATACCAGGATATTGAGACACCAGGATATTGGGATACTAAGATATTGGTATACCAGAATATTGGGATACCAGGACATTGGGATGCCAGGAATCAAAGAAGCAGGTTTCTCAAAGTATGAAAGGGCAGCAGTATTCTTAAAAATTCGTCTTCAGCGTTTCTCAGGGACAGCGTGCCTTCTCAGCCTGAGTCAGTACCAGTTAGACCAGCGGTTCCCAAACTTCTCTTGTTCTGCGACCCCTGTACACTCCAGGCCACATCCCCAGCCCCACCCAAAACGCTCTTCCCTCAAGTAGCTGTGATGTTCCCCGTTTCGCAATCTCTCGCCTTCCCCTTCTTGAGTATCCCACCGCCCCTTCAGGGTAACGGTACTGCTTCTCTGAGAACCACTGAGTTTGATACACCGGGGTGGATATCTCTCTGGTCAGGCTGGTCTGACATTGTTTACAGCGAAACTTCTTGTCGGTGAAGTAAGGTCTTGGCTGGATCGCTCTTGCGATCCCTAGAGCTTCCCAAAAGTTTGTCATCAAAAGTTTCAGCTTTGCCATCAAAACTCATTTCGGTAATTCTCTATCTCCCTCTCTCTCTCTCTCTTCCTCCCTTTCTCTCGTTGCCTCCTTCCCTCCCTTTCTCTCGTTGCCTCCTTCCCTCCTATTTCCATCTTCATGTCCTGTTTCTACATGTTCTACACCAGAGACTGTTATCCCTCATCGCATGAACCGAGGTGAACAATCAAGTAAAAAGGTGAGGCTTGATTAGATTCCGTTTCTGAAGTTAAGAGGCTCCAAGCCCACAGATGCCTCAAGATGACATTTTGTAACGGCTCATTTTACAGATAACAGTTCGTTAACTTTGTCTTGTCATTCTAAAATCATCCGGGTATTACAGACAGGTAGGCTGTCAGTCTAGGCGGCCACGCGTCGCTGAACAAGAATTCTGCAAGGGGCGAAATCACCGACGCCTGTCATGTCTTGTTTTTCCCTTTCCCTTTCCTCCATATTATTCTTATTAAAATTTTTCTTCTTCTTCTTCTTCTTCAATTATGAAAAAAGAATAGCGGTAACAAAACTTCTTTAAAAAAAGTGAGAGACAGTTAAATTCCAAACAAAAAGAGAGATAAATTCTAAGCGAAAAAGAGATACATTCCTATAAACAGATATAAATTTTAAGCGAAAATAAGAGAGATAAATTCCTAGCAAAAAAAAACAAAAGAGATAAATTCCAAGCAAAAAAGAGAGATAAATTCTAAGTGAAAAAGAGATACATTCCTATAAACAGATATAAATTCTAAACGAAAATAAGAGAGATAAATTCCTAGCAAAAAAGAGATAAATTCCAAGCAAAAAAAGAGAGATAAATTATAAGCGAAAAAGAGATACATTCCTATAAACAGATATAAATTCTAAGCGAAAATAAGAGAGATAAATTCCTAACAAACAAAAAAAAAAGAGATAAATTCCAAACGAAATCTGACAAGTTCCACAACAGCCACCATCAGTTTTCTTTTAGGATGAAAAGTTCCATTATTATAAATTCCAGAACAATGTATCTACACGCGCTTTATATTTTGTGATAAAGTGAAGTTTACATCAAGTTGTTTACACGGAAACTAAATTAGTTATTCTTTTAAATTTCTTTTTTTTTCATCATAAAGTTGTTGTTGTGTGGATCTTAAGTCGTGATGTAGCAACGCGAGCACGGCCTGGCTTCAAGCGCGCACAGAACAGATTCTGTTCTCAATTATCTCGCCTCATTTCATCTTCTCCCTAAATTAAGAACCCACCTGGCTTAAGTTTGGCCTGTGATCAGAAGCCATCTTGGAATTTGTTGTAGATTTTCTTTGGGTGAAAAAAAAAGAGGGGGGGGGGACTATTTTTGTTTAGAATGGTTGTCAGTTTGTGTGTTGTTTGTTGTTATTATGTTGTTTGTTGTTGTTGTTGTTTGCTTTTCTCTGTTGTTGGTTCTGCCTGTAGCTACGAACGTGATGCTCTCTGTGGCCGATGCTGTGGTGAGGAATGTCAGGGTACCATGACAGAGAAGGGAATCTTGGGCTTGGTTGTACACATTTTAGGGAGTTGCGGGGAGCAGGGGGAGGAGATTGAGAGGCTGGGCGGGGTGGGGGGTGGTGATGTTGGGATGCTGGGTGGTTGGGGGGGGGGGGGTAATTGGGGCGGGCGGGGGGAGTATAATAAATAGACATAACAGCAGTTTCTTTTAACTTGGAGTGCATATTTATTACCTCCAACCTTTTCGCTCCCTTATTGGGCAGATTTATATTCCAACTGAACAATAATTTCACAGGAGTAGTTTGTTGCGATATAACATTGCCTTCACAAGTAATGTTCTTTAATAACGATTCTAATGGCAACATTAAACACTCTTATATTACGGTTTTTTAAAAACTTCCTAGCATTTCTCGTTATTTATATCATTATTATCATCATCATCTTCATCATCATCATCATCATCCTCTAGAACTAAAAACACAGGCCGTCATGACTCTGAAGCTGAAGAACAAGACATTGTAACGTTGGTGGCCATTCTTAGTGGGTCACAGAAGTGAGATTCTAAGTAGGCTCCACTACTTTGGGTACACATTTCATCGTTGTGATGTATGCCTTTGTCTCAAGTTGTTAATTGTGATTTGTGCTAGCCAGGTGTGTCTAACGTGTTGTTTCGTCGTCAACGTCGTCTATCATCTCATGTGAGAGTGTACTGAAGTTAGACGAAAACAGAATATGACTGAGGTTTGACGAAGACTGAAGAATATCATAGCGTTAATGACTGAGGTTTGACGAAGACTGAAGAATATCATAGCGTTAATGACTGAGGTTTGACGAAGACTGAAGAATATCATAGCGTTAATGACTGAGGTTTGACGAAGACTGAAGAATATCATAGCGTTAATGACTGAGGTTTGACGAAGACTGAAGAATATCATAGCGTTAATGACTGAGGTTTGACGAAGACTGAAGTATATCATAGCGTTAATGACTGAGGTTTGACGAAGACTGAAGTATATCATAGCGTTAATGACTGAGGTTTGACGAAGATTGAAGTATATCATAGCGTTAATGACTGAGGTTTGACGAAGACTGAAGTATATCATAGCGTTAATGACTGAGGTTTGACGAAGATTGAAGTATATCATAGCGTTAATGACTGAGGTTTGACGAAGATTGAAGTATATCATAGTGTTAATGACTGAGGTTTGACGAAGATTGAAGTATATCATAGTGTTAATGACTGAGGTTTGACGAAGACTGAAGTATATCATAGCGTTAATGACTGAGGTTTGACGAAGATTGAAGGATATCATAGCGTTAATGACGGATGTTTTACGAAGACTGAAGTATATCATATTGTAAATCAACGAGTTCAGGCAAAGATTAATGTACAACACCAAGTTTTCACGCATATGTTCAGCATATTTCAATGAGATTAGACAAAGATAGCTTCCAGTTCCTGAAATCTAGGCAAAGACCAGGCCATGTCTCTAACACGAGCAATATTTGATATACATTTCAAACACTTTTCACCTCTGCTCTACTCACATGTGTATCATGTACGAAAGAACTCTGCCAACACAAGACGATCTCTCATTCTCTTGCAGCTTGGACTCCAGTGTTCTGAACGCTTGAGTTCCAGGCATTTGTTTTTCCACGTTGAGGCGCCTTTGATCTTCTTTGTTGGGTGAACTGCTCGCGCTGCTGTTACTTTTGTTTTCGCTTTCAGTTATATTTATCTTTGTGTTTTTGTTCTTTCATAGGAACAACTTTCAACTGGCAGATTGGCAAGGGAAATAACCACATGTTAGTATCAACTTGATGTATCTCTCTCGTTTTCTCTTTTTTTTCAGTGAAAGATAAATTTAAAGTGTGTGTTGCATTTTCTTTCCTACAACTTTTTCTAGTTCACAAACTAGGAATCTTAAAAATAACTTGAATGTAGAGTAAAGGTTTCTTACAGCAACTTGAATGTAGCGTAAAGTTGTCTTACAGCAACTTGAATGTAGCTTAGTTGTATCTTACAGGCAACCTGAATGTAGTTTAACTGTGTCTTACAGGCATCCTGAATGTAGCTTAATTGTGTCTTACATGCAGCCTGAATGTAGTTTAAGTGTATCTTACAGGCAGCCTGAATGTAGCTTAATTGCGTCATACAGGCAACCTGAATGTAGCTTAATTGTGTCTTACGGACAACCTGAATGTAGCTTAATTGTGTCTTTACAGGCAACCTGAATGTAGCTTAATCGTGTCTTTACAAGCAACCTGATGTAGCATAATTGTGTCTTTACAGGCAACATGAATGTAGCTTAATTGTGTCTTTACAGGCAACCTGAATGTAGCTTAATCGTGTCTTTACAGGCAACCTGAATGTAGCTTAATTGTGTCTGTAGAGGCAACCTGAATGTAGCTTAATTGTGTTTTAATGGTTTAATTTGATTGAAAACAAATCGGGAAAAAGACCAGTCAACCTATTTATATTTCTAACACGACTAATCAGAAATGATAAGATGATATTTAGGCCTCTTTTTAACTTCCAACAATAGAACTGCTGATGAATGAGAAACGGACAAAACATTTTACAAAATCAATACGAAATGTTGAAAAAAGACCAAGCCCCAACAAGTTAGAGTAGTATTCTGCAGTAAACTGTTTTTCCGCAATATTCTGCAGTAAACTGTTTTTCCGTAATATTCTGCAGTAAACTGTTTTTCCGTAATATTCTGCAGTAAACTGTTTTTTTCCGTAATATTCTGCAGTAAACTTTTTTCCATAATATTCTGCAGTAAGCTGTTTTTCCGTAATATTCTGTAGTAAACTGTTTGGCCGTAGTATCCTGCAGTAAACTGTTTGGCCGTAGTATCCTGCAGTAAACTGTTTGGCCGTAGTATTCTGCACTAAACTGTTTGGCCGTAGTATTCTGCACTAAACTGTTTGGGCGTAGTATTCTGCAGTAAACTGTTTGGGCGTAGTATTCTGCGGTTAAACTGTTTGGCCGTAGTATTCTGCAGTAAACTGTTTGGCCGTAGTATTCTGCAGTAAACTGTTTGGCCGTAGTATTCTGCAGTAAACTGTTTGGCCCTTCGGAAGATAATCATCAAAATATCTTCCTTATTCACTCCTTTCAACACACACACACAGACACACACATATGGCAGTGACCTTTCCTTCTGACCTTTGGATGTTGAATTTCTTCGATCGTGGAGAACGTGAATGCCACCACTGCAAAGTCTGTTGTAGGTCTGTCCTAGTAATATAACATTGTCTGTTGTTTCATACCTGGATCATAGTAATATAACATTGTCTGTTGTTTTGTTCCAGGATTATAGTAATATAACATTGTCTGTTGTTTCGTACCTGGATCATAGTAATATGACATTGTCTGTTGTTTTGTCCCAGGATTATAGTAATATAACAATGTCTGTTGTTTTGTTCCAGGATTATAGTAATATAACAATGTCTGTTGTTTAGTTCCTGGATCATAGTGATATAACAATGTCTGTTGTTTCGTTCCTGGATCATAGTGATATAACAATATCTGTTGTTTCGTTCCTGGATCATAGTGATATAACATTGTCTGTCGTTTCATACCTGGATCATAGTGATATAACAATGTATCATGAACAGTGGCAAGTTGTTCCAAAACTTATCAGATCGCTCACAATGCCACATAATCAACGTGAAGGTTTCCACTCGGCTTTGTACATGGTCGGTCTTCAAACACTTGAGCAAGCACTCTTCTGAAAGCTTCTGCAGATCCACCTGCCCCTGACCTCAGCATATCTCATTGTCTCACCAGTTATTAAATCCGAAAACATCGATCTGCTAAAATCAGGTCATGAACATAATCAACAATTTCTGAACTTCAAAGCTGAAAATTCGGACTCCGGCTTCAGTGCATGCAGGACAATCCCATATATGCTCCGCTGCGTGCCGCAGCAACCATCAGAGAGTCAGTCATTTGCATGTCCCTTGCGGAACTTTGCCTCCCTAACAGCTCTCATGTATGCCTCACTGTTGTAAGCATGATGCCCTGCTGCTGATGCATCCATTTGCAGATCGTCGATGATGTCTTCTTGCAGCCATCTTCGCCCTGATCCTCCTCTCTTTCTCATCCGAGAGTGTGTTTGCTAAATGTAAAAAACTGTCGTTGTTCAAGACGTTTCAGATCTTCTTGCATCTTCGGTCTCGAGTTTGATGGGCAGGTTGTCAGTCAGTGTTAGGACATGGACACGTGGATGTCTTTTGGGATTTTATTCTGCAGGAAAAGGGACTTCGTAACGGCTCGGAGATTCTCGCGTGAAGTTACACACCTTTCCGGGATGTGATGCCACACACCTTTCCGGGGCGTGAAGCTACACAGCTTTCCGGGACGTGAAATTATACACCTTTCCGGGACGTGAAGCTACACACCTTTCCGGGACGTGAAGCTACACATTTTTCCGGGACGTGAAGCTACACACCTTTCCGGGACGTGAAGCTACATACCTTTCCAGGACGTGAAGCTACATACCTTTTCAGGACGTGAAGCCACACACCTTTCCGGGACGTGAAGCTACACACTTTTCCGGGACGTGGTTCTGACACTGATCTAAAAAAAAAAGTGAAAAATTAGCGATGTGATCCCGTAAATTGTCACGTAATACTCACACCAGGTTCTGTGACAAACCTGCCCTCAGAATCTGAGACACTGGTCGGGCAGGTGGCTTCCCAGCACCCTCTAGTAAAGCGTTCAGAGAACAAAGCCCGCGCGTTAGTGATACATGAGGTTTTTGAATGTCATTCAAATGTGCCTCTTTGTTTTTTCTCAAGATTTTTTATGTGAACCTTGAGCCAGATGTTCTTCTCTTATGCCAGGCTCTGTGACAGCCGATGATGCTTCTCTTTCTGCGATACCAGGTTTTTATTAAACCACTCTGCTTAAAGTTTAGTGGACGGAAAAGCAGAGAAAAATATTTCGAATGTTCTCGACAATCTGGAAAATCTCTTAGGTACACCGACCTCTGTGCAGAAATCTCTTTAATATTGAATGAGCTTTGCTCGCGCCTTTATGTCACTTCCACGCTGTACAAGGTTCTCCTGGAGTTCAGCGCTAGCTTGGCTGGGATATACATCAAGTGGATCTGGAATTCAAATCAGGATTTCCATATTAAACCTTTGTGCCTTTCTTTCTTACTTTGTTTTAAACGAGTGACGTACACAGTCGGGCCCTTGTCCTTCAGGTGCTCAGAAGTTTTAAGCAGGGTTGGGAACTGTGAAGATTTCCGGCGTGAATATTTGATGAGTACTTCTTTCCCCCCCCCCCCCCCTAAAGCGACACTGGCTTCAGTGCTGGTTATGAGATTATTCAACTCGCTCTGGAGAGTTTATTTGGTAATTTGAGGTTTTCAGACATATCCAGGATAACATATATCCAAGATAAAATATATCCAGTCATAACTGTTAGAAGTGCTCCGTGGATGTGGATTCCGGAAATGAAAATGGCGATAATGTCCCAGACCTAAAAAAAAAAAGTGTGGAGGTAATAGCCCTCGGGGAGTCACGTGATCTTCTTATACACCAGCAGAACCAGGAGGTCCTCGCAGTTTTTCTGGAAAATTGTCGGAAAAGCCGGTCTTGAAGAGCTCGTGATTTGATATAGATGATTGCTTCTACAACACGTGACAATTATGACGGGGCTCTCCAAAGGTCTTGGCCATCAGGTGGTCTTGATAAATCACACACTAAATTTTTATAAAGTGTTAGCACATTTTGTTTAGGTGAGTGAGGAACTCTTTATACCTTCCCGTCATTGCAGACGTGCCATCATCTGCACAGATAACTTTCTTCTTCAAGCGGCATGAAGTTTTCAGGCATGTAACTGCTGACTACCGCAGGTGTAGACGCCCTCTGCTACCACTTGTACTTCTCCTGACAAACGGCTTCTCCTCTGTTACTTCATTGTCTTTGAAGAATCCAACTGGTGTCACGAGAAATTCATCTTTGACAGGTAAAGCAGGTTCTTCTACTTGTAAGGTGGAATCTCCTTGCACATAGCAAAGCAGTCAAGATGTGTTCTGTGTTAAAAGCTATTACTTTAAAGTAATGTGTGTCTCTAAACTCTGCTGGATTCTGTTGCCATTTGTCGTCTGTGAGACACTTTGAATACAACATAAATCAGCCTTCCTCGCCTACATCGGAGGATTTTTCATCCCGAATCTTCATTTTCGTTTATTTCGGCCCGTGTCCCCTTCTCTCCCCTCCCTCCCCCTTTCCAACCTTTGAACGGGGCCCATTTTGGGTTCTTTCAGCCCACGGTCTCACTTGAACCTTCTCTGGCCCTCAGGGGAACCACTTGGCCTGTTGAGGATGGCGGCTGGAAACATGGGTTGTATCCCTTCTTTTCTCCCATGTCCATATATTTTGTTTCGTATGATTTAACTTCTTTTCTTTTTTTTTCAAGCATCCAAGTTCCATATTTTTTATCCTTATTTCTGTGTATCATTTCTTTCTGCGAACTACTTTTGTGATAAAACTGTGATACAGAAAATAATTCATGTCTTGATTTCTCTTCTTCTTCTTAAAAAAAAAGAAAAAGAAAGACATCACAAATCACTGAATAATTTTGAGCATGTTTGCCGCGAAAAAAGTTCCATAAAAGAGCGGAGTAATACAAATATTTGAAGCTGTCGAAAATAAGACAAAAAGAAAATAGTTCCTGTGAGCAAGAAAACATCCGAGCAGATTTTATGCTGTTTTTTTATGCATGTTTTTTTTACATTTTCGGATATTAGGATCCTGCTGTTTTCTGGCTGTATTTTGTGAACAAAAAATTAATATTCTTGGATCCTGCATTAGGAAAATTGAGCAGATGTTTCAGTGTGTAAGATTGGGGGATATAATTCGTGTTTCTCGCGGATTTTGTCTAAATGTAAAACACCTTCATGATCGGGGGGCCTAAAAATAAAGAATAGAAACTAGACAAATATTTTGTGTGCTCAAAAAGAATTTAACCCTTTTTTTTAAACCCAGGCGTAGAGAAGATAAACATTGTGGACAGCCGTTAGATCGACTTGGCCAACCTTGCGAGGATTACTCAGGACAGCATATGTTTGATGTGCGCTGGCCGGAAGCTGTAGGGCGCAGTCTGACACCCCAGCTCGATTCCGCAGCGACTGCCCACAAGACCCTCCATGGTCAATAAATCGACCAGTCCAGTCTAGGAGATTTTCCGAGTATGGTCATTACTTCTCTAGTTTTCCTTGCTTGTTATTCCCCACCACCGTTTCTCCCTGGGTTTGTTTTTGTCCCTGATTTTTCCCATGCACTGTCCCGTGACGCTCGCGATATTAATTCTTCTGGAAAGGCGTTTAAGATTCATCATCATCAAGTGCCAGATGAACCGAGTCGGCGATTGGTTCGGTTTCAGAGGTATGTGCTGTATCAATACGGACCCCATTCCAAGCATATATCTGTTTTACTTCTCTTCTACTTCTTGTGGCAGCGAGTTTTCAGTTGATCGATAGAACACTTCAATATGGCGGTACCTAGAGCTGCCTGTGCTTTATTCAGAGGGCTGTTGTGACACAGTCTGCTTTCAGGGTCACCGTTTGGGTGGTTCATCGGGCCTGGTGATGGATCCAGTCCTGCTGATCCCTTTTCACTCTCCCACTCCACTCCTCCACCCACTCCAAGAGGGAGGGTGAGGGCTTGCGTGCCCAATTCTTAATCTTTTGAAAATAAAGTATGTTCATTCGTCCCTAGCAATTAAAAAGTGTGTAACAGTTGCCGAAGATTTATGACAGGGTGAGTCTTAAGAAACAGGATCAGTTTCATTCGTCACGTTTCACTCCATTATCCAGCTTTTCCTTAACATACTGACACTCGTAGTAACAGTCTGACTCGTCTTGCAGGTAGATTTTCCTGGATTTTAGTTAGATCCATCATACCAGTGTTAGGCCCCCATTTTCTATAGATGAATTGACTGGAGATCGTCAGAGCTGGGTTTAGAACCCACTTCCTTGTATTTGAGAAGTCACACTGCCACTGCTGTCACATTAACAGGTCCACCACCAGTCAGTCATTTGCGTGTCCCTTTCGAAACTTTTTTCCTTGCAGCTCTCCCGCAGGCCTCTTGGTTGTAAGCAAAATGCCCTTCTGCTGATGCATTCATTTGCAGATTATCAACGATGTCTTGCAGTCGTCTTCGCCTTGGTCTTCCTATCTTTTTTACATTATGTACCCTTCCAAGACGGTCTTCTCTAAATTCTCATGACGTTTAATGTGTCGAAAATATTTACGTTTTCTCTGTTTAATCCCCTTTACTAGCCAGCCTTCTTCAATATTAAGTTCTTGCAGTATGGATATATTTGTTCTTTTTTGTGCCCATGATATCTGAAGAACTCTTCTGTAGCATTTACATTCAAAGACATTTATGTGTTTCTCAGCTGTTTTGTTAAGTGTCCAGGTCTCACAGGCATATGTTGCAATGGGAAAGATGCATGCCCTTAAAAATTGTATTTTTGTAGTTCTGTCTGTTCCTTTCCACAGATTCTTTAGTTGTTTTACTTTCTGAAGAGCGATAGATGCCCTCCTTTTAATTCCCCTCATTGTATCTCCATTATTAGTTAGTAGTGATCCAAGATATTCAAAACTCTCCACTTCTTCCAGTTTTTCCTCATTGATACATATTTCAGCTGCCTTGTTTGTTTTGTCAGTTGTCATCAGTTTAGTTTTCTTCGCATTAAGATAGAGGTTTTGTTCTTCGCTGTTCTTACGTATTGACATAATTAGTTTGTGCATTCCTTTTTGTGTTGTGGACAGTAATACTGTGTTATCAGCATATCTAATCTCTGGTATTTCATATCACCCACCACCAGCCATTAGATGAACGAACACTCTCCTCCCACGCGCTGAATAGTGCCAGCAAACAACTCTCAGGTTAATGCGCTCAATTAATTACTCCCTTGACGACTTGCGGATTAATTCTGTCAGTTAATTAGGCCTGAAGTACCACCGAGTCGTGAACACACAATTGCTTACAGTGAAACTTCCCCTCTCTCTCGCCCAGATCTTTGTTTTTCATCATCATCATCATCATCCTCCTTTTTATGTCTTATCTTTCTCCCATCCTCTTACATTTCATCAACTTTCCTGTATCTCCACAGTGCCGCGTTCACATCTGGCACTTGGATGTGTTGATCAATTGATTTTCCAAGATTGATGTCGCCTGTACGAGATGGCCGTGATAGAAGAAAAATAAAACCAGAGAGAGAGAGAGAGAGAGAGAGAGAGAGAGAGTTATGGAAGACCAGGTCAAGCGTGATTAAGTACGTCGCTAAATCATCATAAAATATTCATCCGCGTGTCACAGTTAATGTTGCTTGTGACCATTTTGTTCCGTTGTGCAGGTCATTGGCCTGAGCGAGGTGATTGGTCGGAAGGTCATTCATTAATCACTGACCTTATCAAAGGGCAGTAATCATGACAGGATTATACTTATGGGCACTTGGGATTTTCAAATTGGCTTTCCGTATGTTGCCGTATAGTCCCGCTTGGAGAATTCTCTTAAGTACATTCTGAATGTAACTAGACTGTATCATGCAGTTCCTCATTTGTTGAAATTGTCGAGTTTCCTGATCCTTCGACACTCTTTCCTGAATGTATTGTATAGTGTCTCTCTGAAGTGCATCAAAGTTTCCTGTTCTCATTGGGAGCATAAAACAGGTCAAAGTTTCCTGTTCTCATGTGAACATAAAACACATCAAAGTTTCTTGTTCACATGCGAACATGCTCTGTTTCAAGGTTTCATGTTCACATGTAAACATAAACTCTGTATCAAGGTTATTTGTTGACATATATCTCTATAATAAAACTCTATATCAAGGTGTGGTGTTCACATATAACTCGATAACATACAAGTATATATCAAGGTGTCTTGTTCACATATAACTCTATAACATAAAGCTATATATTGAGGTGTCTTGTTCACATGTAACTCTATGATATAAAGCTATATATTGAGGTGTCTTGTTCACATGTAACTCTATAGCATAAAGCAATATCTTGAGGTGTCTTATTCACATGTAACTCTATAATATAAAGCTATATATTGAGGTGTCTTGTTCACATGTAACTCAATAACATAAAGCTATATATTGAGGTGTCCTATTCACATGTAACTCTATAGCATAAAGCAATATATTGAGGTGTCTTGTTCACATGTAACTCTATAGCATAAAGCAATATCTTGAGGTGTCTTGTTCACATGTAACTCTATAATATAAAACTATATATTGAGGTGTCTTGTTCATATGTAACTCTATAGCATAAAGCTATATATTGAGGATTATTGTTCACATGTAACTCTATGACATAAAGCTATATATTAAGGTGTTGTTCACATATAGCTATATAATATACGCGTGTATCAAGGTGTCTCGTTCACATATAACTCTGTAACATAAAGCTCTATTTCACATATAACTCTCTATCATAAAACTCTATATCACGGTGTCGTGTTCACATATAACTTCATAACATAAAACTATTTCAAAGTGTCTTGTTCACATATAAACATATATTTAAGGTTTCGCATCATAGATTCGGTGGAGGATGGTGGATCTGTGCAATAGATCATGAGTTTTATAAGTTGAAAGTATAATTTTTTTTCAGCTGAAAGATAGATTTCTTATTGGTTTATATTTTCTAACATGTTGACCATACTATATCTTGTTGGGATATTCTGTCTGTGTCTATAAGAACATTTATATGTAGCCTATCTGTACATTCATGTGTAGCGTGTCTGCACATGCATATGTAGCCTGTTTGCACATTCATATGTAGTCTGCCTGTACACTACATATGTACCCTGTCTGCGTCTGGAACAAGAATTCCACCATCTTATTGAACCAGGAGGAAGAGCGAGAGGACAGAAAAGATGAAAGGGATGAGGAAAAGCCATATTTGTCACTCATGAATAATTCATCATGTGTGAACGACGTTTACCTGGAAGAGCACATTGATAGCTCTAATTATACCTTGGCGAAAAACAAAAAAAATAAACGTTTCAATGATCATAGGATTTTTTGAGACACCCTGTATATTTAAGAATACATTGCCCACTGATATATCTTTCATTTTTCTAGCTTAGATATTAAATTAAGTATCGATCAGTCCATTTTTCTCCAAGCGAGCGGCCAAGTATTGAGTTGTATGAGAACAAACAGGCTCGAGAAATCTCCCAGAGTTATCTCGCTTTGAATCAAGTAGTTCCTCCCGTCGATCCTTGCGCGGGAATGTGGCGCATGACATGCTTGTGTTGTCCACGTGTCATCTGTGATGACAGATGCTCATTCAAGAAACATCGTGGATGTTCCTGCAGCTTTTACATGCAAATGAAATCGATGTGTAGTGTTGAGAAAAGGGGGTGGGGTGGGAAACCGATTCAGAAAATATGACCCGTTTTATGTTTTCGAGATTTGGGCAACGTCAATCAAATATCATTTGAAGTATTTATTGTACACCGGCTCCGCCGAACTCCGTTCATACCGGCTGTAAATATGGAAGCCTTGACATTTTTGTCAGAAATGAAACTGCACCACAAACTGAAGGAGTTTTGCCAGCAAGGAAACGTCGTACGTCTATTCTGAAAAAAAAACTTCGCTTTTCAAAGGACAGAACAGCGCTCATCTGAGGTCTGCAACCATCTGAAGTTGCGCTCGTCTTAACGTGTCTAAGTGGCCGAAAGTAGAACGGGCAGGGTAGTCAAGACCCTCACAGCTTTTGTATCTTAGTGGGAAAATAAAATACACGTGTAGTCAGTCCTAGATATGCCAGATAATCCATCTAGCAGGTGCCGAGCCTACAGCCGTTGGCAGTCGTAACTCTCCACAACTCTCTCAACAAGTTCCGTGTTGCCTCTATGAATTGCTCTAGAGTTCTGCGCCAGACAGTGGCAAAGATAAAGGGTAACGAAGAACTTTGAAAATTTTATGTAGGCTAACGAAGAACTTTGAAAATTTTATGTAGGCTAACGAAGAACTTTGAAACCCTTATGTAATTTTTAACTAAAGAAGCATTTTTTTCATTACTTCTTATAATTTGTAACGTTTTAAAAACGTAAATGATATGTTGTATATATTATTTACTATGATAACTGGTTATTGTTGCTAGAATGTTGCAAGTTATCATCTACTCGATACAGCCACGTCTCCGTGCCACCACGTACGCAACTGAGATGTGGTAATTACTGAGTGTAACATCCCACAACTATGATGTGATAATTACTATGTGTAACATCCCACAACTATGATGTGATAATTACTATGTGTAACATCCCACAACTATGATGTGATAATTACTATGTGTAACATCCCACAACTATGATGTGATAATTACTATGTATAACATTAACAGGCGATTGTCTACAGCCGCATACAGTTACTAGAAGTTCCTGTAGACCAATGACTTAACAACGTGCAGTGTAGAAACATGGAGACCTACAATGACTTAACTCCGTGCAGTGTAGAAACATGGAGACCTACAGTGACTTAACTCCGTGCAGTGTAGAAACATGGAGACCTACAATGACTTAACTCCGTGCAGTGTAGAAACATGTAGACCTACGATGACTTAACTCCGTGCAATGTAGAAACATGGAGACCTACAATGACTTAACTCCGTGCAGTGTTGAAACATGGAGACCTACAGTGACTTAACTCCGTGCAGTGTAAAAACATGTAGACCTACAATGACTTAACTCCGTGCAGTGTTGAAACATGGAGACCTACAATGACTTAACTCCATGCAGTGTAAAAACATGGAGACCTACGATGACTTAACTCCGTGCAGTGTAGAAACATGGAGACCTACAATGACTTAACTCCATGCAGTGTAGAAACGCTTCCAGTAATTTCCATGACCTTACACCTTTAGACTGTAGTCTAGCGTAATCGTTCACTTGCTAGTTATTTCTTTCCTTCCGTCCTCGCCTTGTTTTCCTCTATCTGGGGGCATAGGCCACCAACGAGAACTCTCCATTTGTTTCTGTCCTGGGCTGTTTCTTCTATCTTCCCCTAGGTCTAGTCTGTTTTCTTTTTATATCACCGCTTCAAGACACCTTCGCCAGGTGTTTCTAGGTCTTCCTTGTTTCCTCTTACCTTAGGGATTCCAGGTGAGATCAGTCTGGTTATTTTAGTTATGATGCTAGTCACTGGATGTGGTAATCTTAAGTATAAGATCAAGTTCCGTCACAGAACAATACACCAGGTGCTTGTAACAGTCTTAAGTATAAGATCAAGTACCGTCACAGAACAATACACCAGGCAGTCATGCTAGTAACAGTCTTAAAACGTTGTCTACATCATTCTCCGGTTTAACCAGCCTTCTGTATCGCGTAAGCCAGTAACTCTCCTTGTGCTCCACGTCTGTGTCACGAGTTTGGTGGCCAGCTCCATCAGTTCAGTAAAAACAACCGGGTTTTACGGCGTTGCGATGATTCAATATGTAGTCAGGAGAGTGGTCCTTGAATGAAAACAGATTGGGAAGCATGGATGTAGCGAGGAAAACCTAAACTGAATTTACGTTTAGTTGCTTCTTGGAGCATATAATCCACCCTGTAAGGTCACGATTTGGGAGGGGGGGGGGGTGGGGGCTTGTAATTATCAAATCTCGCGCTGTTCATGATCCATGCACGTGATCACCGTCCTTTATTCCCTGAGCTTGAATCTGACTGGCTGGCGATAAGCCAATCAACTAATTCATTGCACACTCCACGTGACACCAGTTGAAATCATTGCACAATACATGTTTAAAAAAAAGTAATATCATATTATTACATAAAAGTTGCAAGCTTAACTCAAAGTTTTAAACATATTTAAAACATTTTATCAGCCGAAATATTAAATATTCTTTGTCTGAGATAAGCCGATGAACCATTTTTTGTACCGGGAAAAAATGAACAGAAATGAAAGTGTTAAAATTATAACACAGTTTTGGGACCTTTATTTACTTCTTTCTTTCTTTCTTTTTTCCTTTCTTTCTTTTTTTAAAAAATAATTTAACGTATTTCTAAATTTCGTGTTGCAGATTTCGTTTGATTTCTTGTCGTATCTAAGTCCCAGTGAAGGAGGGAAACATGGGAATATATAAAATACGGAACTGGGAAATAATAGATTTCCTGGGAAATGAGAGAGAGAGAGAGAGAGAGAGACAGAGACAGAGAGACAGAGAGAGAGACAGAGAGAGACTCTTGTACATTCAGCAGACAGTGGATAAATTGTTACCAGTTTTATATGTCTTGTCAGTCTATAGTGGAGTAGTAGTTTTATATGTCTTGTCAGTCTATAGTGGAGTAGTGGTTTTATATGTCTTGTCAGTCTATAGTGGAGTAGTACTTTCATGTGTCTTGTCAGTCTATAATGGAGTAGCAGGGTGGAGAGAGAGAGAGAGAGAGAGAGAGAGAGAGAATTTTATTTTCAAAGTGTTGTGAGTGAGTATGCGCCAAGAAAATCTTGGACACACTTCCACGAAAATCTCTGTTCAGTTATAGGAAACTACACATAGAAAACTATTTTCGACAACAGTTTCGAAATGAGAGACAAAAGCACTGAACCATTTGTAGTATTTTCCTCTCTTGTTTATGTACAAAACAAGCGATAATTCACGGCTCTTCGAAAACAAACGTACATAAAACATGTACTTAATGTCTGCTGCATTTCTTCTGCTCGCTTGAAGGAGAATGCATCCTACGTAAAAATACGTATTTAATGATACTGTAACGTATATGCGCTTGCTGTGATAGAGGTTTGCTGCATATGTGTTTATATTCTTGTAACTGACGGCTTTTAAAAATAGAAATTTTCTTTGTATTAGCTTTATAACCCGCGCCATCCCAGCATCAGCTTTGAGCCTGTTAGTACAAACTTTGTGCACAATTTATAAAGTACAATTATCACTTATGAAACCTTGTACAAGTGCCCAAAGTGTCGTGGAAAAGAGGCGGAAAGAGGGGGGGGGGGGGAGGGAGAGCCTACGTGTTTTGTACACAAACATGGCCCCCCGTAGTTGCTGTTCGTGGTTATGCACACGAGAAAGTGGCTGCCAATTTTCGAGGGCGAAATATGCAGACCCGCCAGCCTGATCGTAATGGGAATCCACGACGGTTTCGATCGGGACAGGCGAGTGATATTCAGAGATTCAGCGCCCACCATGCACGTGGAGATATGCCAGAAAGACAACCTGTCAGCGAGTGTGTACAGAAAGACAACCTGTCAGCGAGTGTGTACTGAAAATATTTGATTCTCCTGGTCTTTTCACTTCTTCACCAGATCGTGCATGCTTCCTTGTCAAATTCGTCTCGTGGATTCGTGACGTCCGATTTCAGGGATCGAGTACTCGGAGTATGAATAACTTCTCACCAGTTTGTCCTCATCCTTTAGTGGTGAACGCATTTAAAGCCTCTTTTGGAGGTATAAATGGCCGGATCGATACCAACGCGGTTTATCAAACTGGACTCAGTGGGTTCTCTGCCCTTATTCTGGTCGCGGCCATAAGAAATCGGTACTCGGTAATAAGTGTTGAGGAAAAATGCCTCCTAAACCAGAGAAAATCTACCATCACGGAGAGACATACTGGATCATATTGCAGGACCATATACTGGATCATATTGGACCATATTTCTGTGGATGAAATGAAAAATCTCGTGAAACATGGAGACGGGACCTTATCCTTATCCAGATTTGGGTCAGATAGGATAAAGCCTGGATATGTTTATTTACTTTTTTTTTTTGGAAGCGATGACCATTAATAACGTCAAAGTACTGGTGACCAGCACTCTAACGTTCCACTGGTCTCTCACTTTTAGTTAAGTAAAATACCACATGATGACTATCACATGCTAAACAGAAAGGAGCAAGTCACCATCTTCCGTCTCCGAACAGGACACACCCAACTCCGATGTCATATGTATACAAAGTTTAAGGTTGGTACTACTAATCTGTGTACATGTGCCCAGGTGCCCCAAACTGTGGAACATATCCTCCAGAACTGCACCAACTACGAGACACTGAGAAGTGATTACTGGTCCAGTGAAACCACCAAAGAAGATAAGCTCTACGGTTCCATGCATGAATTTTTTAAAAAACTGAAATTTACCCAAGAGACAGACAATGCGTAAGAAGAAGAAGAAGAAGAAGTTAAGTATAATCATGTTAGTATCTACGACTTGTTTTCTGTGACTTATTTTTCGCGACTTACAAAAAAAAAAAGAAAGTACAGAGCACAACTCTTCATGTATCCATGTAGATACTCTTTATGGTTACAAATATCAGTAAACATCCTACTATTTTTTTTAAATAAAAGACACAAGATGATGATTAGACCCAGCACATTCTGTGGCCACCGACTCCAGAAGAACCAGGAAATAAAAGACACAAGATGATGATTAGACCCAGCACATTCTGTGGCCACTCCGACTCCAGAAGAACCAGGAAATAAAAGACACAAGATGATGATTAGACCCAGCACATTCTGTGGCCACTCCCACTCCGGAACCAGCCGAGGAAAGGTCACGGCTTCAAAGCATTCCCAGTAAATGTTAAGCTTGTTTTAATTGCTCAGTCAAGCCATTGAAATCGTGAAGTCTCCCCCCAACGATTTGTATCACGAAGCGATCGATAGCAGGAACTCAAAATAAAACCCCCCAGAAAATGAAAGATAATATCTACCGCCATCTGTTGTTGTTGTTGTTGTTGTTGTTGTTCCACGTCACACTCCTCCCACCCCCAGTTTCAGTCAGTGTGCGTGTTTGTGATAGAAATTATAACTTGAGATTTGACTCTGCTGAGCAACGTAAGATTAGAACTGAGTCTAGGAAAGATCCCAACAAACTAACAGGCGATCAATGTTGGTTCTGTACACGATATAGATTGGAGACATGAACATTGCCTGCAATGCGGGTTGGGAGGTCAGAGGTGAAAGGTGAAATGTGGGAGTTCAGTTTAGTTAGAGCTTCAGGGTTGCCAAGTCTAGCAAGCATGCAGTATATCCGTCGGTTTTTCGTTCCTTCGCTCATAACATCCTTCTCTCACTCGCTCTTCCTCTCTTTGCTTTTCTTTCCTCGCTCGAATTATTGTCCATACTTGTAACATTTCTTTTTTTTTCAAAGACAGTGAGAAATAAATATTAACAAGATCTATAGTGTTGCTATTGAAATCTCAGCATTACTAAACTCAGACTTTCCAACCATGTCTGGTGAGTCACGTGACTAAAGTCTCCGACTTATCCTTTTGAAGAACAAAAAAAAAGCAAAATTGCTAAAGAAGTACATGAAGAATAATCTGCTTTCAGGTAGAATAGTCCACCAAGCGAGTCGAATTTTTGTGTATAAAAAAGTTAATCCAGAAATACACAGAAATCGAGAAAGATATATACGCTTGTTTTATAGATTATACTGAAGAATCGCTCTTCAGAAAGTAAAAGAACTAAAGAAGCTATGGAGAGGAACAGACACAACTACAAAAATAAGATTTTAAAGGGCATGTATCTTTCCAACATATGCCTGTGAGACCTGGACACTTAACAAAACAGCTGAGAAACACATAAATGCCTTTGAATGTAAATGCTACAGAAGAGTTCTTCAAATATCATGGACACAGAAAAGAACAAATATTTCCATACTACAAGAGCTTAATATTGAAGAAGGCTGGCTAGTAAAGAGGATTAAAGAGAGAAAACTTAAATAATTTGGACACATTGAACGTCATGATAATTTAGAGAAGACCGTCTTAGAAGATACATAATGGGAAAATGAAAGAGAGGAAGACCAAGGCGAAGATGGATGCATAAGCAGCAGAGCATCTTGTTTACAACTGAAAGGCCTACATGAGAGCTGTTAAGGAGGCAAAGGTCCGCAAATGACTGACTGATTGACTGACTGAAGAATGAAATATGACGAACTAGAAAACTGTCTGGAAGAAATCAATCTTGATGGGAAAGACATTCAATCATAACAAATCTCTACTGACAGCAGAGAGCATCGGTGAGAGTGACATTAACAGACGTACCCTTAAAGAGAACAGTCGGCAAAAAGGATGTGTTCTGTCTCCCATGTGTAAGAATATATTGTCCAGTCATATACGTGTGTTGTCCAGATACATACGTGTGATGTTCAATCACATGCATGTGTTGTCCAGTTACATGCATGTGTTGTCCAGTTACATACATGTGTTGTCCAGTTACATGCATGTGTTGGGGTAATGCCCCCGATTATTTGTTTACAGTGTGAGTGCCATTAAGTTTTCTCCCTTGTATCAAAGATTTCAAGTAGCCCTTGTTTCCGAGATCGTAAGGCAGATAACGAGAGTACTGGCTGGTGAAGTAGTGTATGTTTGTGTCTTGAGCCGTGCAGGTTTGTATCTTGAGCCGTGTATGTTTGTGTCTTGAGCCGTGCAGGTTTGTATCTTGAGCCGTGTATGTTTGTGTCTTGAGCCGTGCAGGTTTGTATCTTGAGCCGTGTATATGTTTGTGTCTTGAGCCGCGTAGGTTTGTATCACGAGACGTGTAGGTGTATATCATGAGCCGTAGGTTTGTATCTTCAGCCGTGTGTGTTTGTATAGCGAGCCGTGTGGACGTGAAGTCGATGTACTGTCTAGAAATGTGAAACTGTTGGATTATACAGAATGTGTCTTGTCGACTGGTGTTACGCTTGTTTGGAATGGCTGTTGGTCACTGCTAGATTCATCATGGTCACTGCTAGATTCATCATGGTAAATGTGGGAGTTCAGTTTAGTTAGAGCTTCAGGGTTGCCAAGTCTAGCAAGCATGCAGTATATCCGTCGGTTTTTCGTTCCTTCGCTCATAACATCCTTCTCTCACTCGCTCTTCCTCTCTTTGCTTTTCTTTCCTCGCTCGAATTATTGTCCATACTTGTAACATTTCTTTTTTTTCAAAGACAGTGAGAAATAAATATTAACAAGATCTATAGTGTTGCTATTGAAATCTCAGCATTACTAAACTCAGACTTTCCAACCATGTCTGGTGAGTCACGTGACTAAAGTCTCCTCAGACTTATCCTTTTGAAGAACAAAAAAAAAGCAAAATTGATAAAGAAGTACATGAAGGATAATCTGCTTTCAGGTAGAATAGTCCACCAAGCGAGTCGAATTTTTGTGTATAAAAAAGTTAATCCAGAAATACACAGAAATCGAGAAAGATATATACGCTTGTTTTATAGATTATACTGAAGAATCGCTCTTCAGAAAGTAAAAGAACTAAAGAAGCTATGGAGAGGAACAGACACAACTACAAAAATAAGATTTTAAAGGGCATGTATCTTTCCAACATATGCCTGTGAGACCTGGACACTTAACAAAACAGCTGAGAACACATAAATGCCTTTGAATGTAAATGCTACAGAAGAGTTCTTCAAATATCATGGACACAGAAAAGAACAAATATTTCCATACTACAAGAGCTTAATATTGAAGAAGGCTGGCTAGTAAAGAGGATTAAAGAGAGAAAACTTAAATAATTTGGACACATTGAACGTCATGATAATTTAGAGAAGACCGTCTTAGAAGATACATAATGGAAAATGAAAGAGAGGAAGACCAAGGCGAAGATGGATGCATAAGCAGCAGAGCATCTTGTTTACAACTGAAAGGCCTACATGAGAGCTGTTAAGGAGGCAAAGGTCCGCAAGGGGCATGCAAATGACTGACTGATTGACTGACTGAAGAATGAAATATGACGAACTAGAAAACTGTCTGGAAGAAATCAATCTTGATGGGAAAGACATTCAATCATAACAAATCTCTACTGACAGCAGAGAGCATCGGTGAGAGTGACATTAACAGACGTACCCTTAAAGAGAACAGTCGGCAAAAAGGATGTGTTCTGTCTCCCATGTGTAAGAATATATTGTCCAGTCATATACGTGTGTTGTCCAGATACATACGTGTGATGTTCAATCACATGCATGTGTTGTCCAGTTACATGCATGTGTTGTCCAGTTACATACATGTGTTGTCCAGTTACATGCATGTGTTGGGGTAATGCCCCCGATTATTTGTTTACAGTGTGAGTGCCATTAAGTTTTCTCCCTTGTATCAAAGATTTCAAGTAGCCCTTGTTTCCGAGATTTTCGTGAGGCAGATAACGAGAGTACTGGCTGCTGAAGTAGTGTATGTTTGTGTCTTGAGCCGTGCAGGTTTGTATCTTGAGCCGTGTATGTTTGTGTCTTGAGCCGTGTAGGTTTGTATCTTGAGCCGTGTATATGTTTGTGTCTTGAGCCGCGTAGGTTTGTATCATGAGACGTGTAGGTGTATATCATGAGCCGTAGGTTGTATCTTCAGCCGCGTGTGTTTGTATAGCGAGCCGTGTGGACGTGAAGTCGATGTACTGTCTAGAAATGTGAAACTGTTGGATTATACAGAATGTGTCTTGTCGACTGGTGTTACGCTTGTTTGGAATGGCCGTTGGTCACTGCTAGATTCATCATCTAGCTTTTATATTGATAAATTCTGCCCGACCAAGATTTGATGTTTCGTACTCGTCATCGCCATCATTATCACCAAGCCCCATCAATAAACATATTGTGTTGTTGTCAACGACAGACTTGACTGATTATTTGTATTTTGATGCACGGACAAGGGTTAAAAGCACATGGTCTAATCCCAATCAGTGTTTAGCCAGTTCGGAGATCTGTAGGTACACCGGAGATAGGGAATCGTGGTCTTACATTTGTCTCTAGGCAGAGAACATCTTAAGACACTCAGGAGACCACCAGGACTGAATTTAGGAGGAAGACGTGTAAACAGTCTGAGGTGTGTAGATGATGACATGTAAACAGTCTGAGGTATGTAGATGATGACATGTAAACAGTCTGAGGTGTGTAGATGATGACATGTAAACAGTCTGAGGTATGTAGATGATGACATGTAAACAGTCTGAGGTGTGTAGATGATGACATGTAAACAGTCTGAGGTATGTAGATGATGACATGTAAACAGTCTGAGGTGTAGATGATGACATGTAAACAGTCTGAGGTGTGTAGATGATGATATGTAAACAGTCTGAGGTGTGTAGATGATTATTTGTTTACAGTGTGAGTGCCATTAAGTTTTCTCCCTTGTATCAAAGATTTCAAGTAGCCCTTGTTTCCGAGATTTTCGTGAGGCAGATAACGAGAGTACTGGCTGCTGAAGTAGTGTATGTTTGTGTCTTGAGCCGTGCAGGTTTGTATCTTGAGCCGTGTATGTTTGTGTCTTGAGCCGTGTAGGTTTGTATCTTGAGCCGTGTATATGTTTGTGTCTTGAGCCGCGTAGGTTTGTATCATGAGACGTGTAGGTGTATATCATGAGCCGTAGGTTTGTATCTTCAGCCGCGTGTGTTTGTATAGCGAGCCGTGTGGACGTGAAGTCGATGTACTGTCTAGAAATGTGAAACTGTTGGATTATACAGAATGTGTCTTGTCGACTGGTGTTACGCTTGTTTGGAATGGCCGTTGGTCACTGCTAGATTCATCATCTAGCTTTTATATTGATAAATTCTGCCCGACCAAGATTTGATGTTTCGTACTCGTCATCGCCATCATTATCACCAAGCCCCATCAATAAACATATTGTGTTGTTGTCAACGACAGACTTGACTGATTATTTGTATTTTGATGCACGGACAAGGGTTAAAAGCACATGGTCTAATCCCAATCAGTGTTTAGCCAGTTCGGAGATCTGTAGGTACACGGAGATAGGGAATCGTGGTCTTACATTTGTCTCTAGGCAGAGAACATCTTCAGACACTCAGGAGACCACCAGGACTGAATTTAGGAGGAAGACGTGTAAACAGTCTGAGGTGTGTAGATGATGACATGTAAACAGTCTGAGGTATGTAGATGATGACATGTAAACAGTCTGAGGTGTGTAGATGATGACATGTAAACAGTCTGAGGTATGTAGATGATGACATGTAAACAGTCTGAGGTGTGTAGATGATGACATGTAAACAGTCTGAGGTATGTAGATGATGACATGTAAACAGTCTGAGGTGTGTAGATGATGACATGTAAACAGTCTGAGGTGTGTAGATGATGATATGTAAACAGTCTGAGGTGTGTAGATGATGACATGTAAACAGTCTGAGGTGTGTAGATGATGACATGTAAACAGTCTGAGGTTGTAGATGATGACATGTAAACAGTCTGAGGTGTGTAGATGATGACATGTAAACAGTCTGAGGTGTGTAGATGATGACATGTAAACAGTCTGAGGTTGTAGATGATGACATGTAAACAGTCTGAGGTGTGTAGATGATGACATGTAAACAGTCTGAGGTTGTAGATGATGACATGTAAACAGTCTGAGGTTGTAGATGATGACATGTAAACAGTCTGAGGTATGTAAATGATGACATGTAAGCAGTCTGAGGTGTGTAGATGATGACATGTAAACAGTCTGAGGTGTGTAGATGATGACATGTCTGCTGGCAGAGAATGCACTGAACCTAGAGAACTTAATAGATATGATACACAACACAAGCCAGACATGTGGACTCGAGATCAATGTCAAAATAGTGTTCAGTAGAAAAGAGAGAGAGCCACGGATGAACAGTCATAAGCAAAAAGAAACTGGAATATATGACACGTTACAGTTATCTAGGGCATCTTGCCTAGTCTTGTACTATCTCCCTATGTTTCTCAATATCAGGTTAACGTGCTAAGAAGGGAGATATTACTGCCCCGTCTAAGAAGGAAGGTATTGCTCCCCCCGTCTAAGAAGGGAGGTATTGCTCCCCCCGTCTAAGAAGGGAGGTATTGCTCCCCCGTCTAAGAAGGGAGGTATTGCTCCCCCCGTCTAAGAAGGGAGGTATTGCTACCCCCGTCTAGGAAGGGAGATATTACTGCACCCGTCTAGGAAGGGAGGTTATTCCCCACGTCTAAGAAGAGGGGCATTATTGCTCCTGTCTAAGAAGGAAGGTATTACTATCCCCGTCTAAGAAGGGAGGTATTACTATCCCCTTCTAAGAAGGGAGGTATTACTATCCCCGTCTAAGAAGGGAGGTATTACTATCCCCTTCTAAGAAGGGAGGTATTACTATCCCCTTCTAAGAAGGGAGGTATTACTATCCCCTTCTAAGAAGGGAGGTATTACTATCCCCTTCTAAGAAGGGAGGTATTACTATCCCCTTCTAAGAAGGGAGGTATTACTATCCCCGTCTAAGAAGGGAGGTATTACTATCCCCTTCTAAGAAGGGAGGTATTACTATCCCCGTCTAAGAAGGAAGGTATTACTATCCCCTTCTAAGAAGGAAGATATTACTCCCCACGTCTAAGAAGAGGGGTATTATTGCCCCCGTCTAAGAAGGGAGGTATCACTGCCCCCATTTCTTCCATATACTGAACCTCTTTCTTTCAACCACCCACCTCCCCCGGTCCTTTCCAACGCCGACTGTGTGTGTGTGGGAGTGGGGGGGAAGGGAGGCACTATCGCTGACTATGTGGGGGGAGGGAAGGAAGGCATTATCGCTGACTATGTGGGGGAGGGAAGGAAGGCATTATCACTGTGGGGGGAGGGAAGGAAGCATTATCGCTGACTATGTGGGGGAGGGAAGGAAGGCATTATCGCTGACTATGTGGGGGAGGGCAGGAAGGCATTATCACTGACTATGTGGGGGAAGGGAAGGAAGGCATTATCGCTGACTATGTGGGGGAGGGGGAAGGAAGGCATTATCACTATGTGGGGGAGGGAAGGAAGGCATTATCGCTGACTATGTGGGGGGAAGGAAGGAAGCATTATCGCTGACTATGTGGGGGGAAGGAAGGAAAGTATTATCGCTGACTATGTGGGGGGAAGGAAGGAAAGCATTATCGCTGACTATGTGGGGGGAAGGAAGGAAAGCATTATCGCTGACTATGTGGGGGGAAGGAAGGCATTATCGCTGACTATGTGGGGGGGGGGGGGAGGAAGGCATTATCGCTGACTATGTGGGGGGAAGGAAGGCATTATCACTGACTATGTGGGGGGAAGGAAGGCATTATCACTGACTATGTGGGGGGAAGGAAGGCATTATCACTGACTATGTGGGGGGGGGGAATTATCGCTGGTGGGGGGGGAGGGAAGGAAGGGATTATCGCTATGTGGGGGGGGGGAGGGAAGGAAGGCATTATCGCTGACTATGTGTTGGGTGGGGGGAAGGAAGGCATTATCACTGACTATGTGGGGGGAAGGAAGTAAAGCATTATCGCTGACTATGTTGGGGGGGGGGAATTATCGCTGTGTGGGGGGAGGAAGGAAGGGATTATCGCTATGTGGGGGAGGGGAGGGAAGGGAAGGAAGGGATTGTCGCTGACTATGTGGGGGAGGGAAGAAAGGGATTATCGCTATGTGGGGGGAGGGGAGGAAGGAAGGGATTATCGCTATGTGGGGGAGGGGAGGGAAGGAAGGCATTATCGCTGACTATGTGTTGGGTGATGGGAAAGAAGGCATTATCACTGACTATGTGGGGGGAAGGAAGTAAAGCATTATCGCTGACTATGTTGGGGGGGGGAATTATCGCTGTGTGGGGGGGGAGGGAAGGAAGGGATTATCGCTATGTGGGGGGAGGGAAGGGAAGGAAGGGATTGTCGCTGACTATGTGGGGGGAGGGAAGAAAGGGATTATCGCTATGTGGGGGGAGGGGAGGGAAGGAAGGGATTATCGCTATGTGGGGGAGGGGAGGGAAGGAAGGGATTATCGCTGACTATGGGGGGGGGGGGGAACTATGTGAAACAATAGTCTACATACAAGCACGTGTCTACAAACGGAAGTAGAAACTTTTGTCTACAAACAGTTGTAGAAGCATTTGTCTACATAGCTGTGGAAGCATTTGTCTACAAACAGCTGTGGAAGCATTTGTCTACATACAGCTGTAGAAGCATTTGTCTACATACAGCTGTGGAAGCATTTGTCTACATACAGCTGTAGAAGCATTTGTCTACATACAGCTGTGGAAGCATTTGTCTACATACAGCTGTGGAAGCATTTGTCTGCATACAGCTGTGGAAGCATTTGTCCACAAACATCCTTCGAAGCATACAGAAGAACTGTCTCTGACCCGCGTCTTCCACAACCCTAAACTCCACCAGACAGAACTAGAAAGGCCACCTTTGTTGCTGACGTTCACCCAAAGCTAGCTCAGGCATAAGGTGCCACAATTTAGAGGACAAAATGGAGGTCACATATGCCATAAAACAAATAAAGGCCGTGTCCCCGGCTGTTGTACCATCTTTCATAACAACCGGAAATAAGACCTCATTTCATTTTTAACAAATTTTTTTTATTTTGAACGTCTGCTTGCCTCTACCACCTTTATATACAATAAAAGAAGAAAGGTTAAGCTGGATCTCTTTATTACGCATGCGTGTTTTTTAATACTTCCGGCCTGCGCACGAAACATTTCTTAAGAACCCTAAAACTAGTTCAAAAGGTAGCGTGGCGGAGTAGGAGGGGGTGGGGTGGGGTGGAGATGGTATGGTTTTGCGCGCACCACTTAGATACCGATTTTGATAAATTGTCAAATCTTTTTTAAAAGTATGGAAAGAGGCGAACAGGGATGATTGTTGCCAGTAATGTCATGTCTGAGAACAATAGCGATGATTGTATGTGTTTAAAGCGTCAAGAAGGAGATGAATAATTGTAACCAATTATTTGAATTTAAAATGAAATCTCATTTTTTCATGCTCGTACAAGCTTTCACCGCGACATCTGCTTTTGTAGCTAGAGAAGTCATTAGAGAAGTCATGGTCGTACAAACGTTCACTGTGACATCTGCTTTTGTAGCAAGAGAAGTCATTAGAGAAGTCATGGTTGTACAAGCTTTCACCGTGACATCTGTTGTTTTAGGTACCGAAGTCATGGTTGTACAAGCTTTCACCATGACATATGTTGTTGTAGCTACCGAAGTCATGGTTGTACAAGCTTTCACCGTGACATCTGTTATTGTAGCTACCGAAGTCATGGTTGTACAAGCTTTCACCGTGAAATATGTTGTTGTGGCTACCGAAGTCATGATTGTACAAGCTTTCTCCGTGAAATATGTTGTTGTGGCTTCTGTAGTCATGGTTGTACAAGCTTTCACCGTGACATCTGTTATTGTAGCTACCGAAGTCATGATTGTACAAGCTTTCACCGTGAAATATGTTGTTGTGGCTTCTGTAGTCATGGTTGTACAAGCTTTCACCGTGAAATATGTTGTTGTGGCTACCGAAGTCATGATTGTACAAGCTTTCTCCGTGAAATATGTTGTTGTGGCTTCTGTAGTCATGGTTGTACAAGCTTTCACCGTGACATCTGTTGTTGTGGCTACCGAAGTCTTGGTTGTACAATGTTTAACCGTGACATCTGTTGTTGTGGCTACCGAAGTCTTGGTTGTACAATGTTTAACCGTGACATCTGTTGTTGTGGCTACCGAAGTCAAGGTTGTACAATGTTTAACCGTGACATCTGTTGTTGTGGCTACCGAAGTCTTGGTTGTACAATGTTTAACCGTGACATCTGTTGTTGTGGCTACCGAAGTCTTGGTTGTACAATGTTTAACCGTGACATCTGTTGTTGTGGCTACCGAAGTCTTGGTTGTACAAGCTTTCACCCTGGTATCAGCTGCTGTTGCTAGCGAAGTCAGTAAAGTGTGAAAATGGTCTCCAGTTAGTTGACCGCATGAAGAAAAATCGCAGTGTTATCATGCAGCGTGCTTCGAAACCAGTCCCTAGTTATTTCAGTGGTCCCAACCACAGAGGCAAATCTAATTTTCTGGTAACATCCATCAAACAGCCTCTTGATCTTCTTCGTTGCCTGAAACCAGCTTGGACCATATTGACTTCTTCTGTTTTCTTACGAAGTCTACCCATTATGTTTTTAACAGAATTTTACTGGCATGACTAATCAGGGCAACAGTTCTGTAGTTTGTGCATAATTTAAAGTTACCTTTTTTTGGCAGTGGTATGAATACAGTCCTTTTCCATTATTGTAGCCAAAAGTGCTCCATTTATGTTATTCTATTTTTTTCCAGTCCTACGTATTACATACCATCCATGTGAATTTGTATTTTATCTCTCTCTCTCTTTCTTCGTTCTGTGTGTTTTTGTATGATTAAGGTTCACGCCGAAATGTCACAACTTGGTGGTCGTTAAGTAATAAAGCTGTTCCTAGTTTATACAAGTCTAGATCAAGAAAGGAGTTGTGCTGCAGATTTAGAGACGATGTTTTGAGACACAAACGTTCTAGTTTCTCTCACTCACTCTTTCTCACCTCTCTCACCTCTCTCGCTCATTCTTTCATCTCTCTCACTCTCTCTCTCACTCATTCACTCTCTCTTTCTCTCCCTCTCTTTCTCTCCCTCTTTCTCTCTCGTTTTCTCTCCCTCTTTCTCTCTCTTTTTCTCTCACTCCCTCTCACATTCTCTCTCTTTCTATTTCTCTCTCTCTTTCCCTCTCTCTCTCCGTCTCTGTGTGTTCTTCGGTGCATACCCGTGATAAATTGTGAAAGATTTATTGGGCCCGAAAAAGTGTGTCAGATTTATGACGCTGTGGTTATCTGCAAGTATCTCGGTGTAAGATATATTTGCAAGTGGACATAGCAAAGCTCTGATCCTAGTAATACCACATATAAAGACCATTGGATACATAGATCAAATCTGGAGACTGCTAGATTTTGTTTCTCTCCCCCCCCCCCCCCGCCCGCACATCAAATTCCTCTCGTCATCAGTTGTCCCTCTATTACATCCTGCTGCTTTCTGTTATTAGTGTACCCTTCATTTGTTCTTACTCCGTCCACAAGCGTCACTCAGTAGATGCTTCTCATCAATCTGCTTAACTTTCTCTTTTAACCTTCAGAACTTCTCATTCTTTTCTCCTTGTGTCTACCCATGCCTCTCATGTATCATCTGCCTCATAAAAACGACGTTGATTCATAGACTCTCCATGTAAGAACTCACTCTTTGCTTGACCGGCTACTTCTCAAGTCCCCTCGTTCGAGCTACAATCAGATTACTTCCCCTGATCAGGGGCCGACCTGCGCAGATCAAAGCTGCAGGCGTGAGCGCTTTGGTCCCGGAGTTTAAGCGCCATCAAAGGGCTTTTCTTCAGTATCCTGACCTGACTATTGACATGTGTCAGTCAGAAAGATAGACGAGTCCGTCGCTCCACCCGTCGGAACCTATATCCCCCCTCTAGGCAAGGCAGGGTCATGGCCGTATCAAAATTCAGTCAAATCAACTTCAGCCTGACTAAAGATCGACTCGCTGTCCATGGTGGTGGAGCTAATTAAGATCTTTTCGTTTCTAATCTAATCCTGCATTTCAGTGAAATCTCTGTAACACACTCCCCATCCGACAAGGTGTTTGTGCCTCATATACGAGTATTATCGCAGTCGTTTGTATCGAAGTCACGTTCATAATAACATAGAGCAGCACCTGTCTTTCAGAACGTGCTAGCCGCCCTCGCCTTCCTGTACTGCGTCGCTTCGCCTCACCGCGCCATAAACTTCATAATTTGCCCCTGGCTCTGTATGGATCTGCTTTGTTCCAGATCTTCATTGTGGGCCAGAGTTCTGGCTATGTAAGTGACTGGTGACAGCTGTAGGTGCCCGCAGCAAGGAACGCGTGGCGCGAACAAAAACCACCAGAGCCCGTGTGACACAGTTCTTCGTGCAACAAGAACTAAGTTGTTCTGAAGAACACGTGATAATGCCCTGTGCAAGGGGTTTTAACATCGAAGGAGCCCCACCCCAAGATGTCGTAATTTCCTTTCTTCATTATCGGCAGAAAATGCATGACTGACACAGTGTTTATATTTTATGTTTAAGTTTGTGACAGTTTAGGCCAATTGTGACAAACAAGTGTGTACATATCGGTACAGTTCGTTTGTAATAGTTACACCATTCCGCTTTTGGACTCGCGGAAGTTTCGGATGAGTTAACCGCGATAGAGGAGCTGCTTCTCTCACCGGAGGCTTATGGAAGGCTTGATGCTCTCGTATCCGCGGATTTGTACGTTTGCTTTTTCACATTTCATATTAGGAAAGTCGAACAGAAGAGTTCTGCTTTGTGGCTTAACTTTGTGATCAGTGTTTTAACCAAGAGACTTACTTTACTTCGTCCACGCGTATGGGCGTCTTGTCTGAGGCTGTGTGTAGCGCTTTATTAGGTTTCGCGCCAAATATTTGCTTTGCCATGCTACGTGAGTGACACGGGGTGTCCCATGTGAGTTCTTACATCCACAAAAGTGAGCAGCCTTCACAAACTCAAGGACTTTTATGATCTCCACAAATCAGTCATGTTTGCAGCGCTGCGCACAGTGATAATGTTTGTAGTCTCCACAGTGTGATAATGTTTGTAGTCTCCACAGTGTGATAATGTTTGTAGTCTCCACAGTGTGATAATGTTTGTAGTCTCCTCAGTGTGATAATGTTTGCGACTATCCAGACTGCACTAGTGTCTGTGTTTGTACCTCTCCACAAGGTGTCTTGATAGCTCTTTACAAACTCACAATGTTTGTAGTATTAAGCTCATTATTGTATTCCATATAGATTTAAAATTCTCCATAATGAATCTCTGTGTATGCTATCAAAAGCCTTTTTTAAAAATCTATGAAGTTCAGTATTAATGGTTTCTGCTTTTCAATATGTTCTTCAAGTATTATTCTGAGAGTAAAGATCTGGTCGAGACAGCTTCTCCCTTTTCGAAATCCTGCTTGTTCTTCTCTCATTGCGGTATCCACTATATCTTTAAGTCTGTTCAAAATGACCGTGCAAAATAAAACATTTATTTAGCAATGTTTAATATATTTCATATGTTTGACAGCCCCTCAGTGTAATCCACATGTTTTTAATGTACTTTTCATTTTCTTTAGTTGTAATAATTGTGTTTTAGTGTAATTATTATATTTTTAGCGGAATTCTCATCTTTTTTTTTAGCTTAATAATCATGTTTTTGTGTTAATTGCCATGTTTTTAATGCAGTAATCATGTTTTTTTTAATTCAAATTATCAGGTTTTAAAAATCAAATGAATCAGATTTTTAGCTTAGCATCAAAACATGAAAGTTTACGATGAAGTTTGCGAATATGACAAGTTCCAGAGATTTATCTTTGTTTACCATACCACGGTCACTCTCTCCGCACAGGTTGGCAACCATCACACAGCGTCCAGAGGCTTGTGGCGGGTCTTTTTGTTAATGGTGAGTATTACAATCAAAGTGTGTGAATGTTACATAAGTAATACTCTGTGCTGCTTGTTCTGTGACTAGTAATACATACATACCAGGTGTATCGAATATTTCATTCGAATTCGTATTCGATCGGACGATTATGAAAATGGAATATTCGGACTGGAAGGACAATTTTGGGTGGAACAATTTTAGAAAGTTTTTTTTTTTTTTTTTCAAACAGTCCCGTACACTGCCCCATACGGGAACTAAATAAAGTGGTAGATACATCACACCTAACCACAGACTGAAAACGTTGGCAACGATGGATGCACAAACATTGCGTGTGTGTTCTTAAATAGTAATTATAGCCCCACTTTTATCGGCTAACAAACGAATTGTACAGTTTCCGTGAATCTTTCTTTCTTTCTTCTAACTCGGTTTAGATCCAGAAAAGAAACTATTTGTTTTGATCAAATGCTTAAAACTCATTATGCGGAAATTGTCTAATGTCACGACATTTAATCTGTATTCGGTATTCGTGTAGCCAAATATTGTTCCTTCCCATAGTATTGTTTCAGTGAGCTGCCATCTTTAAACTGTTCTCAGCATGTTACTACGCTCTATGATCCACGAAATCTGCTACCTCATTATGCAAATAATCATTTTCCCGAGACCAGAGCGGTATAATTGTTAAACAGCATCCTTTACATTTCATTTAACACTCATGAACTTTTCAAGTGACTTGCCATCCTATAAGCAACGTTCGTGGAACGAAATCAAGAACAACCCAGAGATAAGGCAGATGAACGAACAACCTGTTTCATGGGTGATCAGAAAAAGGAGATGGATATATGTCGGTCACGTGGTGAAACATTCAAAGAATCCCAGAACTAGCCATCAAATGCAACACAACAGGTCGAGGAAAGGAGGTCGACCACGTAAAACTCTAAAGAGGACATCGTTAAGAGAGGCCAAAGTAGTAGGCATGAAGTCCCTTGATGAGGTTGAAAAGCACGTCGAAAACAGGAAAACTTGGCGAACTACCCTGCGACCCATATGTGAAGTTTAACGGCACGGGAAGGGTGTAAGATGTAAGTAAGAATCATCGTTATAGAGGGAAAACAAATGAAATATTTATGTAAAGAACAGTTTCTCAACTCCTTGGAGTATATACAAATCATAAGAATTTAAAACTACACAGCTAAACTTGATAATATAGAACGAATAATGCTGTTAACCGACCTTGATAATATAGAACGAATAATGCTGTTAACCGACCTTGATAATATAGAACGAATAATGCTGTTAACCGACCTTGATAATATAGAACAAATAATGCTGTTAACCGACCTTGATAATATAGAACGAATAATGCTGTTAACCGACCTTGATAATATAGAACAAATAATGCTGTTAACCGACCTTGATAATATAGAACAAATAATGTTGTTAACCGACCTTGATAATATAGAACGAATAATGCTGTTAACCGACCTGTAATCTTAACTCCCTAACTCTCTCACTCCATCTCTCATTCATAGTTACTCGATGAATCATTCTTGAAGGAAATAGTTGTCATTTATTGATCTTTCCTTGGGAGGGCTCCCCGAGGACTTTAATTCAAGAAACGTCATTTTTTTTTCTTTCTATTTCATCTGTAACAAAAGTCATTTCCACAAAATCCCGAGAGCCAAGATTAAAATGACACAAAATGTTTTCTGTAGTCATCCAGCTGAACCTTCATATTCCGTGCACGCCTTGACTGCCCAAGAAATCTGCTCCAGTGGCAGCGTGGAACTATGTTCTAACTGACGAGCCAGAATAGTGCATTTTCTCTGTATCTGGTTTCGTGCTGGTGGAGCTAACTCTGAGAGAGACCCTGGAATGATACAAAATTAGGCACTACCGTTGTTAACGCGTTGTTTAACTGACGAAGTGTTCGGCCAGAGTTTCTGATCTGTTGAAGAACACGCACCACATACACTGACTGCGCCCTTCCATCTGCAGAAAAGTGACCTAACTAGTCTCATTGTCAGGGCGTAAAGAATAGAAGGGGTGTGTGTGTGTGTGTGTGTGTGTGTAGGTGGGGGGATAGAGGGGAGGGTGGGTTGGTGAATAAAAACCTTGATTTAAAACTAGCTCGCTAAAACATGAGATATGATGCTGCAGTCACGCATATTCTTCCCTTGCTTATTTGTAATCCGTATATTCTTGTAGTCAGAGACAGGCATTCCCCACTCCGGGCATTCCCATACGTGCTCCGCCTTCCGTTCCTACACCCGCTGAAGCGTGGGCCTGCTGATGGAGCCTGTCACATGCTGGATGTGGGTAGCACTTCGTTCGGAAAAAAAAATAGCCCACTTTCCCTCTCCTCCCTCAACTGGATCATCCCATTGATGTGATTGCTGTCGTTCAGCCTCCATGTCGTCCTCTGTAAGCAGCCTGCCCAAGGTGGCTCTTGCAGTCTCCTCCTTGTCCATTCTTAGTGTGCCCTGAATTGATGCCATGCCTGCCGTCTTGTCCGCTTTCTCATGCGGGAGACATGGCCCGGGACAATAGATCCACCTGAAAGTGGATAACCGAGAGCCATCTAGAAGCTGGACACACTTTATGTGAAAAAATGTGTCTTGATTCTGTGTAACACGCCTTGAGTGTCTGTTAAATGATCCCATGGGGGTCGTCCTGCTCCACCAACCAGGAAATTGCCTCTGATGCTGCCTGATCCTCCATTCTCATGCTGGAAGTGGTGGGTGCACAGACTGCTGATGTACTGACAACCTTTTTGCTGTCACTGTAGCCAACGTGCCCCCTACATTTTGTAGGCCTCGTGTCACTGACCAGTCTGTGAAGATCACAGGGTCACGTGGTTTGGAGTGATGTTGTGGCTGTTCCTGTACCTGGGCTTCTGTTCTACCTTCAGCCAAGTCTCAGCATCGGGGGTGGGGGGGGGGTATGTGGACTACGAGCAGCTGTCATACACAATAAATAACGCAAGCAGGCATCCTCTAGAAACTACTCAGCATTGCAAGGCAATACTCTACAAACCAAGCCCGAGAGACTCTCTTAACATCCAGATCAGGGTTTTGTTTTAATTTTTAGCAACAACAACAACAACAACAAAAATATGTCTTACATTCGTCATGTCTAAAATCTTTAATATGTTGTCCCACAGCTGTGCTTGTACTCCTGGCTTGGAGTACTCCTCTTCTACTCTAGGATACACATTTCTCTGAGGAACTGATTTTTCTAACTGTAAATTTCCGTGCCAATAAAAACATGATTCTTCCTACAAGTTGTTCCCTTCACGAACATCATCTTTAATTCTCAACAGCATCTCCCAGCAGTGATGCTCTAAATTCATTGAAAGTGCTCAGCTGAGGTGTCGTACTGGTGGAGTTCTTGAGATATTCTCAGCATGGTCTCCACGTTGCTTTATGATGGCCTTTCCACGAACGATATATTTTGTTGATGTCTGCCAAAAGATTGACCTTTCCACGATCGATACATTTCGTTAATTTCTAGCAAGAAAATAAAGGTGTTTCCAAGAACGATAGATGTTGATTTCTACTAAAAAAAACCAGACCTTGGAAATAATTAGTTTAATTAAAAAATGTTCAGAGAGAATTAATGTACGGGGTTTCAGCTGGATCATATTCGTTCGATTCTCCTCATGACTCTTAACATTCACTTGGATAGAGAGGAGATAGGTTAACATTGGTAAAGGTGAAGTTATTAGATAATGCTTAAGGGGCGGCAAATAGATAAATTATTTAGAAAGATGTGTGTTATCTTATCTCTGTTAGATAAATTGTAACATCGAGCTGAAGGGAGGGAAGATGCTGGTGTGAGTGGAAGCCACCATGACTGTGTTGCTGGGGGGTGAGTGTGTGAAGGTTCCTTGTTTTGACTTTTTCTAAAGCGGCTGACCTGAAGAGTGAAAATAGCACCTCGTTATTTGGGGGCACTTGACTGGCTTGTGTGTGTCGTCCAGTTAGTATATGTAGTTGACAAGTCATTTGTCTGTTGTTCGTCTCCAGGATGGCCAGGGAAAGGAGTGCGGGAGCGTGTTATCGTTATTGTCTTGTGGATTAGTGTATGTTTTGTAGCATCGTCTCCTATGACGGTCTCCACCTGCACCTCCCTCAAGTTGTGTAAGTTGTCGTAAGTTTAGTGTTTGTTTTTAATGTGAATTTATTGGTAAGTTTTGTGGTAAGAAGTAGTGATCGTTGATTTATGTAATCAAGTTGCAGTTTATGGCGAACTGTGTAATGTTTGTGTGTTATATAGAAGTATTTAAATGAGTGTTATCGTGATTCACCATTAATTGATATGGTGATTGATTTCATTTCCAGTGAAGTTGCCATTGTTGTGTTCTGTGGTAGGTGCGTACTGGAAGCTCGTCATTTTGCCATTATTTGTGTTGAGCGTGCTCTGCTTGCCATTTTCAGTGAGCTCGTCCATTCTGGAACCATTAATCATGTATTGTATTCTAATGTGAAATGTGAATGCTATTCGAATTCGTACGCACTTATACTTTTCTTATATTCACGGTTCATGCACCTAAATATTATAAGTTTTCATTCGTATTGTTGTATGCCATAGATTGATGAAGTGAGCTGCTCATTTCATTTGAGTGTTATTTTTTTATGGTGGTTAAGTTCAGTAATGAAAACTGCGCAGTTAACATACGATTTTCATAAGTTAGTACAAGTCGAATATTTGCCGAGTATTTAGATTGTAATTCACAAGTTTGTTGTTGTAGCATTGTTTTGTGAAGATATGTATTTACTGAACATTATTGGACAAGGTGACTTAGTTAAGCCTTCTATTGAAGAAGGGTCAGTTTGGAGTAGATGTACGGTTAATATGAGATTATATGTATGGTTACTATGAAAGTATACGTACGGTTAAAATGAGAGTATATGTATGGTTACTATGAGAGTATATGTATGGTTAAAATGAGAGTATATGCATGGTTACTATGAGAGTATATGTATGGTTAAAATGAGAGTATATGCATGGTTACTATGAGAGTATACGTACGGTTAAAATGAGAGTATATGCATGGTTACTATGAGAGTATACGTACGGTTAAAATGAGAGTATATGCATGGTTACTATGAGAGTATACGTACGGTTAAAATGAGAGTATATGCATGGTTAATATGAGAGTATATGTATGGTTAATATGAGAGTATATGTATGGTTAATATGAGAGTATATGCATGGTTAATATGAGAGTATATGTATGGTTAATATGAGGGTATATGCATGGTTAATATGAGAGTATATGTATGGTTAATATGAGAGTATATGTATGGTTAATAAGTGTCACAAGTGGCCACAAGTTATTTTGTCGAGTTGTTTGAAGTCATAAAGAGTCTAGCATTGTCTGGTTAGAAGTTCTTGTTCGTCATGCGTTAGTTTTCCTGGCTCTCTGTTGTCGTTTTCGTCATGCGTTAGTTTTCCTGGCTCTCTGTTGTCGTTTTCGTCATGCGTTAGTTTTCCTGGCTCTCTGTTGTCGTTTTCGTCATGCGTTAGTTTTCCTGGCTCTCTGTTGTCGTTTTCGTCATGCGTTAGTTTTCCTGGCTCTTTGTTGTCGTTTTCGTCATGCGTTAGTTTTCCTGGCTCTCTGTTGTCGTTTTCGTCATGCGTTAGTTTTCCTGGCTCTTTGTTGTCGTTTTCGTCATGCGTTAGTTTTCCTGGCTCTCTGTTGTCGTTTTCGTCGTGTGTGATGTTTTTCTAGCTCTCTGTTGTCGTTTTCGTCGTGTGTGATACGTTTTTCTAGCTCTCTGTTGTCGTTTTCGTCGTGTGTGATACGTTTTTCTAGCTCTCTGTTGTCGTTTTCGTCGTGTGTGATACGTTTTTCTAGCTCTCTGTTGTCGTTTTCGTCGTGTGTGATACGTTTTTCTAGCTCTCTGTTGTCGTTTTCGTCGTGTGTGATATGTTTTTCTAGCTCTCTGTTGTCGTTTTCGTCGTGTGTGATATGTTTTTCTAGCTCTCTGTTGTCGTTTGTCCTGTGTGATATGTTTTCCTGTTGTATGATTAAAATTGATTATTATTTTCCTTGATCACCATGTAGTTACGAGTTGTAGCTTATGTATGTGAAAATGTGCTATGTTAAGATGTCTGTTCTTCCTGTGGGTAAATGTCACGGGTAGCAGGCTAGGCACAGCTGAAGGGTTAGAACCTTGATATATTTGGAGGGGTGCAGTTTTGGGGCCCCATATACGACTGTACGCTAATATGCGAAGGAAACATTTTGATATTCATATGTATAAGTTGAAAGCACCAAGCTCCTGTCTGTATGTCTTACAATTGTGTGAACGGGAGCTGAGATGATTGCATTGCTGACAGCGAAGTATCACATAGTGCCACCATAGCATCAGCTGCCAGAGGTTATCTAATTTACGAGGGGTGACTGATATGTTCTCGGCATAAGGTACAAATACTTGAAGCGTACAGCTGTCATACCGTGCCAACGCAGCGGTCATATGGCCTTGTACAATATTGTCCAGGCTGTAGTCTTGACCTGTAAAGTAGTTTCTGCCGTTTAGCTTTCCATACTCCCAGTTCCAGGCCCTATTTCGGTCTTCTTCTCCACTCCCCTCCTCCCCCCACCTTCCCCACCAAGTTCATATCTCTCTCGTTTATTATTTTTATTCCTCTTCCTTCGCTGAATACTTTATACTTCATTTTTTTTCCTTTTCCTGACAAAACTCTTTTGTCTAATTTCCATCATTGATCACCGCTGTCGTGTTTCCGGTTTCTAATTTCCAGCATTGATCATCGCAGCCACAATTCTTTTCCAATATTTAATTCTAAAGTCTGATTTCTAACATTGGCGATATTTATTCTTCGTGTGTCAGATTTTCAGCATTCATATGAGTACGGTCTGTGGTGGTGGTGAGTACGGTCTGTGGTGATGAGTACGGTCCGCGGTGGTGAGTACGGTCTGTGGTGGTGAGTACGGTCTGTGGTGATGGTGAGTACGGTCTGTGGTGATGGTGAGTACGGTCTGTGGTGATGGTGAGTACGGTCTGTGGTGATGGTGAGTACGGTCTGTGGTGATGGTGAGTACGGTCTGTGGTGGTGAGTACGGTATGTGGTGATGGTGAGTACGGTCTGTGGTGATGGTGAGTACGGTCTGTGGTGGTGAGTACGGTCTGTGGTGATGGTGAGTACAGTCTGTGGTGGTGAGTACGGTCTGTGGTGATGGTGAGTACGTCTGTGGTGGTGAGTACGGTCCGTGGTGGTGAGTACGGTCTGTGGTGATGAGTACAGTCCGTGGTGATGGTGAGTACGGTCTGTGGTGATGGTAAGTACGGTCTGTGGTGGTGAGTACGGTATGTGGTGATGGTGAGTACGGTCTGTGGTGTTGAACGAAAACTGAGCCAGGAACGTGTACCATCGTCTCATTCTGTCTGCTTGTCTGTGTACGCCTGTTTGCCAGTCTTGTCTCCAGTCTATCTGTCTGTCTGCTTGTCTGTGTACGCCTGTTTGCCAGTCTTGTCTCCAGTCTATCTGTCTGTCTGCCGCTATTCAAGTATCTTTATCTGTCTTCGTGCTTTTCCGTCTCTATGTCAGTCTGTTCCTGTGTGTCTGTGTGCTTTCCTGTCTGTATGTCTGTCTACTCTGTTTGTGTGCTTGCTTGTCTGTATGTAAGTGAACTCTTGTCTGTCTATGTGGTTGCCTGCTTGTATGTTTGTCTACTTTTTTTTTCTGTGTACTTACCTGTCTGTGTGAAGTTTACTCTTGTCTATCTATGTGATTGTCTGTCTGTTTGTTTGTCTACTATTGTCTGTCTGTGTGCTTGCCTGTCTGTATGTATGAACGTGTGCCGAATCTTACCTGAAACCCAGAAACGTCGAAGAAAATTCTCTCCTTAAAACGCATATCTTGGAAGAAGAAGAAGAAGAAGGAGAAGAAGAAGAAGAAGAAGAAGAAGGAACATGGGCTGAAACCGAAATTGCTATCTTGATGTTCCGCGTTGGATTGAGACATCTCAGGAACTGGCCTAATAATGGCTCAATTACAGCCATAAAAGGGAGGCAACCTGTTCCTTTCTTTGATCCGAGATTGGAACATTGGACGAAATTTGAGAATCAACAGATGGTTAGAGATTGATTTTGCCGTTAGAAATTGATTTTGTGGTTAGAAATTGATTTTATTCGCGTAAATGTGTTATATTTGGCTGTTATTTCCTGAATTTGAGAGGAATTTGATTCAAAACTCGTACTTTTCGAGTGTTTAGTCTGTAGTATTTTATATATAATTGTCTAAAAAGGGAGAAATAGGAAAAAAAGAGGATATAATGATATCGATAAATTGGGGGATATAATGATATCAACAGATTGGAGATATAGTGATATCGACAGATTGGGGAAGGGAGTTTGGCTCCTTTCCAGCATAAGGCCACTTGAGTGGTCGTGAAACGAGATTTTAACAACAAAGAGGGAAAAATGAATAGTGTATTATGTTCCCTGGAGAGTCAAACTTAAACATGGAGACTTTAGCTGTGAGACGGGCTGGTCACGTGCTCCGAAGAGACCCCAGCAGCATCGCTACAACCGCCATGAGATGGACGCAAGAGAGAAAAAGAGGACGACCAAAGCCTACCTGGCCAGAACTGTGGAAACTGAAATGAGTAGCATGCAGCACAGCTGGGACACAAGGCAACGACTGGCCGCAGACCGTGAGAGGTGGAGAGAATTTGTCAAAGCTCTGTAAGACGCAACGGGGCGGACTGGGCAGTGATTATTTACCAGATCGCCGACCATTCATTCATTCATTTGCACGTCCCTTGCGGAACTCTGCCTCCCTAACAGCTCTCCTGTAGGCCTCTCGGTTGTAAGCAAGATGGCCTGCTGCTGATGTATCCATTTGCAGACCGTCAACAATGTCTTGCACCCATCTTCGCCCTGGTCTTTCTCTCTTTCTTTTTTCCATTATATACCCTTCCAAGACGGTCTTCTCTAGATTATCATGACGTTTAATGTGTCCAAAATATTTAAGTTTTCTCTCTTTAATCCTCTTTACTAGCCGACCAAGGACATGAATTGGATATGAGAGATTCAATATTAAGTTCTTAAAGTATGGATTTTTTGTGTGTCCATGATATTTGAAGAACTCTTCTGTAGTATTTATATTCAAATCTGTTTCTCAGCTGTTTTGTTAAGTGACCAGGTCTCACAGGAGTATGTTGCCATGGGAAAGATGCATGCCCTTAAAAATATTAGTTTTGTAGTTCTGTAGCTGATACAGAAAGTAAAAAAAAAAAAATTAAACTCGTGACCTAGAGCTGGAATTTTAAACTTAATGACTTCAGGGGCCACAACTTTGTGCTGTATTCAAGTGGCGGGCCGCATATAAATGAACTAGTCTTTGTCAACTTACATGAAAATGAGGGAAGAAAAAGATGACATCTATGAGATAAAAGAGAACTGCTTGACTTTAATTAGTTGTTTTTATGTTTTCTAGAAATGTTTCTGCATGTTTTTGTGACTTTTCATCAGAGTAAATTACATTTTTGTAATAACCTCAGCACCCCTCCCCCTCAAAAAAAAAAAAAAAGCCAGATGCGGGCCGTGTGCTGCCACTTGGACACTTCTGCTCTAAAGCTTCAATATTTCTTGACTTAGTAATGCCCCCCCCCCCTCTTTTCCACCCGTCTCTCGCTTTCTGTCTCTCTTTTCTCTGCCCCACTCTTTCTTTCTCTTTCTTTTTCTGTCTTTCTCTGTTATTCTCCTTCTCTCTCTCTCTTTTTCTATCTCTCTTTCTCTCTCTTTTGTATATTTCATTCTCTCTCTCTCACTCTTTTTCTGTCTGTCTCTGTTTCTGTCTATTCCTCTCTGTTTTTCTCTCTCTTCTGGTCTCTCTCGCTCTCACTTCTCTCTCCCTGTCTCTATCTCTCTCTTTCTCTTCTCATCATACACAAAGTTACAAAGAATTTATTCAATACCAACGACATGACCTTTCAGTTTACCCGTTTGTTACATTCCCTCAGTGCATCACGTGTTGCTCATATAATCATGAACAAGAAGTGTACATGAAATAAACAGCCGTATTTATTACTCTGTTATATTCCCTCACATGTTATATTCCCTCACATGTTATATTCCCTCACATGTTATATTCCTGTACCACCAACTTCAGTGCTAGTCTCGATTTGTTACAATTAATTCTGCAACATACACGCTCAGTCTTTGCTTATTGAAAATATTGATCTTTCAGTTCGATATTCCAGAATTGAAAAATGTTGTATCATCTTTCGGTAGCTGAAATCAAAGGTTCTTGAATTCAATGAAAACATTCAGTCGCCACGGACTGGACTAGAATTCAAGGAATTTTAAAACATTATAAAGAAAGAGAACCTTTACCAACATTTGATAGAGATTCACAGTTTCGTCCCTTTGTGAACATTTATATCACGTGGTTTATTTTCCAATGAAAAGAAGGACTTTTAACTCAGTGAAACTTCACATTTATCGTTTACCTCGCTCTTCCATACCTTAAAAAACTAACCTCGTATACAAGACTGAAGACATTCATTTTTGCTACGCTCGCATTCTAGAATTGAATGCTTCGTTCCAGAACTGGCAGTGAGAGATTGCTAGGAACCCAAACCTTATAGTGCGCCTGGCTCGAATGGGAATTGAAATCGGAGAAATTCTAATTCGATTAAAAGACCAAAATCAATCAGTCTCTTCATTAGTCTCCTGCGACCGTTCCCCCACCCCCACCTCCCCTTTTTTTCCCCAAAATACGAGTTCTTAGGGGAGTGTTGTGTGCAGGGAACTATGAAGGTTTCTAACATTTTGTTGATGTTTGAATTGTTTCGGAAAAATTGTTTGCTCGGAAAAGTCGTAAATTTTAATTTATACAGCGCAGCCATAGTAACATTTGGAAGTAGGCCACGTTTATTTTTGCTTTCACAGAGGGGCCCATGATACAGAAGAAACCTCAGATTTATTCTACACAAATAATCGCCAAATAGGAGAATGTGGGCATTGTAAGATTGTCTACAGATTGTGGAGCAAAGAGAGGGGCAGTGTAATTATAAAAACTCCAGAGCTGGCCGACACCCTATCCAGCTTCATTGTGGCTGCCCCGGTGAAAGACTGTCTCGTTCCTTCAGCTTTTCCGACTGGGTAGATCCCCACGTGATCCTCACAGCAGCGGCAGGCCTGCTTGGCAGTTCACACAGAGACTCCTGTAATGTCCATTTTAGTCAACTCCTCATCCGGCACGAAGTATATGCGTCATAGCTATCTCTTACTCTTTTCTTGATTAACACTTCTCAACATTGTTCTTCTGCACTTTTCTTTTTTAAACTGTCTCCATGTTGTTCTTCTGCACTTTTCTTTTTTAAACTGTCTCCATGTTGTTCTTCTGCACTTTCCTTGGTTAAACTGTCTCCATGTTGTTCTTCTGCACTTTCCTTGGCTAAACTGTCTTCACATTGTTCTTCTGCACCTAAACTGTCTTCACATTGTTCTTCTGCACCTAAACTGTCTTCACATTGTTCTTCTGCACCTAAACTGTCTTCACATTGTTCTTCTGCACCTAAACTGTCTCCATGTTGTTCTTCTGCACCTAAACTGTCTTCACATTGTTCTTCTGCACCTAACCTGTCTTCACATTGTTCTTCTGCACCTAAACTGTCTTCACATTGTTCTTCTGCACCTAACCTGTCTTCACATTGTTCTTCTGCACCTAAACTGTCTTCACATTGTTCTTCTGCACCTAAACTGTCTTCACATTGTTCTTCTGCACCTAAACTGTCTTCACATTGTTCTTCTGCACCTAACCTATCTTCACATTGTTCTTCTGCACCTAAACTGTCTTCACATTGTTCTTCTGCACCTAATCTGTCTTCACATTGTTCTTCTGCACCTAAACTGTCTTCACATTGTTCTTCTGCACCTAAACTGTCTTCACATTGTTCTTCTGCACCTAACCTGTCTTCACATTGTTCTTCTGCACCTAACCTGTCTTCACATTGTTTTTCTGCACCTAAACTGTCTTCACATTGTTCTTCTGCACCTAAACTGTCTTCACATTGTTCTTCTGCACCTAACCTGTCTTCACATTGTTCTTCTGCACCTAACCTGTCTTCACATTGTTCTTCTGCACCTAACCTGTCTTCACATTGTTCTTCTGCACCTAATCTGTCTTCACATTGTTCTTCTGCACCTAAACTGTCTTCACATTGTTCTTCTGCATCTAACCTGTCTTCACATTGTTCTTCTGCACCTAAACTGTCTTCACATTGTTCTTCTGCACCTAAACTGTCTTCACGTTGTTCTTCTGCACCTAAACTGTCTCCATGTTGTTCTTCTGCACCTAAACTGTCTCCATGTTGTTCTTCTGCACCTAAACTGTCTTCACATTGTTCTTCTGCGCCTAAACTGTCTTCACATTGTTCTTCTGCACCTAAACTGTCTTCACATTGTTCTTCTGCACCTAAACTGTCTTCACATTGTTCTTCTGCACCTAACCTGTCTTCACATTGTTCTTCTGCACATAACCTGTCTTCACATTGTTCTTCTGCACCTAACCTGTCTTTACATTGTTCTTCTGCACCTAACCTGTCTTCACGTTGTTCTTCTGCACCTAAACTGTCTTCACATTGTTCTTCTGCACCTAACCTGTCTTCACAGTGTTCTTCTGCACATAACCTGTCTTCACATTGTTCTTCTGCACCTAACCTGTCTTTACATTGTTCTTCTGCACCTAACCTGTCTTCACGTTGTTCTTCTGCACCTAAACTGTCTTCACATTGTTCTTCTGCACCTAACCTGTCTTCACAGTGTTCTTCTGCACCTAACCTGTCTTCACATTGTTCTTCTGCACCTAAACTGTCTTCACATTGTTCTTCTGCACCTAAACTGTCTTCACATTGTTCTTCTGCACCTAAACTGTCTTCACATTGTTCTTCTGCACCTAAACTGTCTTCACATTGTTCTTCTGCACCTAATCTGTCTTCACATTGTTCTTCTGCACCTAAACTGTCTTCACATTGTTCTTCTGCACCTAAACTGTCTTCACATTGTTCTTCTGCTCCTAAACTGTCTTCACATTGTTCTTCTGCACCTAAACTGTCTTCACATTGTTCTTCTGCACCTAAACTGTCTTCATATTGTTCTTCTGCACCTAAACTGTCTTCACATTGTTCTTCTGCACCTAAACTGTCTCCATGTTGTTCTTCTGCACCTAAACTGTCTTCACGTTGTTCTTCTGCACCTAAACTGTCTTCAGATTGTTCTTCTGCACCTAAACTGTCTTCACATTGTTCTTCTGCACCTAAACTGTCTTCACATTGTTCTTCTGCACCTAAACTGTCTTCACATTGTTCTTCTGCACCTAAACTGTCTCCATGTTGTTCTTCTGCACCTAAACTGTCTTCACGTTGTTCTTCTGCACCTAAACTGTCTTCAGATTGTTCTTCTGCACCTAAACTGTCTTCACATTGTTCTTCTGCACCTAACCTGTCTTCACATTGTTCTTCTGCACCTAAACTGTCTCCATGTTGTTCTTCTGCACCTAAACTGTCTTCACATTGTTCTTCTGCACTTTCCCTAGTTAACACTTCGGGGCACTGTCCTGCTAATCCTTCCCAGAACAACCCGCAAATGAGCACTAATCCTGTTGCACTGCACGTACTCTCCTGTCTCGGTGATGTGATGCCGTTAATCTAATCACCTGGTTTCTCTCAGCAGCTACTGCCAGTCAGAACAGGCTGTCATCAGTCTAGTGTTGTAATTGTAAGAGCAGGATGCAGTGTAATCTCTCTTACTTTAGGATTACTTTATGATTTACTGTTTCAGTCTGAGGATTCCGTTCTCGTGCAAGGCTGAAGCTTGTACGACTCTTCTTAGCTTGAGGAAACAATCCTGGGTTCTCTGTACATTCCACTAACAGTGACAGACAAGGATCTTCTGTTGTTCTTTCTAACAAGACCTGACCTTGACTGTAGTTTTAATCTGTCTCCAGACTCCGAAACCCGGTTCTGGGGCCACGTGGGAGAAATAGTGTAAGAAACTGAAGCACTTGTAGGGAGTCTGCCTAGATTTTTTTTTTTTAAACATGGGATACAGTATGGGGGAGACATTAGGATGGGGTATATAAAACATAATTGTTGTTCTGTTCTATTTATCTGGACAGTAACAATAGAATTGCTGTTCTGTTTCTATTTATCTGGACAGTAACAATAGAATTGCTGTTCTGTTTCTATTTATCTGGACAGTAACAATAGAATTGCTGTTCTGTTTCTATTTATCTGGACAGTAACAATAGAATTGCTGTTCTGTTTCTATTTATCTGGACAGTAACAATAGAATTGCTGTTCTGTTTATCTGGACAGTAAAATAGAATTGCTGTTCTGTTTCTCTGGACAGTAAAACAGAATTGCTGTTCTGTTCTATTTATCTGGACAGTAAAAATAGAATTGCTGTTCTGTTTCTCTGAACAGTAAAATAGAATTGCTGTTGTGTTCTATTTATCTGGACAGTAAAAATAGAATTGCTGTTGTGTTATATTTCTCTGGACAGTAAAAATAGAATTGCTGTTCTGTTTCTCTGAACAGTAAAACAGAATTGCTGTTGTGTTATATTTCTCTGGACAGTAAAAATAGAATTGCTGTTCTGTTTCTCTGAACAGTAAAACAGAATTGCTGTTGTGTTATATTTCTCTGAACAGTAAAATAGAATTGCTGTTGTGTTATATTTCTCTGAACAGTAAAATAGAATTGCTGTTGTGTTATATTTCTCTGGACAGTAAAAATAGAATTGCTGTTCTGTTTCTCTGAACAGTAAAATAGAATTGCTGTTGTGTTATATTTCTCTGAACAGTAAAATAGAATTGCTGTTGTGTTATATTTCTCTGAACAGTAAAACAGAATTGCTGTTGTGTTATATTTCTCTGGACAGTAAAATAGAATTGCTGTTGTGTTATATTTTTCCCCAGCAAATCTGTTCGTAGTTATCCGTGTGCGAAGTGAACACCAAGTTATTAACATCTCTTTATACTGGTAACTAACAGGAATCATGATGATGATAATGATGGTGGTGGTGATTATGATAATGATGATAGTGGTGATTGTGATTATGATAATGATGGTGGTGGTGATTATGATTATGATAATGCTGGGGTGGTGATTATGATAATGATAGTGGTGGTGGTGGTTATGATTACGATAACGATGTTGTGGTGATTATGACAATGATGTTGGTGGTGATGACGATGGTGATGATCCAGATTATTATTGGTGTTCGCTGTTGGCGAGATTCTTCAACTGCCATGCGTGTAGCGGTGCTCCTCCCGGCCAATGAAGAAAGGTGCAAATGGGGTTGCCGCGCAGCATCACTGCGGAAAAAGTGGTAGAAAGGATAAAGCGAAGCAAACAGTCAAATCACGGCACCTCTGGTCTGGAGGTCGGCCACGTCCTGAGTGCAGTCATATCGGGTGAAATGCATGAACTGGCTTGTCCCAGAGGTTAAGACACTGCTGGCGAGACTCTTCAAATGCCGCGAGTGGAGTGAAGCTCCTCCCGGTCAAGGAAGAAAATGCGGAAAAGAAATAAAGGTTGCTGTGCAGTGTCGACGTGAAAAGGTGGTGGAAAGGATAAAGTGAAGTTTAATCGGTATGTCCAGTAGTATCGCTGCAGGAGCTATACATACCACGGCGCCTCTGCTCTAGAGGCCGCCCACGTCCGAAATACACCTACACTGGTGAAATATGCCTAAACCGGCACACACCAGGGGTGGAACTTGATGGCTAGACATGTCACGCCACCTCCGCTCTAGAGGTCGGTAACGCCTGATATACACCCATACTGGTGAATTTTGCCTAAACTGGCTCACACCAGGGGTGAATCTTGAAGGCTACGCATGTCACAGTACCTCTAGAGGTCGGTCACGTCCCAAACACGCCCATACTGGGATAATATGCCTAAACCGGCTCAACCCAGGGGTGGAAGTCACTAGTGGCGAGGATTCATCCTCCTGGACAAAGCTCCATCCTGGTCACAACTAGGAAGGGTAGCGGCCACGACCACAAAATGCTGAAGTCGGAGACACTGGACCAGGGCAGTCTAGATAGGCAATCACCTCTCACCCGGCCGGGATGTTTGTGCATCCTAATCACGCTGAGGTTTTCCGGTGAGAAAGTCCAACTCTGGACTGGATGGGCAACCACCTCTCACCCGGCGGTGATACACGGGTATCTCAAAACACGTCGAGGTTTTCCGGTGAGAAAGTCCAACTCTGGCCTGGGTAGGCTACCAGCTCTCACCCAGCGGGGATGCACTGATATCCTAAACACGTCGAGGTCTTCCGGTGAGAAAGTCCAACTCTAGACTAAACTGGTGCAACGAAAACCACGGTGTCACGCAATCCACTTCAGAGACTCACCAAGAATACAGGCTCAAGCACTGCGATACTCTGAACCCCTTGTGGTCCTCTCGTGGATCTCGTGTGGTCCTCTCGTGGATCTCATGTGGTCCTTTCGGGGACCACACAGGAGACCACGGGACCTAACGAGGACCACAGGCGTAAATTCAGTAGCATCACAGTGCGGTTTTGGTGGTAGAAGCGAACGAAGAAGAAGAAGATTATTGGTGTTAAAGCTTGGGCAGCTGTTTGCGGGGTCGTGTCGCGGGCACCTGACGTGTCTGTGATCACAGAAATATTAACAGTTGCTTTAGAAGTTCAGCTGGCCCGGTCATCCCAGACCTTAACAGTACAAGTCAGTCAGTTTTGTCTGTTCCTGTTTCTTGGAAAGGTCTTCCAGGTTTCGACTGTTCAGATCTTTCTCTCTTGTCTTTGGCTTTTTCCTGGCACGTTCCAGTAAGAGGAGTGTGGCTTCTACAGTTATCCAGCGATCTAGCTTAAAAACAAAATTCTTTATCCTTCTGAATGTCGTAAGCTTTCACATGTTAAACATGTATTTATCACTGCTTGAACCTTCCTTCCTAGGATAGTATCACATTTTTCGGACCACTAAAACATCGTTCATTGTTGCCACATCTCCTGTGAGTCCCGAGGCTTGTATTCCCCGCAGAAGCTATGAATGACAGCAGATACAACGCTTTTTTTTTCAGCGGAAGTGATCAAACGGCAAAGCGGAATTACGGACTAATTTTTCTTCTTTCGTGGAAGGATTCTGAAGTGTTTAAACATGGAATGTGCACTACTTTTTTTCCTCTCCTCTCTCTCTTCTTTTGAACTAGCGAAGACGGTTTCTTGTAGATGTTCTGAAGATCTGGAACCCATTTCTCTGAGGGCTTGATTCAGATTGTCCTGACAGAACGGCAAATACTTGTCAGACCCCCTCCTGTGCGTACCCACGTGATCGCGAGGAAATGTGGGCAACACTGTCAGGATTACAGCCTCAAGTTCGGAAACGGGGAGAAACTGACCTTACATTTCCTGCTGCTGCTGCTGGGTACGTTCTTGCCACTATGTCGTTCGGTGTTCATGCACTTCCACAACGCTGTGTGGGCTTTCCCCTCATATATCTTGCCACTTTTAAAGATTCCCGTCAGGTATTTTCTATAACTCTTTCTAAGACCTGGTATTGATCACAGTTTTAAACACTTCCGGTATAGTCAAAGAACAGACGCGCAGACTTCCTGTATAGAAAAAGAATAGTCTTACAGACTTCCTGTCCAGGAAAAAAAAGAATAGTCTTACAGACTTCCTGTCCAGGAAAAAAAAAGAATAGTCTTACAGACTTCCTGTCCAGGAAAAAAAAAGAATAGTCTTACAGACTTCCTGTCCAGGAAAAAAAAAGAATAGTCTTACAGACTTCCTGGACAGGAAAAAAGAATAGTCTTACAGACTTCCTGTCCAGGAAAAAAAAAGAATAGTCTTACAGACTTCCTGTCCAGGAAAAAAAAAAGAATAGTCTTACAGACTTCCTGTCCAGGAAAAAAAAGAATAGTCTTACAGACTTCCTGTCCAGGAAAAAAATAATAGTCGTGCAGACTTCGTGCAGGAAAAAAATAATGTAACAGACTTCCTGCGCAGAAATAAGAATAATGTAACAGATTTTCTGTGCAGACAAACAATAATGTAACAGATCCTGTAACGTATGGAAAAACTGTACAACAGATATTTATATACAACAAATGTCAGCATGCTTGACTTTCTACACAGAAAAATGACATAATCACAGATCTGTGTGTAAGAATAAAAAAAAAGACTCCTTATATTTTTGGTTTCCTATGTTCAGAGAAATGGGCACCGTGTTTCCCAACTTGTGTGCCGCGGCTCACTGGCCTGCAGCAGGAGTCAGAGATGTGCCGCCAAATATCTCTGTAGAAACTGCAGGTTTCTAGGGTGTGCTCTGTGGAGTTTGGAGACCTTTTAGCAATCGAAGAGTGGAGTTTTGGGTAAAAGATAAACATCATTGACTTTCTATATAGCAAAGAACAGAGTAACAGAGATTGTATATTTAGCAAAGAACATAGTAACAGAGACTTTCTATATAGCAAAGAACAGAGTAACAGACGTTTTGCATGCAGCAAAATATATAGCTTGACAGATTTTTTTTATACAGAACAAAGAACATTTTTGTGTGTGCCTACCTTCAGTTCAGAAAGACGACTGGTATACTTACTGATGCACTTAACGTTGCTTCAAGATTCCCCCACCGAGTAACGCTTCAGTGGTTTGCGAGGCTGTGAAAATTAACGAGGACTTGAATGTTCGGCACAGATCTGTAATTTTCATGGTATTTGCATCACAACATCCTCGTTTTTCTCATTTCCTCGACGTTTTCTGATGATTTTTTGCATCTTTCTTAGTTGTGCAGGTTTCTGTGCCGACTTTGTACCCGTACCTGCTCATGGCTGCCAGGTCACCTGTTATCATATCCCGAGAGAGCGTCGAAGAATTCAGCTTTCACAAAGTTTGAAGTTTTAGTTCCATGAATCGGTTCTCTCATGAAGTGCACAGTCTTGGCGTCCTAGCAGAAGTGTCAGCTCTCTCTCTCTCTCTCGCTCTCTCTCTCTCTCTCTCGCTCTCTCTCTCTCTCTCTCTGAATTCGCAGTAATCATCGGGAGGCTGGCTGTGAAATCCAGTTCATTCATCCTGGACACCGTGGGATCTGACTAATGCGCCCACTCGAGCGTCCACTATGTCATAGCCACAAGATCGTGCGTACGAAGAAGATGAAGAAGAAGATACCCATAAGATCTTGCATATGAAGAAGAAGAAGATACTCACAAGATCTTGCATATGAAGAAGAAGAAGATACCCACAAGATCTTGCATATGAAGAGGAAGAAGATACCCACAAGATCTTGCATATGAAGAAGAAGAAGATACCCACAAGATCTTGCATATGAAGAAGAAGATGCCCACAAGAACTTGCGTAAGAAGAAGAAGAAGACAAAGAAGAAGAAGAAGCTACCCACAAGAGTTTGCGTACGAAGAAGAAAAAGAAAAAGCAGAAGAAGAAGAAGAAGAAGAAGATCCCCACAGGAGAATCGACCAGGCTTCATCCGTGAACTAACTTCTTGTTCACGATGTAGACTGATTTTATGTCCACGATGTAAACTGACTTCATGTCCACGATGTAAAGTGACTTCATATCCACGATGTAAACTGACTTCATATCCACGATGTAAACTGACTTCATGTCCACGATGTAAACTGACTTCATATCCACGATGTAAACTGACTTAATGTGACTTAATGTCCACGATGTAAACTGACTTAATGTCCACGATGTAAACTGACTTCATATCCACGATGTAAACTGACTTCATATCCACGATGTAAACTGACTTCATATCCAAGATGTAAACTGACTTAATGTCCACGATGTAAACTGACTTCATATCCACGATGTAAACTGACTTCATATCCACAATGTAAACTGACTTCATATCCACGATGTAAACTGACTTAATGTCCACAATCTAAACTAACTTCATGTCCATGATCTAAACTAACTTCATGTCCACAATCTAAACTAACTTCATGTCCACGATCTAAACTAACTTCATGTCCATGATATAAACTAACTTCATGTCCATGATATAAACTAACTTCATGTCGATGATCTAAACTAACTTCATGTCCACAATCTAAACTAACTTCATGTCCACGATCTAAACTAACTTCATGTCCATGATATAAACTAACTTCATGTCCATGATCTAAACTAACTTCATGTCCACAATCTAAACTAACTTCATGTCCACGCTCTGAACTTGGCAAATTCCGGCGCGTTCTGCTAATGAGAGACATCAGTTTTGTTCTACTTATAAATATGTCAAATACTTTAAATGTTATTTATTATGTTTAATACAATGGAACAGACTGAATGGTTGAGACAGGTAAGACAGCCTATCATATTATAATTTTCATTTCGTTTTTCTGTCTGCATCAGTGATCTGTGAAAAATTAGGCAGCAAGACATGGACATGACGTATTTGAAAGATCAGAATCGTTTTGTTTTGTTTTAGCGCAGTTTCCTTTTGTAAACAAAAAATCTGACCGTGGGACGAATGTCTGGCCATGAAATAATAGTTTCATTTTCGATGTGAATGTTCTTATTGTAGTTCCAGCAGTTTGAAGTTTATGAACAATTCACTAGTTCATCTGAACACAGAATGGGACCGGGTGAATTTGTTTGGGCAGCTAGAAGCACAAACAGCCTGGCAGATGCTGGACACGACAAGGTAACGGAAGGATGAGTTTGTTGTGGTTGCTTACGGCGGAGAACTTCCCAGGACAGGGACATTATTAGTGAGTACAACTTGTATGCACAGTCCCCCAACTGTGTGGGCTGTTAGTGAGCGCAGGCTGTGTACACAAGGCTCTGTGACCAGATCGCCAACAGGGTGACACAGCACGAGGTTTGGCGAGGGGGGTTTTAATTGGCGATTTCAAGGAAATGATCATTTCATGTGTTGGGACATGTCCCACTGGGCAAACAGTGCATTGTTTAACAGCCCAGTTTCTGCCAGTTGTGTGGGGAGCATCATGGCAGAAGGATTCGTTTGAACTGAGTTCAGAAATTGCAGCAGATTTTAGAAGTTTTGGAAAAAAAACATTTCTTTAATCTGGGAAGCTCGTTATATTATGGAATGTTATGTTCTCTCTCTCTCTCTCTCTCTCTCTCTCTCTCTCTGCGAGAATAACATTTTTATTTTAAATATATAATATATATATATATATATATATATATATATATATATATATATATATTTACTTTCTGTATTTAGTGCATGGATGAGAGTGAAAGGTAAATGTTTCTTTTTCATTTTATTCAGTTTTTTTTCCAGTTTTGATCATGTTCGTTATAAGCGCGACATATTTGTAGAATGTCTGGAACAGAGAGAAAGGTATGTGATATATTCCAGAATATCAAACGGGCCTGCATGCCCAATTCTTAACCCTTTGGAAATAAAGTTCAGTCGATCAGTCAATCGATCAATCAGTCAAGTATCTTTCTCTGTCCTTTCCAGCACCAAAGTTTGTAAGGGTGAGCATTTCTTCAGAACTCACTGAGATGCTGTTCTGCGTGTTTCTGCATCCTTACTAAAATACTTCACTTTTTTTTTCTGCCGTAAGTCCCGCCCTGTAAGATGCAATTAAAAAAAATAAAACTCCTACAGTAACCTGTACCCCAGTGGTTATGGTTGAGCTGGGCTTGGGACAGGGGTTATTCTTAGATACCGAAACACCCATTTTTACTTCATGAAACAAAGTAAGGGGTATAATTCAAGTATCGATGTAAACCACACAGGCTATGATCTTCTTTGACAGGTATATTGCTTGGCAGTAGTTTGTGAGCTTAGTCGATAAACTCCAAACAAGTCAGCATAGACAGATTAGCTACGAGTGTCCAGACTGGTTAGCTATGAGTGCCTAGACAGGTTAGCTATAAGTGCCTAGGCAGGTTAGCTATGAGTGCCTAGATAGGTTAGCTATGAGTGTCTAGAGAGGTTAGCTGTCAGCGCCTAGGCAGGTTAGCTATAAGTGCCTAGGCAGGTTAGCTGTGAGTGCCTAGACAGGTTAGCTATGAGTGTCTAGGCAGATTAGCTGTGAATATCTAGACAGATTAGCTATGAGTGCCTAGACAGGTTAGCTATGAGTGACTAGACAGGTTAGCTATGAGTGCCTAGACAGGTTAGCTATGAGTGCCTAGACAGGTTAGCTATGAGTGCCTAGAGAGGTTAGCTACGAGTGCCTATATACCAGTATTTATGGGGTTAGTTCTGTGTTGACTTTAATAACTTGAGCAGATGAAAATGAACCTGCGCACAGTCGTGAACCAAAATCTTGCCGAGGGAAGGATTTCGTGGAAGCTATAAGGAGTTGTAGTTTATTCTAATATATACTTGCCAGATTACAGGTGCGTCTTATACGCAGGTAGGTCTTATCTTGCAATAACTAAACTGATAACATTTTTACAACCGTCATCTTCCTTTCTCACACAACACACACACACACACACCCACAGAGAGAGAGAGAGAGACAGAGAAGGAGATGTGCCAGTGAGATTCTTCCACACACCAAGAGAAGGAGATGGGCCAGTGAGATTCTTCCATACACCAAGAGAAGGAGATGGGCCAGTGAGATTCTTCCATACACCAAGAGAAGGAGATGGGCCAGTGAGATTCTTCCACACACCAAGAGAAGGAGATGGGCCAGTGAGATTCTTCCATACACCAAGAGAAGGAGATGGGCCAGTGAGATTCTTCCATACACCAAGAGAAGGAGATGGGCCAGTGAGATTCTTCCACACACCAAGAGAAGGAGATGGGCCAGTGAGATTCTTCCATACACCAAGAGAAGGAGATGGGCCAGTGAGATTCTTCCACACACCAAGAGAAGGAGATGGGCCAGTGAGATTCTTCCACACACCAAGAGAAGGAGATGGGCCAGTGAGATTCTTCCACACACCAAGAGAAGGAGATGGGCCAGTGAGATTCTTCCACACACCAAGAGAAGGATATGGGCCAGTGAGATTCTTCCACACACCAAGAGAAGGAGATGGGCCAGTGAGATTCTTCCATACACCAAGAGAAAGAGATGGGCCAGTGAGATTCTTCCACACACCAAGAGAAGGAGATGGGCCAGTGAGATTCTTCCACACACCAAGAGAAGGAGATGGGCCAGTGAGATTCTTCCACACACCAAGAGAAGGAGATGGGCCAGTGAGATTCTTCCACACCAAGAGAAGGAGATGGGCCAGTGAGATTCTTCCACACACCAAGAGAAGGAGATGGGCCAGTGAGATTCTTCCACACACCAAGAGAAGGAGATGGGCCAGTGAGATTCTTCCACACACCAAGAGAAGGAGATGGGCCAGTGAGACTCTTGGTAGTTCAGTAGCCCATTTTCTGTGCTTTGTTTCTAATACCTTTGTGGCTTCGGAGAAAGATGCTTTTGTTCACCAGCAAGGAACAAAGTGAACAGCTAGAAAAGTTTCAGAAAACTAACTAAAACAATAACAGTAGTCTGAACAATCACTAGAAGAGAAAAATAAAGATACACAAACATATAGGAAAGTAGGCAGACAGACAGGCAGATGGAGAACCATACTGCTTAGAAATACTAAGAACGGCGCATAATTGTGAAACATAATCGCCAACATATCCTGGCAAGAACACAGAACAAAGAGAACAATGTTCACGTGAATATATGTTTTCCTTTCTTAGACTAATAGTATGCCTGTTTGTCATTGCTGAGAGCTTTCTCTAGAGAGATGGCACAAGATGATGATACTGCCTCATTCTTTCATCAGATGACAATAATGACCTCATCTCTTCTCTATCACCATCAGATTACGACAATGACCTCATCTCTTCTCTACCAACATCAGTTTACGACAATGACCTCATCTCTCCTCTACCAACATCAGTTTACGACAATGACCTCATCTCTCCTCTACCAACATCAGATTACGACAATGACCTCATCTCTCCTCTACGAACATCAGTTTACGACAATGACCTCATCTCTCCTCTACCAACATCAGATTACGACAATGACTTCACCTCTCTTGTACCAACATCAGATTATGAATTATGACAATCTCTCCTCTACCTACATGACTTCACCTCTCTTGTACCAACATCAGATTATGAATTATGACAATCTCTCCTCTACCTACATCGGATTACAGCAATAATTTCATCTCTCCATGACTAACATCAGATTACAACAATGGCCTCATCGTTCCTGTACTAACATCATATAACAACAATGACCGTATCCATATTTCCTGCACTAACATTTTATAACAACAATGACCCCATCCATCTTTCCTGTACTAACATCATATAACAACAATGACCCCATCCATCTTTCCTGTACTAACATCTTATAACAACAATGACCCCATCCATCTTTCCTGTACTAACATCTTATAACAACAATGACCCCATCCATCTTTCCTGTACTAACATCTTATAACAACAATGACCCCATCCATCTCTCCTGTACTAACATCAGATTACAACAATGACCTCATCTCTTCTGTACTAACATATATTACAACAGTGGCCTCATCCATCTCTCCCGTACTAACATCAGATTACAACAATGACCTCATCCATCTCTCCCGTACTAACATCAGATTACAACAGTGACACCATCTCTCCCGTACTAACATCAGATTACAACAATGACCTCATCCATCTCTCCCGTACTAACATTAGATTACAACAGTGACCCCATCTCTCCCGTACTAACATCAGATTACAACAATGACCTCATCCATCTCTCCCGTACTAACATCAGATTACAGCAATATTGTTGATTACAGGCAGGATGAAAGTAGAAAATGGCCTCTCCGCAAATTTAATCCATTCCTAGCTCGCGGCTGCTTTTGTCCCGGGGAAAAATGAATTGAATTTAAAACTTTTATGCTATTTCTATCCGGTAGTGTAGCAGCAGAGGTTTTCAGAATGTAGCATCCGTGCCACAAGTGTCCGACTGATGTATCTTAGGCTGTTCTTTGTGCCTCTGAGAATCAACATTTTGTTATTTCTAAAACTATTCTGATATTTCATGTCAAAGTAAATGATAGGAGAGGACAGAATGCACCCACATTGACCCCTCTTATGGATCCGCCTTTGATCCTTCTGCAGTAATCTGGGAAATGTTTCAGTGAAATTTAGCGCCATATTTTTTTTCTGTTAACGCTGGAGTTTAAATGCTCGAACATTTCAAGAATATACCAGTGGCGTGACTAAAAGATTTACCTTAGTCTGGTTTAAAGTTTATAAAGAAACATCTGACTTTGTTACGTTCACTTATTTATTCTCTCGGTCTGCTAATCTGGTAGTACTGGGTTCAAGTCACAACAAGAGGGGGGGGGGGTCTGGTACCACCACAAAAAAAGGGCCTCGGGGTCAACACAGCCTCTAGAAATGGGTACCCGAGAAATCTGGGAACGTGAGTGCTGCCAGGCGTGATAGCGCTGACCAGACCTTCATGTGCCCAAGGTCGTGGAAATAAGGGCCTAACACCGTGTCTCCAATATGTCTTAAAGACATTGGAACTGGGATTTTTATTATTGTTAATGTTCAACAGGGCCGGGGGATTAATAAAAGTTCCGATTATTACATTTTTAAGCTAGTCATACTGTGGTCTAGATCTGTTGGGAGTCAGACACTGTAGTCTAGAACTGTTTGGGAGTCAGACACTGTGGTCTAGATCTGTTTGGGAGTCAGACACTGTAGTCTAGATCTGTTTGGGAGTCAGACACTGTGGTCTAGATCTGTTTGGGAGTCGGACACTGTAGTCTAGATCTGTTTGGGAGTCAGACACTGTGGTCTAGATTTGTTGGGAGTCAGACACTGTGGTCTAGATCTGTTGGGAGTCAGACACTGTGGTCTAGATTTGTTGGAAGTCAGACACTGTGATCTAGATTTGTTGGGAGTCAGACACTGTGATCTAGATCCGTTGGGAGTCCGACACTGTGGTCTAGATCTGTTGGGGGTCTGACTGGATGAGACACTGTGATCTAGAACTGACTGGATGGTTCCCATGAGACATTGTCCTGGTCTTTTGGGAGTCCGACTGGGTGACTCCCATGAGACACCGTGGTCTAGATCTGTTGTTTACTTTCTGTGGTCCAGATCTGTTGGAAATCTGACTCTGACACCGTGTTCCAGATCTGTTGGGAGTCTGACTTAATGACTCCCATGAGACACGCAGTGGAAAGTAAGATAAGAATCTTGTAGCAGTCCGCTCTCTGTTGTTCGTTTTATGAGAGTGTTCAGCGCTGACGGTTCCAGCCCTCCGTTGCCAACCATAACTGCCCTGCTATAATATCATCATCTAGAGAGGGTTTTCATCATTTTGCATTCTTTTATGATGGTAAAAAAAAAAAAATTCACCCTCTCAGATTTGAAATTTATCTCCTGCCTCCATGTTGAAAACCACTGTACTAAGATCTTCACTGCCTCCTGAACTATCAACAGTTCAGACTTGCAGATACAAATACAGGAAGATTATATAGAAAGATACATTCCCTAAAATTGCAGAACATTTAGCTTCCCTAGAGGAAAAAAAAAGAACAATGAAATCACAGTTTTAGATTTCAGACGCTCCAAAGTTCTGTTGTGTGGGGAAAGATGTTGTGATCATGCACGCTGAGCTGATGGTAGTGCTGGTAAAATACCTGAATAAATCAACGCTTCTGGCGTAATTAACTTCCCTACACAAACCGAACTTTTCTTCTTCTTTAGTTCTTCGACGCTGCTAAAACTGAAAGATGGCCGCGGTTGGGCAGAACGATGAATGTGGCTGAAGTCTGGCTTTTATAAGAACGAAACAAACAAACAGTGACTCCATCCAGCAGTGACTCCATCTAACAATGACTCCATCCAACAATCCAACAATGATTCCATACAACAATGACTCCATCTAACAGTGACTTCATCCAACAATGACAAAATCTTGTTGTTTTCTCTGACGCAGCTTTACGCTGTTGCCATGAAATTTGTGCTTTTCTTTTACTTTTCTGTTTTGCTTTTCTTTGTTTTATTCCATTTAAGAAATATGTAAAATTACTTCTGCATGGTGTTTAATTACTTTTACCTTTATATTATATATCACTTTCTGTGAGTCTCTTACTTTTGTATTTGTTTACTTTCTCTGACCTGTCATTCTCTTACATTTGTGTTTCCGCCTCAACTATTTTGGCAGTGACGACCTGAGAGTGTAGTCTCTCATTCCGAAACAGTGTGTGGCATGGGATCTGACAAACTGCTGGATGAAGCAAAGTTGTTCTGTTATTCTTTTCCGTAATTGTACTTGCTACATCTTTTATGGAAATGTTTACTTCTCCCGATTTTGAAACTTTTTTTTTTTTTTTTGCAGAAATATTCCTAACTAAACTGGAGAGAGCACTAAGAAACACCTTCCACTATTGTATAAAACTGTTACTTATGTTCATGTGACTGTTAAATTTCCTTAGCCTTGTTCATGTGACTGTTAAATTTCCTTAGCCTTGTTCATGTGACTGTTAAATTTCCTTAGCCGTGTTCATGTGACTGTTAAATTTCCTTAGCCTTGTTCATGTGGCTGGCTTGTTGGTCGATTGTTTGATTAGTTGGCTGGCTTGTTGGTCGATTGTTTGATTAGTTGGCTGGCTTGTTGGTCGATTGTTTGATTAGTTGGCTGGCTTGTTGGTCGATTGTTTGATTAGTTGGCTGGCTTGTTGGTCGATTGTTTGATTAGTTGGCTGGCTTGTTGGTCGATTGTTTGATTAGTTGGCTGGCTTGTTGGTCGATTGTTTGATTAGTTGGCTGGCTTGTTGGTCGATTGTTTGATTAGTTGGCTGGCTTGTTGGTCGATTGTTTGATTAGTTGGCTGGCTTGTTGGTCGATTGTTTGATTAGTTGGCTGGCTTGTTGGTCGATTGTTTGATTAGTTGGCTGGCTTGTTGGTCGATTGTTTGATTAGTTGGCTGGCTTGTTGGTCGATTGTTTGATTAGTTGGCTGGCTTGTTGGTCGATTGTTTGATTAGTTGGCTGGCTTGTTGGTCGATTGTTTGATTAGTTGGCTGGCTTGTTGGTCGATTGTTTGATTAGTTGGCTGGCTTGTTGGTCGATTGTTTGATTAGTTGGCTGGCTTGTTGGTCGATTGTTTGATTAGTTGGCTGGCTTGTTGGTCGATTGTTTGATTAGTTGGCTGGCTTGTTGGTCGATTGTTTGATTAGTTGGCTGGCTTGTTGGTCGATTGTTTGATTAGTTGGCTGGCTTGTTGGTCGATTGTTTGATTAGTTGGCTGGCTTGTTGGTCGATTGTTTGATTAGTTGGCTGGCTTGTTGGTCGATTGTTTGATTAGTTGGCTGGCTTGTTGGTCGATTGTTTGATTAGTTGGCTGGCTTGTTGGTCGATTGTTTGATTAGTTGGCTGGCTTGTTGGTCGATTGTTTGATTAGTTGGCTGGCTTGTTGGTCGATTGTTTGATTAGTTGGCTGGCTTGTTGGTCGATTGTTTGATTAGTTGGCTGGCTTGTTGGTCGATTGTTTGATTAGTTGGCTGGCTTGTTGGTCGATTGTTTGATTAGTTGGCTGGCTTGTTGGTCGATTGTTTGATTAGTTGGCTGGCTTGTTGGTCGATTGTTTGATTAGTTGGCTGGCTTGTTGGTCGATTGTTTGATTAGTTGGCTGGCTTGTTGGTCGATTGTTTGATTAGTTGGCTGGCTTGTTGGTCGATTGTTTGATTAGTTGGCTGGCTTGTTGGTCGATTGTTTGATTAGTTGGCTGGCTTGTTGGTCGATTGTTTGATTAGTTGGCTGGCTTGTTGGTCGATTGTTTGATTAGTTGGCTGGCTTGTTGGTCGATTGTTTGATTAGTTGGCTGGCTTGTTGGTCGATTGTTTGATTAGTTGGCTGGCTTGTTGGTCGATTGTTTGATTAGTTGGCTGGCTTGTTGGTCGATTGTTTGATTAGTTGGCTGGCTTGTTGGTCGATTGTTTGATTAGTTGGCTGGCTTGTTGGTCGATTGTTTGATTAGTTGGCTGGCTTGTTGGTCGATTGTTTGATTAGTTGGCTGGCTTGTTGGTCGATTGTTTGATTAGTTGGCTGGCTTGTTGGTCGATTGTTTGATTAGTTGGCTGGCTTGTTGGTCGATTGTTTGATTAGTTGGCTGGCTTGTTGGTCGATTGTTTGATTAGTTGGCTGGCTTGTTGGTCGATTGTTTGATTAGTTGGCTGGCTTGTTGGTCGATTGTTTGATTAGTTGGCTGGCTTGTTGGTCGATTGTTTGATTAGTTGGCTGGCTTGTTGGTCGATTGTTTGATTAGTTGGCTGGCTTGTTGGTCGATTGTTTGATTAGTTGGCTGGCTTGTTGGTCGATTGTTTGATTAGTTGGCTGGCTTGTTGGTCGATTGTTTGATTAGTTGGCTGGCTTGTTGGTCGATTGTTTGATTAGTTGGCTGGCTTGTTGGTCGATTGTTTGATTAGTTGGCTGGCTTGTTGGTCGATTGTTTGATTAGTTGGCTGGCTTGTTGGTCGATTGTTTGATTAGTTGGCTGGCTTGTTTGGTCGATTGTTTGATTAGTTGGCTGGCTTGTTGGTCGATTGTTTGAGTGAAGTTACGGTGACATTCAGACTTTGAATGAAGTGACGGTGACATCCGGATATGGAGTGAAATTAGACCGCCATCTAGACATGGGGTGAAGTTACAGGAGTAATGAATGAAGACTTGGCGTGCAGTTAAAGAATTAAAAAATGTGCAGTGCGTTGTGTCAGACTTCACCTCAGCGGTGATCGTAGCGGTCTCTGGATACAAGGGCGCTGGCCTGATGTGGGGTCCGGGAATATATCCGTTCCCTGGCACAGGCATCTTTGTTCCCTGGCACAGGCATCTTTGTTCCCTGGCATGGCATCTTTGTTCCCTGGCGCAGGCATCTTTGTTCCCTGGCACAGGCATCTTTGTTCCCTGGCACAGGCATCTGTTCTCTGGCACAGGCATCTTTGTTCACTGGTAACGAGGATCTTTGTTCCCTGACACAGGCATCTTTGTTCCCTGACACAGGCATCTTTGTTCACTGGTAACGAGGATCTTTGTTCCCTGACAGGCATCTTTGTTCCTTGACACAGGCATCTTTGTTCCCTGGCACATTTGTTCCCTGGTAACGAGCATCTTTGTTCCCTGACACAGGCATCTTCATTCTCATAAAACCTGATGAAAACAGTTTGTTAAGAAAACAAGTAAACACTCGCAAGAATTTCCGTATCTGTAGTAACTCCGGAACAAACATCTTTGACCATTATTTTATGACAAATTCAGCTTCCGTCTCCGTTATTTCGAAGTCTTGAGGGAAGTTAAGTCATATGACTTCCTCTTGGATTTTCCCTTGACCTCCCTCCCCCCCCCCACTCCACATTCTTCTACAGATAATTCCCCCCCCCCCAAGTTTTTCCTGCTCTGCCCTGCCAAGTTTAGACCACACACACAAAAAAACAAACAAAAAAACCCAGCCTGATTTCACTTCTGGTTTGGCTCCCTCTCCAATGTTTTAGAACTTAAATTCCGATTTCTCTAGGAAATAAAATATATTTCAGGCAGCCATTGATTCCTTGGATGAGCCTACTTGCCTGGGCGCCAGACATGAATGACATGTCGCCCTACCTCTCTTCACGGAGCATTACATCTGTATTTGCTGAACTTGTTCATGTCTCTTCCGTTATTGTCATTTTCATGACCAAACTTCTTTATCCGTGCATTACATTCGCTCTGTCTGTAGTTTTTTTGTTTGTTTGTTTTTGTTCTTTATTTCCAAGAAAATATAATCTTTAATTCAAGGGGACATTTTTTTAACCATTGGTTTTGCCGTGTCCTTGACCTTGACGTGGTTTTCACTCGACCAATTACTTTCTTTTTTTTTTTGGGGGGGGGGGAAGGGGGTATCTGGATGTTTGGTTTGTTGGTTGTTTGGACTGAATATTTGTGGGTTGGTTTATTGGTTGATTGGTTTAATGATTAATTGGATGGATAGTTGATGGGATGATTAGATGATTGGCCTGTTTGGTCGATTCAATCGATTGTTTGATTATTTGGCTGGCTTGTTGATCCATTGTTTGAATAGCTGGCTGGCTTGTTTGGTCGATTATTTGATTAGTTGACTAGCTTGTTGGTCGATTGTTTGATTAGCTGGCTGGCTTGTTGGTCGATTGTTTGATTAGTTGGCTGGCTTGTTTGGTCGATTGTTTGATTAGTTGGCTGGCTTGTTGGTCGATTGTTTGAGTGAAATATTTGATTAGTTTTAACTTCTTGTAGATTCAAAACGCATTGATTAAAATCATGCAACAGGTGACACCAATCTGGCTGTGGATTGGACTTCGATGGCTTGCCCCGAAGGGAGACCCAAGAAAAAGAGTTTACTCACAAGCTCCATCACCACATGGAAAACTCGGTGATCCGGCAGTATGTTTGACCTAGCATGAAGTAAACCGGCATCTTGATTTCAGAGGTCACCTGAGAGATAAGACGAAAGCTCGCTGTAACCGTCCTTGTTTTGAACATCTAACACAGCCATTATCTGTCAGTGGTTCTATTTTCCTTCCACCTACAACGGTCCTTCTAACCAGTTCTCCTTCTAACCAGTTCTATCTGAAGGGTCCTTCTAACCAGTTCTATCTGAAAGTTCCTTCTAACCAGTTCTATCTGAAGGGTCCTTCTAACCAGTTCTATCTGAAGGCTCCTTCTAACCAGTTCTTTCTGAAGGCTCCTTCTAACCAGTTCTATCTGAAGCCTCCTTCTAACCAGTTCTATCTGAAGGGTCCTTCTAACCAGGTTCTATTTGAAGGCTCCTTCTAACCAGTTCTATCTGAAGGGTCCTTCTAACCAGGTTCTATCTGAAGGCTCCTTCTAACCAGTTCTATCTGAAGGGTCCTTCTAACCAGGTTGTGTCTGAAGCCTCCTTCTAACCAGTCCTATCTGAGGACATACTTCATTTTTACGGTCTTATGACTCCATTTTTTATGACTTTGGTGTGAAATTTAGTTTTAACATCCGCTTTTTTCTGTATAAAAAAGTATTCCTTTGACATGTTCTTGCCTTCTCTTTCGTTTCGTTTTTTCCCCTTCATATGTTTTCACATTTCCTCAATAAAATAAAAATGTCTGCCCGGAATGTCTGTCTATAATTGGTCTGTTAAATCTTTTTTCTTGCTGCAAGAAATAAAACTTCGGCCCTCTGGGGATATATCCTGACAGGTCTGCCGTCCGCCCCGACACCCGAGGCTCGCCGACCAGGGCCAGCCTTGACCTCATTTCATGCACTTGAGATGCTGTCTTAAAACAGGCTGTCACAGAAAAGATCATGATCGTCTAAGCTTGTTCCTCTGGTGGTGGAGCTGTGTAAGAAACCTTGCAAAGCGCTTAATGGGGGAAGGGAACTTTCCCAGTTTATTCTTTACACCCTAGAAAATTACAAAAACCGCAATAGCTAGCAGTGGTCATGGTCTGTTGGTTTAGGCATCAGAGGTGGGTGGATAGAGTCAGAGAATTCACATCAGTTCCAAATAAGGGCATAGACAGGCTGGCTACATGTAGCAGTTTTCACAGTAAACATAGTTACCTCATGTGCTAATAGATTACTGGCTATGTGTGATCATCACCGGTGGTAATAGGTTACTGTCCATCTGTGATCATCACCGGTGGTAATAGGTTACTGTCCATCTGTGATCATCACCACGTTATTTGTAACAGTTTGTCTTCCTGAGGTTTTTCCATGCCTTTATTTTGTACTGTCAGTATTTCCTGCTTTATCATTTTCTGACATTTTAACTGTCATTCTCTCATTCTCTCTCACATTCACGCACATTCTCTCTCTCTCTCTCTCTCTCTCTCTCTCTCTCGCTTTCTCTCATTCTCTCTTTCATTCTCTGTCCTTCTATTATTATTCTCTTTTCTGTCTCATTTTCTCTCTTTCGTTCTCCCTCTCTCTCTCTCTCTGTCTCCCATTCTCTCATCTCTTATATTCTCTGTCTCTCATTCTATTTCTCACATTCTCTCATCTCTTATATTCTCTGTCTCTCATTCTATTTCTCACATTCTCTCTCTGTCATTCCTTCTCTCACTCGTTCTCTCTCTCTCATTCTTTCACTCATTCTCTCTGTCTCTCACTTTGTCTCTCAGAGCTTCTTATTTTCCATATGTTTTAACACTTAACGCCAACAACTTCTGGGTTTAAAAAAAAGTTAAGTTTTGTTTAACTTTTAGATTTGTTTAAATTTTTCTCGCCAATCTGATTTATTTTATAAACTGTCAACATTTATCTGTGCTTATTACGTACATTCATTTAATCTACACGTTCAACAGTTCATTCCCTGAAATGAATTTGGAGGGGCCTCCAAAACCAACTTTGTAGGGGGCCCCAAAATTCCTTAATCCGCGTCTAAGATATGTCCTGCTAATTGTATTGAATACATGACAGTTTATCATAAGTTTTTTTGCTGCATCGCATTTTCTTCCATTCTGCTGCCACATCTTGTAACAGTTCACTGCGCAAGGCTGAACATCGGTCACGCTTGATTTGCTGGTCCCCACGATGGCCCAGACGCCGGCAGTGTCGCCAGACTACCACCAACCAAGACTCACTCACAGTTCGCACACTCTCCTCATCTCACCTTTATCCTCGCCTCTCCATCTAACCCGATCACCACTCCCACGCTCTCTGCTCAGCTGGGCTGTCCCGCCTCTCATTCCAGGAAGATTATGTGGTAAAATCAATTTCTACTTGGCCGACTCAGCATCACAAGTCTGATCCTCTATGGGGCTTAGCAAAACATATTAGCCTCCTCTAAGTTGACGCTGGCTAAGCGGCCAATATCAAGTCGGGGGAATGAAACGGTGGTCTGTTGACGTGCTGGGATCTTAGTACAGATCAGCTGATCAAGTCCTCCTCACCTGCTCTTCCAGGTTTATTAACTTGTGTTAAGTTTTCGCGGAAGATTTTTAATGGACGCGGCAAGGTAGGAATTGTAGTAAAATAAGTAGTAGTAATATGGTGTAATGTGATTGTATAAAACTGTGCTTTTACAATGATACGCCCTTGATTCCGTAATGTGATTGCGCTACATTTTTGGATAGTTTATTGTGATTGTGCTACATTTTTGGATAGTTTATTGTGATTGTGCTACATTTTTGGATAGTTTATTGTGATTGTGCTACATTTTTTGAATAGTTTACTAGGAAAAGGAAGATTCACTCGATGATGTGTTGAATGAGTAGCAAAGACGTATATGGTACAGAACTTGCCGTGCACTATGTGCAGTCATCTTGTGTGGCTATTTCTCAGGTACTTGACATAGATGTCACAAGAAGCTGAATTGAAATATTAATAATATCTGATTATTTCAGTCCTCAGTGGCTGTTACGGATGCATCTCGATTTACGATGTGGATAAGTTTCGATGAACTAATCGTAAATTGAAAATATCGTAAGTCGAATGTGATATAGTAAATAAATAAGTAAATACACATTTGATATATGTCACAAGCCAAGATGGTAGGCAGAGTTTGGTTGGTTTATGTAAAATTTGTTAGGATCGCCTTATTTGATTGGCTCAGAGTGGAGACATCTTTACCGATACGGCCAATCACTGGCCAGCATTTAACAGTGGCCAAAATTATTAACAATCCAGACCAAGACGTATTGGCATGTTGACATTCTGAGGCGGACTGTCACCTACTTCAAACAAATCATACTTAATTGTGCCAGAATATTCGAAGAGAATGTAGAAGAAGAAGAAGATCGCTGGTCTAGGAACAGATTAAAAAAAAAAAAAGTTTGAGTATAACTGAATGTACGCTGTCGCACCATCGTATAGTACAAGTATTGTAAGTCGAAGTATTGTAAGTCGAAGTATTGTAAGTCGAAGTATTGTAAGTCGAAGTATTGTAAGTCGAAGTATTGTAAGTCGAATCATGGTTGAGTCGGCGAGCGGTTATATTTATCGACATTTAAAAACAAATATGTGTATCAGTGTTACAAAGCGACAACGTAAGCGCGATAAAATGTTTCAGAAAAGAAAGTGTGTTTGTGTATTCATGTTATATGTGGAGCCGGCATTAGTTTCTTTTAGCTGCAAAGACTTGGACACAAAACAAAGAGATGAAACAGAATTTGTATCAAGGAGATAAGTTGTTTTGGAGAAAGTTGCAACATAATCTATGAACGACCACAAAAACAAAGAACTTCTCAGGGCAGCTGAGGAGCAGAAAAATCAAAATTCTTTGGACAAGTCACGAGAAGACAGAAGTTAGAGATTCTGGGAGCCAGTGTACACCTTAAATGAAAGAGGTGGAGACTGAGAGAATACAAAATCTAAATGGATCGACCGGGTGTCTGAGTGGCGAAGTGTTTAGTGCACTGGTCTCTCATGGCGAAGGTCGGGGGTTCGAATCCGGCCGGAGGCACCCCAGTCACCCAGCTGTAGAAATGGGTACCCGACTTCTTCTGGAGTTGGGGAAGGAAAGGCGGTCAGGCGTGATACTGGCCATATCACCCTCTAGTGTGCTGACAGGTAAAGGAAAATATGGGCACTAACACCATATCCCTGTGTGCCTCTAAGGCACGACAGGATTACCTTTACCTTAAATGGATCGACCAAGTAGCAGAAGAAAAGGAAGGCACCCGACCCGACCTAAACATCAAGGAGAGCATAAACTGGAGAAACTTAATCACTGGCGCCTACCTCCAAAGTGTTTAACGAGTAAGAGAAAAATGTTAGATCCATTGAGACATATCCGTTAAACACGTTGGCATTACTACTACTGAATGGTTGACTGATTCATTGATTGACTGATTTCAAGAGGTAGCGTCACTGCAATCAGCACATTCCCATACTTGCTTCCTTGCCTATTCCAGCAACAATTGTGAGATGCGTGCACTGAATGTCCTTGATGCGCGTTGATTGTTAATTTGTCACTTCCGTAAACAGGGGAAGATTACTCTTCCACCACCCCCATGTACCCTCAGTCAGCGGTTGTATGAGTTATTCTCCCATTCCAGCTCTTCATTTCCATGTATTTTTTTTGGTCGGTGCTAATATCCAGATTTGTAATTCCGTTCCTAGCTCCGTTGTGTTGTCTCTGTTCGCCATATTTTCTCTGTTTCTGTCAGATAGCCACATTGTCTGTGTCTCAGCTAAGCACATTGTCTCAGGTAACCACATGGTTTTTGTCTCAGTTAGCCACAGTGTTTTTGTCTCAGCTATCCATATTGTCTCATCTAGCCACAATGTCTTTGTCTCAGCCAGACACATTGTCTTTGTTCAGTTAATCACATTGTCTTTGTCTCAGCTAGCCATATTGTCTCAGGTATCCACATTGTCTCATCTAGCCACAATGTCTTTGTCTCAGCTAGACACATTGTCTCAGCTAGCCACGTCTGTCTGTCTTTGCTGGCCAAATTGTTTATGTGCGTTGTTGCTGACCACATTGCTAGTCACATTCTCTGTCTTTGCTGGTCACATTCTCTGTCTTTGCTGGTCACATTCTCTGTCTTTGCTGGTCACATTCTCTGTCTTTGCTAGTCGCATTCTCTGTCTTTGCTAGTCATATTCTCTGTCTTTGCTGGTCATATTCTCTGTCTTTGCTGGTCATATTCTCTGTCTTTTCTAGTCATATTCTCTGTCTTTGCTGGTCACATTCTCTGTCTTTGCTAGTCACATTCTCTGTCTTTGCTAGTCACATTCTCTGTCTTTGCTAGTCATATTCTCTGTCTTTGCTGGTCACATTCTCTGTCTTTGCTGGTCATATTCTCTGTCTTTTCTAGTCATATTCTCTGTCTTTGCTGGTCACATTCTCTGTCTTTGCTGGTCACATTCTCTGTCTTTGCTTGTCAGATTCTCTGTCTTTGCTAGTCATATTCTCTGTCTTTGCTATTCATATTCTCTGTCTTTGCTAGTCATATTCTGTGCCTTTGTTACCTACTTTATCTGTGTCTATGCGGTTGGCATATTCTGTCTATCTTTGCCAGCTGAATTCTTATCTGTGTCTTTGTTAGCTGTTTTGCTTGTCCGTCTTTGCTAGTTGTATATTGCAATTCTGTTTATTTGCTAGCTATATGGCTTATCTGTGTCTTTGATAGCTATATTGCTTATCTGTTTCTTTGATAGCTATATTGCTTATCTGTGTCTTTGCTTGCTATATTGCTTATCTGTGCCTTTGTTAGCAGTATTGCTTTTCCTTGTCTGTGCTAGTCACTTTTTCTGTGTACAGTTTTCTAGACACACTGTCTGTGACTTGCTTCGTCACAGTGTATGTCTGTGAATTGACAATGTCTTCTCTTCTTCTTTTTCGTTCGCACCAATTGACAATGTATTACTTTCTGCTTATCACAGTACCTGTCTGTGAATTGACAATGTATTGCTTTCTGCCTAAACAGTACATGTCGGAGAGTTGACAATGTATTACTTTCTGCTTATCACAGTACATATCAGTGAATTGACAATGTATTATTTTCTGCTTATCACAGTACCTGTCTGTCGGTCCATAGAATTATTATCCCACGCACTTTGCCCATCTACTCACCGTCTATTTAACCCCCCAGTCATGGAAACTTATCCTAGGGTATATGGAAATATCAAACGAACGAGAAAATAGGATGCCATCATGTCAGAAGCTTGCCAACAGCGGCGGAGGTTTGGTGCCAGCTGGAAGCCTCAGACCACAGAACAGAGGCAAACATCTCGCCCCATGATGGGGACGCCTAGAAGGTCAGTCGGTCAGAATCTAGACACAAAACTGATATAAAGTCAACCAGGAAATTTCATAACAACTCCAAGTTTTTTTTCCCTCTCTTTCTCTCTCTCTCTCTCTGAGGGAGCGTTTAAAAAAAAAAAATTGGAAATTTCATTATGGCAAAATCCTGTTTTAGAGTTCTGAAGTTCTTTCTGCAGGCCGTCGTGAGTGATGGACTTTTATCTTGTGTTCTTTAGATCGTCCTTGTGGGTTTTTTTTTTCTCTTCGTTGTCATCTTTTTAATTTCTTTCTCAGAGTTGTCTGTCCTCCAGGCAGACTTTAAGCAGGCGTTTTCGTGCGTTTTCTTTGCTGACTTCCAGCCAGAACTTTGGGCCTTAGCTTGGGCTATTTACTTTTAGGGGCCGAATCTTTCGGGTATCTGTTTAGTAAGTACTTATGAAACCTGTTTGGCATATGTTTAGTAAGTACTTATGAAACCCATTTGGCATATATTTAGTAAGTACTTATGAAACCCATTTAGCTTATGTTTATTAAGTACTTATGAAACCGATTTGGCATATGTTTAGTAAGTACTTATGAAACCCATTTAGCTTATGTTTAATAAGTACTTATGAAACCCGTTTGGCATATGTTTAGTAAGTACTTATGAAACCCGTTTAGCATATGTTTAATAAGTACTTATGAAACCCGTTTGGCACCTGAGGTAATACTCAGTATCAAGAATCGGTTTATAAGGACTGGGTACCCGCTTTTACCTGAGGAACCCGAAAGAACCAACTTCTGATTCGGTTCCTGCCCTGCTGTGTGTCATACTGAGGACATGAAGACCTGCTCTAATTCTGACCTGGTGATCTTTGATTTAAAAGAAAATAAGAAAAACCTAAAAGAGACGTTGAAAGTTAGGGATATGTCGTTTCTGGAGTGAGATCCAACATAGGTATATATGGATGCAGATCCAACACATATACTTAAGATCCAGCATAAATATATATGGATGGATATCCATCTTTGCTTAAGCTCTTCCATATATACTTAAGATCCAACATAAGTATATATGGATGCAGATCCAACATATATGCTTAAGATTCATCATATATACTTACGATCCAACTTATAAACTTGATTTCCAACATATATATTTAAGGTCCAACATATATACTAAAGATGCACATATATTCTTAAGTTCCAACATAAATACTAAAGATCCAAAATATACACTTAAGATCTAACATATATTCTTAAGTTCCAATATATATACTTAATATCCAAAGTATATACTTAAGTTCCAACATATATACTTAATATGCAAAGTATATATTTAAGTTCCAACATACATATTTAAGATCCAGTATATATACTAAAGATCCAAAATATATACTTAAGATCCAAAATATATACTTAAGTTCCAACATGCTTACCTGTCAACCGGGAAAACAAAATAAAAAAAGAAACTATCTGTGGTTAAAGAACTTTCCTGCACGATGTGATCGGCAGAATTATTTAGATTTGTCCTGAGAAGACAACAGTTTGAGAACCTGACATTAACTGAAAAACTCAAGGGGAAAAAGAAAACGGGGGAGACGAAAAAAGAAAAGTCTGCACCAGTTAACCAAAAGCCACAAAAATAAAAAGAAAAGATTATGGATGTGATTAAAAATATCATGTAAGCTCTACGATATACTTCTCTTGTCTTGTAACAGTTTTTAACAACGTAAATGCAGTTAAAATGATTTCAGTTGTAATTGTTTAATTCATGTTAAAATGATATCAAAAGTGAATCCGAGGAGGAAAAAAAATATTCTACTTTTTTCCAAATTGAATTGAAAAATGCAATTATTTATTTATTTATTTTTTTTGCCTTTGACAAAAGTCATGAGTTTTCATGTTTACACAACTGAGTACCTTCTACGCAAACACGTGTCTCTGTTAATATACTGACAGACTCGAGTCAGGTATCCTCCTGTCTGTTTAACCCTGCGAACACTCAGTTCCATTTTCAGACACTTTCATCCTACCTTATAAAAGTAGGGCAGGTAGTGATATTACTGGGCTGTGGGAGAAAACTGACAGTGTATAACATGTGAAGCCAAATCCTTTTGTTCCTGATGTGGGCGCCTTGCTATCGAACCACCCAGATACCAGGATGTCTGGAATCTGAGAGAATGGAAAACGTTTGAAAATTTATGACCCCAGGATAAAAAAATGTTACAACCACTCTCATGATGGGATCGAAACATGAAACTCACTCTACTGGAGATAGTCTGTAGCAGACGCTGTTTATAAAATATGACATGAATGCCAAAATTAAGAGCACGAAAACTCTCGAACGACTCTCGAGAACTCGTTCTTGGCATCGGATGATGGAGTTATGAAAGAGTTTATGATTCGTGAACAGCAGACAAAACGGGGTCGTGTCTGTTCTGTGTTTGGCCAGAGCAGGCAAAAGTTGGGCAAGTTTGTAGCCAGGTCTTGGTAGCGGTAATCGAATCTGGTAGTTTGTGATAAGAATGGGATTTTGTCTTGAACAAAGAAACCAAAAACAAACAAAAAAACCAGCACGTGCGTTTTATTAAATGATGAGCAAATCTTTGGGAGTAAATCTGAGTAAGTTCCCTTGATGTCTGCCTTCTATCAGAGCATCTTGTAAGACGGAAAGTGCCTGAATTATGTCTTCACGCTAAAAATCTACGGCGATGAACGCCAGCTCTGGAGATTGTTCGAGATTAATCGATTGAGCAGATCAAGGAGTAAGATCCAAAGAAGAAGAAAAAAAAAATGAATGAAACGTTAGGAATAAACAAACGTTGGAGGGCTTGCAGTATGAAAACATTCCAGACACAGGTAAAGTGCGTCTATCGCGTGAGCTTAACACACATACATGGCAGGTGCGTTCATATCAATAATAGCTTATCTTGTCAAAACAGTACCACAGTTTATATCAGTAACAGCAGAACTCATCATAGTGGTACTATATCCTGTCACAGTGGTATCATAAATTATCATAGTGGTACCGTAACTTATCACAGTGGTACCATAACTTATCACAGTGGTACCATAACTTATCACAGTGGTACCGTAACTTATCACAGTGGTACCATAACTCATCACAGTGGTACCATAACTTATCACAGTGGTACCATAGCCTGTCACAGTGGTACCATAACTTATCACAGTGGTACCATAACTTGTCACAGTGGTACCATAGCCTGTCACAGTGGTACCATAACTTATCACAGTGTTACCATAACTTGTCACAGTGGTACCATAACCTGTCACAGTGGTACCATAACTTATCACAGTGGTACCATAGCCTGTCACAGTGGTACCATAACTTATCACAGTGGTACCATAGCCTGTCACAGTGGTACCATAACCTGTCACAGTGGTACCATAACTTATCACAGTGTTATGCCATCATAACTGGTAGCAGTAGTATCACATAACGCAGTGAAATACCAACTTATCCGTAGCAGTGCTACGACTTTGTCACATTAATATCACAGCTTGCCACAGTGATGTGACATGTGGCCTCAGTAATCTCAAAACGTGTCACATTAATCTCACAGCCTGTCACATTAATCTCACAGTTTGTTTGTCACATTAGCATTACAACATATCACTTCTTTTATGTAACAGTCTGTCACATTAGCATCACAACACATCACATTAATCTCATAGCCTGTCACATTAATGTCACGACCTGTCACAATAACAAGGGACAGTACATCTCACAGGTCTGAGGTATAGGGGGGGAGCCATCTAAAAAGACTTTTATCTGACATATTCCTCTTCCCATGACAGCTTTAAACTTCCTTCCGGTCCCTTCTTCTTCTTCTTCTTCTTCTTCCGTATAATCACGAATATTCACACTTAGATCCCGGTGGGATTCTTGTCATCATTTTGACGTGTCTAAAACTGTCTCAGAGTGCCAGGTTTTCATATTGTGAACGTGCTTCTGAAATACCAGAAATGAAGACACGACGAACCAGGCCAGAAATAGCCTCCATTCAGCTGACCCTCCGGACTTCCTTGAACTTGCTTCCTGTCTGGTTCTCTCTGTACAAAACAAAAGTTTCGGGCCGTGGTATAACAGTGTTGGTTATAAGAAGGGCTTCTTCCATTTTGGAGCCGGTGGTTAAGACACAAATGTGCCACAAGGTTACAGTGGTTAGAAAAAAGATGTCTCTGTGGTCTTGAAAATATTTGGTTCGTGAATTGTGAAAGTGAATGTGAGAATTTGTATGATAAGTGAATGTTTGTAGTATTGTGATGTAGTGTTCCAATTATTGTGTATTAGTTCGTAAAACGAGCCTACGTAAACGGGGGGTCTTACGAGTGTTTGACTTGAGCGGATATAAGAGAGAGAGAGAGAGAGAGAGTCATTGATGACGCAGTTTCAGATATAATCTACACACTGGCTGGAAATTAACGCAATTACCACCGTGTTAAAAATAAAAACTAGCGTTGAATGTTGCACAACTTTCAGTTTACCAGACCCAGAGCTGGATGAGAAGCGTTTTAATATTGTAAGAAAATTCAGTTCACGTCTTTCATATCTCTCTACAGATGGCCATCTTCAACAAAAGAAATGCTACAGTGAACAGATCTCTTTTGGGCGCAAAAAGTGCGTTTTTTTTTCTCTTCTGTGGTTTTTTGTAGATAAATGTTTTTAGATTGTTGGAGTGCTTTAGGCGTAGCGTGACAGAGCGCGGTTGGAAAAACTGGTATACACATCGACGGCCCACAGACCTCAGGGTGTCACGACAACTCCCGTCCTCTGAGGAACACCCCCTCCTCCCCTACTCCCTCCTTTCCCGTTAGAATGTTAAAAGTTTAAAACATTCATTCGTTAAAGAAAGTGTTTAACGTTGAGAGACCGTGTTTATATCTGATGACCTTGAGTTATGTTGCTGTTGTTCATATTGTTGTTGGTGGTGTTACGTTGTTAGTGTTAGTGTTGCTAATGATGATTCTGTTGCCGCTGTTGATATAGTTGTTGTGGCGTTGCTGTTGGTTTTTTTGTTGTTGTTCTTGATGTTATTCGTGTTGCTGTTACTGTTCGTGTTGTTGATGTTCATGTTTTTATTGTTGTTGCTCTTGATGTTGTTCGTGTTGTTGTTGATGTTGTTCGTGTTGTTGTTACTCTTGATGTTGTTGGTGTTGTTGCTCTTGATGTTGTTCGTGTTGTTTCTCTTGATGTTGTTGGTGTTGTTTCTCTTGATGTTGTTCGTATTGTTGTTGATGTTGTTACTCTTGATGTTGTTCGTGTTGTTGCTCTTGATGTTGTTCGTGTTGTTTCTCTTGATGTTGTTGGTGTTGTTTCTCTTGATGTTGTTCGTATTGTTGTTGATGTTGTTCGTGTTGTTGTTACTCTTGATGTTGTTCGTGTTGTTATTGCTCTTGATGTTGTTCGTGTTGTTATTGCTCTTGATGTTGTTCGTGCTGTTATTGCTCTTGATGTTGTTCGTGTTGTTATTGCTCTTGATGTTGTTCGTGTTATTGTTGTTGATATTGTTCATGTTATCGTTGTTGATGATGTTGTTCGTTTTGTTGTTGTTTTGGTGTTGATGTTGGTGTTGTAGTTGTAGTTGCACATTTACACGAACTGTCAATGTTTCTACCTTACAGGCATTAGAACAAGAGATGCAGAGCCTGTAGTTACATTGTTACGTTGATCACACATTTGTAACAGTGTGTACGGTTTGATTGAGTTACATTTATGATACAGTGAAGGAGTGATACAAAGGTTACATTTATGATACAGTGAAGGAGTGATACAAAGGTTACATTTATGATACAGTGAAGGGGTGATACAAAGGTTACATTTATGATACAGTGAAGGAGTGATACAAAGGTTACATTTATGATACAGTGAAGGAGTGATACAAAGGTTACATTTATGATACAGTGAAGGAGTGATACAAAGATTACAGTTATGATACAGTGAAGGGGTGATACAAAGGTTACATTTATGATACAGTGAAGGAGTGATACAAAGGTTACATTTATGATACAGTGAAGGGGTGATACAAAGGTTACATTTATGATACAGTGAAGGAGTGATACAAAGGTTACATTTATGATACAGTGAAGGAGTGATACAAAGGTTACATTTATGATACAGTGAAGGAGTGATACAAAGATTACAGTTATGATACAGTGAAGGGGTGATACAAAGGTTACATTTATGATACAGTGAAGGGGTGATACAAAGGTTACATTTATGATACAGTGAAGGAGTGATACAAAGGTTACATTTATGATACAGTGAAGGAGTGATACAAAGGTTACATTTATGATACAGTGAAGGAGTGATACAAAGGTTACATTTATGATACAGTGAAGGAGTGATACAAAGGTTATATTTATGATACAGTGAAGGGGTGATACAAAGGTTACATTTATGATACAGTGAAGGGGTGATACAAAGGTTACATTTATGATACAGTGAAGGGGTGATACAAAAGTTACATTTATGATACAGTGAAGGGGTGACATACAAGTTACATTTACGATACAATGAAGGAGTGATAGAAAGGTTACATTTATGATACAGTGAAGGAATGATACAAAGGTTACATTTATGCTACAGTGAAGGAGTGATACAAAGGTTACATTTATGATACAGTGAAGGAGTGATACAAAGGTTACATTTATGCTACAGTGAAGGAGTGATACAAAGGTTACATTTATGCTACAGTGAAGGAGTGATACAAAGGTTACATTTATGCTACAGTGAAGGAGTGGTACAAAGGTTACATTTGTGATACAATGAAGGAGTGGTACAAAGGTGACATTTATGATAACAGTGAAGAAGTGGTACAAAGGTTACATTTATGCTACAGTGAAGGAGTGATACAAAGGTTACATTTATGCTACAGTGAAGGAGTGATACAAAGGTTACATTTATGCTACAGTGAAGGAGTGGTACAAAGGTTACATTTATGCTACAGTGAAGGAGTGATACAAAGGTTACATTTATGATACAGTTAAATGTGCCAGGTGGTCTCATCACTGTAGAGCTTCTTCTTTAGGGGGACAGGCATGGTCAGGTTCTTTTGCCCGAGTGGGTTGTGTTGAGTGGCAGTGTGGTGTGGTGTGATGTGATGTGATGTGGTGTGGTGTGATGTGATTTGATGTGATGTGGTATGATGTGATGTGGTGTGGTGTGATGTGGTATGATGTGATGTGGTGTGATGTGATTTGATGTGATGTGATGTGGTGTGATGTGGCGTCTATCGCTCTTTGCTGCAGGCACGTAGGTCTAATGGGCCATTTTGAGCTTCTAGTATAGATGGTGTCTCTGCCTGCAATGTCCTGTTCTCAGTCGGAAGATTATCACGTGATCGTTTATTGAGAGTTTACAGGATTCGTCATTTGTTGTTGCTCTGGGATGCTGTTTTATTCAACAAGAAAACTATGTGCCATCCTGGCAGAGTCGGCAGTATCAGTGATGATTCTAACTAAACAAAGTCAGCAATATCAGTGATGATTCTAACTAAACAAAGTCAGCAGTATCAGTGATGATTCTAACTAAACAAGGTCAGCAATATCAGTGATGATTCTAACTAAACAAGGTCAGCAGTATCAGTGATGATTCTAACTAAACAAGGTCAACAGTATCAGTGATGATCTTAACTAAACTTTTCACAAACTGTAGAGGGGCATCTCGATTGAAATCTCCGGGGTGGGGGGGGGGGGGAGGCTGCGTGGTGTCGAGGTTTGAGGCTCGCTTCAGGTGTTGGTGGTCAGCGGTTCGTATCTCACCAGAAGTTGCGATATTTTTTTTCTGATGAACTACTCCAGCAGGAAGCACGGGTAATCTCCGGGTGGCGGGACCGAACATCCTTGTCTGCCAGGTTAAAAGTCCCTCGGCAGCTTGAAGTGACAGAAGGAGTGGGCCAGGTGGTCGCTGCTGCGGTAAATTCCAGGGAAAAACCCGCCACGGAAATTGTTGCCGACGCTTGGAGTGTCTGGCCGACCCCGACACCCGTTTTGAAGAGTTAACTGAAGCGTGGCGGCCGAGCAGATGTCTGGCCATCCCGGGTGCGCTGAAGCCACACAGAGCAAGGAAACATCCCGGGTGCGCTGAAGCCACACAGAGCAAGGAAACATCCCGGGTGCGCTGAAGCCACACAGAACAAGGAAACATCCCGGGTGCGCTGAAGCCACACAGAACAAGGAAACATCCCGCGTGCGCTGAAGCCACACAGAACAAGGAAACATCCCGGGTGCGCTGAAGCCACACAGAACAAGGAAACATCCCGGGTGCGCTGAAGCCACACAGAACAGGAAACATCCCGGGTGCGCTGAAGCCACACAGAACAAGGAAACATCCCGGGTGCGCTGAAGCCACACAGAACGAGGAAACATCCCGGGTGCGCTGAAGCCACACAGAACGCGGAAACATCCCGGGTGCGCTGAAGCCACACAGAACAAGGAAACATCCCGGGTGCGCTGAAGCCACACAGAACAAGGAAACATCCCGCGTGCGCTGAAGCCACACAGAACAAGGAAACATCCCGGGTGCGCTGAAGCCACACAGAACAAGGAAACATCCCGGGTGCGCTGAAGCCACACAGAACAAGGAAACATCCCGGGTGCGCTGAAGCCACACAGAACAAGGAAACATCCCGGGTGCGCTGAAGCCACACAGAACGAGGAAACATCCTGGGTGCGCTGAAGCCACACAGAACGAGGAAACATCCCGGGTGCGCTGAAGCCACACAGAACAAGGAAACATCCGGGGTGCGCTGAAGCCACACAGAACAAGGAAACATCCTGGGTGCGCTGAAGTCATACAGAACAAGGAAACATCCTGGGTGCGCTGAAGTCACACAGAACAAGGAAACATCCCGGGTGCGCTGAAGCCACACAGAACAAGGAAACATCCCGGGTGCGCTGAAGCCACACAGAACGAGGAAACATCCCGGGTGCGCTGAAGCCACACAGAACGAGGAAACATCCCGGGTGCGCTGAAGCCACACAGAACAAGGAAACATCCCGAGTGCGCTGAAGCCACACAGAACAAGGAAACATCCCGAGTGCGCTGAAGCCACACAGAACGAGGAAAACGAAAGAAGACTGAAATCTGATGAATGAAATCACTCAGTCAGTTTACCAGAGACTAACGTTAAGAATAAAGGACAAATATAACACCCATTCAATGACGGATCTAGACATGGTGAGGCCGTTAGCAGCAGTGTCGTATTTAGACATGGTGAGGCCGTTAGCAGCAGTGTCGTATTTAGACATTGTGAGGTCGTTAGCTGCAGTGTCGTATTTATACATTGTGAGGCCGTTAGCAGCAGTGTCGTATTTAGACATGGTGAGGCCGTTAGCTGCAGTGTCGTATTTAGACATGGTGAGGCCGTTAGCTGTAGTGCCGTATTTAGACACGGTGAGGCCGTTAGCTGCAGTGTCGTATTTAGACATGGTGAGGCCGTTAGCAGCAGTGTCGTATTTAGACATGGTGAGGCCGTTAGCTGTAGTGCCGTATTTAGACATGATGAAACCGTTAGCTGTAGTGCCGTATTTAGACATTGTGAGGCCGTTAGCTGTAGTGCCGTATTTAGACATTGTGAGGCCGTTAGCTGTAGTGCCGTATTTAGACATGGTGAGGCTGTTAGCTGTAGTGCCGTATTTAGACATTGTGAGGCCGTTAGCTGCAGTGCCGTATTTAGACATGGTGAGGCCGTTAGCTGTAGTGCCGTATTTAGACATTGTGAGGCCGTTAGCTGCAGTGCCGTATTTAGACATGGTGAGGCCGTTAGCTGTAGTGCCGTATTTAGACATTGTGAGGCCGTTAGCTGCAGTGCCGGATTTAGAATGGGTTAGGCCCAAAGATATATAAAGCTTTTAACTCTCTTGTTACAAAGTTACACCAGAAAGTGTGAGAATTTAAGTAAATTGATCTTAACCATTTTTTTTTTCCTTTTTGTTATCTATGGGCCCGCATTCCGGCCTGAGAACAGCTGTGGACCCCCTTTTCCGGCCTGAGAACAACTGTGGACCCCCTGTCCAGCTTCAGAACAGCTGTGGACCCCTGTCCAGCTTCAGAACAGCTGTGGATTCCCTTTCCGGCCTGAGAACAGCTGTGGACCCCCTGTCCAGCTTCAGAACAGCTGTGTACCCCCTGTCCAGCTTCAGAACAGCTGTGGACCCCCTTTCCAGCCTGAGAACAGCTGTGGACCCCCCTTTCCGGCCTGAGAACAGCTGTGGACCCCTCTTTCCGGCCTGAGAACAGCTGTGGACCCTCCTTTCCGGCCTGAGAACAGCTGTGGACCTCTCATTAAAAACAAAACAAAATTTTTAGAACCAAGATGACGCTAAAACCCAGCCCCTGGGGAAATTCACGAGCCAGAACTAAAGAAGCACTTCTCTAGACTCCGGCTTATTTAGCTTAAACTTAGATCTGGCAGAGTACCTCTAACCAAGAATTTCAGGATTAAGCTCATTAATTCTACAGATTAAATGTTTCTCAGTTTGAAGTGCAGTTTGTAAACGGAGTTTTTTTTTGTTCTTTTAAATTGTAGCCCAGTCCAGAGATAGTTTTTGAAATGGTAACTATTTTACTTTCAGGTGCAGAGAAATGGGGTCGCCCTGCTTTAGAGTTGTAACTTAATGTGACAGGTTGAGGGCAGAAGCAAATCTGCTCTCCGTGTTGTTGTTGTTGTTGTTGTTGTTGTTGTTGTTATGGCTAAAATGTGTGTTCTTTGTCATTTTGTAGATGACATCTTGATGGTGTTATCTTGAAACCATTGTTAGGAGATCGTGTTTTATTTCTTTATGATGCTTTTGGGACGAAATTACTTTGAGCTTCTGTCTAGCGATAACCATAACTATGTCTTCTTGTTGTATACAACTATGTCTTCTTGTTGTATAAAACTATGTCTTCTTGTTGTATACAACTATGTCTTCTTGTTGTATACAACTATGTTTTCTTGTTGTATACAACTATGTCTTCTTGTTGTATACAACTATATCTTCTTGTTATATACAACTATATCTTCTTGTTGTATACAACTATGTCTTCTTGTTGTAAACAACTATGTCTTCTTGTTGTATACAACTATGTCTTCTTGTTGTATACAACTATGTTTTCTTGTTGTATACAACTATGTCTTCTTGTTGTATACAACTATATCTTCTTGTTGTATACAACTATGTCTTCTTGTTGTAAACAACTATGTCTTCTTGTTGTATACAGCTATGTCTTCTTGTTGTATATATTGAGGAGAACAACCTGTTTATGATTCTTTTTCAGCGTGTGCAAGAGAATATTGACTAATTCTCTCTCAGGAAGGGAGAGAGAGAGAGAGAGAGCGCCATTCTCTAGGGTCCCCATGACCAAGACCCCCCGAATTAATGCCCATGAAGTTCCCTAGATAGGACAGAACTTGTTCCTAACAAGCAACACTCTGGCAATGACCCACCAGTTCTCCGAGTGACAACTCTGTCATCAGAACAGTTGACAACGTTTCTGTTTCTACCTGGACGCCTGCAACAAAAGGAAGAAGGGTGCGAAGATTAGATATGAATTAGAAAAAAAAAAGAACTTCAAAAGCGTCGAATGTTCTTTTAAAGTAGGTAGAGCTCTCTAAGGATAAAGTTAGCAGAGCCGGATTGAGAAAGACAGTACACGGATTAGTAGACAAGGTTGTGTCAGGTCTGTGCCTGTAAGAGGATACTGGCTCCTGGCCCAGACAGGAAGTTGGAGTGTAAGTTGGAGATTTTAGAACAAGAAAAATTGTGTTTAGAATTTTAAACACGTGATCTCTTCAAAATTTGATCTGCCAAAGACGCCTCTGAAGGTCTCCAGGTTCATTACTGAGGTATTTTTATCCTTCCATGTAATACGTATATTGTAATCTCCAAATTCTTATCTCGAACATTAGTTATTACTTTCCTCATCTTGGCAGTTGTTGTCGTTGTTGTTAACTGTTAGCGTCAACAGGGGAATGCTTTTAAGTGGAACAGGACAGGATGCTGTGAGGCATTTAATGAACGTTAAAACACATTAACATTAGCTTTAACGGTTAACAGCAGCTTTAATGGTTAACAGCAGCTTTAACGAAAAGATGCGAACTCCGAATGAACACAAAGATCCGGACAGGACGCTGTGAGTGGGGTCGCACTAGCGGGGCACAACTGTTTCTTGTTTTCAGACAAAAATCTTGCTTAGTTTCCAAACTCTTCTCGTGTTCTGGGGGTTAAGTCTGTCTCTTTTCCCAGATAAGATCCTACTGTGATCCCAAACCAGACCTTTCTCTATTCCCAGATAAAATCCTACTATGATCCCTGACCAGACCTTTCTCTATTCCCAGATAAGATCCTACTGTGATCCCAAACCAGACCTTTCTCTGTTCCCAGATAAAATCCTACTGTGATCCCATTCCAGACCTTTCTCTGTTCCCAGATAAAATCATGCTATGATCCCATTCCAGACCTTTCTCTGTTCCCAGATAAAATCCTACTATGATCCCATTCCAGACCTTTCTCTGTTTCCAGATAAAATCCTGCTATGATCCCTGACCAGACCTTTCTCTTTTCCCAGATAAAATCCTACTATGATCCCTGACCAGACCTTTCTCTGTTCCCAAATAAGATCCTACTATGATCCCTGACCAGACCTTTCTCTGTTCCCAGAGAAGATCCTACTATGATCCCAGACTAGACCTTTCTCTATTCCCAGATAAAATCCTACTATGGTCCCAGACTAGACCTTTCTCTGTTCCCAGATAAAATCCTACTATGATCCCAGACTAGACCTTTCTCTGTTCCCAGATAAAATCCTACTATGATCCCAGACCAGACCTTTCTCTGTTCCCAGATAAAATCCTATCATGATCCCTGACCAAACCTTTCTCTGTTTCCATATAAAATCCTACTATGATCCCTGACCAGACCTTTCTCTGTTCCCAGATAAGATCCTACTATGATCCCAGACTAGACCTTTCTCTGTTCCCAGAGAAGATCCTACTATGATCCCAGACCAGACCTTTCTCTGATCCCAGATAAAATCCTACTATGGTCCCAGACTAGACCTTTTTCTGTTCCCAGATAAAATCCTACTATGATCCCAGACTAGACCTTTCTCTGTTCCCAGATAAAATCCTACTATGATCCCTGACCAAACCTTTCTCCGTTTCCAGATAAAATCCTATTATGATCCCTGACCAGACATTTCTGTGTTTCCAGATAAAATCCTACTATGATCCCTGACCAGACCTTTCTCTGTTCCCAAATAAGATCCTACTATGATCCCTGACCAGACCTTTCTCTGTTCCCAGAGAAGATCCTACTATGATCCCAGACTAGACCTTTCTCTATTCCCAGATAAAATCCTACTATGGTCCCAGACTAGACCTTTCTCTGTTCCCAGATAAAATCCTACTATGATCCCAGACTAGACCTTTCTCTGTTCCCAGATAAAATCCTACTATGATCCCAGACCAGACCTTTCTCTGTTCCCAGATAAAATCCTATCATGATCCCTGACCAAACCTTTCTCTGTTTCCATATAAAATCCTACTATGATCCCTGACCAGACCTTTCTCTGTTCCCAGATAAGATCCTACTATGATCCCAGACTAGACCTTTCTCTGTTCCCAGAGAAGATCCTACTATGATCCCAGACCAGACCTTTCTCTGATCCCAGATAAAATCCTACTATGGTCCCAGACTAGACCTTTTTCTGTTCCCAGATAAAATCCTACTATGATCCCAGACTAGACCTTTCTCTGTTCCCAGATAAAATCCTACTATGATCCCTGTCCAAACCTTTCTCTGTTTCCAGATAAAAATCCTATTATGATCCCTGACCAGACATTTCTGTGTTTCCAGATAAAATCCTGCTATGATCCCTGACCAGACCTTTCTCTGTTCCCAGATAAAATCCTACTATGATCCATGACCAGACCTTTCTCTGTTCCCAGATAAGATCCTACTGTGATCCCAGACTAGACCTTTCTCTGTTCCCAGATAAAATCCTACTATGATTTCAGACTAGACCTTTCTCTGTTCCCAGATAAAATCCTATGATCCCAGACTAGACCTTTCTCTGTTCCCAGATAAAATCCTACTATGATCCCTGACCAGACCTTTCTCCGTTTCCAGATAAAATCCTACTATGATCCCTGACCAGACTTCCATCTGTTCCCAGATAAGATCCTACTATGATCCCAGATCAGACCTTTGTCTGTTCCCAGACTATCAATGCTCCAAAACCAAGCCAGCCTGTGCTACTGGAACCTCTTTTTCTCCTTTGATCATATCATTCCCGAAAAGATTTAAAGCAAGTTTCAGCTTCTAGAAAATCTTTCTGTAACGTATCTCTATACTCCCAGTCACATTTGTCAGTATCCAGATGCTTTCAGTCATATCTGTCAGTATCCTGACACTTTTCATGTCATATCATGTCATATATCATATCATGTCATATATCATATCAGTGTCATGGCACTTTCTGTCAGTATCCTGCAGAAAGTTGATGTTTATGTAACCAGAGTGCTCATCTTCCCACACAAACAAAATCTAGTCAGAGCTTCAACACACGATTGCTGTATCATAAAGTATCATGGAACATGTCCTACTATCTTTCATGCATTGGCCCTTTTCAAGTACCTGTGTATTTAATAGCCATATCGCTCCATAATCCTAAACGTTATCATCCGATGTCTTAAACAGGTACATTCCCCCCCCCCTTTTTTTTTCACAAGCATCATCAAGTTCAGAAATGAAATCATTCTTCATGTGAAACTCCATTCGTCGGCATATTGAAAGCACAACGCAATGCAGGCTTGTGTCCAGCCAGATCTTCAAGTTGTAAGGAATGTGATCAGGTTGTTCAAGTGCATTGACAGGCTGTTCTCCAGCATAAGAGGCACAGCAGCCGCACAGCTTAAAATGTCATCAGATGACGACACTGCTTCTCTTTATTTTATTTTTTTTCCCATTCATTTAAATCTTTGAGCATTCGGGAGGGAAAGGGGTGTGGAGAAATCCCTCGAGGGGGTAAAGCCAAGAGTAGGGTTGCGATCCCCAGGGTCGGCAGACTTTTCATGATTTAACAGATTTGTTTTAGCATGTTTATGTCACGCTCTGCCTGCAGCGGCCGACAAGTCTTACAAAATAACAGAAAAATAAATATGTCAGCCAACCCCTCCCCTCTTCCCAGCTCACTGAATGAAGATTCCCGGGCAGATCTGTCCATGTATTCTTCTGTATTATTACACTCGTTTATGAACCTGTAGCACGGCCTCCTGTTTTTTTTTTCATCGCCTTACACGTGGATTCATCTTTAATAATCAGCCATTTTCTGGCATGACAACGGCATCCACACAATAGAAAACAGTACTGCTTCATTTACAGCATGACAGCTCATCTAGAAATCTCCCAACCATTGTCATCATTCCTTCATTTTGGCTCCCCCCCCCCCTTCCTCAATAGTATCTTTCTTCTCGGCTTTTTGCCCTCTAAATTTTAATTTTCGCCTCCACTAATTAGAATGTCTCGTGTTCATTTCCTCATCGACGGTACACAGGGTACAGGTTGCCAGTCTGTAAGCAAATCATCGGCAGAATCAATGGAGCTTTTGCCTGGAGTCGAGCCACCGGATATTCCCTGGGCACTCCAAGGGATCCGGACACCGAGTGGCAGAAGAAGAAAGAAAAATTCAGGAGAGATATCAGATTGGTTTTGAATGCCAGAGAATGGTGGATTTGTTGGACGTGCTGTCCTGTTAATTCAGCGCCCACACATTGTTGTAGTTGAAGAGTTTATTTATTTGTGAGGAAACCGACCCCAGTTTCTCGGCTTTTCCTGTCTTTTCCGAGGGTTTTCACGCTGGGTGTTAGAAAATATGGGTCACAGTGAGCAGGGGTTTTTGGGTATGTGGGGCTGTAAGTTCGTAAAGTATGTGGGTGTTTGGCTTGGATCTTGTTGCTTGGCTTGGACGTGGGTGCTTGGCTTTAATGTGGGTGGCTTGGATGCGGGTGTTTGGCTTGGATGTGGGCGTTTGGCTTGGATGTGGGTGTTTAGCTTGGATGTGGGTGTTTGGTCTTAATGTGAGTGAATTGGATGTGGGGGTTTGGCTTGGATGTGGTTGTTTGGCTTGGATGTGGGTGTTTGGCTTTAATATAGGTGGCTTGGATATGGGTGTTTGGCTTGGATGTGGGTGTTTGGCTTTAATGTGGGTGTTTAGCTTGGATGTGGGTGATTGGCCTGAATGTGGGTGTTTGACTTTTATGTGGGTGTTTTGGCTTGAATTTGGGTGTTTGGCTTAGATGTGGGTATTTGGCTTGGATTTTGTTGCTTGGCTTGAATGTGGGAATTTATATTGAATGTGGGTGTTTGGCCTGGATGTGGGTGTTTGGTATTAATGTGAGTGACTTGGATGTGGGTGTTTGGCTTGGATGTGGGTGTTTGGTCTTAATGTGAGTGGCTTTGATGTGGGTGTTTGGCTTCGATGTGGGTGTTTGGCTTCGATGTGGGTGTTTGACTTGTATGTGGGTGTTTGGCTTTATTGTGGGTGGCTTGGATGTGGGTGTTTGGCTTTTATGTGGGTGTCTTCGATGTGGTTGTTTGGCTTTAATATAGGTGGCTTGGATGTGGGTGTTTGACTTTAATGTGGGTGTTTGGCTTGGATGTGGGTGTTTGGCTTGGATGTGGGTGCTTGGCCTGAATGTGGGTGTTTGACTTTTATGTGGGTATTTGGCTTTTATGTGGGTATTTGGCTTTTATGTGGGTGTTTGGCTTGGATGTGGGTGTTTGGCTTGGAGGACACATGTAGTCTACAGTTGATGTAGTACGCATGCGTGAAAAGACAACTCAACGAATATGTTGCTATTAAGGGGATTATTTGATTGTTTAACTGATTGATTGATTGACTGATTGACCTTGTATTTGCTAAGAGTAACGAAATGAGCACGCAAACTCTTAAGACTTTCTGCCTTTTGTCTTTCATCATTCACTCTATCCAATTATTCCCTCCACCCAATCATTCACTCTACCCAATCATTCAGTTTAATTCAGTTGCAGTATATAAAAACATAAGGAACAAGAATAGTATGCAAAATAACAAAACAGTTATTATCCATACATTTACAAATGTAGAATAACTAATACATCGCATTGATCTAACACTACAATGATGGATGGATGGATGGATGGGTGGGTGGGTGGATGGATGGGTGGGTGGGTTGATGGGTAGATGGATGGATGGATGGGTGGGTGGGTGGGTGGGTGGGTGGACGAATCAATGAATTAAGTACAGCATGAAATATTCAGCTGTTAATTTCTCAACAAGAACACAGTCTCGGTCTTTCACTAAGAGCTTAGAACATGAGTCTCAGACATTCACTATCAGCTTAGAACATGAGTCTCAGACATTCACTGACAGCTTAGAACATGAGTCTCAGACATTCACTATCGGCTTAGAACATGAGTTTCAGACATTCACTAACAACTTAGAACATGAGTCTCAGACATTCACTAACGGCTTAGAACATGAGTCTCAGACAATCACTGACAGCTTAGAACATGAGTCTCAGACAATCACTGACAGCTTAGAACATGAGTCTCAGACATTCACTATCAGCTTAGAACATGAGTCACAGACAAAAACTATCAGCTTAGAACATGAGTCTCAGACATTCACTGACAGCTTAGAACATGAGTCACAGACAAAAACTATCAGCTTATAACATGAGTCTCAGACATTCACTGACAGCTTAGAACATGAGTCTCAGACAATCACTGACAGCTTAGAACATGAGTCTCAGACATTCACTGACAGCTTAGAACATGAGTCTCAGACATTCACTGACAGCTTAGAACATGATGTACTTAACAAACAAGCATAAAAGTTTAAGAAAAACAAAGCTCGAATACTCTTTCCTTATCTTGTGTTTACATACTCAACGACGGGACTTTCTCTTCATACCTACACACGCTTCATGACTTGAAGTGAACATGTACACGTACATTTTACAAATTTCTCAAAGGCCCATTACAGTATAATAATGTGTAGTATATTTGTAATGTTACAGAGGTATTGTAAACCCGAGCTACTAGATTCTTATATTAAATCTATAGCTATGACAGAGAGAGAGAGAGAGAGAGAGGAAAAGAGAAAGGAGGAAGAGAAGAAGAAGGAGAAAAAGAAAAAGAAGAAGGAGGAGGAGGACTAGAAGAAGAAAAAAAGGAGGAGGAGGAGGAGGATAAGAAGTAGTAGGAGTGGTAGTATAGTAGTAGTAATGCAATAGTAGTTGTTGTATAGCAGTAGTATAACAATAGTAGTAGTAGTAGTAGTAGAACTTTCATGTAAAAAGAAAGAAATACGTGCAAAAAAACAAAAAAAAAACCATCGCAACATTCAGACGGAAGACAAACTTATCTTTCTCCTGAAAGAAACAAAAAACTATCGCAACATTCAGACGGAAGACAAACTTATCTTTCTCCTGAAAGAAACAAAAAACCATCGCAACATTCAGACGGAAGACAAACTTATCTTTCTCCTGAAAGAAACAAAAAACCATCGCAACATTCAGACGGAAGACAAACTTATCTTTCTCCTGAAAGAAACAAAAAACCATCGCAACATTCAGACGGAAGACAAACTTATCTTTCTCCTGAAAGAAACAAAAAACCATCGCATAATTCAGACATAAGACAAACTTATCTTTCTCCTGAAAGAAACAAAAAACCTTCGCAACATTCAGACGGAAGACAAACTTATCTTTCTCCTGAAAGAAACAAAAAAAAAAAGCGAAGACAAAGAACAGAGAAGAAAGTAGGGGCCCTTAAATATTAGAAAGGATTCAAATGAATTTTACATTCCATCTTTGAAACCTTTAGCGGGTTTTACAAAAAACTGGAAGTGGAGAAAAACTTGAAGGGGAAGTAAAGATTATGGTTTAATTCAATTCCCTGTCTTCCAGTCCTCCCTCCCTCCTCTAGACACGTCTGGCCTGTTTGTTTAGAGTCTGTTCTGGTTTTTAAACTCCTCTTTGAGTGTGTGATGTAAGCCCTCGAGGAAATGTTTGAATGTGGGTTGTACACACACTCTAAGAATCAAGGGAACTGTTTGGCTGTCTTATGCGTACACACTCTAAGAATCAAGGGAATTGTTTGGCTGTCTTATGCGTACACACTCTAAGAATCAAGGGAACTATTTGGCTGTCTTATGCGTACACACTCTAAGAATCAAGGGAATTGTTTGGCTGTCTTATGCGTACACACTCTGAGAAGCAAGGGAACTGTTTGGCTGTCTTATGCGTACACACTCTGAGAAGCAAGGGAACTGTTTGGCTGTCTTATGCGTACACACTCTAAGAATCAAGGGAACTGTTTGGCTGTCTTATGCGTACACACTCTAAGAAGCAAGGGAACTATTTGGCTGTCTTGTGCGTACACACTCTAAGAATCAAGGGAACTATTTGACTGTCTTATGCGTACACACTCTGAAAAGCAACGGAAATTATTTGATTGTGGGTGTACAGACTCAGGACAATGTAGGAGCTATGTGGCTGTGGAGTGTGTACATAATGTAGAACATAATACTCTGTAAGTGCTAATTTAAACTTTCTGTACGAACACCAGCGTGGTTTTATACATCCATCGCTCTTTAAGTCTTCTTCTTTCTCGCTCTCTCTAAAAAAAAAAAAGCAATGGTTGTGTTGTGTTACAGTTTGCATTTAGGTTGTGATGTCTGCGCCTTTCGACCTGACACACCCGCCTTCGACATAGCTTACTTTTAGGATCCAGTTTGCGGTCTCATGTATTTTTTCCATTCCTTTTCACTCGTCCAGAGTGTTGGCTAGTTAACCCTAACTTAAGCAGTCATACATAGGTCGCTGGCCCTGGCACAAGCCGCCCACTACTGGTCGCTGAATCTGACGCAAGCCGCCCACTGTGGATTGCTTACCCTGACGCTAGCCGTCCACTATGGAACGCTGAACCTGACGCTAACTGCCCACTATGGACTTGGTACTGTTATCTCTTGTAACCTGTACTGTATCTCTGACCCGCATCTCTTTTCTCTACGCATTCTTTATGTGGCTGTATGGAAATTTTGCTGTGGTGTATGGTGGCATAGTTCATTGGCGTCATATTTGTGATAATGTACGTAGGATTTGTTATATGAGAGCTTAGTTCCGCGCTAGGTAATATGCGACAGGCTGTTGTGCCGGCTGATTGAAAATGATCGACATTATTGTGTTTCTCCTGCATGTTGTTTGTTACAGGCTCATAACTTCCATAAGTGACCACGCCTTACTGTATACACGATTATATCAAGATCATTGAATCGATCTGTTCATGGTGGTAAAGTTGTTGTTGTTGTTGATGTTGTTGTTGTTGTTGATGATGATGATGATGATGATTACATGTTGAGATTCTGTTTTTAAATGAGGTAATTTTCTTGTGTGTGATATAAGATTCTTTGTTTAATCTTAACCAGTTCTGTAATATAGTATAGGATACTCCTCCTCTTCTTCTTCTTCCTCCTCTTCCTTCTTCTTCTTTTCCCTTCTTCTTCTTTTCCTTTCTCTTTTTCTTCTTCTACGTCTTCTTCTTCCTCTTCTACTTCTTCTTCTTCCTTGTTCTTCTTCTTCTTCATTGTTCTTCTTCTTCTTCCTCCTTATTTCTTCCTCCTCCTTCTCCTTCTTCTTCAAGTGATGCGTCCATTAATTAACGTAGCAAATCTGAAGATGTCTCCTTGCCACGTGATGTTGCCTGCTTCAGAAAGTGAGAAGATGTCTCCTTGCCACGTGATGTTGCCTGCTTCAGAATGTGAGAAGATGTCTCCTTGCCACGTGATGTTGCCTGCTTCAGAAAGTGAGAAGATGTCTCCTTGCCACGTGATGTTGCCTGCTTCAGAATGTGAGAAGATGTCTCCTTGCCACGTGATGTTGCCTGCTTCAGAAGTGAGAAGATGTCTCCTTGCCACGTGATGTTGCCTGCTTCAGAATGTGAGAAGATGTCTCCTTGCCACGTGATGTTGCCTGCTTCAGAATGTGAGAAGATGTCTCCTTGCCACGTGATGTTGCCTGCTTCAGAATGTGAGAAGATGTCTCCTTGCCACGTGATGTTGCCTGCTTCAGAATGTGAGAAGATGTCTCCTTGCCACGTGATGTTGCCTGCTTCAGAAAGTGAGAAGATGTCTCCTTGCCACGTGATGTTGCCTGCTTCAGAATGTGAGAAGATGTCTCATTGCCACGTGATGTTGCCTGCTTCAGAATGTGAGAAGATGTCTCCTTGCCACGTGATGTTGCCTGCTTCAGAAAGTGAGAAGATGTCTTGTGCCCATTGTCTCCTCGTTCTTCCATTAACGTTCTCCGTAGGTCTCCGCTAACTAAGCAGACTTGATACTCTGAGCACTGGCTACAGTACTTCCAGTATTCGAGAAGAAAAGTACTGGCTATAGCTCAGGGTGTTCCAAAAGTTCCTTTACACTTCCCAGAGATTACTGTAGGTAGAAAAATGAAACTACATGAAGAAAATGGTGTATTGTGGGAAGACATTTCAACAGAGAAATTTTCAAAAGTTTTATACCATGGGCCACACGTTATTCCAGACAAATCAGAAGGTTGTGTATGCAAGATGGCGAAATAAGGAGCAGGAAAATCATTGTGCACAACGGAATTGGCGAAAACCAGCAATGTTATAGCAGGAAAAGCAGCAATGTTATAGCAGGAAAAGCAGCAATGTTATAGCAGGAAAAGCAGCAATGTTATAGCAGGAAAAGCAGCAATGTTATAGCAGGAAAAGCAGCAATGTTATAGCAGGAAAAGCAGCAATGTTATAGCAGGAAAAGCAGCAATGTTATAGCAGGAAAAACAGCAATGTTATAGCAGGAAAAACAGCAATGTTATAGCAGGAAAAACAGCAATGTTATAGCAGGAAAACCAGCAATGTTATAGCAGGAAAAGCAGCAGTGTTATAGCAGGAAAAGCAGCAATGTTATAGCAGGAAAAGCAGCAATGTTATAGCAGGAAAAGCAGCAATGTTATAGCAGAACAGCCGAGTTTCCATGCGCATTTGAGGAAAAGAATCCAAGATACACGATCCATCAATGATATCTCCGCTTTGAAGAAACATGCTGTATCTGTCTCGAGAAATGCAGTGAGCGTCCGTCTATGTCATGTGAGAAGGTCGGACGAAGTTTGCAAGCGTATCATTACATTTAATGAAAATCACTTCAGTGTAGCAGTCGTGAGTTGCAGGTTCCGAAGACAACGCTGTGGAGTGAGGTACGAAAGCTTCTTCGCAGGCGTCCGTACAAGCTACAGCTAGCGGATGCTTTAATAAACAATGACAAAGTCGTCAGACATCTGTTCTATATCCACTTCCGAATCAAGATTGAGGAAGATAACCCGCTTACCAAGAATCGACGTTCTGTGTAACTGGCTAAGTGACAAGACAGTTGCTAGTTGTTGGGACACAGAAAATCCTCGCCAGATATTCGAGCACCACAGGATGGTCTTGTGTGCCATCTCGAGGGAGAAGGAAAACTGCAACTATCTCAGCAACTGGTATGTCATATATCAGCAACTGGTATGTCCTGTCTGGGCAAGTTAATTGATTGGTTGATGCATCAGCTTCAGGAACACAGCACGACGGTGAACATCCTCTTTGACACCGTCACGTGCTCGCTGTTTTGAACATTAGCCTGCTTAGTCGAAGAATTTAGAAGAGCTAGTAAAAAACGACTCTCATTTCTTGCATTGGCTCCCTAGAATAGCTAGTAAAAAACGACTCTCATTTCTTGCATTGGCTCTCTAGACCCCCGGACCTGACACTTTTTGACTTTTTATTTTTGGGGGTATTTGAAAGACAGTGTTTATGTGTCCCCACTTTCACGGCATCTGGACATTCTGAAGCAGAAAATTACTTCAGATACGCTACATAAAACCTGGGAGAAACATGACTGTAACCTTGACATGTGTCACTGGTGACAGCTCACACTGAGTCCCTATAAAGTTTATCTAAAACTGAGAATTTCTCTGCAAACACACAAACACACATATTCTCTCCATGTAGCCATATTTGTCTTCTAACAACGACCTCAGGAAAGTCTAAGCGAGTTTTTGAATCACTCTGTAGTATCAGTATTGAATGTGGCCGGTATCGGACATGTTTTCATTGTGTCGTAGAGATTTGTTGTATGCTTGGAGCTGTAGTGATGTGATAATCGATTATTTTGCTACTGCTTGTTGTATATTGATTACTGATACTCGATCCCACCGATAAACCTGCCCTGAGATACCCGAGATGACCTGGCTTATCATGACCCAACAGTTATTGAGATTTAGTGGAACCAAACGAACATTTTAGGATTCTGTGGGTCATAAAGAAATCTGCTGTCTACATTCTTTGTTGAAAAGAGTGTTAAGTTTTGGTTAGTTATTACGTGAAACAAAAGCTTCGAATTTTTTTGTTTCTATCGTAATTCATAGGTCCTTGGAGATTGGCTCCTGTGTCCCAGTGGGTCGGCTCTCTTGTCCCAATATATGGATTGCGGGTCCTAGGTCAAGATTTAGTGGGTTAGATTTTCTGAAAGATTAATAGATCGTTCACAAAGTTTCGAGAGAAACGAAAGGGCCTTTCACTGTATTTGTGGCCTAGCAACCAGCAAAGTTTTGATGTTGCATCAGTTACACGGAGTCTCTGGGTGCTGCTTAAAGGGGGGGGGGGAGGAATACTTCTTTAGTAGACTCCACCCCATGGGGATTTATTGCGATCCCCACCCCGTTAGCAAAAGTAGACTTATTACGTGGAATACCATCGGAGAGATGGGACAGGGTTTTGGTCAGCTGTGGTACACCAGCCCTGACGCCAACGTGTCTTCTGTGGTACGCCAGCCGTGACGCCAACGTGTCAGCTGTGGCACGCCAGCCCTAATGCCGACGTGTCAACTATGGATAGCTGGCTGCCAAATCAGGCAGCGTCGTGATGTCCCATAGAATCTCATTTATATTTCTTTATAGATATTAACATATGTGCTCTTTATTTTAGAAATAAGTATAATTACGATATTTGTTTATGGTATTTCTGAGGTGAGAGAAGTATGATGTGGGATTATCTCATGGGGCCGCTACGGCAAACGTGAAGGCCAGCCCGGATCACCATGAAAACAGCTGGCTAAAGGAGCTCTGCTGAAGCTGCGGCAGTCCTAGCAAGCCGACGGTGAACATCCTCTTTGACACCGTCACGTGCTCGCTGTTTTGAACATTAGCCTGCTTAGTCGAAGAATTTAGAAGAGCTAGTAAAAACGACTCTCATTTCTTGCATTGGCTCCCTAGAATAGCTAGTAAAAACGACTCTCATTTCTTGCATTGGCTCTCTAGACCCCCGGACCTGACACTTTTTGACTTTTTATTTTTGGGGGTATTTGAAAGACAGTGTTTATGTGTCCCCACTTTCACGGCATCTGGACATTCTGAAGCAGAAAATTACTTCAGATACGCTACATAAAACCTGGGAGAAACATGACTGTAACCTTGACATGTGTCACTGGTGACAGCTCACACTGAGTCCCTATAAAGTTTATCTAAAACTGAGAATTTCTCTGCAAACACACAAACACACATATTCTCTCCATGTAGCCATATTTGTCTTCTAACAACGACCTCAGGAAAGTCTAAGCGAGTTTTTGAATCACTCTGTAGTATCAGTATTGAATGTGGCCGGTATCGGACATGTTTTCATTGTGTCGTAGAGATTTGTTGTATGCTTGGAGCTGTAGTGATGTGATAATATCGATTATTTTGCTACTGCTTGTTGTATATTGATTACTGATACTCGATCCCACCGATAAACCTGCCCTGAGATACCCGAGATGACCTGGCTTATCATGACCCAACAGTTATTGAGATTTAGTGGAACCAAACGAACATTTTAGGATTCTGTGGGTCATAAAGAAATCTGCTGTCTACATTCTTTGTTGAAAAGAGTGTTAAGTTTTGGTTAGTTATTACGTGAAACAAAAGCTTCGAATTTTTTTGTTTCTATCGTAATTCATAGGTCCTTGGAGATTGGCTCCTGTGTCCCAGTGGGTCGGCTCTCTTGTCCCAATATTATGGATTGCGGGTCCTAGGTCAAGATTTAGTGGGTTAGATTTTCTGAAAGATTAATAGATCGTTCACAAAGTTTCGAGAGAAACGAAAGGGCCTTTCACTGTATTTGTGGCCTAGCAACCAGCAAAGTTTTGATGTTGCATCAGTTACACGGAGTCTCTGGGTGCTGCTTAAAGAAGGGGGGGGGGAGGAATACTTCTTTAGTAGACTCCACCCCATGGGGATTTATTGCGATCCCCACCCCGTTAGCAAAAGTAGACTTATTACGTGGAATACCATCGGAGAGATGGGACAGGGTTTTGGTCAGCTGTGGTACACCAGCCCTGACGCCAACGTGTCTTCTGTGGTACGCCAGCCGTGACGCCAACGTGTCAGCTGTGGCACGCCAGCCCTAATGCCGACGTGTCAGCTATGGATAGCTGGCTGCCAAATCAGGCAGCGTCGTGATGTCCCATAGAATCTCATTTATATTTCTTTATAGATATTAACATATGTGCTCTTTATTTTAGAAATAAGTATAATTACGATATTTGTTTATGGTATTTCTGAGGTGAGAGAAGTATGATGTGGGATTATCTCATGGGGCCGCTACGGCAAACGTGAAGGCCAGCCCGGATCACCATGAAAACAGCTGGCTAAAGGAGCTCTGCTGAAGCTGCGGCAGTCCTAGCAAGCCGACGGTGGATCTTTTTTTTTCCTTGTTACAACTTCATGATAAAACGAACCGACTTAAACGAAAAACAGACTGGGCTGGTAGAAGCCACACCTTGCCTGCAATAAATGTAAAGAAACAAAGAATTAACTGTGGATTGGCCACTTAATGAGAATGATACATATATATCCAGCCGCAAGAGGCTTCAAGCAAAGAACTACAGGGAATAGATACAGGGGAAGCCTCCGGAAAAGACGGATAGATGAAGTTATAAATACACTCACGAATTATGGCATGAACTTCACCGAGGTCATTCGTATAGTCCACAGACGCCAACATCTCCCTGTACGCGAGGAAGGATAAATTATTGTTTCTTTATAGAAGAAAAAAATGAGATTACCTACCTACCCATACATTTTCTGCCGTTTCATTTGGTTGAATTTAGTCATTCTTATGATATATAAATTACCTTTATATATTTTTCTTCACAAGTACACACATAAACATACACACGCAAGCACACATACACACATTTAGTGTTGGTTGTCTAATTCATTTGGCATACCGCTTCTCGTTGCTTTACTCTTCCCTCCTCAAATTTCTCCACATTTTCATGAAACTACTTACACATTGAATGTCCCGGTATTGTCCCGTACAAATTCGGGGGAAAATAAACCCCCCCCCCCCTTCAATGCTAATGGCGTGTGGTTTCTTGGGATCTTCTTGTGGTCAAAGGTTGGACTTCACGAGGCAGAGAGTTGGGTAATCGCTGTACTTACAAAGGAGATTTAATTCCACCAATGGAAGATTGTGCTAGACGGAGAATTTGTTCTATGCAATCAGAGTTCTAGAAATTAAGACTAATACTTTCTAGGCAAGCACCGAAGGGTGGGCGGGAGAATTCTTTCTTTTGTAGATGTTCTGTATGGTGCAGTTCGATTACACTTATGTAACTAATCTTTTCACTACTGAACTATCAATAAAAGCGTCCAGTGAAATCGTTTCTTACGTGAATGAACGGCATTTTAGATCATAGCAACAAATCTCATATCTTATATATTTCTAGACGTTGGGTTCATATTTCTCTGGAATACGACACTTTAACATGGCAAGCCATCATAATCATCATCATGTGCCGCGCCACCAGGCCAACTTTCTTCAATATTAAGTTCTTATAGTATGGATATATTTGATCTTTTTTGTGTCCATGATATTTGAAGGACTCTTCTGTAGCGTTTACATTCAAAGGCATTTATATGTTTCTCAGCTGTTTTGTTAAGTGTTCACGTCTCACAGGCATATGTTGCGATGGGAAAGATGCATGCCCTTACAAATCTTATTTTCGTAGTTCTATCTGTTCCTCTCCACAGATTCTTTAGTTTTACTTTCTGAAAAGCGATAGATGTCTTGCTTTTAATTTCCCTCATTGTATCTACATTATTAGTTAGTAGTGATCCCAGATATTCAAAACTCTCCACTTCTTCCAGCTTTTTCTCATTGATAAATATTTCAGCTGCTTGTTTGTTTTGTCATTTGCAATCAATTTAGTTTTCTTCGCATTAAGATAAGAGTTGTTGCTCTTCGCTGTTCTTACGGACTGACATAATTAGTTCTTCCATTCATTTTTGTGTTATGGACAGTAATACTGTGCCATCAGCATATCTAATCTCTGGTATTTCATAACTTCCAGTTGTTATGGCATTGTAATATTCTTTGGCTTTATTCTTCTTTTATAATATTATTTGTCTATATTCTTCGTTTTAATATGCTTTGTCTATATTCTTCTTTGTAACATTTTTGTCTATATTCTTCTTTGACAATATTCTTTGTCTATATTCTTCTTTTGTAATATTCTTTGTCTATATTCTTCTTTTGCAATATTCTTTATCTATATTCTTCTTTTGTAATATTCTTTGTTTATATTCTTCTTTTGTAACATTCTTCACAGATACCCATTTTTTTCTCTTCTTCTTCGTTCACTTCTACCACCAAGATCGCCTCGTGATCCTACTGAGTTTACTCCTGTGGTTCTCGCGATAGTCTCATTTAGGATGGAGGCTCAGAGCATCGTGGGGCTTGGGTCTATATTCTCGGTGGGTCACAGAAGCGGGATTGCGTGACATTGTGGTTTTCGTCGCATCAGTTTAGTTAAGAGTTGGATTTTCCCCGTCAATTTCTGTCAGTTAGGTCATTTGTTGCCATTCGGATATGTTGTCCTGTTAGTTTATTCAGTATATGTCAGGTTGTGAAATTATTGTAGGCTGTTGTGACATATGCATAGCAACAAAATATTAACAAATAAGGTAAAAGCCTCCTTTCCATGCCATTAAGGCATATTGGGGATACGGTGTTAGGCCCGTATTTCCACGACCTTCGGCACATGAAAGTCTGATGTAGGTCAGTATCACGCCTGGCCGCATGTACCTTCCCAGGTTTCTCTGGTACCAATTTTTAGAGGCTGGGGGACCTCGGGCTTTTGTGTGTGTGTGTGTACCAGACAAAAATCCCCACTGCTGAGACTTAATTAACAAATATGAGCAATTGAGATAACAGACACATGAACATATAAGACAATAGAAACATGAACACATAAGACAGTAGAAACATGAACACATAAGACAGTAGAAACATGAACACATAAGACAGTAGAAACATGAACACATAAGACAGTAGAAACATGAACACATAAGACAGTAGAAACATGAACACATAAGACAGTAGAAACATGAACACATAAGACAGTAGAAACATGAACACATAAGACAGTAGAAACATGAACACATAAGACAGTAGACACATGAACACATAAGACAGTAGAAACATGAACACATAAGACAATAGAAACATGAACACATAAGACAGTAGACACATGAACACATAAGACAGTAGACACATGAACACATAAGACAATAGAAACATGAACACATAAGACAGTAGACACATGAACACATAAGACAGTAGAAACATGAACACATAAGACAATAGAAACATGAACACATAAGACAGTAGAAACATGAACACATAAGACAGTAGAAACATGAACACATAAGACAGTAGAAACATGAACACATAAGACAATAGAAACATGAACACATAAGACAATAGAAACATGAACACATAAGACAGTAGAAACATGAACACATAAGACAGTAGAAACATGAACACATAAGACAATAGAAACATGAACACATAAGACAATAGAAACATGAACACATAAGACAGTAGAAACATGAACACATAAGACAATAGAAACATGAACACATAAGACAGTAGAAACATGAACACATAAGACAGTAGAAACATGAACACATAAGACAATAGAAACATGAACACATAAGACAATAGAAACATGAACACATAAGACAGTAGAAACATGAACACATAAGACAGTAGAAACATGAACACATAAGACAGTAGAAACATGAACACATAAGACAATAGAAACATGAACACATAAGACAGTAGACACATGAACACATAAGACAATAGACACATGAACACATAAGACAGTAGAAACATGAACACATAAGACAGTAGAAACATGAACACATAAGACAATAGAAACATGAACAAATAAGACAATAGACACATGAACAAATAAGACAATAGACACATGAACAAATAAGACAATAGACACATGAACAAATAAGACAGTAGACACATGAGCAAATAAGACAACAGACACATGAGCAAATAAGACATTGACACGTGAACATCTCAAGCACTGATTTTCGAAGTAGATCACAGTCTCCTCTTCCCCCCCCCCCCCCCCACCCCCTTTCCCTTTAATATTTCAAACAAATCTTATCTCTGTGTCTACTGATCATTAATGAACATTTACTCCCCACACTCCTCTCTTATCTCTGTGTCTACTGATCATTAATGAACATTTACTCCCTACACTCCTCTCTTATCTCTTTTGTCTACTGCTCATTAATGAACATTTACTCCCAACGCTCCTCTCTTATCTCTTTTGTCTGCTGCTCATTAATGAACATTTACTCCCAACGCTCCTCTCTTATCTCTTTTGTCTACTGATCATTAATGAACATTTACTCCCCACACTCCTCTCTTATCTCTTTTTCTCCTGGTCATTTACTCCCCATACTCCCCTCTGACCCACTCATGCCTGCTCTACATCACTCCCTCACAAGTAGTCCCCAAGATCTGGCAGAACGTGTTCTCTAGCGGCGGTATCTGGCACGAGAGGCGGCCGGACCCAGTCGATATTTCGATTGAGAACATGCCCCACTCCGAGAGAGAGAGACCAGACTGGGGGAAGGGGAAAGGGACTTCGCGTGCCAGGACTTGATGCTTCTGTGACTGGGAGCTGTCACGTTTCCTTCTTAAATCTCATGCACTTGTGGCACCGGTCGGAGTTCTCGTTAGGAAAAAAAAGGAGATATAATATGCTTTCCGAGATATTATTGCTATTGTTATCGCCGTCATTATCTCCTTCCGACATGCGAGCGAATTGTGGATAGTGGTTGAATAATTGATGCAAGGACTTTTGTGTTGAAGGTGATCTTTTGTGCCCAAGATAGAAACGTGCCAATGCCCTGTAAAGTGGGCATTTTAAGTGGCATTTAAGTGTACGATGCGTACTGGCTTCGCTTGAGGTAATTCATCCCTAGCAGTTTTTTTTTTTGTCTCTTTACCTGAAAGAAAGGTTTATGTGGTTTGTTATGTGTGTCACTCTCTTCTTACTTTGTCTTTTTCTTTCTGTCGCATTTTCTTTCTGTTTGTCACTTTATTTTTGTGTGTCTCTTTCTTTATCTTTGACTCTTTCTTTCTGTCAATTTCTCTCCGTTGGTCATTTCTTTCTTTCTTTCTTTCTCTTTCTTTCTTTCTTTCTTTCTTTCTCTGTCTCTTCCCGTCTACTTTCTTTCTGTTTATTTTTTCTCTTTGTTTCTTTCTGTCTGTCTCTTTCTTTCTCTTTCTTTATTTCTGTTTTGTCTTTCTTTTTTATAGCTTTCTTTCTCTTACGTTGTTTGTTTCTTACTTTGTGTTTGTCTGCTTTTTGTCTTTCTCCGTCTTGTCTGTCCTCGTCTTATCTTCTATTTCTTCCTGCATATTTCTGTCTATTTCCTTCTAATTATTTCATTCTGTTTAATTCTTTATGCCTGTGTCTGTTTTTCTATCTTCTTTTTTTTCTGTGCCTTTTTTCTCTTACTTTCTTTTTGCCTCTTTCTTTCTGTCTGTCTCTTTCTATCTATCTCTTTCTTTCTATCTAGTAAAGTAAGAGAACACAGTTTTTGTAGGATTAGACCTCGAAAAAAAATCGTAGACAAAGCACTTTAGTGAGACGTGAGAGAAAGAAAAATCACAAGAGAATTACATGGGATTCGGGTCTGGTAGGACGAGCAGCAGTCCAGCCTACCGGAGTCTGCGGTTCGAATCCCAGGTAATTTTCTTTTGATTTTTCTTTCTCTCACGTCTCACTAAAGTGCTTTGTCTACGATTTTTTTCGAGGTCTATTCCTACAAAACTGTGTTCCCTTTCTTTACCGTACCAAAGCCTCGTTGTTTCCTGTTTATAAAAGATTATTTCTTTTTGTCTGTCTTTTTTTCGCAAATTAAAGTCTGCATTTTTATTTGTGGCTTGAAGTTTTTTAATACCAGAAAAGTTTCGTTACTGTTAAAAATCTATTTATGTTTCAGTATTCGGAAAAAAAGAAGGTTCATATTAACTTCTTTATCGCTGTTATCATTTTTTTTCCACATAAAACTTTCGTCATCACAAAAATTCCAAATGTAAAGACTGGAAGACAAGAGACGGGAGAATTTCTGTCCGGAACGTGATGGAACAAGTTGTGACAATTTAGTGATGTTAGTTGACAATGTTGGGAGCAAGTTGTGACAATTTAGTGATGTTAGTTGACAATGTTTGGAGCAAGTTGTGGCAGTTTTGTGATGTTAATTGATAGTGTTTGGAACAACTTGTGACAGTTTGATGTTAACTGACAATGTTGGAAACAAGTTGTGACAGTTCGGTGGTGTTAAATGACAATGTTGGAAAGAAGTTGTGACAGTTCGGTGATGTTAATTGACAAAGTAGCTTACAATTACATGTATTTTTGTCAGAATGGACCATCTTTCAGATATAAAAACAGAGATTTATGCTGGACATTCACAAACAAGTTTTTTATGTGACCGTTTGGGAACATAATTCAGTTAGTTTGGGAACATAATTCACATATTTTGGGAATATAATTCACACAATTTGGGAACATAATTCACATAGTTAAAAAAAAAGAAGGCTCCTTTAACTCTCTCTCTTTCTCTCTCTCTCTCTGCCAGTGCTATGAAGATGTTGAGGCACAACATCACGCTGGCTCGGGACCGGCTTATGGAGGCTATGTTTTCAGTCCCAGACTTGGACTGAGAACCAGGGGATGTGCAGTACTTCTTTAGCAGACTCCACCACCATGTGAACTCTGACCGTCCCTGGCACTTTGCCCCGACTAGACATGTGTCTCAAGATGTCTTTTTTTTTTTTTTGTTCCTTCTGTTTCTTCCGTCCTCCGAATCTTTTTATTTTTGTCTCTGTTGTTTTTATTTCTGTTCCTTCTCCTCATCTATCTATTCGTCTTTCCCTAACTCTGTCTATTTATCTGTCTATATCTAACTATTTGTCTGTCCTCTTCTGTGTTTGCTTATCTCCTCTTTTTCTCTCTTTCAGTGCTGATCTTTTTCTCTCATTCTCAAATAAACCATCAAGAGTACTGCTCTGTGTAAAGACCATCTTCTGTCTTGGAGGTATTTTCGGCGTTTATCTTCTTCGTCTCGCTAAATGTAATCGTTTTGGTTCCACATTTCCGTCCACGCGGCTTGCCCAATCTTCCACTTGATCGCGTCCACATACGCTCGCACAAAACCTCCACAACTGGGCTCATAGTGCTCCTCTCTTACACTGTTTCTTATTTCTGTGGGATATCTTCTGTTTCTCAGGATTGTGTTTGGGCAGTTTTTTCTTCTGGGTTTTTTTTTCCTTAGCGGTCCCTATCTTTCATGGCTATTTGCTGTCCATCTGTCTGCCTGTATGTTTGTCTTTCTGTCTCTGTCTCCCTGTCTGCCCGTCTGTCTATCCATTTGTCTGCCTGTCTTTCTCTGTTTGCCTGTCTCGCTCTCTTTGTCAGCTTGTCTGTTTGTCCTTCTGCCTGTCTGTCTGCTTGTCTGTCTCTATGCCTGCCTGTCTGTCTGCCTGTCTTTTTGTCTTTCTGCCTGCCTGTCTCTCTCTGCCTGTCTGTTTGCCCTTTTGTCTGTCTCTGTCTGTCTCTCTGTCTGCCTGTTTGCTTTCTGCTTGCCTGTATGTCTGTCTATCTCTCTGTCTACTTGTCTCTGTCTGTCTGTCCTTCTGCCTGCCTGATCTGCCTTTCTGTCCTTCTTCCTTTCTGGCTGTCTGTCTCTCTGTTTGTCTGTCTCTCTGTCTCTGCTTGTCTGTCCTTTTGCCTGTCTCTCACTCTGCCTGCCTGTCTGTCTCGCTGCCTGTCTGTCTGTCTTGCTGCCTGCCTGCTTGTCTGTTTTTCCATCTGCCTGTCTGTCTCTCTCTGTCTGTTTGTCTCTCACTCTGCCTGTTTGTTTGTCCTTCTGCCTGTATGTATGTCTCTCTGCATGCCTGTTTGTCTCTGTGTCTGCCTGTTTGTTCTTCTGTCTGTCTGCCTGTCTGTCTGTCTCTCTCTCTGTCTGACTATCTGTCTCTCTGTCTGCCTGTCTCTCTCTCTCTCTCTGTCTGACTGTCTCTGTCTGCCTATCTGTCTGTCTCTCTCTCTGTCTGACTGTCTGTCTCTCTGTTTGCCTGTCTGTTTTCCTTCTGCCTGCTTGTTTGTCTCTCTGTCTGCCTGTCTGTCTGTCCATCTGTCTCTCTGTCTGCCTATCTGTCTCTCTATCTGGGAGTCTGTTTGTCCTTCTGCCTGTCTGTCTCTGTATCTGCCTGCCTGTCTCTCTGTCTGCTTGAGTGTCTGCCTCTCTGTCTGTCTGTCCCTCTGTCTGCCTGCTGTGTATGTTAGTCTTTCCTCCTGTATGCACTGTATGTATTATGTATAGATATATGTATACTGTGATCGTGTATGTAATAAATCTGCACACATACAGACGTAGTGAAAGATTAAGAAGAAAAAAAAACAATACAGTCACTAACAAATATACACGTTAAATGATAACAACTACATATTGCCATATTAACATACTGAAAATTTCATGTTATGACTTAAAAAGTATCCAGCTTTAGACAGTCCAACTTTAGACAATCCAACTTTAGACATTCGACTTTAGACATTCGACTTTAATCTTCCCTCTTTCTGGTCCCTAACCTACATCCGGGACACAGCCCGAGGATCTGAAACCTCATTCTGTTCCCAGGTTGCGAGACCTCCCCGAGTCCGTGCTTGTCTGAAACCTCCAGGAGATATCCTGAAAGCGACACATAGACTGGGCGCGGTGTGTGGGACGAAGGGATGATCTGAAGATATGGGACAGCCATTACTTTCTGGCGCGTTGATCGCATCCATTAACCTTGGGTGGCTAGACCCTGGCGTTGTGGCGTAGAACTTAAGAGTGTCTTGTGTACTTTAAGAGCAACTGTCTTGTGGACGTGTTAAAGTCGTTATTATGTGTCACTCTGTAGAAGGTGTAAATATATGTTTCACTATTTCATCGCATCGCTGTGGCACTAAACTTCTTTCAAGTTACTGAGAGTCGGGGGGAGGGGATGGATGAAAGGTATGGAGGATGGGGAGGTCGAAGTCACATCACTGCATCATATATTTTCTTTCTTTTTTTTCCCCCTGGGGCCGTCCGCGAATAATAAGTCTCCGTGTATCTTCCTACTTCCAAGGTTCATCCGTGAATTTTAAGTCTTCGTGTGGTCTTCCTGCTTCCAAGGTTCATCCGTGAATTTTAAGTCTTCGTGTGGTCTTCCTACTTCCAAGGTTCATCCGTGAATTTTAAGTCTTCGTGTGGTCTTCCTACTTCCAAGGTTCATCCGTGAATTTTAAGTCTTTGTGTGTCTTCCTACTTCCAAGGTTCATCCGTGAATTTCAAGTCTTCGTGTGGTCTTCCTACTTCCAAGGTTCATCTGTGAATTTTAAGTCTTTGTGTGTCTTCCTACTTCCAAGGTTCATCCGTGAATTTTAAGTCTTTGTGTGTCTTCCTACTTCCAAGGTTCATCCGTGAATTTTAAGTCTTCGTGTGGTCTTCCTACTTCCAAGGTTCATCCGTGAATTTTAAGTCTTCGTGTGGTCTTCCTACTTCCAAGGTTCATCCGTGAATTTTAAGTCTTTGTGTGTCTTCCTGCTTCCAAGGATCATCCGTGAATTTTAAGTCTTCGTGTGTCTTCCTGCTTCCAAGGATTATCCGTGAATTTTAAGTCTTCGTGTGTCTTCCTGCTTCCAAGGATTATCCGTGAATTTTAAGTCTTCGTGTGTCTTCCTGCTTCCAAGGATTATCCGTGAATTTTAAGTCTTCGTGTGTCTTCCTGCTTCCAAGGATCATCCGTGAATTTTAAGTCTTCGTGTGGTCTTCCTGCTTCCAAGGATCATCCGCGAATAAGTAGTCTTCGTGTGTCTTCCTGCTTCCAAGGATCATCCGCGAATGGCAAATCTTAGTACTTATTAACTGTCATTTTGATTCAGGTTGTTCCGGAAGGAGCAGATGATGGTGGATTTAGCCTTAATTTCAGAAAATGACCGTTCTGCTACTATCTGTATCTGTTAGTCTGTTTGGTGTTGCTGTGTGCTTCTGTATGTACTCTGTCGTCTCTGTCAGAGTGGTTTGCTAACAGAAGTTTTCGTGTTCTGTTTCCAGGTGTTTGGAGTTCTCAGAGACCGAAGAAAGGTACCTCGGCTGACAAAAGGATTCCGGAGAACCGAAAACTTGTACAGTACCAATCTGGAAAAGATGGAGGAATGATACATTTGATAAGAAGCTGAGCAGATATTCAAGAAATCCTTTTGCTGAAAGACAGACCGGATTATTTGGGATTACATGAGGGATTTTAAATGTCGTTCTTGCTGATGTCCAGATTGGCAATATCGTCTCATTATATGTAAGGACATTTTTTTTAGGGGCTACAAATTGGTTTAGAGAATGCTTTCAGCTGTTTCCGTAAATATTTTGGGACGGAATTTGGCGCCTGAGGAGGAATAACGGAATTTGTTAACGAGTTTTCCGTCAGTGACTGCCACAGGAAGAAGGGATTAGGGACACAGGTTTCACCAACAACAAAAGATACATTTTCTAACCATGTTACCCTACAGAGCGGCACTTGCTTGGAGTCTCACAACATCTTTGTTGTCGATGATGATGTTAGAGGTCGGCCTCGGGCAGGAGATCATTACCAAGGATTACCACATAGAAGAAGAAGGAGGCCCGAACGTTCTCGTGGGGAACACGGGGCGAGATAGCGGTCTCTACGACCGGCTCGGAAATGATTTCCATCAGCTTTTGTTCCAGCCTTTCACACAAGGAAACGAATTCATTTCCTATTTCACAGTCGACCCGACCAGTGGGGTTATCCGAACTGCAAAAAACATTGACAGGGAAGAAATCTGTCCCACAACCTCCGCGTGCTACGTTAGGTTGAGCATAGCCGTCTACAAGAAGTCCACGGGGTCTGATTCTCCAACACTGTACTGCGTTATCGAGGTCAATATTACCATAGACGATATTAACGATAAAAGTCCGGTGTTTCCGAGCAGAGTTGTGAACCTTCCTGTTACGGAGAATCAGGATGTGAACTATCAGCTGGAGACAAGCGTGGCCACAGACGCTGACGCTGAGGGGGTTAACTCTCGGATAACTTACAGACTGGATCCACCCAGCGACATCTTTGAGGTGAGTACAGTGAAAACCAACGACGGGGTGGAGGATCTGGTGATCAGAATCAAGAAGAAGCTTGACCGAGAAGAAAAAAGTCTGTACTCCCTGCTCGTGATTGCCACAGACCTGGGCAAACAGCCCAAATCTGGGTCAGTCCTCATCAACATCCAGGTGACAGACATGAACGACAACGCCCCGGTGTTTAAGCCCCTGAATTACTCCGTTAATGTTCCAGAGAACTCCGACGTGAGCGTGCCAGTGGTCAGCGTGACAGCAACAGACAAGGACGAGGGGGATAATGCCAGGTTGACCTACGCCTTAAGTTCGCAGGTATCACAAGATATACAGAACACCTTCACCGTGGAGCCGGCAACAGGTAAGATTTTTTCCAGAAAGGAACTGGACTATGAAACGAAACATATCTACCAGTTCTACGTGGTTGTCTCTGACCAGGGTAGCCCGTCCAAGTCAAACTTTGCTTATGTTACTATCAACGTAGTTGATGTCAACGACAACAGACCCACGATCCAGGTCAATCCTGCGCCAGGGGGCGACACTGTCGTGGAGAATGGATCCGTAGGAAAGTTCCTCGCGCACATCAAGGTCTCGGACGCGGATAGCGGAATATATGGCCAAGTATCATGCCACATTGGTGACCCAAACTTTATTTTGGAGGCGGTGGATGCGACGAGTGTTGGGATTTATAAAATTAAACTGAACAAAGCGCTGGACAGAGAAGAAGCCCCAACAAGGGAGGTAATAGTCTCCTGTCAAGATGGTGACGTGCCTCCTCTGTCAACGTCCGCGTCGTTTACGGTCACAATCGAGGACATGAACGATAATTCTCCAAAGATCGTCGAAAGTTCTCTTACTGGCTCTGTACGCGAGAACAACGACGACAGCACTTACGTCATGACGGTCCAAGCTACCGACCCGGACGTTGGCGAGAACAGCCGGGTGACCTTCGCTATCACTGCCGGCACTAACTCCTCCCTCTTCTCAATCGACCAGAACAGTGGCGTCATCCACACCACACAAATGCTGGACAGGGAGATGAGAAGTGAGTACACGCTTGTGGTCACGGCGTCAGATCATGGTGCTCAGCCTCTTCTGTCTTCGGGCACGGTGACCATCAAAGTTCTAGATGAAAACGATAACCCGCCCAAGTTCCTGAAGCAGGCCTTTCTGAACAGCATCCCAGAAAACCGGCCCCCGGGCACCCCAGCCGGCGACGTTCCTGCCTCGGACGAAGACACGGGCGACAACGCCAGATTTGTCTTCTCCATCCTGGACCACGGTCCGGGGGCCGAGGACGGGATGCATTTTAAGATCAACCCCGACACGGGTTTGCTGATGTCATTGACCTCATTCGACAGAGAGGAGAAAAGTCTGTACAGTTTCATGGTCAAGGTGAGCGACCCGGATGTCAGCAGCTATTACGACATCGCCAACGTTACCGTAACCGTCGAGGACGTCAATGACCATGACCCGGTGGTCCTAAAACCACCCCCCAGCAACAGAACGTTCCGCTGTCCTTTTAACATGACCATCGGTAGCATCATTACTACCTTCTCCGTCGCGGATAACGACCATCCCGAGCTAGTTGAGATCTCCTATTACGTTCAGAACCAGGACTCCAAATCCCAGAAGTCGTTGTTTTCCATTGACAAGACTTCCGGGAAGCTGAGACTGGCCAGGCAGATCCGGCCGGAGGATGTGAACACCTACACCCTGAATATCGTGGTCATGGACGGGCCAGCGAGTTCCTCTCGGTCAACAGTGGTATCTCTCACAATCATTGTTGAGGAAGGCAGCGAGGAAGCTATGAGGCGATTTAGCGAGGGCTCTAAAACTAACATGGTCATTGTTATCATCATTATCGCCGCTACGATTGTTCTCGCCTTTATCGTCTTCGCCGTTATTTGTCTCATCAGACGCGTGGATAAGAAACGCCATCTTCAGCATCACCCTCCAGCCGCAGCAAATGTGGATAATAAACTCTACCATGCAGCTCAGTGGGTGAGTACCGTCTCGGTAACAAATGATCACGGCACCGACGACATGAAGTCATCGCTGGAGATTCCAGGTGAGAAGAAGAAGAAGAAAGAGGTCAGCTTTTCTCTGGACGACGAAGTAGTTGAATCTCCAGACACGAGTGGATCTATTGCTAGTGTGTTCCCGCCGTTACATAACCAGGCCAAGAGAGTGGATGGCCTACCTTTCCAAGTTGTGAGTATACAATTATGGCTGTCAGCAGATACTTCTTTATTTCCCCGACTATGTTTGTCATGAAGAAAGATATTTTCCCGATGCCATTTCTATTCGTTGATTTCCAATTAGGGTGACAGTGTCTTGTTGTTATGGGTGTTGCGTCTGCCTTCCTTCAGTTCGGCTTCTCCTAAACTGAACAAAGCGCTGGACAGAGAAGAAGCCCCAACAAGGGAGGTAATAGTCTCCTGTCAAGATGGTGACGTGCCTCCTCTGTCAACGTCCGCGTCGTTTACGGTCACAATCGAGGACATGAACGATAATTCTCCAAAGATCGTCGAAAGTTCTCTTACTGGCTCTGTACGCGAGAACAACGACGACAGCACTTACGTCATGACGGTCCAAGCTACCGACCCGGACGTTGGCGAGAACAGCCGGGTGACCTTCGCTATCACTGCCGGCACTAACTCCTCCCTCTTCTCAATCGACCAGAACAGTGGCGTCATCCACACCACACAAATGCTGGACAGGGAGATGAGAAGTGAGTACACGCTTGTGGTCACGGCGTCAGATCATGGTGCTCAGCCTCTTCTGTCTTCGGGCACGGTGACCATCAAAGTTCTAGATGAAAACGATAACCCGCCCAAGTTCCTGAAGCAGGCCTTTCTGAACAGCATCCCAGAAAACCGGCCCCCGGGCACCCCAGCCGGCGACGTTCCTGCCTCGGACGAAGACACGGGCGACAACGCCAGATTTGTCTTCTCCATCCTGGACCACGGTCCGGGGGCCGAGGACGGGATGCATTTTAAGATCAACCCCGACACGGGTTTGCTGATGTCATTGACCTCATTCGACAGAGAGGAGAAAAGTCTGTACAGTTTCATGGTCAAGGTGAGCGACCCGGATGTCAGCAGCTATTACGACATCGCCAACGTTACCGTAACCGTCGAGGACGTCAATGACCATGACCCGGTGGTCCTAAAACCACCCCCCAGCAACAGAACGTTCCGCTGTCCTTTTAACATGACCATCGGTAGCATCATTACTACCTTCTCCGTCGCGGATAACGACCATCCCGAGCTAGTTGAGATCTCCTATTACGTTCAGAACCAGGACTCCAAATCCCAGAAGTCGTTGTTTTCCATTGACAAGACTTCCGGGAAGCTGAGACTGGCCAGGCAGATCCGGCCGGAGGATGTGAACACCTACACCCTGAATATCGTGGTCATGGACGGGCCAGCGAGTTCCTCTCGGTCAACAGTGGTATCTCTCACAATCATTGTTGAGGAAGGCAGCGAGGAAGCTATGAGGCGATTTAGCGAGGGCTCTAAAACTAACATGGTCATTGTTATCATCATTATCGCCGCTACGATTGTTCTCGCCTTTATCGTCTTCGCCGTTATTTGTCTCATCAGACGCGTGGATAAGAAACGCCATCTTCAGCATCACCCTCCAGCCGCAGCAAATGTGGATAATAAACTCTACCATGCAGCTCAGTGGGTGAGTACCGTCTCGGTAACAAATGATCACGGCACCGACGACATGAAGTCATCGCTGGAGATTCCAGGTGAGAAGAAGAAGAAGAAAGAGGTCAGCTTTTCTCTGGACGACGAAGTAGTTGAATCTCCAGACACGAGTGGATCTATTGCTAGTGTGTTCCCGCCGTTACATAACCAGGCCAAGAGAGTGGATGGCCTACCTTTCCAAGTTGTGAGTATACAATTATGGCTGTCAGCAGATACTTCTTTATTTCCCCGACTATGTTTGTCATGAAGAAAGATATTTTCCCGATGCCATTTCTATTCGTTGATTTCCAATTAGGGTGACAGTGTCTTGTTGTTATGGGTGTTGCGTCTGCCTTCCTTCAGTTCGGCTTCTCCTAAACTGAGAGTTTGTCTGTCTCCTGAGAGTTTGTCTGTCTCCTGAGAGTTTGTCCAAGGTCCCCTGGTTGGAATCTGACCGAAGTCGCCTCAGTCACCCACCTTGAGAAATGACCTGGTCCTCTCTGGAGCTGGGACAGTAAGGGCATGGTCCTCTCTGGAGCTGGGACAGTAAGGGCATGGTCCTCTCTGGAGCTGGGACAGTAAGGGCATGGTCCTCTCTGGAGCTGGGACAGTAAGGGCATGGTCCTCTCTGGAGCTGGGACAGTAAGGGCATGGTCCTCTCTGGAGCTGGGACAGTAAGGACATGGTCCTCTCTGGAGCTGGGACAGTAAGGACATGGTCCTCTCTGGAGCTGGGACAGTAAGGACATGGTCCTCTCTGGAGCTGGGGCAGTAAGAACATGGTCCTCTCTGGAGCTGGGACAGTAAGGACATGGTCCTCTCTGGAGCTGGGACAGTAAGGACATGGTCCTCTCTGGAGCTGGGACAGTAAGAACATGGTCCTCTCTGGAGCTGGGACAGTAAGGACATGGTCCTCTCTGGAGCTGGGACAGTAAGAACATGGTCCTCTCTGGAGCTGGGACAGTAAGAACCTGGTCCTCTCTGGAGCTGGGACAGTAAGGGCATGGTCCTCTCTGGAGCTGGGACAGTAAGGGCATGGTCCTCTCTGGAGCTGGGACAGTAAGGGCATGGTCCTCTCTGGAGCTGGGACAGTAAGGGCATGGTCCTCTCTGGAGCTGGGACAGTAAGGGCATGGTCCTCTCTGGAGCTGGGACAGTAAGGACATGGTCCTCTCTGGAGCTGGGACAGTAGGACATGGTCCTCTCTGGAGCTGGGACAGTAAGGACATGGTCCTCTCTGGAGCTGGGGCAGTAAGAACATGGTCCTCTCTGGAGCTGGGACAGTAAGGACATGGTCCTCTCTGGAGCTGGGACAGTAAGGACATGGTCCTCTCTGGAGCTGGGACAGTAAGAACCTGGTCCTCTCTGGAGCTGGGACAGTAAGGACATGGTCCTCTCTGGAGCTGGGACAGTAAGAACATGGTCCTCTCTGGAGCTGGGACAGTAAGAACATGGTCCTCTCTGGAGCTGGGACAGTAAGGACATGGTCCTCTCTGGAGCTGGGACAGTAAGAACCTGGTCCTCTCTGGAGCTGGGACAGTAAGGACATGGTCCTCTCTGGAGCTGGGACAGTAAGAACCTGGTCCTCTCTGGAGCTGGGACAGTAAGAACCTGGTCCTCTCTGGAGCTGGGACAGTAAGGACATGGTCCTGACCTCGTCACAATCTAGTACCTGGACAGATGAAGAAAAACCTGCATGTCCCGTAGGTGGTTCCATGGCATAACAAGCTCACCCTACCTTAGTGTAACGTACCGTAACGTACATTACCTTACCTTACTGTACCATACCGTAACGTACATTACCTTGCCTTACCTTACTTTACTGTCCCGTACTGTATTGTAACGTATATTACCTTACCGTACCTTACCTTGCCTTACAGGAATGAAATGAAATGCAAAAAAAAAAAAAAAACATTCAGGTGCATGAAATTTGAATGAGATAATAAAACATTTTTTTTTGCATGTATTCCTCTACATTCTGTATGTTGTAAAGGTAAAGGTTAAAGGTGACCCTGTCGTGCCTTTGAGGCACATAGGGACTTGGTGTTAGTGCCCATATTTTCCTTAGAGGCACATATGGACTTGGTGTTAGTTCCCATATTTTCCTTGACCTGTCATGTCTTAGAGCCACATAGGGACATGGTGTTAGTGCCCATATTTTCCTTGACCTGTCATGTCTTAGAGCCACATAGGGATACGGTGTTGGTGCCCATATTTTCCTTGACCTGTCATGTCTTAGAGGCACATAGGGACATGGTGTTAGTGCCCATATTTTCCTTGACCTGTCATGTCTTAGAGGCACATAGGGACATGGTGTTAGTGCCCATATTTTCCTTGACCTGTCATGTCTTAGAGGCACATAGGGACATGGTGTTAGTGCCCATATTTTCCTTGACCTGTCATGTCTTAGAGGCACATAGGGACATGGTGTTAGTGCCCATATTTTCCTTGACCTGTCAGCACACTAGAGGATGATGTGGTCAGCATCGCTCCTTGCTGCCTATCCTTCCCTAACTCCGGTAGAAGTCAGGTACCAATTTCTACACTGGGTGACTGGAGAGCCTCCGGCGAGATTCGAACCCCCCATCTTTGCCATGAGACACCAGTGCACTAACTACTTAACCACTCAGATGTATATTGTAGATAAGTAATTTAGTTCTGGAATTGTTGATGGTCAAAATAAGTGCAGTAAACACAAGCAACAAGAAACCGTCAAGTTTATGTAGTGCTTCCCTCAAATGTTTTATGGTTAAATTTGGTGTCATGAGTCGACGCATAGACTTTTGTCGTCCAATCTGTAGGTTATATGCCCTAGTTTTTGTGTGACTACCTCTGTGAGTTATATGTCGTATTTTTATGTGACTACATTCTAGGTTATGTCTTGTTTTTATGTGACCACCCTGTAGGTTATATGAAGTATTTTTATGCGACTTCTGTGTAGGTTACATGTCGTGTTTCATATGACTACCTCTGCAGATTATATGTCGTGTTTCATGTGATTGTCGTTATAGATTATATGTCTTATTTTATACGACTATGTCTGAGTGGCGAAGTGGTTAGTGCACTGGTCTCTCATGGCGAAGGTCGGGGGTTCGAATCCGGCCGGCGGCACCCCAGTCACCCAGCTGTAGAAATGGGTACCCGACTTCTTCTGGGGTTGGGGAAGGAAAAGGCAGCCAGGCGTGATACTGACCATATCACCCTCTAGTGTGCTGACAGGCCAAGGAAAATATGGGCACTAACACCATATCCCTATGTGCCTCTAAGGCATGACAGGATTACACCTTTACTTTTACTTTACTATTTCTGAAGGTTCATGTCGTATTTTATGTGACTACCACTGTAAGTTATATGTGATGTTTTTTATGTGACTACCTCTGTAAATTATAAACGATATTTTGGAACGACCCCTCAGTAGATTACATTTGTATATACAGTGTTTTAGTGTGACTACCTCAACAATTTATGTATGATGTTTTTTTTTCTTTTGATCACCTCTGTAGATTATATTCGTTTTCGTGTGACACCTTCTCTAGGTTATTTACAGTGTTTCGTGTGTCTGCCTCTGTTGATAATACTCGTCACGCCATCAACACGTCGGCAGTAGCAGCAAAAGTTTTAGCAATATCCGTGATGATTTCATCGCAACTGACCATTCATGGGCATCCAGGGGGAGAAAATACGAGGTCACTGGAGATCCAGGGTCCACAACCCCTGCCAGTATTTATGAAGACCTTTATCAGGAGTTGTCCGGATTCCAATGTATCCGTCTCGGCCACTTCCATGCCTACACAGGCTGGACTTGGTCCGTCCAATTTTTCGGTGCTGTCTGTCATTGTTCGACAGTAATCTATTAATCTCGTGTTGAAAAAGCGAAATCTTTTCGTAGCAGGAAGGGGCCAGGCGTTTAAAGTGAAGTAGGCTTAATGGCAAACCTTTTAATCAGAATTCCAGTGTTGTCGACACTAAACGGGTAATTATATAAAACAGTGTATCAACTCATTTGTGCTGTGAATAGACATGGTCTATATATCTATATATCTTTTAAATAAGACTGACAATTTTTGGTGTCTGTTTGATCTAGACTATCACACACATAGGCACTCACTTACATAGACACATTCTCACACACATACACTTACATAAGCACACGCTCACGCACACTTACGCACTCGCATAAACACACTCTCACACACATACGCACTCACATAAAACACACTACATACATAAAACACTTACATACGCACTCACATACACACATTTACATACGCACTCGCATAAACACACTCTCACACACATACGCACTCACATACACACACTTACATACGCACTCGCATAAACACACACATACGCACTCGCATAAACACATACGCACTCACATAAAACACACATATACACACACTCACATACTTACACATTCACATAAATACACACACATACGCACTCATAAAACACACCCACACACATACACACACTCACATAAAACACGCTTGCACATACGCACTCACGTAAACACACGCTCGCTCACATACGCACGCATGCGCGTCTTTGATTTATACCAATTCTCTTCCACTTGCTACTAAACATGCTGACGCTAATGACAGCCGGCAGCGGCCATGTTGAAATCATTTCTGTAAATTTATCCCCTGAGTTTCAGACCGAAAGCCTCAGTAAATACATCGAAAATTTTTTTTTTTTAAATGGTTTCACTTTCGCCTGCTCATCGCAAATTGGTTGTAATTTTCTCGACAAATCTCCGGTTTTCCTTTTTTGTTGTTTCGACTTACATCCGGGCAATTTATTCTAAAATTGGCTCTGCACGTGCTTCCTTCTCACTTAATTACTGTGCCGTGGCTAGATCGCGCCCTATTTCTACCTCATTGGCGTCCTTCACACACCAGTTCAGCTTCCACCCCCCACCCCATCCCCGATCTACGCCACGACATTGTATAAATAGACCATGTGGACGTTTTCAGTACAACTAGACCTGATTCTGGAATCAGCATCGGCCGTGCAGCACGTACTCCGTAGCGCTGGCCGATGTCTCGTATGGACTTCATAGCAAAATGTGGCTACATCGTCGCCAACACGGAAGATTACAACAGTTTCCGCTGTCCATGGTGTCCTCAGAGCGGATCGCTACGAAAAGTGCTACATGACACGTGTAAAGGACCAAGAAAGCAAAGGCGGGTCTACTCCATGTCAGAAAATCTATCTTGAAAAAAAAAAAACAGTACGCAGATGTTTTTCAGGCTGTCATGTAAGCGCCATCTTATTCGGTAGCTCGGGTGCAGGAACATATTCAACATCTCTCCGAACCACGTGACCCTGTGACCTTCAAAGACGAATCAGTGACGCGAGGCCAAAAACGTTGAGGGGGCTACGTAGTCTGTAGTAATGACAAACAGGCTGCCAGTAAGTCAGGAGTCATCCACCACTTCCACCATGAAAAGGGAGGTGTAGGCAGCATCAGAAGTAATTTCCTGGTTGGTGGAGCAGAACGACCCGCATGGACACGCACGACCAAAACATGGTCAGAGAATCGAGAGACATCTCTTCCGTAGGGAGTGGGCTCAGCAGTGGGTTGTCCGGTTTGACGTGGATCAGCTGCCAAGGTCATGCGGGGTCAGAGGTGTTGAGAGAGCGGACAAGCTGGTAGTAGGCATGGCATCAGTGCAGGGCACCTTAAAAAAGGACAAGTAGGAGACTGCAAGAACCAGCTTGAATAGAGTGCGTAAGGAGGACGATATCGGGCTGAATGACAGCAATCACATCAGGAGAATGACCGAGTTGGAGGAAGAGAGGGGAAGTAGGCGTTTTTTTTTCTTCTGGACTTTAAGTGGTTTAGCGCGCATTATCCACAACCAGTGTGTGACTGGCTCCATCAGCAGGCGCACGTTTCAGTGGGTGTTGGAACGGAAGGCGGAGCACGTATGGGAACGTCCAGAGTGCGAGGATGCCAGTCACTGAGAACAGATTACAGACAGATCTGATTCTCCTTTGTTTGATGCCCGCCATATTTTCCGCTGTGTGTTTGGATTCAGACCACTAGAGGACAGATTCGCTTCCAGCCCATATTACGAGTATGTGCTCCACGTGCTGTCCGTCTTTGCAAGGGAATTTTGTGTAAGAGAGAAAAAAAAAGAGATTCATTTCCTTCCCAGCCCCTGACTGCCTCTCACGTGTTCGCCGTATTCTCGGTGTCATTCAAACTTTGTCCCTGCTCGAGGACTTGGGACAGCTGGCAGCTGATGACGTGCTGATGATGATAATGTATCACAGGAACCAGAAGTCCCGATTCTTTTCTAAGATCAGACTTTTTTGTAGCTCCACCCCCCCCCCCCAGTGATATCTTCTCTGCAGTAGTGTAGTATCAAAGTAACCTGTTTTAACTGAAGTGCCATTGAAAATGGCAGTTATCAACCAGCGTGCTGTCAAGAGTCTGCAGGTGTGCCGCACAAGTTAAATGCTGAACTGAGTTTACGAGAATTTAAAAAAAAAGTCTCATCAGCAGCTGATGTGACACCTAGACAGCTTCTTCTTAGTTCAGTCTAATGTGAGTCGATACTGAGTCGTAGGGTCAGAGATAGGAGCGTGATCTTCATCAGTTGTGGTTAGTTCTCTTGTTGAGATCAGCACAAACGGTAATCTTTGCGCGCACACACACACATACACATATATATACACACATACATACATATACACTCATACATATATATACACACATACATACATATACACTCATACATACATATATACATATACACACACGCTGTTGGCGAGATTCTTCAGCTGCCGTGCGTGGGCCGTAACTCCTCTCGGCCAATGAAGAAAAATGGGATTAGGGTTTCTGCGCGGCCCCGCCGTTGAAAATGTGATGGAAATCTTTAAGTGAAATTAAATAAGTATGGCCGGTAGTCTCGCGGTGAAGGCTACCCATATCACGGCACCTCTGGTCTAGAGGCCGGCCACGTCCTGTGTGCGCCAGAACTGGGATATGCCTAAACCGGCTTAACTCAGGGGTGAGACTCACTAATGCCGAGGATTCGTCCTTCTCGGCAGGGACTCCATCCTGGTCACCACACAAGGGTGGTGGACCCGACCACAGAACGCTGAAGTCGGAGACACTGGACCAGTGCAGCCTAGATAGACAACCTCCTCTCACCCGGCGGGGATATATTCATATCCTAACCACGTCGAGGTTTTCCAGTGAATAAAGTCAAACTTGAAGCTGAACTGGTGCAACGACAACCACAGTGTCACGCAATCCAGCTTCTGTGGCCCACCGAGAATATAAGCCAAAGCCCCGCGATGCTCTGAGCCTCCATCCTAAATGAGACTATCGCGAGAACCACAGGAGTAAACTCAGTAGAGTCACGGGGCGATCTTGGTGGTAGAGGCGTACAAAGAAGAAGAAATGTACACACATACATATATACATATACACATTCAGACATATATATACAACCATACATACGTATACACACATACATATATACATATACAACCATACATACGTATACACACATACATATATACATGCACACATACATACACACATACATACATACACACATACATACATACACATACATACATACATAAACATGGATACATAATTGTACACACATGCGTACATATACACACACATATATATATACATACATACAAATACACACATATACACACATATATACACATATACACACATATACACATATACATACATATACACACATATATACACATATACATACATATACACACATAAATATATATATATATATATACATACATGCATACATGTACAGATATATACATATACACAGGTAATACTTACTTATACACATACATATACATACATATACACAGGTAATACTTACTTATACACATACATATACATACACATACGTATACATACATAAACACACATACGTATTCATACACATACACACATAATCGTATATACATCCGCTCTAACGGACTGAAAGTTCATCAGAAATAGTTACATGATGCATATTTGCTTCTTTACAATTTGTCTGACAGATGTGGTGACAGTTGTGTGATAAAATGTTGTGACAGCTATTTGGCAGAATGTGGTGACAGTTGTGTGACAAAATGTGGTGACAGGTGTTTGACAGGACGTGGTGACAGCTGCTTGACAGGATGTGGTGATAGTTGTTTGACAGAATGTGATGTTTGACAGGATGTGGTGACAGCTGTGTCACACAGTGTGGTGACTATTTGAATGATGATGGTATTGATCATCTGTACACTAGTGGGGATGTGGGAGGAGATTGATTGATTGCATGTCTCAACTTTTGATATATTTTATCTTCTATTGTTCAGTAGAGTGTAGCTACAGCTTATGTCAGGGCAGAATTATTCCTTTTTACTGATCCTATATCCCTATATAAATGTATGTTCACATGTTTTTTTGTTTGTTTGTTTGTTTGTGAAAGTTAGTCCCGGGGGAGGGGGTTTGTTTGTGAAAGTTAGTCCCGGGGGAGGAGGTTTGTTTGTGAAAGTTAGTCCCGGGGGAGGGGGTTTGTTTGTGAAAGTTAGTCCCGGGGGAGGGGGAGGGTTGTTTGTGAAAGTTAGTCCCGGGGGAGGGGGGGTTGTTTGTGAAAGTTAGTCCCGGGGGAGGGGGGTTGTTTGTGAAAGTTAGTCCCGGGGGAGGGGGGGTTGTTTGTGAAAGTTAGTCCCGGGGGAGGGGGGAGAAGGTCAGGCAATGCATTCTTCGTTGTCCTGCTGGGCACCTTCCCTCCCCCTACCCCCTAATGGGTGCCTATGTTTATAGAAGGGACCTGTACTGGGAGGGGGGAGAGGGGGAGCAGAATATGAAATCAGTAAAGAAAACGGAGAAGAGGAAGAGGATGTGGAGGAGTTGAGGGGAGTAGTTTCACACTAGCTTACAAAACTACTCGTAGGAGGGCCCTGCCTGTGGCTAAATGTACTAGGTTTCTTTTTTTTTTTCTTTTGTATGTAAACTATCACGGGAGCGCCTCGTGTCTGGATTTTCATGTTTCGTGTTCAGACGCTGTAGAAAGTCTCTGCCTGGAATGTTAAGATTTGGACTTTTATTAAAATCATAAATCATCCTTCAGCATAAAGGTGCTTGTATATAGACAGTAACAACAAAACAAAACAAAGAATATGTTGCTACATCCAAATATTAACTCTTTCCTCTACTGTCTCCTTAAACCGACGCTTCTAAAACTTTCCAACCCACGCCCCAGGGGTCTTCAAAATCATTTCCCGCTCAGCCGAGGCTGGTAACTTCTTCTGCTCCTTCTTCCCTCGCCAGCCTCACTTCCCCCTCCCCCTCCCTTTTTTTCCTCGAGAGAATGTGTGAGAGAGTAAAAAAAGTGAGGAAGAATGAGAGAGAGAGAGAGAGAGAGAGAGAGAAAGAAAGAAAGAGGAGCTGTACAGATTATGTTGAGAGCTGCTGGTTGAAACAAATGTCCCCTGGGGCACAGGTTGAGAAACGTCCGAGCAAGCGATTGGGAAACCTGAAATGAAAGACTGGGAGTGGAGATGGTGAGTTTTATCTTTGAAAATGGTGGTACTTAACGATCGATTAAATTGACTAGGCTGTTTGTACTAAAGAGCCTCAAAGTGCTCTCTCCGCGAGACGGACTTTGGGAGCCCTGGCATGGCTATTATCCACAGTCCCTGCGATAAACAGTAAAAGCAACTTGTCAACAGAAGTCGAGAGAAGATAGACGTGGGAGCTGGAAATGTCTGCGGTTTATGACTAATTTATTTCCCGTGGATGACTATTACAGATCTGTGGAACTGATGGTCTACAGTAGAGAATGATCTTTCACAAAAATCTGGCCAACGGAAGGTTAGGAATCGTTTTGTTCAAGGTTTCTCAACACGGGCTGTACGACTCCCCTTCCCCCTTCCTTTCCGAATCGGGTGAAGGGTGGTGCTAAATATTTATGGACCTTAGTTTAAAAAAAAAAAGTAAAACTTCAAATGTAATATCCACCCTTATTTATGCATGTGAACGCTGGAAAACAATTAAAGAAATAGACAAGAAATTAGACCTCTTTCGAAAACAAGTGCCTAAAGAAAATAACTCGGTATCAAGTGAAATGAATTCAAGAACAACGCAGAAATAAGACAGATGAACAAACAACAACCTGTCTCATGGATGATCAGGAAAAGAAGATGGACATATGTCAGTCATGTGATGAGAAGAAACAATCAGAGAATTCCCAAAACAAGCTGTCAAATGGAACACAACAGGCCGAAGAAAAAGAGGTCGACCACGTGAAGCTCTAAAGAGGACATTGTTAAGAGAAGCCAATTCAGTGGGCATAACATCCCTTGATGAGTTTGAAAAACTCGCCGAAGACAGGACGTCTTGGCGAACTACCATGCGGGCACTATGTGATGTTTGACGGCACGGGAAGTATGTAAGATATAAGTAAAAAAAAAGTATAAAATTATGTTGTCCTATAGCATCGGGGTTGGATGGGGAGTAGGACGCACAGAAGACGTTACAAATGAGAAGGTTTGCGGTTAGCAAAAAAAAAAAAAAAAGTTCTGTGGAATGTGCGACATTTCCATGAAATAATTAACTATTACAGACAGTGGAATTTATTTGTGTGAGCCATGAAGGGGAAAAAAAGTTAACTTGGTAAATTGGATTACCGTACTGGCAATATGGAAACAAACATGGGCCTCTTATCTGCCTGTCGCGTCCTTTTGGGATATAAAAAAATTGCCAGAAATATTACGCAATCAGATCTCTCCAGGAATGAAATAAATAATAGATCACAGCCTTTTTCTAATTTTACTGATTTGTGCAATAAGAAATTTGTTTTTATTTATTATTATTATTTTTTTTTTTTGCTGTCAGAATCAGGGCAGCGTGTGTTAAATGAAGATTTTTACGGAAAGCAGGTTTGGTTACGTTTTTAGAAAATGAAATAAAATAGATATGTGATATTACAATTAAATGAAGTTCAAAGCCGTAACTACTACTATAACTACTACTACTACTACTACTACTACTACTACTACTACTACTACTACTACGAGCCAGCTTATTTCTGGCTGTAATATTCAGATGTGTAAGGGTTTGTCGGTCATGCATCAGTAACTTTATGGGGAGAAAATAATACAGCCAGCTCTTGCCAACGTTTTCTCTAGGAAATGTCGAAAATATTGATCTGATGTAGTGAGTAGTAACAAATTAGATTCTTTTTGGTCATTGTGTAGTAACAAATTAGATTATTTTGGTCACTGTACAGTAAGAAATAAGATTTTGGTCATTGTTTATGTTCATGTTGAACATAAAGGAGGCACATACTACACACAAAAAATTGATAATAAACAGTTTATGTTCTGAGTCTAAGTGCCGTGCCGCGTGGCGTAGGCGATCATTTCTCTCCACAATTCCCTGTCTCTTTTAGACTTGATTATGAGATCCGCCGGTGACTTTCTTCCTAACCACACTGACAGCCCATCCAGTAACACCTCTCTCTCTCTCTCTCTCTCTCTCTCTCTCTCTCTCTCTCTCTCTGTCTTCCTCTGTCTCTTTCTTCCCTCAGTTTTTCCAGTTGCCGCAGGGTGTTTCAGTTTTCCTCTTCTCGTGAAATGTCCTATAAATCTCGCTTGTCTGCCTCTGATCTTTGCTATAATTTTAACTCCAGCCTTTCTTAGAACAGTTTATGAATTGTGAGAAATTGGGAGTACATATTTATTCCTACCCTCTGTCCCTCTCCCCCCCCCCCCACACACACACACAATCTTCTCCAGATCAAGCAAACATACAGTCATATATGAAAGAAAGAGAGAGAGAGAGAGTTGAAGTAACATTGAAATGATTGATTAGACCTATACAAAAGGGAAGAAAAGAAACTACATAAGTATACAGATATATTGGAGGAAATGGAATCTCACCAGAAAGTCTACTTTGAGTTTTGAAACTGTGAGATTTATTAGGTCAGTCAAGCGTGCTTGATTACTGGCGACAGACGGGTGGATACCGTTATTCGATTTCCTCATTAGCGGGCGTGGCAGGGTACTGAGCGGTCAGGAACAAAAATTCGATCAAGACAAAAAAATAGTAGCAAGGGAAGTCACCGGTACCCTGAATGTCCCTGTTGAATTGAACTCCCCTCGTTGTCAGGTCCGATAAATGTCTTCACCCAAAAAAAGATGGAATGTCGGAAGGGAGATAATAAAGTAGTTTCTCTTGATGTCTTTCCTCTGCCAAGGGATTACATCCAGACAGTAGCTTTCTAATCCTGTTTTTATGAAGTTTGACACATCAATTTAAACTTTCGAATTACAAAACCAAAACTGTTCTAAATGCCAAAATATACATTAAATGCATTATAAGAAAAATGTCATATTTATAATATTTTCCTAGCCAGAAGTGCTGGTAGCACGTATCCAATGTTCTTTTTTGTTCCAGTAACTTTACACCTGGTACCATAAGAGGTAATAAAACATAGAATGTGATTGCAATTTAATGAGTTCTTGTACTATATAGTCTTAGTGATCACATGATGAGTTCTTGTACTATATAGTCTTAGTGATCACATGATGAGTTCTTGTACTGCATAGTCTTAGTGATCACATGATGAGTTCTTGTACTACATAGTCTTAGTGATCACATGATGAGTTCTTGTACTACATAGTCTTAGTGATCACATGATGAGTTCTTGTACTGCATAGTCTTAGTGATCACATGATGAGTTCTTGTACTGCATAGTCTTAGTGATCACATGATGAGTTCTTGTACTGTACAGTCTTAGTGATCACATGATGAGTTCTTGTACTGTACAGTCTTAGTGATCACATGATGAGTTCTTGTACTGTACAGTCTTAGTGATCACATGATGAGTTCTTGTACTGTACAGTCTTAGTGATCATGTGATGAGTTCTTGCGCTGTGTAGTCTTAGTGAGCATGTGATGAGTTCTTGCGCTGTATAGTCTTAGTGAGCATGTGATGAGTTCTTATACTGTATAGTCTTAGTGATCATGTGATGAGTTCTTGTGCTGTATAGTCTTAGTGATCATGTGATGAGTTCTTGCGCTGTATAGTCTTAGTGAGCATGTGATGAGTTCTTATACTGTATAGTCTTAGTGATCATGTGATGAGTTCTTATGCTGTATAGTCTTAGTGATCATGTGATGAGTTCTTATACTGTATAGTCTTAGTGATCAGGTGATGAGTTCTTGTGCTATATAGTCTTAGTGATCATATGATGAGTTATCATACTGTATAGTCTTAGTGATCAGGTGATGAGTTCTTGTGCTGTATAGTCTTAGTGATCATGTGATGAGTTCTTATACTGTATAGTCTTAGTGATCATGTGATGAGTTCTTGTGCTGCATAGTCTTAGTGATCATGTGATGAGTTCTTGTACTGCATAGTCTTAGTGATCTCATGGTGAGTTCTTGCGCTGTATAGTCTTTGTGAGCACGTGATGAGTTCTTGTACTGCATAGTCTTAGTGATCTCATGGTGAGTTCTTGTGCTGTATAGTCTTAGTGAGCACGTGATGAGTTCCTGTACTGCATAATCTTAGTGATCTCATGGTGAGTTCTTGTGATGTATAGTCTTAGTGATCACATGATGTGTTCTTGTACTGTACAGTCTTAGTGATCACATGATGAGTTCTTGTACTGTACAGTCTTAGTGATCATGTGATGAGTTCTTGCGCTGTGTAGTCTTAGTGAGCATGTGATGAGTTCTTGCGCTGTATAGTCTTAGTGAGCATGTGATGAGTTCTTATACTGTATAGTCTTAGTGATCATGTGATGAGTTCTTGTGCTGTATAGTCTTAGTGATCATGTGATGAGTTCTTATACTGTATAGTCTTAGTGATCAGGTGATGAGTTCTTGTGCTATATAGTCTTAGTGATCATATGATGAGTTCTTATGCTGTATAGTCTTAGTGATCATGTGATGAGTTCTTGTGCTGTATAGTCTTAGTGATCATGTGATGAGTTCTTATACTGTATAGTCTTAGTGATCATGTTATGAGTTCTTGTGCTGCATAGTCTTAGTGATCATGTGATGAGTTCTTGTACTGCATAGTCTTAGTGATCTCATGGTGAGTTCTTGCGCTGTATAGTCTTTGTGAGCACGTGATGAGTTCTTGTACTGCATAGTCTTAGTGATCTCATGGTGAGTTCTTGTGCTGTATAGTCTTAGTGAGCACGTGATGAGTTCCTGTACTGCATAATCTTAGTGGTCTCATGGTGAGTTCTTGTGATGTATAGTCTTAGTGAGTATGTGATGAGTTCTTGTACTGTATAGTCATAGTGAGCTGAATTCATGGTTTCAGCTTGTTCAACTACATCTACTTCCTTGCATTTATCTATAGTATATATTCACTAGCCTCAAATAAACAGATACTGTAATCTTATCATCCACCAGCTCTCACTAAACAGGTGCTGTAAACTTATCACCCCTCATTAAACAGGTATTGTAATCTTATCAACCACTGTCCGTCGCTAAACAGGTGCTAGAATCTTATCTTTCATCAGCTCTCACTAAACAGGTGCTGTAATCTGATCATTCATAAATCTCCAGTGAAGAACAGTGCTGTGATCTGATCATTCATAAATCTCCAGTGAAGAACAGTGCTGTGATCTGATCATTCATAAATCTCCAGTGAAGAACAGTGCTGTGATCTGATCATTCATAAATCTCCAGTGAAGAACAGTGCTGTGATCTGATCATTCATAAGTCTCCAGTGAAGAACAGTGCTGTGATGAATTATCATGTCAAGCAGATCCTGTAATCGCCCACTGATTCACCGTCACCTGCAAATTTTGTCATTTTCTAAACCTACCCTCTTCTTAAAACATCCACATATCTAGGCACAGATCTCTCTTACATACCCACTCATCCACACAGGTCTCTCTTACCCACACAGATCTCTCTTACATACCAACTCATCCACACAGATCTCTCTTACATACCAACTCATCCACACAGATCTCTCTCACCCACCAACTCATCCACACAGATCTCTCTTACATACCAACTCATCCACACAGATCTCTCTTACATATCAACTCATCCACACAGATTTCTCTCACCCACCAACTCAGCCACACAAATCTTTTACCCACCAACTCAGCCACACAGATCTTACTTCTGTCATAAACTCATAACAATATACATATATGCCACAGTTTGTCTTACGTACACTCATAACCACGCGCAAATGTACATACTTGTATATGCCACAATTTGTCTTATATACACTCATAATAACACGCGAATGTACATATATGCCACAGTTTGTCTTACATACACTCACAAACACAAACACATGAACACACCAGTCGTCTTTATTGCACAAGCACACATATACATCCATCTGAACCTGATACATGGACCGGCCTCTCTCACGTCATTAAAACTGCATGGTTCCCTGTCGAAGCTCATTTTTAGAAACCGCATTATGTTGTTATTGTTATTTGTTATCATTTCTTTTTCTCTTTTCAAACACTTGTTTCTGATAGTTGCAAGGGGCCAGAATTCTGTGGCTCTTAAAACTTCAAGTGGTCCCCCTTGAGCTTCTCGCCATTGTTGGAGCTGGCCGAAGAATGTGGATGTTGGCTCGTGTCACAGCCGAGCGAAGTTCAATAGACACAAGAGATGGGCCCTCTGTTATCCGGGAAAATCTAGGGGCCGTTTGCACACACCAAGAGACAGCTTGTTCAGTGCCTGAAATTTGTTTTTATGAATCGTCCGGATTTTCATCACCCGGATTTTCATAACTTTTTACCGAGATTTTTTAAAAAGTCTTTTCCAGAAGATAAAAATTGTAGGGCCTTTGTAGTGTTTCATTTACGCAAGACAAATTCAGCTGTGGGCAAGATATTCAATTAAGGACTTCCAATTTACGTCTCGTGACAGATGCAGTACAAGTAGAGAAGAGTGACAAGAATTATCAAAACAAGATTAGATGAAAGTGACTCGAGTCTCATTCTAAAAATCAGTAAACAACAATTATCACACATCAGGAGAGAAACCTACCTAAATGTGATGGTAAAGTAAACAGAACAGCTTTGAGACAAGTACAAAAATTCAAACACTCTGGGCACGCCGGAAACATCAGATAGAGAGCGTATCCCAGAAATCTTTAATGGAATATGCCAAGACAAAACGGCGCTTCTGTAAACGACAGCCATTATTTGTGATTCATTTCTATCACAGAATATCTGAGCCGACGAGTCCTGGAATGTTGTAATGAGTTCGTCTTACTCTGTGGAAGTAGTCGTGGGCGGTAAACAGGCGAAAGTGAAGATTACTGGTTCTAAGGACTGTAATAGCCGGAGATGGGGTGGAGGATAAGTTCTCCACTCCAATTAAATGTCTCCAAGGCGTGCGTCTCAAATATCCTCTGACAGTCCAAGTCCAGCTCCTGGCCTTCTGGTGGTGGAACTGTTTAAACTGACAGGAGAAGGGACAAAAGGCTAGCATCTGGCGCCTGAAAACCAGACGCTTCGGGTAGATGAGACTCGTTAGTCTTTGGTTGGTAGCTCATCTAGGAGAAGGAGAACTCTCATTTCAAACCCCTTGCTGCCTTGTAGGGCAGACCACTGTTCTTGAATGTATCCCAAGTAGAATTAGATATATTACACGACTGGAGAAGTAGTTAGAATGTTATTTCATACACTATTTTAGGGAGAAAGGCACATACACTCACAAAACGAGATGGACAGGTAGTTCTAGGCATCTCAGATGGTACGTACCCTAGACCTAGCCGATGGTAAGTAGGACACAATTATTGTCCAGAAACATCACATTACTTCTTTTTTTTCGAAAAAAAAAACTAACTCTGCATTTATGAAATCTTCATACATTTTTAGCGATTTTGAAACATAATAAGTACATATAACATGGAAATACTGTATTTCATTCACTTTTCCAACTATCCCCCCCCCACCCCCTCGATACATATCAAGACCCATGCTTGTTCTCCGGCACCACACGGGACGTCCGTGTTTCTTCCAGCGGCTGGATGGGGACCATCACGTGCTACAGGTGATACCAGATCGTCATCCAACTATTGAATGCAAAGAAAACACAGGTAACACCACAGTAATTGCAATATGGAACATTAGAACACTAACAGAACTTGGAAAACATCGAACAAGAAATGAAAAGAATGGAAATTAACATCCTTGGTTTATGTGGAATGAGATGGACTGAAGCAGGAAGCAGAGGTCATAAAGACTTCAAAATAATATATTCTGGGGGAAACCAGCGTAGAAATGGAGTTGGCATAATATTGGATAAGAAGACAGTAAGAACCGTGAAAGGCTTCTGGTGCATATCGGACAGAGTGTTAATGGTTAAATTACAGGGCCACCCAATAGACACAAATCTCATCCAAGTATACGACCCAACTTCAGAAATCTCTGATGATGAGATAAAAGAATTTTACAACAATCTGGACATGGCAATGAAACAGTGCAAACCATGGGAAGTAAACTTTGTGCTGGGTGGTTTAAACCCAAAAGTAGGGACTGAACAAGACAGTGAAGCTACTGGCAAGTATGGACTAGGTATCAGAAACAAAAGAGGAAAGATGTTGATTGAGTTGTCAGAAAAGAATAAAATGATAATAGGAAATACATGGTTTCAACAACACCCTAGGCGACTATGGAAATGGAAAAGTCCAAATAATAACATACGTAACCAGATAGATTACATTATGATCAACAGAGGATTCAGGAACTCACTAATATCCGTGAAAACAAGACCAAGCGCAGACTGTAACAGTGACCACATCCCAGTCGTAGGAAAAAGTGAGAATCAGGTTAAAGAGGTTAAAAGTAGCAGCTAAAAACAAAGAACTAGATAGAGAGCTGTTACGGAAACAAAATAAAGGGCATACCACAAGACTGGTTGCCTGAAGTCAAAGGAGGGATATACAGTAATGGGCAGAGATGAAATAATGGCACGTTGGTGCGAATACGTTAGAGAACTCTTTGAGGACAATAGAAGCGAAATAGTATACGGAATAATAATGAAGTGCCTCTCGTATTAAAAGCAGAAGTGGAAGAAGCCGAAGAACAACAAAACACCAGAATCAGATAAAATCACCAAGGAAGAATTGGAAGCATTAGGAGAGCTTGGCATAGAAATAACCAGATTGCTGAATGACATCTTTAACAGTAACTATGTCCCATCAGACCTTTTGCAATCAGTTTTCTAAAGAAACAAGGTGCAGTTGAATGTGAAGACCATCGAACCATTAGTCTTATGAGCCTTGTTACCAAAATCCTGCTTCGTATTGTCATGAGAAGAGTCAGGGGGAAAATAAAACCAGAAATCGCTTAGGAACAGTGTGGCTTCGTCGAAGGAAAGGGTACAAGTTATGATATATATATATATATTGAGAACATTGATGGAAAGATCAATAGAAGTAAAGACGGACCTATACTTATGCTTCATAGACTAATGTAAACCATTCGATAAATTGACACACACATAAATTATAAGAATGCTGGAAGACATCAACATATATGGGAAAGATCTGAAACTCATCAAAAACATATTCTTGCAGCACTCAGCAGCAATGAAGGTTGAGAACCAAGTAGGAGCATTCCAAGACATAAAATTGGGAGTGAGACAAGGATGTGTTCTATCTCCTGACCTCTTCTCCTTCTACAGCGAAAACATGAGAAATATAGAGTTTGCCAGGAATATCAATTGGCGGGTACAACCTTAACAACTTAAGATATGCAGACGACACAGTTCTGATTGCTAAAAGTGAAGGGGAGCTACAGGTTCTTCTGTACATTGTGGTTCGTGAAAGTAAAAGTAAAGATCTCAGTCTGAATAAAAAGAAGATTGAAGTGATGGTCATCTCAAAGAAAAGAATACCACCAAAATATAGCATTACCATTCATGGCACAAAACTGAAACAAGTTGATAGATTCATGTACTTAGGAACAATTATAACAGCTGATCGGAAATGTCACAACGAAATTAAAAGCAGATGTGCTCAGGTCAAGTCAGCATTCTAGAAAATGAGAAACATTGTGGCAACTGGAAAAATTGAGCGAGAAAGAGACAGGTAAGACAGACAGAAGTTACTGGATGTGCTGCCAGTGCGGCTAGGAAGAAAGTCACCGGCGGATCTCATAATCAAGTCTAAACACAGGGGATTTGTGGAGAGAAATGATCGCCTACGCCACGCGGCACTTGATTGATTGATTGATTAATTGATTGATTGATTGATTACTGGAAGCAGCAAAGAATCTTAACAGTCTTGGTGAGCTGAAACGACAAATGGGAAATGTTTAACAAAAATAGTTGCAAAGAAATAAATAATAAACATAGGAATTCACTTTAAACTTTAAAAGGTTCTAAGGACTGTTATAGCCGGAGGTGGGGTGGGGGACACGCTCTCCACTCCAGAAGGCGTGCGTCTCAAATAGTCTCTGACAGTCTAGTCCAGCTCTTGGCCTTCTCGTGGCAGAGCTGTTCAAACTGACAGGAGAAAGGGCGAAGGCGAATATCTGGCGCCTGAAAACTAGACGCTTCGGGTAGATGAGAGTCATGTTTGGTAGCTCATCTACCGCTGCTGGCAAGATTCTTCAGCTGCCGTGGGAGGAGTGGGGCTCCTCCCGGCCAGTGAAGAAAGGTGAGAATGGCGTTGCCGCGGCGCCACTGTGGAAAAGATGAAAGAAATGATTAAGTGAAGTAATCAGTAGTCTAGAGGTCAGGACTGCTCAAATCACGGCACCTCTGCTCTGGAAGTCGGCCACGTCCTATGTGCACTCATACCGGGCGAATTGCCTGAACCGGCTTAACCCAGGGTTTAAGACACTGGTGGCGAAATTCTTCGGATGCCGCGCGTGGAGTGAAGCTCCTTCCGGTCAATGAAGAAAATGCGAAAAAGCAATTGGGGCTGCCTTGCGGCGCCGATGTGAAAAGGTGATGGAAAGGATAAAGTGAAGCGTAATATGTATGACCAGTAGTATCGCGGCAAGAACTACTCATACCACTGCACCTCTGCTCTAGAGGCCGGCCACGTCCGATATACATCCATACTTGTGAAATATGCCTAAACCGGGTTACACCAGGAGTGAAACTTGATGGCTAATCGTGTCATGGTACTTCCGCTCTAGAGGTTGGTCACGCCCTAAACACGCCCATACTGGGATAATACGCCTAAACCGACTCAACCCAGGGGTGGAAGTCACTAGTAGCGAGGATTCATCCTAATGGACAAAAGCTCCATCCTGGTCACAACTAGGAAAGGTAGCGGCCACGACCACAAAATGCTGAAGTCGGAGACACTGGACCAGGGCAGTCTAGATAGGCAACCACCTCTCACCCGGCGGGGATGTATGGGTATCCTAATCACGCTAAGGTTTTCCGATGAGAAAGTCCAACGCGGGACTGGATGGGCAACTACCTCTCACCCGGCAGGGATACACGGGTATCCCAGAACACGTCGAGGTTTTCCGGTGAGAAAGTCCAACTCTAGGCTGGATGGGCAACTACCTCTCACCCGGCCGGGATATACTGATACCCAAAACACGTCGAGGTTTTCCGGTGAGAAAGTCCAACTCTAGGTTAAACTGGTGCAACGAAAACCACGGTGTCACGCAATCCCGCTTCTGAGACCCACCGAAAATACAGGCTCAAGCCCTGCGATACTTTGAACCCTTTGTGGTTCTCTCGAGGATCTCATGTGGTCCTTTCGGGGAACACAGGAGTTAATTCAGTAGGATCACGGGGCGGTCTTGGTGATAGAAGCGAACGAAGAAGAAGAAGAAACTTTAAAAAGAAACATTGATTGAAAGTTTACCGAGAAAGGGAAACAGCTTTAAAACTACACAACAGCGGGAATAAAAACCAGAGGAAGGTTAAGAGACAAGATACAGAACAATCTGTCGCTTTAGTATGAAAGAAATCCACAAGCTGAGATGATGGGAAAATCAAGAAATTTATGTCAGTCAATAACACAGTGATCATCTAAAACCGTCGTCGCGGCACCTGATGATGGTTAAGACACAAGTCATCTTCCAAAAAAAAAAACAAAAACACTCCAATCTAGATTCTAAAAGATTTTGGCTTGTTCGTTTGTGATTAACTGGTTCGTGTTTGCCTCGTTCACGAATGTTGCGTGTGCCAGATTGGCTTTCGCGAGCTTGTAATTACTAAAGTTGCTGTCGACTCGTATGGGTATTATGGCCCATTTGTCCGTCCTCGTATTGCCTGTTATATCAGCTGATGGACTAGTTATTGATTCAACAGTTTTTTACTGCCCTGCTGATCTTCCTACATGGTTTCAGTAAAATAGTCTTTATCTGTACATAATTTCAGTAAAATAGTCTTTATCTGTATATAGTTTCAGTAAAATAGTCTTTATCTGTATATAATTTCAGTAAAATAGTCTTTATCTGTATATAGTTTCAGTAAAATAGTCTTTATCTGTATATAGTTTCAGTAAAATAATCTATATCTGTTTGATTCCTTTCATGTGTTTGTGCGTCCTTTATTTGTTGTAAAGCGTTATTTCTTTGTTTATTTTTGTTAACTGCCACCTGTGCAATCTCGTGGCTTGTGTACCAGGTGGGTCATCATCATCATCATCATCATCATCTGCCATCTCGACAGTTACAGGTGGCTCCAGCTCGCTCTGTCTTGAGCCTTAGTGCTACGCCTGTACCTTTTGCATCTTATTAATCTTTGTAAAACGTTGTCCATGTGCCACAAATATATCCAGACTGCAGGAAGCTGATGTTGAAGAAAGCTGGCTAGTAAACAGGGAAAACTTAAATATTTCGGGCATATAAAACGTCACGAGAATTTAGAGATGACCGCCTTGGAAGGATACATAATGGGAAAAATAAAGAAAGGAAGACCGAGGCGAAGATGGCTGCAAGACATCGTTGATGGTCTGCGAATGGGCGCATCAGCAGCAGGGCATCTTGCTCACAACCGAGAGGTCTACAGTGTGGCAAAGTTCGGCAAAGTAAATGCACATGACTAACTGACTGACTGTCCACCTACCTGTCCTCTTCCGTCGTGATTTGGATTTTGCTTTCCATTATACTTTTGATGTATATATTTTTGTGCTTCACAAATGTAGAATACAATCCGCCCCATGCAGATTAGACATAAAATATACCGTGGCTAAACTGTTCTCAAAGCGCACGTTTCCGCCAGATTATGGCGATGTGGGTTCTAGCCACGCGTGCCTGGTCGTTATAAACTCCCAGATTATTTTAATAAAGAAAACCACAGAGCTCCTATTCCTGCATTTTCTAGTCGTAATATTGACTGGCTGACTGACTGACTGACTGATTGATTGACACGGCATCGACTGCAACAAAATTTAACTTGCACTTCTTGGGATATAAGCTCATGTTCCCATTTTGACGAGCTTGGTTTTACCTGCTGCTGTCGCTCTGTTTGTCCACTTAGACGTATTATCATGCAGCATTTTTGTGTGAAAATTTGGCGATAATTACACAGATAAATATAGTATTACAAGTAACATCATGTTCACCAAACCATCATGTTCACTATGTTCACCCAACAATATTGTTCAATATATTCACCAAACCATCATGTTCATCTAGCCACCGTGTTCAATATATTCACCAAACCATCATGTTCATCTAGCCACCGTGTTCAATATATTCACCAAACCATCATGTTCATCTAGCCACCGTGTTCAATATATTCACCAAACCATCATGTTCATCTAGCCACCGTGTTCAATATATTCACCAAACCATCATGTTCATCTAACCATCATGTTCAATATATTCACCCAACCATCATGTTCATCTAAACATCATATTCACCCAACCATCATATTCAATATGTTCACCCAACCATCGTGCTCAATATGTTCACTCAGCCATCATGTTCATCTAGCCATCATATGTTCAGTATGTTCACCCATCCATCATGTTCATCCAGTTCAATGTGTTCACACAGCCATCATCTCATCCAACCATCATGTTATCGCAGCTAATATGTTCCCACAGCCAGTATGTTCACCTAGAACCATCATATTCACCCAAACATTTTCACACAAGAGACATTAACATGGAAAAAAAACTGCATTGAAGGTTTAAAAAAAAAATAAAGACAGTATATTCCAAAAATAATGGAAATTATAAAGCATATACCATTAACCATATGATTTATTCCAAGCAATCTCACTCTTCCTTAATCGTAACAGGAAGTTAGAAAGTTTATCTATGGCTGATCTCATCAAAAATTCAGCATTTCTTCCCTCCGCCCGTCCTTGTGGCTGACAGCTCCCAGAAAACTTAACTCGCGTCGGTCCGGCATAGCCCCTGAACTTATTACAAAATTGATTTCCACGCCCAGACGTTGCCTATCAGCGCACGGATTGCCCTGCAGGAGGAGCATCAGGTCCTTAGATTTTTTCCGCTGTAGTAGTAGTAGTAGTAGTAGTAGCAGCAGAAGTAGCAGTAGTAGTAGTAGTAGTAGTAGTAGTAGTTAGTGTCGATAAATTCCATCAGATACAACAATAATAAGTTAATATTAACAGTTTGATCCTTTAGTAGTAGTAGTAGTAGTAGTAGTATAGATAAATTCCATCAGATACAACAATATAAGTAAGTTAATATTAACAGTTTGATGCTTTAGTAGTAGTAGTAGTAGTAGTAGTAGTAGTAGTAGTAGTGTAGATAAATTCCATCAGATACAACAATATAAGTAAGTTAATATTAACAGTTTGATCCTTTAGTAGTAGTAGTAGTAGTAGTAGTAGTAGTAGTATAGATAATTCCATCAGATACAACAATATAAGTAAGTTAATATTAACAGTTTGATGCTTTAGTAGTAGTAGTAGTAGTAGTAGTAGTAGTGTAGATAAATTCCATCAGATACAACAATATAAGTAAGTTAATATTAACAGTTTGATCCTTTAGTAGTAGTAGTAGTAGTAGTAGTAGTAGTAGTAGTATAGATAAATTCCATCAGATACAACAATATAAGTAAGTTAATATTAACAGTTTGATCCTTTAGTAGTAGTAGTAGTAGTAGTAGTGTAGATAAATTCCATCAGATACAACAATATAAGTAAGTTAATATTAACAGTTTGATGCTTTAGTAGTAGTAGTAGTAGTAGTAGTAGTATAGAAGAATTCCATCAGATACAACAATATAAGTAAGTTAATATTAACAGTTTGATGCTTTAGTAGTAGTAGTAGTAGTAGTGTAGATAAATTCCATCAGATACAACAATATAAGTAAGTTAATATTAACAGTTTGATGCTTTAGTAGTAGTAGTAGTAGTAGTAGTAGTAGTGTAGATAAATTCCATCAGATACAACAATATAAGTAAGTTAATATTAACAGTTTGATCCTTTAGTAGTAGTAGTAGTAGTAGTAGTAGTAGTAGTAGTAGTATAGATAAATTCCATCAGATACAACAATATAAGTAAGTTAATATTAACAGTTTGATCCTTTAGTAGTAGTAGTAGTAGTAGTAGTAGTAGTAGTGTAGATAAATTCCATCAGATACAACAATAATAAGTTAATATTAACAGTTTGATCCATTAGTAACAGTAGTAGTAGTAATAGTAGTAGTAGTATAGTAGTAGTAGTAGTAGTAGTGTCGATACATTCCATCAGATACAACAGTAAGTTAATATTAACAGTTTGATCCTTTAGTAGCAGCAGCAGCAGCAGTAGTAGTAGTAGTAGTAGTAGTAGTAGTAGTAGTAGTAGTAGTAGTAGTAGTGTAGATAAATTCCGTCAGATACAACAATATAAATAAGTTAATATTAGCAGTTTGATCCTGATCCTGTTCTGTCTGCTTGGAGCTCCCAGCAGGGTGTTCCTTACAGCCGGTGCGGTGAAGATGTTGGAAGATCAAGCTGTCGTGTCTGACGCGGTGAAGATGTTGAAGATCAAGCTGTCGTGTCTGACGAGGTGAAGATGTTAAAGATCAAGCTGTCGTGTCTGACGAGGTGAAGATGTTAAAGATCAAGCGTCCTGTCTGACGAGGTGAAGATGTTAAAGATCAAGCTGTCGTGTCTGACGAGGTGAAGATGTTAAAGATCAAGCTGTCGTGTCTGACGAGGTGAAGATGTTAAAGATCAAGCTGTCGTGTCTGACGAGGTGAAGATGTTAAAGATCAAGCTGTCGTGTCTGACGCGGTGAAGATGTTAAAGATCAAGCTGTCGTGTCTGACGAGGTGAAGATGTTAAAGATCAAGCGTCCTGTCTGACGAGGTGAAGATGTTAAAGATCAAGCTGTCGTGTCTGACGAGGTGAAGATGTTAAAGATCAAGCTGTCGTGTCTGACGAGGTGAAGATGTTAAAGATCAAGCGTCCTGTCTGACGCGGTGAAGATGTTGAAGATCAAGCGTCGTATCTGACGCGGTGAAGATGTTGAAGATCAAGCGTCGTATCTGACCCGGTGAAGATGTTGAAGATCAAGCTGTCGTGTCTTATGGGTTTTGGTGGCTCGCTGGCCCGAAGTGGATCAGAAAATTTCGGAAAAGCTTCCGTTTTTCTGGCAGACTTCACTCCCATCATGCGGAGGAGAGCCGGCTCTACCTTGTTGACCAGGCTGTTTGTTACAGGAAGCTCCAGCGGAGAGATGGGACAGGGTCTTTGCCAACTCTGGTTGTTTCGCTAGACAAGGCAAGAAGCACTGAAAAAAAAAATCCTCAAAACATGAATACAACAGTTCTACTCCATTGATCCGCTACTCGGTTCTCATTTACTGATAGAGAACTTCAAAAATAAGCGTCGTGTTTGCTCATGGGAACGCAGCAAATATTTATCACCTTGAGCAGAATCTTAATTTACTGACCAAGAGAAGACGACGCAGATTGCTGGAGCTTGTCTCCTCACACTTCCTTCATGACTTCTCCCAGTCCCAAATTCAGCTGCATGCCTGTTATGGTTCTATAAACCATCCAGTGTGTAGTAAAACTTACACATGACAACTTTGTAGCAGTCTCTGTGGGTTATTGCATTACATTGTTAGCGGGTTACTGACAGATGTCCTGTGTACTTTGTACTGTTTGTTGACGGGCTGAATCTATGTTTGGTAATGAGTTATCCGTTTATCTTTTGTTTCGAAATTGGTTTTGCGGTCAGGTTGTATCTGCAACCGGGTATAAATAATTGAGCGTGCACCCATAATGACATTTGCTGCTCACCATCACAGCAGCCATCAGGTCTCAGAAACATGACGTGGGATGTTTATTTGTGAACTTTTATTTCTACTTTTTCTTGTATCTCATGTCGCTGTGTACTCTTAATTGAACTTTTGTTTCTCTCTCTCTCTCTCTCTCTCTCTCTCTCTCTCTCTCACACACACATACACACGCCCAGAGGGATTGATTGATTGATTGATTGATTGATTGAACTTTCTTTGCAAAGGGTGAGGACGCAGGCCCGTCTGACATTCTACCCTTTATCATACAACTTTCACTCTGCTCCACGCTACATCAGATATACCACACACGTGTCGCACACTCAACTCAACATTGATGAATATCTACCAACATTGATGAATATCTACCAAACTGATAGTCTGGAAAACAAGGAGTGAAAGAACGATAGAGAGAATACGTTTAGTTTAGGCTGCTGTATGTATTCTACTGTGATGGATTAGGGCAAATTTGAGTATCTGCCTGCCTGCCTATCTGTCTGTCTGTCTGTCTGTCTGCCTGTTTGTCTGCCTGTCTGTCTGTCCCACTGCTCGCTAGTCCTACTGTATGCCACCTGCCAACATTCTGGTTAACCTGCAGGTTTGTGTGCACCTGCGTCTGTAGAGGTCACATTTATCTTATACTTATCCACAGAAGGCAAAACATTTTATCTTTCTTCTGCCAAGAAAAGTTTTTGTCGTGTTCGCAAAAAAAAAAGTTAGACTTTCATTCAAAGTGAGTCTGTCTACAGATCACACATTGTGTAACTGCTCACAGAAAACAGGGCTCATTCAGAAAAAAAATGGTCCCCGGTTCACAGAAAGAAATAGAATATTGTTCACACAAAATATTTTCAGTTCATACAGTTAAAATATATTATTCATAAGAAACAAAGTACATTCATTTATTCATTCTCTTGCATGTCCCTTGCGGAACTTTGCCTCCCTAACAGCACTCCTGTAGGCCTCTCGGTTGTGAGCAAGATGGCCTGCTGCTGCTGCTGATGCATCCATTTGCAGATCATCAACAAGTGTCTTGCAGCCATCTTCGCCTTGATCTTCCTCTCTTTCTTTTTCCCATTGATGTACCCTTCCAAGACGGTCTTCTCTAGATTATCATAAAAAACTGAACTGCTAACATAGAAAAGTAGTATTCAACTAAAAAAAATTATTTCACGTTTCTCACTGTAAACAAATTATTTCACGTTGTCAGCAGAACATAGATTATTTCTTATTGTTCACAGAACGCATTATTTCATATTGTTGACAGATAATTTCTTATTGTTCACATATAGCAGATTGTTTAATGTTGTTGACAGAAAAATATTACTTTCATGTTTTTTTGGCAGAAAACTAATAATTTCATGTTGTTGACAGAAAACTAATAATTTCATGTTGTTGACAGAAAACTAATAATTTCATGTTGTTGACAGAAAACTAATAAATTCATTTTGTTGACAGAAAACTAATAATTTCATGTTGTTGACAGAAAACTAATAATTTCATGTTGTTGACAGAAAACTAATAATTTCATGTTGTTGACAGAACACACAGCAAGGGGACTTTATCGTCATGAATGGGATGACAACCCCGGACTACAGCCAGCACCTCTATGATGCCAGTTCCTCCAGCACAGACCATCACGTAGGTGAAACTTTTTGTTGTCAGGTTGGCTGACTGCTGTGAATGCCATGTTGAGTGACTGATGGAGTGCTTCATCTTTTGACCAGTGTTTGTTTAATACAGTGCTTCCCAATCTGTGTACATCAGAGGATCTGTTTTTTCAACTCCATCAAAGCTGCAGACTCTTGTCTTAATATATATTATCATAATGACATATACGTTATATATGTTATCATAATGACAAATATGTTTCATTGTTTTATGCTATATCTGTGGTAATTAATACCAAGAGGATAACGTAGCTAGAGAGTACCAAGTGGATAACGTAGCTAGAGAGTACCAAGTGGATAACGTAGCTAGAGAGTACCAAGTGGATAACGTAGCTAGAGAGTACCAAGTGGATAACGTAGCTACGAGTCACTTAATGACAAACCTGAACCACTAGTTACCCTCGAAACACGGGGTGGAAACACTGGTTTAATACACAGAATGTATAAAATCGGAAAAAAGTAGGAGCAGCTTTATTACTTAACGATTACAAAGTTGTGACGTTTCGGCGTGAGCCTTAATCATACAAAAACATACAGGACGAAGAAATAGAGAGAGGAGATAAAGTATAGATTCACAGGAATACTGTTTTAAAAAAAATTTTTTTAAAGGAGTACTTAGCTGTAAATTGCAAGGTGTGGCTTGTCTGGCGGTGTGTGTCAGGAATGGATCTGGTAGGACGTGGAAATTGTTTAAATAGAGACCTGTGACATGTGGTCGGTGGGTTGTAACTGGGGGTGGTGGATGGGGAACCGGATGACACAAGCCGCCTGGCACTTGAGAACCGCTGCATTCAAAATTATGGGACGCTGGAACCACATGGGTTAAACTCGCTGTTTAGTTACACGTAACATCATCTTCTTCAATCATTACAGTACCTCTCCACTAAATCCACCCCTTCTTACTTTTCAAACTTCCTCACAGCATCACTCTGCAACCCCGCTATTTTCTCTGCAATCCCTCTTCCCCAATCACCTGTTTCAATTTCTCCTAGCTAGGACAGTAGTGCGTCACTCTCTCTCCCCTCCCCGGTTCCCCATCCACCACCCCCAGTTACAACCCACCGACCACATGTCACAGGTCTCTATTTAAACAATTTCCACGTCCTACCAGATCCATTCCTGACACACACCGCCGGACAAGCCACACCTTGCAATTTACAGCTAAGTACTCGTTAAAGAACACGTTTGATTGGCCAGTTGTGTGTTTACTGAAAGAGTATGAGTGGAAGCAGTTACCATGACTACTGAAAGAACACGTTTGATTGGCCGGCTGTGTGTTTACTGAAATAGTGTGAGTGGAAGCAGTTACCATGACTACTGAAAGAACAAGTTTGATTGGCCGGCTGTGTGTTTACTGAAAGAGTGTGAGAGTAATTAACTTCCTCTTTACTGCTCAAGTTAACTCTTCCAAGAATTGGAATCTACTAAGTTAACTCTTCCAAGAATTGGAATCTACTAAGATGTTACGATAAAAATATCTTGAGAAAAATCTCTAAGCTCGCTGCGCTGAACAGACAGCCAGCATCCTCAAGAACTGTATTGTAAAGACAAAAAGCGCCATTATTTTGGGTAACTTTTACCAAGATATTGCAAATGTCCAGGATAACATCATATCCAGGCTGTGGCAGAAGTTGCCCGGGAAGGTTAGCCAATCAGACCTCACAGGACATTCGTAACGCGGTTTTCTGTGCCAAGGGTACATCAATCTTGACATCATTTAAGATTGTGGCATGATTTATCTTCCCCTGGCTAGGGGGAGAGAACTGAACCATAGATCACTGATAATGACGGACTTAAACTAGCGGCAGGGAAGACTCCGGTCGATTGTGCATATCGATCACCCACGTTGATCGTGGTTATCGATAATTAATCAATCATTCATTCTGTAGATTGGCAATAAAACTCGGACGGTGCTGGCTACAGCTATAGTGGTTCAGTAAGTGGACGTAGCAATTAGCAATATATACGAGTATATGAAAGAGTGGACAGTTTTGTCGATAAATTCTGTGTGTAGCCTGGGGGAGGGGGAGGGGGGAGGGAGAGGAGGAGAGAGAAAGAGAATATGTTCATGTTTCCTAGATGAAAGAGGAAGTACTTGCAATTTATCACAATCCAGTTCATGTAGGCTAGAGATTACAGTAGTGTGTGTAGACTTGGATATGTTAGCCAAAGATTATAGTAGTGTGTGTGTGGACTGGGATATGTTAGCTAGAGATTACAGTAGTGTGTGTGGACTGGGATATGTTAGCTAGAGATTAGTGTGTGTAGACTTGGATATGTTAGCTAAAGATTATAGTAGTGTGTGTGTGGACTGGGATATGTTAGCTAGAGATTAGTGTGTGTAGACTTGGATATGTTAGCTAAAGATTATAGTAGTGTGTGTGTGGACTGGGATATGTTAGCTAGAGATTACAGTAGTGTGTGTGGACTGGGATATGTTAGCTAGAGATTACAGTAGTGTGTGTGTAGACTGGGATATGTTAGCTAGAGATTACAGTAGTGTGTGTGGACTGGGATATGTTAGCTAGAGATTACAGTAGTGTGTGTGTAGACCGGGATTATGTTAGCTAGAGATTACAGTAGTGTGTGTAGAATGGGATATGTTAGCTAAAGATTACAGTAGTGTGTGTAGACTGGGATATGTTACCTAGAGATTACAGTAGTGTGTATAGACTGAGATATGTTAGCTAGAGATTACAGTAGTGTGTGTAGACTGGAATATGTTAGCTAGAGATTACAGTAGTGTGTGTAGACTGAGTAGTGTGTGTAGACTGGGATGTGTTAGCTAGAGATTACAGTAGTGTGTATAGACTGGGATATGTTAGCTAAAGATTACAGTAGTGTGTGTAGACTGGGATATGTTAGCTAGAAATTACAGTAGTGTGTGTAGACTGGGATGTGTTAGCTAAAAATTACAGTAGTGTGTGTAGACTGGGATGTGTTAGCTAGAGATTACAGTAGTGTGTGTTGACTGGGATGTGTTAGCTAAAGATTACAGTAGTGTGTGTAGACTGGGATATGTTAGCTAGAGATTACAGTAGTGTGTGTAGACTGGGATGTGTTAGCTAGAGATTACAGTAGAGTGTGTAGACTGGGATTATGTTAGCTAGAGATTACAGTAATGTGTGTAGATTGAGATATGTTAGCTAAAGATTACAGTAGTGTGTGTAGACTGGGATTATGTTAGCTAGAGATTACAGTAGTGTGTATAGACTGAGATATGTTAGCTAGAGATTACGGTAGTGTGTGTAGACTGAGATGTGTTAGCTAGAGATTACAGTAGTGTGTATAAACTGGGATATGTATAAGAAGCACAACCTGCTATTATATATATATATATATATAAAGGTAATCCTGTCATGCCTTAGAGGCACATAGGGATATGGTGTTAGTGCCCATATTTTCCTTGACCTGTCAGCACACTAGAGAGTGATATGGTCAGTATCACGCCTGGCCGCCTTTCCTTCCCCAATTCCAGAAGAGGTCAGGTACCCATTTCTACAGCTGGGTGACTGGGGTGTCTCCGGCCGGATTCGAACCCCCGACCTTCGCCATGAGAGACCAGTGCAATAACCATTTCGTCACTCAGACATATATATATGAGAGAGAGAGAATGAGATGTATGATATGTACGAGTGTAAGGAATGAGCTTTCTAATATATCCAAGCTGTGATATGTGATCAAAAGGTTACAGTAGTAATTACAATAGTAAATGCAGTTCTAAACAAGTTGGAATTTAACAGTAAACTATTCAGACAAGTAACGGAGTCCTGTTCTATGTTTCATCTAGAGACATATAGAAGATATGTCGTTAGTGCTAATATTTTCAAGTACAATAAATCTTCCATTTAACGAAGCCGTATATTGTAAGATTTAGTGCTAAATAAAGTTGCATTTTGATTTGGATTATAGTGCTAGGTTCTAAATCAATATATGTTCCCCATTATGTGTACAACTGTACTAGTGGGACCAATTAGCACGCCTTTAATAAATCTCCCAAGGTTCAGTCTTCATTGGCTCTAACATGCTACCAGTGCGAGTTTTTTAATGTAAAAGAAGTAACACCTGACACTCAGCACAATGAATTTGGGATTTAACGGGCTGGACAGATAATAACACAACATGTTAATAATAATAATATCTTCCGCATACATGGTCAAAGAGATGAGTAAATGTTACAAATTCTTTATTGTAATTTAATAATTTTATATTGTATAATATTGTATATTATATTAAAGCTTTTTTAAACATTAAAACAGTTTTAAGAAATGCCCCAATCCCCTTCGATTTGCAGGGACTTTCAGCTTTATAGACGTCCCTTCCCCTGTGCTAGTCCTGTAAATTGAATGTTTACGGTATCTACAAGACGCTGCAGTATGATCAGTGTGAGAAAACTATCTCCTGGATGACTTATAAACATCCTTGGATCTGACAGCAGTCTGCCTCGCGATATCCTTCCAGCCTAGGATCTAACAGCATTCTGCCTCGTGATATCCTTCTACCCTAGGATCTAACAGCAATCTGCCTCGTGATATCCTTCTACCCTAGGATCTAACAGCAATCTGCCTCGTGATATCCTTCTACCCTAGGATCTAACAGCAATCTGCCTCGTGATATCCTTCTACCCTAGGATCTAACAGCAATCTGCCTCGTGATATCCTTCTACCCTAGGATCTAACAGCAATCTGCCTCGTGATATCCTTCTACCCTAGGATCTAACAGCAATCTGCCTCGTGATATCCTTCTACCCTAGGATCTAACAGCAATCTGCCTCGCGATATCCTTCTATCCTAGGATCTAACAGTAATCTGCCTTGTGATGTCCTTCTATCCTAGGATCTAACAGCATTCTGCCTCGTGATATCCTTCCAGCCTAGGATCTAACAGCAATCTACCTCGCGATATCCTTCCATCCTTAGATATAACAAAAATCGGCCTCGTGATATCCTTCTATCCTAGGATCTGACAGCAATCTGCCTCGCGATATCCTTCTATCCTAGGATCTAACAGCAGTCTGCCTCGTGATATCCTTGCATCCTAGAATTTGACCACAATCTGCCTCGCGATATCCTTCCCTGACAGAAGTTTGTTACGTAGTTCTGTATTTTCATGATGTGTGCTTGTCTTCTTCACCTGTAGCCTGGCCAAGCCATATTCTTCATCTGTTGCTGACTGTTTTTGTATAACAGCTAGTTTCTTTTCCTTGTGAGCTCCTTCTGGTCCATATCTTTTTCTTCTTTGTGCGAGAGCTTTCAGGTTCAAGGTCTTTTCGTTAATCCAAGAAAGCAGACAACAGGTGAAAGGAAATTCTGATGATTACATCATTAGTACGAACTTTAATACAATTATAAAATTAATACAAGTAATATAATTATCGTCATGATCATCTAGAGAAGACCGTCTTGGAAGGGTACATAATGGGTAAAAAGAAAGAGAGGAAGACCAAGGCGAAGATGGCTGCAAGACATCGTTGATGATCTGCAAATGGGCGCATCAGCAGCAGGCCATCTTGCTCACAACCGAGAGGCCTACAGGAGTGCTGTTAGGGAGGCAAAGTTCCGAAAGGGACATGCAAATGAATGAATGAATGAATATAATTATGAAATAGTGTACTTTAGAGTAAGTGATCTGTCATTAAGAGGTGTAATACACAAAAATAACGTTATGTTGCCAAGTTAATAATGAAAAGTGACAAGAGAGAACTGATTAAGGCCATAATAAATGGTAACAAACATGTCACAAATGATTTGAACAGAAGATTGACAAAGTGAGGACATGAAACCCTGGCCTTGCAGCGCGGATGGAGGAAAATAAAAAACACGAAACGTGAGGGGCTTTTAAAACGAAACAAAACAAGAACTGGCAAGCAATGAGCAACTGGGCCCATGGAGAACTCTTGCAAGCGGGGAATAAAAATGGCGATAATTTTAGTAATTGATTGCTTATCGATTGTCCCAGTGACCGCTTATGGGACGGGGTAGTGTGAGAGAATATCGTAGATGGAATTATGGAGTTGTAGAAATGAGAAATATAATATACAACTTTATATATCGTAAACAGGGAAGGATAACTTTTTATTTATTGTTGGGCGCTGGGGTGTAACTTTAGTTACTGTGAGGGTTGGCGTGAAGATAAACTATCATGGGACGTGGTAGTATCACTTTAGCTGTGAGAGTTTTCGATGTATTATATAATGAGCCTTGAAATATATAACAAGCTGTTATGTCGCGTTGAGATATTGGGGCGCTGAGATTTAACAGACTTTAGGGGGGCGATGAGATTTAACTAACTCTAGTGGGGCGCTGAGATTTAACTAACTCTAGTGGGGCGCTGAGATCTAACTAACTTTAGTGGGGCGCTGAGATTTAATTAACTTTAGCGGGGCGCTGAGATTTAACTAACTCTAGTGGGGCGCTGAGATTTAACTAACTCTAATGGGGCGCTGAGATTTAACTACAACGGGGCGTCAGGATACAAGTATCGTGCCACATTGGAATATAACTGGTGGGGAATGTCGAGATATAACTATCTTACAGGATCCGATATCTTGGGCGTCAGGATATAACTATTATAGGATATTCTGATGTAATTGGCGTAGTACATTGAGATAAAATATCATGGGACACTTCATTATTGTGGGACGTCGAGATACAGCTTCCGGTAGGACATTCAGATATAACTGTTCTAGGTCGTAGAAATACAACTGTGGGGAGGGGGGGGGGGTGGCGTTGATTTATAACTTTAGTAATGGTGAGAGTAGTTGTATAACGTATAACCTTAATAATGGGTTGTATAACTTAACGAGTGATGTAGATGGGACGTTTAACTTGTCATAGACATGTAAGGTGGCATGGGATATTGGTGTCTCAACCCATATACCATAGGATGTAGAAATATTTTTAGAAAACTATTTTTAAAAATATAATAATTACTTTTTTTTCCTTGTTACTTTCTCTTACGAAAATATAATAATTACTGTTTTTTTTTCCTTGTTACTTTCTCTTACGAACTATGTGGGAGAATTAAAAATACAGTGGTACCTCGGTACACGTCATTAATCCCTTCCATATCCTTGGATTTGTACCAAACTGGACGTAAACCAAACTGGACGTAAACCAAACGAACTTTTCCAGTGAGAAATAAAGGGACAATAATTAATCCATTCTTATTTTTAAAAAATCCTTTTGTTGTTATTATTATAGCACTGTTTAATACTAAAATACAAACGCAATGAGTGAAATATAAACTGTACATAAATGAAAATTAACCAGATTTATTTCTCTCTTTTCTTCTGTCAGCTAGCTACTATAGTGCTCTTTGTTTGGCAATTGATCTCGCCCCCTTCGCAACGTTGGCCGATTTAATAGCGTCTTTGTTTTTCGCAATCATAGATACAGTCCTTCTCGGTATACGGTATGCAATAGCCAAGTCCCGGATACGCCTGCCATATTCATCTTTTTCAACAATCTCTTTCTTTTTCACCTCCTTGGTGATCGTAACTATTTTCTTCGTTGCTTGACTCTTCTCATTAACTTTCTTAAAATTCATTCTTCTTAACGAATTTACACAAAAATTTAAGCGAAAAAACACAAAATCGCGTGAAAATTCAGAGTTATAGCGCGGGTTGTTTGCTGAATAGTAGCCACAGGCGGGCTGACGCTCACGGGCAGTCGAAGCATTGTCTCGAAAGAGGTAAACAAGGCTAGTGCGATCAGTCGTCACTCGTCCAACTCCAGTCGTATTCCAAACAAATATCCTATACCAAACACAATTTTTCGCGTCCAGAAGGGACGTATATCAAGTTGGACTTGTTTCAAAGCAGACGTATACCGAGGTACCACTGTATAAGCAGTTTAAAGCTGACGTATACCGAGGTACCACTGTATACGCAGAGATGTAAGAGGCGCCAATACAGACATAGCTTTGTGTGTGTGTGGGGGGGGGTGTGCGTGAGGGAGTGGAGCGTGGGATGTGGAAGAGGTAATCTTCAGTATGAAAGACCTAATAAAGAATGCATTCAAGTTTAGAACTGCAAAGTTAAGGAGCCAAGAACGACAGAAATGACTGCTTCAACCAACATTAAGTTGATTTACTGATAGAAGTTTTGAGAGAGGGAGAGAGAGAGAGAGAGAGAGAGAGAGAGAGAGAGAGAGAGAGAGAGAGAGAGAGACCTGAATACGTAAACACAAGTTCTGGAAGTCGGCGAAGAACGTAGGTCTGTCGTGATCGACATGCAGACGGAAATGAAGAGAGACAGACGGATAATGAACCCAATAATGTACAGCACCAGGAAAGAGTCATTAAGATATAGGAAGATAGGAGGTTGGGACGGCGTTAGGGACGGCGGTTCTTGATTCTGACACCGAAGACGGTTGCCCGCAGACACAGACTTCTTTTTTTTTTCTTTCTTATCTGTGTGAGAGTTTCTCAAAATGTTTCTTCCCTCGTGGAACCTTTTAAAGTCTGTCCGTACCAGCGGTTGGTGGTAGGGTTCGTACTAGCGGTTGGTGGTAGGGTTCGTACTAGCGGTTGGTGGTAGGGTTCGTACTAGCGGTTGGTGGTAGGGTCTGTATCAGCGGTTGGTGGTAGGGTTCGTACTAGCGGTTGGTGGTAGGGTCTGTATCAGCGGTTGGTGGTAGGGTTCGTACTAGCGGTTGGTGGTAGGGTCTGTATCAGCGGTTGGTGGTAGGGTTCGTACTAGCGGTTGGTGGTAGGGTCTGTATCAGCGGTTGGTGGTAGGGTTCGTACTAGCGGTTGGTGGTAGGGTCCATACTAACTGTGGGTGGTAGGGTTCGTACTAGCGGTTGGTGGTAGGGTTCGTACTAGCGGTTGGTGGCAGGATCCGTACTAGCGGTGGGTGGCAGGATCCGTACTAGCGGTGGGTGGCAGGATCCGTACTAGCGGTGGGTGGCAGGATCTGTACTAGCGGTGGGTGGCAGGATCCGTACTAGCGGTGGGTGGCAGGATAGAAATCTTTAGTGCTTGTGCCGAGGCCGTGAAGTTAGCTTTCCAGATCATCAGTTGCGAATCGAGCTCAAATGCAGTAGATTTCTGCTCTCTGCAACCGCGCAGCCCTCCTGTTATATGCGTGTGGGCGTGTGTGTTTGGAAGGCTTACGGAGTGAGTAAACAGGTTCAAGGTTAAGGATATTTTCTGACTGTCCTGATGTTCTTCTTGACCCCATAGCTCACACAAGAAGGCAGGGCACCCAGAGAAGTGAAGTGTCAAAAACGTTAGCACACTTCTAAAATTACAAGGATCTCGACACTCCTTGCCTTGTTCGTCAGGCTGTTGTGTCACAGAATGCTACTAAGTTGCACTGTGATGAACTGTTGTAGTGTTGGCTGGGTGCCGTTTATGTGATAGATAGATAGATAGATAGATAGATAGATAGATAGATAGATAGATAGATAGATAGATAGATAGATAGGTAGGTAGATAGATAGGTAGGTAGGTAGGTAGGTAGGTAGATAGATAGGTGGGTGGGTGGGTGGGTGGGCGGGCGGGCAGGCATAAATAAATAAAGAGATGTAGAAGGAACCATTGTTTTTTTTCTCTACAAAAGAACATAGATGAAAAAATATGAGGCACATATGATTAACTCCTACTAATGGTGGGATTCATGGAGGCAACCCATCTTTTAGTCCAAATAAGATGAGCATATGAAACTGAATAAAGAAGAAGAAGAAGAAGCTTTCTGTGTAATAATTAAAAGAAAAAAAACGCCATAAAATATCAAATAATTTTGTTGGAGAATAAAAACAGTGCCGTGTGCATGCAATTTAATACGTTTTCTGCTTTCCTTAACAGCAAAAACTAGATTTATGTTTGTGGTAAAAACTAGGTTTATGTTTGTGGTAAAAACTAGCTTTACGTTTGTGGTAAAAACTAGGTTTATGTTTGTGATAAAAACTAGGTTTATGTTTGTGATAAAAACTAGGTTTACGTTTGTGGTAAAAACTAGGTTTATGTTTGTGGTAAAAACTAGGTTTACGTTTGTGATAAAAACTAGGTTTATGTTTGTGATAAAAACTAGGTTTACGTTTGTGATAAAAACTAGGTTTACGTTTGTGATAAAAGCACTTCCGCTGGCCCTGACTTCCTGGCCTAACTACCTCACCCTCACCCACCCACCCCCTCCGATAAAGAGAAGCTGATCACGAGCCTATTCTTCCTACATCTTTATGCTCCCATAAAGCGCTGTTTGTAGGCACACGATGCAAGGATCAGTGGCGCTTGTGGAGCTTCTTAAAAAGCATAAACATCAGGAGTAAGAAAATCATCCTTGAAGTACGTGACCTCGAGAGATATTGGCTTTAGCTCAAATAATTCATGACATTTGTTTCAGTTGCCAAAACATTCTTCCTCAAATCTGTTCAGAGTTTCTACCAGCAGTCAGAGGAATGTCACATCTGTTCAGAGTTTCTGCCAGCAGTCAGTAGAATGTGTCACATCTGCTCAGAGTTTCTGCCAGCAGTCAGTAGAATGTCACATCTGCTGAGAGTTTCTACCAGCAGTCAGTAGAATGTCACATCTGCTCAGAGTTTCTACCAGCAGTCAATAGAATGTCACATCTGTTCAGAGTTTCTACCAGCAGTCAGAGGAATGTGTCACATCTGCTCAGAGTTTCTACCAGCAGTCAGTAGAATGTCACATCTGCTCAGAGTTTCTACCAGCAGTCAGAGGAATGTGTCACATCTGCTCAGAGTTTCTACCAGCAGTCAGAGGAATGTGTCACTTATATGCAAGAGGAGGAAGAAGAATAGAGCAAAAAATAGAAGATTCACCGTTTGGAGAAGTTTTAGGCGGAAAATAAATCCAAAAATAGAACAGTGGAGAAACTGAAGTCCGACAGTAGAACAGTGGAGGAACTTTCAAGCCCGACAGTAAGAATAGTAGAGGAACTGAAGTCCGACAGTAAGAATAGTAGAGGAACTAATGTCCGACAGTAAGAATAGTAGAGGAACTGAAGTCCGACAGTAGAACAGTGGAGGAACTTTCAAGCCCGACAGTAAGAATAGTAGAGGAACTGAATTCTGACATTAAGAATAGCAGAGGAACTGAAGTCCGACAGTAGAGCAGTGGAGAAACCGAAGTTGAATATTTGGCGTAGCAACTCTCTAGCTTTGGTTGCTACAGTAAACAGTTGCTGAGCAAGTTGTAGACAATTTTCTATTGGTATATTATTTATCGTAATCGCTTATGCACCCTTCCACTATTTCTCATAAATTTCTTGAGCGTATCTTGACACAGTATCACAGGAAGTACTGGGTGAGAGACGCCGAACGAAAGAGGACGAATACTAATCGGTAGCGAGAGAGGAAAACAGTTCGAAGCTTGGAGAGGGTACCAAGAGTAGAAACCAGAAGATTGACAGATCTTTGAATTGTGGGAAGAGTTCCAGAAACAGACACATTAGCAGGTCATTGAGAGCTCTTTTAATATCTAATTTTTAGAACCTACAGACAGCTTCGTGTTAACAAAAATGTTTGAGTTTGGAAAGGGAAAAGGACTGGTTGTGGTGTAATTTACTTGGAGCATTTGCGGACAGCAGATCGGAGAAAGTCCCAAGGGTGGTCTGAATGGACTGCATTTATTGGTATCACATAATAAAGACGACACTTCGCCACATCCTCATGTCGGCCAGTCTGCAGTTAAACGAACGCAGCATTGGCGTGAATACTCAGACATCATTTGAAAGACTCCCAAAAAACCCAGCTCGTAAAAAGACCAGGGGACACTCTGGACGTGGAAAAAAAAAGGAGAACTAATGTGGAACTTCTGGGGGTCGTTTCAAGTTTCAAACTAGTGTCGTGAAACTCTTTGGAAAGTTCTAGATTATTAAAGGGAGGTTAATGTCTGCACAGAAGAGTTGTGGAACCTGACAGTAAAATTTAGTTAGACCAAGGGGAGAGAAGAAACGTTCATTGCCATTTTTATTTTGCACATCCAACAAAATCCTTCGGGTCTGATCAAGATCTTTTTTTTTTTTAAAACAGCAGCCCACTCTGGTCCATGCCACCCAGGCGTTGGTCGTCACTGAGTTCCACAACCACTTGTCCTGTGCTCTTTCAGTAAGATGTGTGTTGGAGCGTGCTCCGTGCCACAAAACCTTTAGTCCTTCAAGTATCTTTTTTTCTTTGTCTTCCTCTGCCCATTTGTCCTTCCAGTTTTCTTGTTGTCACTAAATGCCCTAGTATCTTATCTTATATCTTACATCCTTCCCGTGCCGTTAAACGTCACATAGGGCTAGCAAAGTAGTTCGCCAATTTTTCCTGTCTTCGGCGAGTCTTTCAGCCTCATCAAGGGATTTTATGCCTGTTAATTTGGCCTCTCTTAACAATGTCCTCTTGAGAGTTTCACACGGTCTGCCTCTTTTTCTTTGGCCTGTTGTGTTCCACTTGATAGCTTGTTTTGGGATTCTCTGATCATTTCTTCTCATCAAGTGACCAACATATGTGCCCCGGTTGCCTCTTCTTAAAACATGTTCTACAAATCTTAACAGTCCGGTTCTGAATTTTGCCATAATTTCTCTCCTTTGACCAGCCTCACTTAGAACCTTTTCATTCCTTTTCTTGGCTGTCCATCATTCTTCTTGAGAACATCTCCGCTGCTTCCGTGCTCTTTGGTACTGCCAATGCTTCTCATCCATATAACAGTACAGGTTCGATGGAGCACGGAATACATTTCTTTTTGGCCATTCATCGGCAGAGCTTTGTTGCACAGCATGTTTTTGATTTTCATAAAAGCTGGTTTTACCTGAGCTGTTCTGCTCCTTAGTTCAGTTTCGCACCTTCCGTCTCGTGCTATTATTGTTCCTAAATACTTGAATTTGTCCACTTGCTTTAATTCTGTGCCGTTTACAGTATCTACCCAACACTTATTGGAGAAGAGAGAGGAAGACAGACCTGTAAATGACAGCGTACATACTGGCTACCCAGTGCTGTGTGGGGGGACGGAGGGGTGCTAGCTAGAGCGGTTGCCATGACATCTGTATATCAGGGGTTTTAATTTTGCATCCTGCGGTGAAAAAAAAAAAAATAAAACTCAACTCCATACCGTGATTCGAATGCATGTTTCCCATGTGAAATGTTACTCCCAAAGGTTTTCAGATGTGGCACACTTGTGTTCTTAAACCTGGACTCTCGTCCATGTGTGTAAGGTTTGAAAATACTAAAAATACACATTTAACTTGACGAGTTTTAAGAACATAGATGTGCAGTGACAGAAATATACGTGTGCCGCAGACTGAAAGAGTTTGGGAAGCACTGCACTAGAGGCTGTGGTGAACGTTTTTCTGAAATCAACGCTTGAAATGGGAGACCACTGGACTTTTCTGACGCGGATAAAATGTACCACCCCTCTAGCACCATCATGTTAGCTCCCCTAGTGAGGAACTCAAATACCGGTCACATGGTTTTCTCTCCTGTCTTCGTGCTTTGTCCAGATTTTCGAGTGCTCCAAGCACTTCACATATATTCGGCCCTGCCAAACATTCGGTCTGGGCGCGCTGTAGACAATATCGTCTCTACGCGAGGACTGAGTACAAATTGAAGGATCATTCATGTGCCCGGTATGTGTTAGCGGGCAGATGGGCACTGCCTTGATAGATTGCATCAGGGTAATAGAAACTGCCCCAGAGCAAACAGTGGAGAATGCAATTTCATGAAAAACTAGAAATGGTTTGTCCAGGTCAAGATGAGAGGACAGGTCAGGGAAGAGGAGGTGGAAGCAGCTCCGGGAGAGGAATGTTAAAAGTATGAGAGAGGGGGAGGGAAGGAAAGATGAAGGGAGGGGAGAGGGATTGGATAAACCACTGAGGTGATATTAGCGTTTAAAGAGTTGCTGTTTTGATGAGATACATAAAACTTGATAAAACGGCTAAACTAGACAAGTACAACGAACCTAAACTAGACAAGTACAACGAACCTAAACTAGATAGGTACAGCGAACCTAAACTAGACAAGTACAGCGAACCTAAACTAGACAAGTACAGCGAACCTAAACTAGACAGATATAGCGAACCTAAACTAGACAAGTACAACGAATGAGACAATATTTAATGCTTAGCGCTGTTAACATATGGCGGGTCGTGGACAGAAGATGTTATTTTTTTTTAATTTAACAGAAGGAGAATGCTAAAGTAATTGGCTAACGAAAGGAAGTTAACAGTTAGTCACAAGTTAGAGAGAGAAAGAGGGAGGGATAGGGACAGAGAGAAAGAGAGAGAAAGGCAAGTGACAAGAAGAGAAATAAGAAGAGAGGAAGAGAGAAAGAAAGAAAGAACAACGAGAAAGAGTGTGGGAGAGGAAGTTGGAGAGAGAGAGAGAGAAGGGATGGATCTAAGAGAGAGAGAGAGAGAGGGGATGGATCTAAGAGAGAGAGAGAGAGAGAGAAGGGATGGAAAAAGAGAGACTTGTGAAGGGAGAGACGGAGAGAAGAAAATAGATACTGGATATATGTTCGCTCTCATCTACTTTCCGCTGAGCATTGATCATTAGGTTTTATTTTATGACTGAACTCTGAACTTGTTTCATTTATCCCGTCATGGAGATTAGAGTTTTATTAGTCTGTGGATTACAGGAAGATTAGATAGTTATGGTTATCACTTAGATATTCGGAGATTAGATGTTGCAAAACATTCTACATGTGAGAATTTTGTTTGTTGTTACAACAGTATTTACAACACAGAGGGAAAGAAGGTATCATTACAACATTCTAAAATGAAGAGAGAAAGAACGTTCTAGAATGAAGAGAAAAAGAATGTATTATTACAATATTCTAGAATTTAGGTTTTAAAAATGTATTGTTGTAATAGTCTAATTCACGAACAATGCAGAGATAAGGCAGATGACTGAACAACAACCAGTCTCATGGGTGATCAGGAAACGGAGATGGACATATGTTGGTCACGTGGTGAGAAGAAACAGTCAGAGAATCCCAAAACAAGCTGTAAAATGGAACACAACAGGGTGAAGAAAAAGAGGCAGACCGCGTGAAACTCTCAAGAGGAAATTGTTAAGAGAGGCCAAATTAACAGGCATAAAATCCTTTGATGAGGTTGAAAGACTCGCCGAAGACAGGAAAAATTGGTGAACTATCTTGCGAGCCCTATGTGACGTTTAACGGCACGGGAAGTAAGATAGAAGATTAAATCTTTGTGTTTTTGTTTGTTTTTTGTTTTTTGTTTTAAATCGACATCCCAAGGACAAGAGAGATGGGACAAATTCCAGGAAAAGCTTTTCCGACCTAATTTATTTAGTTATTGAATTAAATAATCTGGGTACTGTTGGCATGAGACTGGCTTCCGGTGTGGTCTAACAGTGTCATCACACAGCATACTTCAGCCGGCCATCATGTGTGTGAGAGAGAGAGAGAGAGTAGAGAAAGATCTTGTAATTAATACATTTGATGAATTTGTTTAGGCAACTGAAGTTTGTATGTGAAAATAAAGCAGAATTATACCTTTAAACAAATAAGGTTGAAAATTTACATTTTAACTGTTAAGGTATTAGTTTAACTTGATGACACGTTTATTGTGACAGCTACAGGCATTGCCAGTCCGTCATGAGCTTACAATCATCACATTTGAACTACCGTTGCGCGCCTGAGTAGCGAAGTCGTTAGTGCACTAGGCTGTCATTGCGAGGTTGGTGGTTCAAATCTGGGTGGAGACGTCCCACCCAGCCAGCTGTAGAAATGGGTGGATCTTTTTTTTTTTTTAACATCTGCACTGCGGACAAGTCCACAAGCCTCTTCCTTGGATGATGTTGCATCATGGAAGATCTAAGCATTAGTGCCTGTACTCCGTAGCACAGACGATAAACCTTATCCACGCAGTGTCTAAACAGTGTGCTGGAAATCCATTTTTCAGCAAAGTCGACTGTGGGGGACCTACAAATGTGAAGGACCTACAAGTATGAAGGACCTACAAGTCTATGAAGCCGTATCACTGTCCACCACTCAAGCTAGCAGATTTATGGTCAGACTGTACACACCGTCTTTAGTAGCTCTGTTTGGTTAAAGCGTCCACCTGCTAAGCCTGGAAGCATTCACGAGGATACAGGCCTCTTCGTCCCTCTCTCGTCCTTCAGCGACTTTTAGGACAGTGTGACGGAATATCTAGTTGAAGACTGTGCCGAAAACACGTCACAGCACAGACGTAAACGTCAGTTTTTTAAAAGAAAGTATAAATGCTCATATAAAAACCATCATACACATAACTTTATACAGAATTCAAATAATACATAAGAAAATAACACATCTAAAACGTTTGGCGACAGTTAGGCTTTGGTTGTGTCCATAGCTGCTTTATTCATAATAAAGATATCATTTGGCCGGTTTTTTTCCTTCATTTACACACACTCTCTGTCACCCTCACTTCTCTCTCTCTCTCTCTCTTCTCTCTCTCTCTGCCTCACTCTCCCACCCTCTGTCATAATCTTAACTATGTCAGGAAAAAAAAACAAATTAGAAACACCCCTGGCTGTATTGTCAGCTATAACTCATTACGAGACTGTTTAGCTTCGTCTTGTAGATAGCCTGGATGTTTGTAAGATTATACGCCTCACAAACTTGAGTTTTTTATAAGGTTAAATGCCGAACAAGCATGGGTGTTTGTAAGATTGTAAACCAAACAAACTTATGTGCTTGTAAAATTATAAGCCAAACAAGCTTGGGTGTTTGTAAGATTGTAAACCAAACAAGTTTGGGTGTTTGTAAGATTTGTAGGATTATAAGCATTAAAAAAAGGCTTTTGCCAAAATATTGGATTGTTGTATGCCCTTCATTTATGTGCCCTCATCTTACTCTCTGCCCTTCTTGCTCCTGCCCACTTTCCTCACTCTTTCTATCTTTTTGTAAAACTACCATACTCCCTTCTATAGTTCATGAAACATCGCTCTTATTAAATTTGGTAGATTTAGCCATAGCTCTTATTTTTTGGTAGATTTAGCCTTATCTCTTATTAGTTTGATAGATTTAACTGTCACATTAAAATAAGCGTAAACATTCTTTATTAAATACTTATCTTGTCTTGCCTCCTTCCTCATATACCTTTCACTGATGAGAAGTCAAAAAGCCGTCTGTGTGGTGTTCGGTTGTATGCTTCAGATAATGGGGTATTTCATGTTCCTGTAATTTCCTCATTTCTTCTCCTGGGTGGTTGGCCTCTCACGATGTTCTTCATCACATTTAACATGAATGTTTTTCTTCTTCTAGTACACTATCTGGGTTGTTTCCTGTGCTGTACTGTCTGGCAGGTAGTCGTGTAGCGTGGCCGAATCATTTAACTTATGTTCATACAGGTAAAAAAGGTAAAGGTAATCCTGTAATGCCTTAAATGCACATAGGGATATGATGTTAGAGCCCATATTTTCCTACAAGTAATTATAATTATTCATAACACGTACTAAATGAAAGAAGTGTGCTGTTTGTAGCACTGAATTATTTTATCAAATATTATATTTCATGAATATATGATGTACGAAAGCAGGAAGCTGCACTTTTCAAGAATATTCAGAATGCAGTAAGCTTACAAGAGGCCAAGTTAACAGGCATAGGGTCCTCTGATGAGGTTGAAAGACTCGCCGAAGACAGGAAAAATTGGCGAACTACTTTGCGAGTCCTATGTGACGTGTAACGGCACGGGAAGGATATAAGTAAGCTTACATGCAGTAAGAAAGTTCTAGAAGCGTGGAAATAAACAAGTTTGAAAACCGCTGATGAATATTCCTAACTTGCTTCTCGGAAAAGCTCTGGGAATTGGCGTTCTTGAGATTTCCAACAAGAGAACATATAATTCAGTTAGATAAACACACCGCTTCTTAAATCAATATAGGTCAGAGCTCACGTCGGTACCACTAACTTAATAGACATGTCTACGCCGCCTGGTACTAGATCATTGTGCCGGTGAAAGCGGAACAATTGGAGGAAGAGCGTCCAGGGTGAGGCCCGGACTCGTGTCAGAAGTTGACGATGAGGACGAGGGTTCTGGTATAATCTTTGTTTTTCTTCATAGCAATTTGGCTCTCGGTCTGTACTTCTTGTGTGGGTGCGGGTTTTATTTGGGTGTGGGTGTGTGTTTTGATTGGGTGTGGGTGTATGTTTTGTTTGGGTGTGGGTGTATGTTTTGTTTGGATGTGGGTGTGTGTGTGGGTGTGTGGATGGATGGATGGATGTGTGTGAGACCACGTTTTGTGTAGATTTGAATGTGTATTTGGATAAATGTGTGGATGGATATGTGTATGTGTATTTTGTGTGGGAGTGAGTACACGTTATGTTAGTGGGTACGTAATGTTTTGTATAGGTGTGAGTACATATTATGTTTGTGAGTAAGTAATGTTTTGTATGTGTGTGAGTACATATTATGTTTGTGAGTAAGTAATGTTTTGTATGGGTGTGACTACATATTATGTTTGTGAGTAAGTAATGTTTTGTATGGGTGTGAGTACGTAATGTTTTGTATGGGAGTGAGTACATGTTATGTTTGTGAGTACGTAATATTTTGTATGGGTGTGAGTACGTGTTAAGTTTGTGGGTACGTAATGTTTTGTATGGGAGTGAGTACGTGTTAAGTTTGTGGGTACGTAATATTTTGTATGGGAGTGAGTACGTGTTAAATTTGTGAGTACGTAATGTTTTGTATGGGAGTGAGTACGCGTTATGTTTGAAAGGACATATTTTGTGTGGGAGTAACGCATGTTTGTATGGTCTGTATGAATATAGGAGTAATTGATTTGAATGTTTGATCTACTAAATTTAGATAGATTAATTAGACAGACAGACAGAGTTAATGATCGGAAGCAGGAGTTGCTCCCCCCTCCCCCCAAACGACATTCAAATATCAGACTTAACGAGTTGCAGTAAATTGCAGGATGGATCCCCTCCCGCCCACATATACGCGCTCTCACGCACTTGCCCCCACAATAACACACAGGCACTCACACACACACACACACGGAAGTCCAGGTGTTCAATTTTAGCGAGCAATTAGAGATCTGGTGCGCTGTGCCCGATACCTAAAGAAACAGACAATTAGAATGCAGAGGTGGATGGATGGGTGGACGGATGGATGAATGGGTGGACGGATGGATGGATGGGTGGACGGACAAATGATTTGTCCTTGTCTGTCCCTGTATCCCTACATGTCCTCTTACAAACCGACCTCTCTGTTGTTCTATCTGTGTATGCTCCGACCCCTCTGTTGCTCTGTCTGTGTATGCTCTGATGTGTGAATGTTTTTCCTCATGTTTGTCAACCTCTGTCATGAACTAGGGCCTGGCAACAGCCCACCGTTTTAACGTTTTTATGATAAATTTCCAGAGTATGTTTTACGTTTTCTTGCTAAGGTTCCAGTCTAGATTTTCCATTTTCAATGTAAGTTTCCAGTCTACCTTTTACGTCTTCGTGCTAAGTTTCCAGTCTACCTTTTACGTCTTCGTGCTAAGTTTCCAGCCTACCTTTTACGTCTTCGTGCTAAGTTTCCAGTCTACATATTACGTCTTCGTGCTAAGTTTCCAGTATACCTTTTACGTCTTCGTGCTAAGTTTCCAGTCTACATATTACGTCTTCGTGCTAAGTTTCCAGTATACCTTTTACGTCTTCGTGCTAAGTTTCCAGCCTACCTTTTACGTCTTCGTGCTAAGTTTCCAGCCTACCTTTTACGTCTTCATGCTAAGTTTCCAGTCTACCTTTTACGTCTTCGTGCTAAGTTTCCAGCCTACCTTTTACGTCTTCGTGCTAAGTTTCCAGTCTATCTTTTACGTCTTCATGCTAAGTTTCCAGTCTACCTTTTACGTCTTTCTTCTAAGTTTCCGGATTACCTTTTCCACTTTCGTTCCAAGTTTTGTGGTTTAAGTTGTGATTTTTCTGTTATCTACAGGCAAACCCAGGCGACAGTGTGACGTAATCCCCGCTATATCTCTCTGTAAACGCAGCCAAGTACATCAGACAGTAAACAGTGATTATTCCAGACCGCGGTGGGACACATCAGGGAAAATAGACATAGGAGATTCTAGGGGGGAAGTCTGGGGGAGAAAAAAAAGAAAGAAAACAAAATTGATCATATCTGAAACTTTAGTATTTGGGTTTGTTGATTAATCTAGAAATTTTGCTAAAAATAGAAATCTGATATCCTTGTTTATTTTTTTTTTTAATCTGGAAGGTTTTTTTCCCCCTTCGCTTGAAAAACATTGCCAGGTTTTGACATCGGGGAAAAAAGGCAGCCATTTTCTGAAAATAAAACCGCCCTCAAGTTTAAAATATAGGTTAGTTTTTCTTTACCTTGAAACTGTAACATTGTTTTTTTTTTCAAAAGTCTTTAATTGTGGAGCCTGTGTCGTTAACTGGGACATTATTGTAATTGCCATTAAGAATAAAGCTGTCATCGTTTTCATTAAGTGGAATGCTGCTAGCGTTGATTGTGCGTGGAATGCTGTCTGCATTGTCATGGAGCGGAGAGCTGTTAACATTATGACGTCCTGTTGCAAATGTCTTCTCTTGAGAAATGTCTGATCGCTCTGTCATGCATATGCCCAGTTGTTTCCACATCATAATCGTTCACTTGGCATCTATTATCGGCATTAGCATCATTAACATTGTCCGAGGGGCCAGAGATGGCAGGGTTGCCAACATGGCGTCTGTTGCTGAGATTATTTTATTGTTTGGAGAGCATTGTCCGTGATGGAACTGGCCGAACTCGGTGGATTGTCTGTATCTGATATATTCATCGTGTGTGTATGTATGTGTGTGTATGCTTGTGAAAGTAGGGGATGTACACATAATTATGCAAGCAATAGAATCCAATCTTAGCACTGTGTTGTTAACAGCAGAGCACATGGTTTATAATCGGCCCGACTAAGGTTTATAATAGGTAGAGGCCGGACCATAATTTATAGTCAGCCAGGTCCGGCCATAGTTTATAGTCAGCCAGGTCCGACCATAGTTTATAATTATTACAGGCCGTGCCATAGTTTATAATCATTACAGGGCCTACCATAGTTTTTAATCTGAAAGGCCCCTCCCACAGAGGCAAATCTGATTTTCTGGTAACAGCCATCAAACAGTCTCGCGCAGATGACACAAGCCGCCTGGCGCTTGAGAACCGCTGCATTCAAAATTATGGGACGCTGGAGCCACATGGGTTAAACTCGCTGTTCAGCTACACTTAATACCCTCTTCAATCATTATAGTACCTCTCCACTAAGCTCTACCCCTTCTTACTTGTCAAACTTCCTCACAGCATCACTTTGCAACCCCTCTTCCCTAATTATCTATTTCACCTTCTCCTGGCTAGGTCAACATTGTGTCACTCTCTCTCCCCTTCTTCCCAGGATCAATATGTGTTTATGTTGGTAGTGAATGAGCTGAATTTATGTGATGGTTTGTTTTCTCTCACGTTAGGAAAAAGCAGCTGGGGTGGCAAACATATTGAAAGGATTAGGTCCTGGGTTAATAATCGTTGTGGGAGGGGTACAGTTTGGGATCCCATCTACGGCTGCACTTCTTATGGGAACCAAATATTAGTTACCATCAGCTAGTAATTTAAACCAAGCACCAATGAGAGAGAGAGAGAGGGGGGGGGGGAGAGAGAGAGAACTCCCAATGCGATAAAGATAAAGAGATAAAGTTGATAACACCAAATAAGTATCACCAATTTTTATACTATCTCCAGCGTCTTGTCATTATCATCTCCAACGTCTTGTCATTATCATCTCAAGCATCTTGTCATTATCATCTCCAACGTCTTGTCATGATCATCTCCAACGTCTTGTCAGTATCATCTCCAACGTCTTGTCATTATCATCTCCAACGTCTTGTCATTATCATCTCCAACATCTTGTCATTATCATCTCCAACATCTTGTCATTATCATCTCCAACGTCTTGTCATTATCATCTCCAACGTCTAGTTAGTATCATCTCCAACGTCTAGTCATTATCATCTCCAACGTCTTGTCATCATCTCCAACGTCTTGTCATTATCATCTCCAACGTCTAGTCATTATCATCTCCAACGTCTAGTCATTATCATCTCCAACGTCTTGTCATTATATTACCTGGTCCTTACAAATGTCTGTCAGCTGTAGAAATGCTGCCGCAGCTTTCCCAGTTCTTGCTGTAACATCTGCTTCTATATCACCACAGCTCTCTGCCTAAAGCATGGTCGCTAAGAAACAATGTCTCTTTACTTTCTCCCTCAAACATGTCTGCTGGAGCTCTGAGTCTACAAAAATATCGGAATGCAGATCTTCCAGTTGTATCACGGATTTATCTCAAGTTGTAGAGATCTCACCGCGCATGCGCTTCTAGTCTGTTATTAACTGCTAGACCTTCCACCGCCATGTTGGTCTATCAGCGCGGGCCTGTTTACCTTTGTCCGGGCCTCCAGTCTGACGATATACTCTGACCCAGATTCCTTGATTTCTTTCATGTCTAGAATTGATTATTGATGTGGATATTTGGTTGGCTTCATTCCCCCCCCCCTCTTTTTCTTTCCACCTCCAACCTCCCCGATGGAGGTGGAAGCTTCCTGTGGAGCTAGAGACCTGCAACAAAGCCCCTTTTGCGTAGTAGGTCCCGGGTCTTCAAGAGAGTCTCGGAAACAAGGGCCATAGCACTGTCTCGTGAACCTCGCTGAGTAGAAGACTTACAGTCCTTGGACCAGAGACTCCAACAGTCTCTCCAGACTTTTGCTGAAAAGCTTGTCGCTCGCGCCCTGGCATCGAACCTCAGCCTCACACCTTCCAGCTCCTGAACTACAAACAAATTTCTGTTTTCCTTTGGAGAAACTTGTGCAGGTTTTGTTCGTTGGTCATCTCACAGTTCTGTTGTTTCTGTCACTACTATTTGGTCACCTCACAGTTCTGTTGTTTCTGTCACTACTATTTGGTCACCTCATAGTTCTGTTGTTTCTGTTACTACTATTTGGTCACCTCACAGTTCTGTTGTTTCTGTCACTACTATTTTGTCACCTCATAGTTCTATTGTTTCTGTTACTACTATTTGGTCACCTCACAGTTCTGTTGTTTCTGTCACTACTATTTGGTCACCTCACAGTTCTGTTGTTTCTGTCACTACTATTTGGTCACCTCATAGTTCTGTTGTTTCTGTTACTACTATTTGGTCACCTCACAGTTCTGTTGTTTCTGTCACTACTATTTGGTCACCTCATAGTTCTATTGTTTCTGTCACTACTGTCTGGTCATCTCACAGTTCTATTGTTTCTGTCACTACTGTCTGGTCATCTCACAGTTCTATTGTTTCTGTCACTACTGTCTGGTCATCTCACAGTTCTATTGTTTCTGTCACTACTGTTTGGTCATCTCACAGTTCTGTTGTTTCTGTCACTACTGTCTGGTCACCTCACAGTTCTGTTATTTCTGTCACTACTATTTGGTCATCTTTTATTAAGTATCTTTTATTACATCTAAAGTTTTTATTACACTTCAAAAAATAATTATCGAGATCATGCTGTGTTATGAATATATTTAGATACGTAAATATCCGATTGTTATGAATATTATTTATACAAATATATCGTAGTTATATAGTAGACATTAACTAGGAAACATCAGTTTGTTATGAATATTAATTAGACAGATAATCAGTTCATAAATACTTTCAATAATTCACACACAAGCACTATAATAAAGTATGTCTGTACAAGTCCCTTGTCAAAAAGACGTCAAACTCTACATCAACTTCTCCAGAAGACAAGTTTCGTATTACACGAAACTTGACGTTTTCAAAACGAAAGATTCATCTTGTTTATATTGACGTGTCAGTATTTATAATCGTGGGGATGGGAAAATCGTATCCCGCGCCCAGACTACCACACTAAAGCGCGCTTACGCACAGGCAGATGTGATAAACTTACATCCAGCATCCCTTTACTGATTATGGGATATTACGTTTAATGCCTGTTTACCGTAAACTGTGTAATAATATCTCGAAGAGGAATTTGGAAATTGTGAGCAACATAACAGGTAAATAGACAGACAGTTATCAGGTCCGCGATTGAGATTATCTCTAGAAATTATCTTTAGCAAAACTTGTTCAATCATCCTTGTCTTTTTTTTTCTAATCTTTTTTTTTGTGTGTGAAAAACTAAATCAGCTGTTTCTTCTTCTTCTTCTTCTTCTTCTTCTACTTCTTCTTCTTCTTCTTCTCTACAGATGCCTTACTACAAATTTGTTACTTTATAATGAATGTGAGTTTATTGCGTGTAGTTACAAAAGTTAGGATGTGTAGCGTATGTACAAGAGGTTTTATTTATTATGTTTTTGCTTCCCGTTTATAATGTTAAATGTCTGTGACAGAGTGACAGGTGTATGATGAAGGACAGAATGTCACATGGGCCTGCCTGCTCAATTCTTAACCCTTTGAAAATAAATTTCGTTCGTCTGTACTGTCAATCTGAAACTTCAACATTACCTTCTCTATATCCGATACCATGGAGATTTTGAGACGCAAGAACCGTACTAGATAAAGAGTGGACCACAGTGGCTTTGAGATCACAGAATGGATCTAATAAACAGACATCATGCCAAGCTCCACCACCAGCCGAACCCCCTTTAGCCCTCTTATATTTGTCAGACTAAAATGAGACAACAGCTTATAACCAGGAGCACAGAGAGGAGATGGAATAAAGTCTTGTTCATAGCGTGGTACTCATCTCCCAGACAGTCACACTTCTCTAAACAACACTCATCTCCCAGACAGTCACACTTCTCTAAACAACACTCATCTCCCAGACAGTCACACTTCTCTAAACAACACTCATCTCCCAGACAGTCACACTTCTCTAAACAACACTCATCTGTAAGACAGTCACACTTCTCTAAACAACACTCATCTCCCAGACAGTCACACTTCTCTAAACAACACTCATCTCCCAGACAGTCACACTTCTCTAAACAACACTCATCTCCCAGACAGTCACACTTCTCTTAACAACACTCATCTCCCAGACAGTCACACTTCTCTAAACAACACTCATCTCCCAGACAGTCACACTTCTCTTAACAACACTCATCTCCCAGACAGTCACACTTCTCTAAACAACACTCATCTCCAAGACAGTCACACTTCTCTAAACAACACTCATCTCCCAGACAGTCACACTTCTCTTAACAACACTCATCTCCAAGACAGTCACACTTCTCTTAACAACACTCATCTCCAAGACAGTCACACTTCTCTTAACAACACTCATCTCCAAGACAGTCACACTTCTCTTAACAACACTCATCTCCAAGACAGTCACACTTCTCTAAACAACACTCACAAAGAACTGGTCACACACAAAAATGTTCAGCAGGTGTGGGATAACTTAAACAGTACGGACCCGCCACACGCGGTTTCAGATTTACGCTTTTGACAATCCGAAAAAGAAAGAAAGAAAATACGTAAAATGAAAATTTCTGTTTGCGCTCTAAATCCGCGCCATTTTCCAAGTTACGTGAAATCTCGCAGAATCTCCCTCGGTAAGGCTCGTTCTCATTCTGGGAGAGCATTTCTATGACTCATTTCTTTGTTTTGCGCTAAACATTGAGAACCGCTTCAGTCCTTTTATCCGGAGTTCTCTTGTGTAACAAGTCACGTGCGCGTGTACTCGCTTCTCCGTGGTCCCTTTACCCGCGTTACTTTCAAGCGTGGCTCCAGAACGCAGTGCTGCTGACGCTGGTAGCTCTGGTAAGCCAGAGAAAAGCCTCAGAGTGTCTACTTTACGGGGGGGTTGGGGGGGGGGGGGAATTTTAGATTTAGTCAGAAAAGGGAAAAAAAAGAACAGGTGAGAATATTTTAGTTCCATCTAAACAATACATGCATCGATAGATTGACGGACAAACAAACAAATAGATTATTAAAATGTTTATGAAATATTTCTAACACGGTATCATGCTGTTTATTATTAATATAATGTTTTATGTGCCCTCATTTATATAAAAAAATAATGTGATGGTTATATTAGTATATCATCTAAGAACATCAAAACAAGAACCAAACTTAGGCTTTTCAATACCAACGTAAAGACTATCCTGCTATGTGGTTCAGAGACATGGGTTATGACCAAGACAATACAACAGAGGATACAAATATTCATGAATTACCTCTTGAGGAGGGTTTTAAATATTAAATGGCAGGACAAGATCAGGAACGAGGAGATCTGGGAAAGGTCAAGGCGAGAACCTATGAACCTACAAATCATATCTAGAAAGTGGAGGTGGATTGGCCACACTCTGAGGAAATCCGACACCAACATAGCAAGGCAGGCACTGACATGGAATCCTAAAGGAAATTGAAAACGAGGAAGACCTAGACTTACTTGGAGAAGAGAAATTGTGACAGTGCTCAGAGATAAGGGATACATCTGAAACGAAGCAGAGAATAATTCAAAGAACAGGGATGACTGGAGAGCCTTTATCCGTGGCCCATGCTCTCGAGGGAGTGAAAGACGATGATGATATTAGTATATAAAATATTTAACTATTAATGGAGTTTGCTATTTTGTGCCGCGCGTATGCGATGGGTCTTGTAACATTTTGGTCGCGTATGGCTGAACCATAGTGTATTTATAAAAGTATATGAAACCATACTCACGGGAAGCTATTATTCCGACCAAAAATTATGAGCACCCAAAGAAAAAACAAAGTACGAGGTAGATATGCATACACATACACACAAATAAATATTTTGGGAATTCGTAAACTCGCAAAAGAGCTTACCGAAACGTTCATGTCTGCAGGAGTATTTACCTGCTCTTAACGGGGTAGATAAAATGGCAGATAATTGGTTTTGTTAGAGGGTTCTTCACTTAATCTGTCAGCTCCGTCTTTCAATCAGCGGCAGTTATTTTAAAATAACAAGTTACCACACTTTATCCATTAGAGCTTGAGCGGTTCTCAAACTGTACTGGTAAAAGAAGCAACCTGAAAAAAGTGGGTTTTGTTAATTGTGTAGATTTATTTCTAATTAGATATGGTCATCGACTTAAGATTGATATGTAATGTGACGAATTTGTTGAAAGTCGATTTGATCGTAATTCGAAAATCATATAGAACTGAATCACATGTTCGTACAGCATAATTAGTGGGGATTTATTTATCAATGTTCGTACAATATAATTAGTGGGGATTTATTTATCAGTGTTCGTACAACATAATTAGTGGGGATTTATTTATCAATGTTCGTGCAGTATAAATAGTGGGGATTTATTTATCAAGCTCAATCCTAGAAGCCTTGCACAGTTTGGGACTCAACATGACAGAGAAAATTTTCTTTACATGAAAATGGTTACAGAAATAAGTTTGTTGAGAAGTAAACAACTGACAGTGTCTTATCACCTGCGTTTATTTGTGTCATTCAGTGTTTCTCAAACTGCTGGTGTTGTGGGCGTTGGAAAGGACGAGAGTGGAGGGCGGTGAAGGAAGAAGGATCAGTAGGGAGGGGGGGGGCGTTGATTGAAAAAGAAATAGCAGACGGGGGTTATAAATACCTCCCTTCTTAGACGGGGGGAATTAGTATTACCTCCCTTCTTAGACGGGGGTTAGTATTACTTCCCTTCTTAGACGGGGGTTAGTATTACTTCCCTTCTTAGACGGGGGTTAGTATTACTTCCCTTCTTAGACGGGGATTAGTATTACCTCCCTTCTTAGACGGGGGTTAGTATTACTTCCCTTCTTAAACGGGGATTAGTATTACCTCCCTTCTTAGACGGGGGGTTAGTATTACCTCCCTTCTTAGACGGGGATTAGTATTACCTCCCTTCTTAGACGGGGGTTAGTATTACTTCCCTTCTTAAACGGGGGGGTTAGTATTACCTCCCTTCTTAGGCGGGGGTTAGTATTACTTCCCTTCTTAGACGGGGGTTAGTATTACCTCCCTTCTTAGCACTTTTCAACCTGATATTAAGAAACTTGTGTCCCTACATGAAACTCATTCATCATACTAAAAGTTGAAAAAATAATGCAGTGTGTGAGGTATAAATATACACTTTCATATCGCTGAATAAATTGGTTTGCTTAGTTTGAATAGTACATAACGAGGGGGGAGGGGTGGGGCGTTGAGGAAACGTTGCCAGGGAGAAAAGGGGGCAGCAGGCCGAAGAAGCCTGGGAAACACTGGTTTAGTGCAAGTAATAGGAGAGATCGTAACTGGAGGGCAATCGGGCAGTATATCAGGAGGTGGATGGTATCTGACGGAGCCAGTGGGGGCCCAAGGATTAGCCTAGGAGGTGGATGGTATCTGACGGAGCCAGTGAGAGCCCAAAAATTTCCATCGTTGGTTAATCCATTGCTGAGTATATAACTGTGTACACTAATATATATATCATATATATATAACTGCATACACTAACAGTCAAATGTGTGTGTGTATATATATATATATATATATATATATATATATATATAACTGCGTACACTAACAGACAAATATATAACTGCGTACACTAACAGACAAATATATAACTGCGTACACTAACAGACAAATGTGTGTGTATATATATATATATATAACTGCGTACACTAACAGACAAATATATAACTGCGTACACTAACAGACAAATATATAACTGCGTACACTAACAGACAAATATATAACTGCGTACACTAACAGACAAATATATAACTGCGTACACTAACAGACAAATATATAACTGCGTACACTAACAGACAAATGTGTGTGTATATATATATATATATATATATATAACTGCGTACACTAACAGACAAATATATAACTGCGTACACTAACAGATAAATATATAACTGCATACACTAACAGATAAATATATAACTGTGTACACTAACAGACAAATATATAAATACGTACACTAACGGACAAATATATAAATACGTACACTAACAGACAAATATATAAATACGTACACTAACAGACAAATATATAACTGCGTACACTAACAGATAAATATATAACTGCGTACGCTAACAGACAAATATATAACTGCGTACACTAACAGATAAATATATAAATACGTACACTAACAGATAAATATATAAATACGTACACTAACAGATAAATATATAAATACGTACACTAACAGATAAATATATAACTGTGTACACTAACAGACAAATACTTGTTCAGTTCATGTTGTGCAAATATCAAAATGATTGTGACTAATTCATGCATCAAGCACAGAAAGTGACAGAAAAGCTCCAGAAAAGCCAAACAGAATGTGACGAAAAGCTGACTTCTTCTTCTGATAAGCCTAACTTTATTGTAACAAATGGCTGAAGGGAAGGCTGATGTTAGGAATATTTTTTTACGGTGATTTTTTTTTTGGGGGGGGGGGGCGGGTAGGGGTGGGGTGGGGAAGAGAATTCCGTTAAAAATTCAAGATCCATCACAAAAGTGGAATATGTTGTTTTACAGTAATTTACTTCTATGTGTATCTGGGGAAAGGGGGAGGAGCGAGAGCAGGCTGACATGTGTCAATCACTCACATCGTGACTAATGCTGTAAATGACAAGCTTGTTTGAGAAGAGTATTGCAGCAGCCACGAACAGAGAACTCAAAACTTTAAATCTTTCTTGTGCGACTGAGAGATCTGGAAGAACTTCTGCACCATAGTAACAGTGGCGTGTGAGTAGCACAGTGGTTAGAGTACTCATCTTTCATGTTGGTTCGAACCCATCTTGAGGCACGCAAGGCATCCAAGTGCAGAAATGGGTATCTGGATTTATCTGGAGTTAGGGAAGGACAGCCAGGTCAGACATGTTGACCCAGCCAACTTGTTTTGTGTCTGTTAGATCCAGGATACTAAAACTCTTGTGTCTGTTAGATCCAGGATACTAAAACTCTTGTGTCTGTTAGATCCAGGATACTAAAACTCTTGTATCTGTTAGATACAGGATACTGAAACTCTTGTGTCTGTTAGATCCAAGGTACTAAAACTCTTGTATCTGTTAGACCCAGGATACTGAAACTCTTGTGTCTGTTAGATCCAAGGTACTAAAACTCGTGTGTCCAGCAAGTCCAAGCTTTTTGTGTCATCAATGTAAGGGTATTTTAAAACAAGTTTTACAAGATTTTTTTCCCGGTTCCATGTTGATATTTATCACCATCTGGTTCCACGTCTGTCTCTCTTGAAATCCGTCTTTCTTCACTGCTTCGGCTGCTTTCTGTCTCTGACGTCCGTCCCAGTTTGGTAAATTAGGCTCTCCTAACCTCTCTCTCTCTCTCTCTCTCTCTCCTCCCCGCCCCTCTTTCTCTTTCTCTCAGTCAGTTTTCTGACCTTCTCCCTCACTGCCTCTAACTGCTGAAATGATTAATTTAACACAGACACTCATTTTCTTCATAAATTAACCAGACATGTATGTGTGTTTGCGTGTTTTTTGACCTGTGCGTGTGTTTGGGTGTGTGTGTGTGTGTGTGTGTGTGTGTTTTAAATTTAATTTTGTCAGACCAAGAGTTTGATTAAACGTAGTCATAGATCACGAATTAATTTTTCTGTAGAACAATTGTAGCACAAGAAAGACAACCCAATAACTTTTTTATGAAACAGTACACAAATAATACAGGAAATAAATTGTACCCCGAAGCAGATTTGTGCTCTTTAAAACTGGATATTGCCAGAAGATTGATTAGAAATATGTGCTTTCTTCATTGTAGGCTGGTTTATACGTGGTTTAGAAACCTCCTACATGAAGTAAATCTTCTGTCTGTGTTTAGAAATTAAAAATTTAAGAGAAATAATCAGCCGGAAACAGATTTGCTTGGGGCAGTCGATTTCTCTTTTTTGTCTTCGGGGACTTTTGTGTCTGCCGACCGAACGGGGACCAGCAACCAGGTCCTATTTGGGGCCTGCTAGAATGTAAGTGATGTCCTGTGTGCTGGGTCCCAAGAGAAACTCGCAAAGCGGGTATCTCGTTACCAAGAAGTCTGTAAATTCGATATCTTATCTCGCTCTCCTGCCATCTTTTTTTTTCCCTTTGGTCTTTCTCCTGCTAGCCCCAAAATCAGAACCCACGACTCTGTTTGCTCTTTTTTTTATCGACGTGAAAAATGAGGGAAATTTCCTGGACAATATTAGCGGAATCAATTAATGGAGATAGAAGCTTGATGGAGGTGTCCCAAGTATAAAAACTTGATGGAAATGCCCTAGTTATTATATCGTCGTTATTGTAAGAAAAACGAGAAGTAACGACTGAGTGAATATATTTCGTCTCGGTGTCCTGTTGCTCGCACGGGCCCAGCTGAATGCAGAAACGCTGAAGGAAAACACTTTCCGTGTGAATAGTCGAGTTCGCGTTTTCGCAGGAAATATCCGCCAAAATAGCATGTAAATGAAATGTTTTTGCTGTTTATCGATTACATGACAAAACCAGACAGTGGCCCATTACCGTGCCTTCCCCTGCGGATTCTCAGTGCAAACTTTATCTGCCATCCTATTTCTTATCCTGTGCTCCTTTCCAAGATGGATTTACCATGACCTTCTTGATTGCTTTGGGAGCTTTGTAGGGCAAATCAAGAAACTAGTAATGGCGGTGCTTCTGGAACTTTTATTTAATTGCTGTTATTTTTTTCTAAAGAAATCTAGTTTTGGTTTATAAGTTGGTAGAGGATGTTTGACTGGACTATGCCAAAATTACGGTCTTTACACTGGAAAGAAAAAAAAAACACTAGTACAAGATTTATGCAAGATAGATCACGAGAGGATACAAAGATGTGTTGGTTGTGGCAGACGCAGAGAATAGTTTTTGCAATACTTTGGTCAGTCATTTTCTGTTCCAGTTTTCTCGAGGGCAGTGCTGTATCATGCATCGCCATCTTGAACAAGTTTTAAGAAATCAGAAGGATATAATTTCTTAGTTTAGTAGTGTACTACTACTACTCTCTCTCTCTCTCTCTCTCCTCTCTCTCTCTCTCTGTCTCTGTCTGGCTGTTTTCTGCTTTCATTCTTTTACCTGCTTCCTCTTGGCAGATTTACTGCACAGTTCTCAAGTGTATCATTTATTGGATTTGTTTCTTCTGTGTGTGAAGTAAGAGTTCCATACATGAAGTGCAAGTTGTTTAGAAATGCGAGTAGTTCTGTACATAAAGTGCACGTTATTTAGAAGTGCGAGTTCTGTACATGAAGTGCACGTTATTTAGAAGTGCGAGTAGTTCTGTACATGAAGTGCACGTTATTTAGAAGTGCGAGTTCTGTACATGAAGTGCAAGTTGTTTAGAAGTGCGAGTAGTTCTGTACATGAAGTGCAAGTTGTTTAGAAGTGCGAGTTCTGTACATGAAGTGCAAGTTGTTTAGAAGTGCGAGTAGTTCTGTACATGAAGTGCACGTTATTTAGAAGTGCGAGTTCTGTACATGAAGTACAAACTATTTACAAGTGCGAGTAGTTCTGTACATGAAGTGCAGGTTATTTAGAAGTGCGAGTTCTGTACATGAAGTGCAAGTTTTACATAGGCTGATTGTTTTAGATGGAGATTAGAATGTGGGATTAAGATAGAAGATAGACGTGTGAGAATCATAGTGACAGGCTAGTAGTTAGTGATTGAGTTATGTGATTATACTGAGTGAGATGTTTGATAGATACTTGAGAAATTTGACATCACTATGGGTTAGAAAGTGTTCTAGGAAACTGTGTAGTAATTTGTGATGGGATGTGATTTGAGTTTTCCTCTTATGGATCCAGATATGTTTACTGTAACTGAAGAATGTAACAATAGTTCTTTTGAAGCATTATAGGACTTGTAAGGTCCGATACTTGTGTTATTTTCTTACACCGTAAAGGAAAGGCTTCTGTGAGAATGTAAGTTGGCATTTATGTCCATCCATGCTGTATGTCTGGCAGTTGGTCAGAGTGTGAGTGTAGTGTAGCCCACTCCTTCCTTATATGGCGAACAAGCTCTCGTCAAGGGTAGGAGTGGTTTGTTCATTTATTACAATCAATATTCTTCATCCTCACCGATCACGTAGTTTATTTGATTCCATAAAATTCGGGTGTCAGTGGTCTTCAAACTGTTGTATTGTCTGTGTACCTGTACATTTAGAAGTCCGTTGAAAATCTATACTAGTAAGGTACTAAGACATTAGTTAGAAAACTAGTATATTTAGTTCTTGTATGTCTTCAGCAATGTCTAGCCGTTAACAAAACATGTGTCTGCGTGAATCTGTAGAAGCTAACACTTCTTTGTTTCTTGTGTGTCTGTAGAAGCTAACACTTCTTTGTTTCTTGTGTGTCTGCAGAAGCTAACACTTCTTTGTTTCTTGTGTGTCTGCAGAAGCTAACACTTCTTTGTTTCTTGTGTGTCTGCAGAAGCTAACACTTCTTTGTTTCTTGTGTGTCTGCAGAAGTCCGGAGATTCAAAGCCGGGACGACTCTCAGTCCAGGGCCTAGCTCCATCTTGAGAGCCAACAACCAGAAAGTCCACGACATGAACAGCCTCCGACGTCAGCATCTGCCCCAGCATCATCAACAGTCATCGAACAAAGACACTGAAGACATTCCGGGATCCCCGACGCCCTTGTTATCAGCCACGGAACGTCAGCCGAGCCCACACTGCTACATCAGGCGCTCCTTCGACAAACTTCCGGCTCTAGGTCTAGGGTACCCTGCAGGAGCGGCCGGTCGCTCCTCCCCTTCGCCCTCTAGCCAGGGCGCCATCTACCACTCTCAGCCTCGACATAGCAGCGCACGGGCGGCGCTCGCCAGCAACGACCTCGAGGATCCGTACCGAGCAAAGAAAACGGAACCACCCCAGCAGCTGCTTCAGACTTTTTCATCTCCCTTTGCTACAGGGCTCCCTCAAAACAACACTCAGCCATCTTGGAAAAGATCCAAGGGTCTGGATACAAGCTGGCGGTCGAATACATCCAGTTACCATGACGACGACGACAACACGACTACTTCCGGTAGCTACACAGTCAGCCCAGACGATCTCAAGGAGGAAGTCTATAACCCGGATGTAATGGTTTGACCCCGGTCGTGAGCGACCTTGACATTTTGACATCATTTATTACGTGCGCCTGGTGATTTTAACAGTTGCGTGCCTCTGGACATAAATCAAGAAGATATGAATGTTTTATCATCTTCATTTCTGCATTTATAATATCTGCAATCTGTCTAGCAACTAGACAAAATATGCTTTATTTCACTTGGCGTTTGCCTATTTTTTTTTCTTATGAAAAACAAGACGGATAAAAAAAGATCACCATAAAACTTGTTTTCTCCAAAGGTTTCCTTCTTTCTTTGTCTCTGATGAACGCGGTCTGGTTAATTACATTTCCATCTGTTATTTCTTTTTTTTTTTTTTTTGTTTTTTTGTTTTGTTTTTCTTTAATGAGTGAAAATGTTCTGAGACTTTCTTTGTTTTGTTGATTTTTATTTAAAAAAAAAAAGCTTAAATATAACTTTATTCTAGTCACAAGAAGTGATATTTGGTCAGTGTGTACAAAAAAAGTTTATAGCAGGGCTGTCTTAAGACCACTGGGGGCCCCCAGGCAAGGTAATAATAAAATAAAATAAGATGGCCGGCGTACATGCACGTACAGCACGCCCGCCATATACTTTCATATACATAGATTTCCATGGGCTGGTTGGGCCCCCATGCACTTGGGGCCCCTGGGCAAAGTAATAATAAAATAAAATAACCCGTCTGCGTCCACGCACACACAACACACCGGCCATATACTTTCATATACATAGATTTCCATGGGCTGGTTGGGGCCCCGTGCGTTAAGACGGCCCTGGTTTATAGAGAACCATAATGCATATACGAATTATCATATTTGTTGCTTGTTTCTGTTTTCTTTTGTTTTAAATTCATGAACTGAAGATCAAGGTCTTAGAAGAAAATGTGGCTGAGAGAAATTATTCTGGGTCATGTATATGTGAGGACATCTTTTGAATGAGTTTTGTATCTTTTTAATATACTACGGAAATGTTTGTGGCTGTTGTGAATACAGTATGTCCCCCCCCCCCCCCATCAGCAGCAGATACTTTCCAGGCTCCACTCCCAGATTTAAGCATACATATCTATGATATAGTTTGTTTCCTTGTTTTAAGCGTAGATATTAAAATATAAACACAAATAATAAACAGTAAATACTTAAAAGAATACAGTAGTGTACTGTAGTAATTTTCTTTGTACTGTAGTAATTTTCTTTAATTTCTCATTTTTTGGATTACTAAATTTTTTCAAAGGGCAGGTAGCAGAAGTCACCAGGTAGCAGAAGTCGCGGTTGATGGAACAGAAGATACAACAAAACTGGGTGTAAAAAGGGGGAGGGGGGGAGACACTGAATACCTCTGTATGTGACTATAAAAACCAGGTTTATAATGACCTAGATTGGTAACTAGGTCAAGGTTGTCCTGGTGATTGATGAGCAGGTCACTAGTGTAGGATTTAGTCAACGATAGCCAGCCTGGTTTACTCACGAATGGTCAGAAAGTCATCGCATTTTCTTGTATCTGAGTACAAGGTAAAATTCCCCGTTTCCACGCTATTAACCCATATTGGGGAACACGGTGTTAGGCCCGTATTTTCCACGACCTTCGGCACATGAAAGTCTGATGTGGTCAGTATCGCGCCTGGCCGCTCTACCTTCCCAGATTTCTGTGGTACCCATTTTTTAGAGGCTGGGTGAACCCCGGGGCCTTTTTCAGTGTGCACTAGAAAAAACCCCACTGCTGGGACTGAACCCGGTACCACTGGATTAGCAAACCGAGCGCCTAACCACTCAGTTAACCAGGAGTAGCATTAAAACATTTTTTTTCTCACACAAATCCATAGATTTTGAACTTGGTTGTCGTAGATAATCCCTGGTTTCCGTTTGCTTGATCGTGTACATAAGTGGAGCTACTCCTTGTATAACCACGACTGCTTGATTTAGTTTTATGCTGTTAGAGCTGCAGTTCTGTCGGATTACGTTTTGCCTTGATGCGTTTTGGAAATGCTCTCTCTTGTTTACAAGTGGCCATGATGGTAATATTGACAGAGAAATGTAAGATAAATGGGTTTGAACCATATATTACGTTCACCCATGCCAGATAGTGCGAGTGAGAGAGAGAGAGTGTGTGTGTAAGAGGGAGGGGTGCGCCGAGATAAGTCGGAGATACGCTTTGGGTCAGCCTGCTGCAGCTATTTTTCATTATTAAGATAAAACACGTATACGACAGCTACTTTACGTGTTTAGATATGAGACCTTCTAGTAACTGACACGGGGTTCTCCATGAGAGATGATTATGCATTGACACGGATGGCGAATGATGTAAGGGGAGTAACTGGAAATATAGAAGCTTCTAGAGTAACCGGAGTGAGTGTTGTTTAAAGAGTGAATATGTTGGGGAGTTTAGATGGAAGTTCTGGAAGTAAGAAAATAGGTTATGAGCTAGGAGTGGACCAACACAAGCAGCACTATTTTTGGCACGTTTATACTACGGGCATGGATGAATGGTAGCAGATACAAAGGCTATGGATCTCAGCTGGCTACTGAAAAACCCAAAAAACAATGAGATAGTGATAACAAAAGGAGCACATTTTTCCTCCCAGCTCTATGCTATCAATGTCAAACATGGACACTAACAGCCAAGAACAAAGGAAAATCATTATGACAGAAATGAGATGTTTAAGGAGAACACTAAATGTGACAAGAAGAGACCAAATAAGAAATGACACCATCAGGGCAAAGGTTGGAGTAACACCAGTATTACACTATATCCAGAAACAGCAAGTCAAATGGTTTGGCCATGTTACACGGCTACCACCACTAAGACTTGTAGGTAACAGAGGAGAGGCTGCTCACACAGGAGATGGAGAGATGAAATTACAGAAGCATTAAATATCCCACTATATGACGCAAAAACTAAGCATAAATATGAAAATCAGGATATTTAAGAGTAATGTTCTAAGTGTACTACTCTATGGAAGTGAATGCTGGAAAATCACCAAAACCATAGAAAACAAGTTGAATTCTTTCCAGACTAAATGTTTACGAAGAATTAGAAAAATATTTTGGCCAAACACCATAAGAAATAACATCTTATTAGCAGAAATGCAGATGAGCCACTGACAGCAATTATTGAGGAAAGACGCTGGCGATGGTTGGGACATGTGCTCCGAATGACTGACAACTCACTACCAAAAATAGCACTAAGATGGACACCACAGGGGAGTAGAAGTAAGGGTAGACCAAAAGAGACATGGAGAAGAACAACAAAAAGGATGTTGAGCAATAGAGGGCTCACCTGGGCAAGAGCAGAAAAAAAGGCGAAGGACAGGCATTTGTGGAAAACCCTTGCGGAAGCCCCATGTGCCCTGGGCACTTAAGGTTCAGAGAGAGAGAGAGATATGAAGCAAATCATCGAGCCCTATCTTTCACTTATTTGACACCCCATCACTGAAAGAGGAAGCAGACAAGACAAGACAGTGGCCGAGACCACACCATACAAAGACAACATACAGATACTTGTGAACCGCTATCCACATCCCAGGGATATGAGAAAGGGTGCAAAATGAGTTGAAAAAATGTGCATGTTTGAAATAAAAGCCCATTGTATGAGTCTGATGAAGAAAAAAAACCAGACACTGGTTATGTACATATGTCAGCATTTTATATCTTGTGGTTTTGCCAGAGCATGATTGATTTTTCATGGTTTCTGTGAAAAAGATGTGTTTTTTCAGTTTTTGGACATGATTTTCATCACATTTACAGTCAGTCTGGAGTTATGTGCCCACAGAATGGACACGAAGATAGCCATTCCAAACCCGAGTGCAGTCACACACGAGATTATGCGTGATTTTGTTTGTCATCAGCCCTGTCTCTTTCTCTTGGTTGCATGCTGTCATCTATTGATATATTCATTAATAAATAATGTTTTCAATAAAGATTTTCACTTCTTTTCTTCCACTGAAGTGTGGCTGCTGAACCTGTGTGTGGTGTCATGTAGTGAGATGTGAGGTTGTGTGGTGTCATGTAGTGAGATGTGAGGTTGTGTGGTGTCATGTAGTGAGATGTGATGTCATGTGGCAAGATGTGAGGTTGTGTGGTGTCATGTAGTGAGATGTGAGGTTGTGTGGTGTCATGTGGCAAGATGTGAGGTTGTGTGGTGTCATGTAGTGAGATGTGAGGTTGTGTGGTGTCATGTAGTGAGATGTGAGGTTGTGTGGTCTCATGTAGTGAGATGTGAGGTTGTGTGGTGTCATGTAGTGAGATGTAAGGTTGTGTGGTGTCATGTAGTGAGATGTAAGGTTGTGTGGTGTCATGTAGTGAGATGTAAGGTTGTGTGGTGTCATGTAGTGAGATGTGAGGTTGTGTGGTGTCATGTAGTGAGATGTAAGGTTGTGTGGTGTCATGTAGTGAGATGTGAGGTTGTGTGGTGTCATGTAGTGAGATGTGAGGTTGTGTGGTGTCATGTAGTGAGATGTGAGGTTGTGTGGTGTCATGTAGTGAGATGTGATGTCATGTGGCAAGATGTGAGGTTGTGTGGTGTCATGTAGTGAGATGTGAGGTTGTGTGGTGTCATGTGGCAAGATGTGAGGTTGTGTGGTGTCATGTAGTGAGATGTGAGGTTGTGTGGTGTCATGTAGTGAGATGTGAGGTTGTGTGGTCTCATGTAGTGAGATGTGAGGTTGTGTGGTGTCATGTAGTGAGATGTAAGGTTGTGTGGTGTCATGTAGTGAGATGTAAGGTTGTGTGGTGTCATGTAGTGAGATGTAAGGTTGTGTGGTGTCATGTAGTGAGATGTGAGGTTGTGTGGTGTCATGTAGTGAGATGTAAGGTTGTGTGGTGTCATGTAGTGAGATGTGAGGTTGTGTGGTGTCATGTAGTGAGATGTGAGGTTGTGTGGTGTCATGTAGTGAAATGTGAGGTTGTGTGGCGTCATGTAGTGAGATGTGATGTCATGTGGTAAGATGTGATATTGTGTGGTGTCATGTAGTAAGATGTGATGATGTGTGGTGTCAGGAATGATCTGGGGACGGGAACTGCTGTCTTTGTCTTGGCGAGAACAACCTTGGTGTGGCAAGGACTGATGTATGGTTGACATGACTGAGACTGATGTATTGTTGACATGACTGTGAGACTGATGTATGGTTGACTGTGAGACTGATGTATGGTTGACTGTGAGATTGATGTATGGTTGACTGTGAGATTGATGTATGGTTGACATGACTGTGAGACTGATATTTGGTTGACTGTGAGATTGATGTATGGTTGACATGACTGTGAGACTGATGTATGGTTGACATGACTGTGAGACTGATGTATGGTTGACTGTGAGATTGATGTATGGTTGACATGACTGTGAGACTGATGTATGGTTGACTGTGAGATTGATGTATGGTTGACATGACTGTGAGATTGATGTATGGTTGACATGACTGTGAGACTGATGTATGGTTGACTGTGAGATTGATGTATGGTTGACATGACTGAGATGATGTATGGTTGACTGTGAGATTGATGTATGGTTGACATGACTGTGAGATTGATGTATGGTTGACTGTGAGATTGATGTATGGTTGACATGACTGTGAGACTGATGTATGGTTGACATGACTGAGACTGATGTATGGTTGACTGTGAGACTGATGTATGGTTGACATGACTGTGAGACTGATGTATGGTTGACATGACTGTGAGACTGATGTATGGTTGACTGTGAGATTGATGTATGGTTGACATGACTGTGAGACTGATGTATGGTTGACATGACTGTGAGACTGATGTATGGTTGACATGACTGTGAGATTGATGTATGGTTGACATGACTGTGAGATTGATGTATGGTTGACATGACTGTGAGACTGATGTATGGTTGACTGTGAGATTAATGTATGGTTGACTGTGAGACTGAATGTATGGAGTGAAGAATCTGGTGAGTGCTGTGAAGAGTTTGGTGAGTGCTGTGAAGAGTCTCACAAGACTCCTTGTTACATGGTGCACATTCACATAATTTCTGACCGAGGACACAAGACTACTTGTCACATTGTTACATGGTGCACACTCACATAATTTCTGACCAAGGACACAAGACTACTTGTTACATGGTGCACACTCACATAATTTCTGACCGAAGACACAAGACTACTTGTCACATTGTTACATGGTACACACTCACATAATTTCTGACCGAGAACACAAGACTACTTGTCACATTGTTACATGGTGCACACTCACGTAATTTCTGACCAAGGACACAAGACTACTTGTAACATTGTTACATGGTGCACACTCACGTAATTTCTGACCAAGGACACAAGACTACTTGTAACATTGTTACATGGTGCACACTCACGTAATTTCTGACCAAGGACACAAGACTACTTGTAACATTGTTACATGGTGCACACTCACGTAATTTCTGACCAAGGACACAAGACTACTTGTAACATTGTTACATGGGGCACACTCACGTAATTTCTGACCAAGGACACAAGACTACTTGTAACATTGTTACATGGTGCACACTCACGTAATTTCTGACCGAGGACACAAGACTACTTGTCACATTGTTACATGGTGCACACTCACATAATTTCTGACCAAGGACACAAGACTACTTGTCACATTGTTACATGGCGCACACTCACATAATTTCTGACCAAGGACACAAGACTACTTGTCACATTGTTACATGGTGCACACTCACATAATTTCTGACTAAGGACAGAAACTTCTCCACATCAGAGACTTTGTGCCTTCACACACAACTCAACACTGAATTTTGTTTAACACTGAAACTGACAAAAAGGCCCCCTGATCTGCCAAGTCTCTAAAAAATGGGCACCAGAGAAATCTGGAAAGGTAAATGGGGCCAGGCATGATACTGACCACATCACACTTTCATGTGTTGAAGGTCTTGGAAATACGGGCATAACACCATATCCCCAGAATGCCTTAATGGCATGGAAACTTTTACAAAAAATAAACTGTTTTTAGTTTTCTGTAAAATCCTCCAAAGAAATATGTGTGATTAGTTTTTCAAGAACAAAATTTTCACAATCTACAAAAGTTAGTACTGCGATCCTATAAAGGTCAGTGCATGATAGCACTTGCAAGATTCTCCACTGCCACAGCAAGAAAGACAACTGAAAAAAAAACAGCAGAAAATGTGATTTGACTAGGACCACGGATTGGTTAGTTCCCCTTACACGTGACGTGTACATGGTTAACATGGGATGACATGGGTACGGAAATGTGTGTGTACACAAATCTACTACCAAAAGGCACTCTTAAAATCTAATGAAATTTTCAGAAAATAAACAAGTTTATGCATCTCAAACTGATGACTGAATATATGAACTGATGGACAGAGTTTGTACAATGACTGATGACTGAATATATGAACTGATGAACAGAGTTTGTACAATGAGATACTTGCACTGATAGACAGACAGAACTAACATAAAAATGTGTACCAACAGAAACTGTTTAATATATTAAAATATCAGCTGCCAGATTTGGATGAGCTCTATCTGCATCCATATATAGCCGCAAGTTCTCTGGCAAAACGGGGAATGGGAAATCCCATCACATTGAAGAAATCACCATGGATTTTCTCCACCAATGTTCCACCAATGAGCTGAATACCGTAGGCGCCAGCTTTATCCCTGTAACACAAACCAGGATTTAGTTACAACAAAACTGGAGTGGTTCTAAACATGTTCAAGAAAGACACACAACTCTAAGGGAAAAAATATATGTGTACATAACACAAAGTGAGTAATGTGACAAAGTCTTCTGTAGTGAAATGAAATGATCAAATGAAGAAAAATATGTTATATCAGTGACTAGGAGACCACAAAGGCACCTCATTCTCATAGCCCCAGACAAGTGAAGATTCTACAACTGAATCAGTTTGGCTCTATGTGTCCAATGAGATAGTACATAAAAACACTGTAACCATCATAAATGATGGGAACAGACATGAAAATCTGGCTTTTACCGGATTAATCACTTTTCCCAATTAAAATCCCCCCCCCCCACCTCCCAAAAACAATAATGTCAGAAGTCAGGCAGTTTTGTATCAGACTGACCCCCTGGGAACACACTTATCTTAATATAGTCTTTGTGAGACAGGGAACATAGATCTGTGTGCTTAAAAACTCTGACCTACTTCTGTAGCCCAGAAACCTGTAGCAATCAACACTAACTGTAATTGATATTTTTGTAAAATATAATGTCAGGTTGGTGGACAGATGGGGACATGGAGATCGCTGGCGAGCATGACGAAAATCTGGTGTGAAACCAATGAATCCAGGACATGACACGCCTATGGGTCTTTACAACAAAAGCTATCAGAATGATGTAAACAAAACATAGCTGAGACTATAAGTGGAAGGGAATGGATATCGTTGAGGCACTCATCAGATTCCTCATCCCAAAGTTGGAGTGTTTCTGTGGAATCCTGTGACACATTTTTGACATTTGCTCATTATGATTAACATCTCCCCGTCAGCTTTGACTAAACTTAAGGCACAAGGCCACTTGGTCAGTCACGGACTGAGGGTGTGGGACTGAATGCTGCTTCTCACCGGCCGGCTCTAACACCAGAGTTCTCACCGGCGCCATGTTGAGACAAGACCGAGCACCTACGCCATGTTGAGACAAGACCGAGCACCTACGCCATGTTGAGACAAGACCGAGCACCTACGCCATGTTGAGACAAGACCGAGCACCTACGCCATGTTGAGACAAGACCGAGCACCTACGCCATGTTGAGACAAGACGAGCACCTACGCCATGTTGAGACAAGACCGAGCACCTACGCCATGTTGAGACAAGACGAGCACCTACGCCATGTTGAAATGAGACTGTAGTACCTACGCCATGTTGAGACAAGACCGAGCACCTACGCCATGGTGAAATGAGACTGTAGTACTTACGCCATGTTGAGACAAGACCGAGCACCTACGCCATGTTGAGACAAGACCGAGCACCTACGCCATGGTGAAATGAGACTGTAGTACCTACGCCATGTTGAGACAAGACCGAGCACCTACGCCATGTTGAGACAAGACCGAGCACCTATGCCATGATGAAATGAGACTGTAGTACCTACGCCATGTTGAGACAAGACCGAGCACCTACGCCATGTTGAGACAAGACCGAGCACCTACGCCATGTTGAGACAAGACCGAGCACCTACGCCATGTTGAGACAAGACCGAGCACCTACGCCATGTTGAGACAAGACCGAGCACCTACGCCATGTTGAGACAAGACCGAGCACCTACGCCATGTTGAGAAAAGACCGAGCACCTTCGCCATGGTGAAATGAGACTGTAGTACCTACGCCATGTTGAGACGAGACCGGAGCACCTACGCCATGTTGAAACAAAACTGTAGGACCTATGCCATGTTGAGACAAGACCGAAGCACCTACGCCATGTTGAAACAAGACTGTAGTACCTACGCCATGTTGAGACAAGACCAGAGCACCTATGCCATGCTGAAACGAGACTGTAGTACCTACGCCATGTTGAGACAAGACCGGAGCACCTACGCCATGTTGAAATAAAACTGTAGTACCTATGCCATGTTGAGACTAGACTGGAGCACCTACACCATGTTGAGAAGAGACCGGAGCACCTACGTCATGTTGTGATGAGATCAGAGCACCTACGCTATGCTGAGATGAGACCGGAGCACCTACGCCATACTGAGACTAGACTGGAGAACCTACGTCATGTTGAGATGAGATAAACAGTGTCTCATGTGTCTGGAGAAACATCTAAGTTAAAGCTGGCTTACTCTGGTTGTCCAGTGAGAATGTTATTTTAGCTGTCTGGATGTCCAGTGAGAATGTTATTTTAGCTGTCTGGATGTCCAGTGAGAATGTTATTTTAGCTGTCTGGATGTCCAGTGAGAATGTTATTTTAGCTGTCTGGTTGTCCAGTGAGAATGTTGTGTTATTTTAGTTGTCTAGTGAGAATGTTGTGTTATTTTAGTTGTCCAGTGAGAATGTTGTGTTATTTTAGTTGTCTAGTGAGAATGTTGTGTTATTTTAGTTGTCCAGTGAGAATGTTGTGTTATTTTAGTTGTCCTGTGAGAATGTTGTGTTATTTTAGTTGTCCAGTGAGAATGTTGTGTTATTTTAGTTGTCTAGTGAGAATGTTCGGCGAGTCTTTCAACCTCATCAAAGGATTTTATGTCTGTTAATTTGGCCTCTCTTTCAGGAAAAATTGGCGAACTACTTTGCGAGCCCTATGTGACGTTTAACGGCACGGGAAGGATGTAAGATAACGTTGTGTTATTTTAGTGGTTTCTTGCATAGGTATGTAGCGTATTGCAAGTGTGATAAAAATGTAGTTTGTGAGTTTTCAATTCTTATGGCTGTGGCATTAGAATTAGATTTAATGTAGCTGTCCAGAATTACATTCCTTATGTTGTGCTGAATATTATGATATGTTTCTTGCCATGTGTGTGCCACTATCTTCATCATCATCCTGTTCCACATAACAAACCTATATGTCATGAAGGCCTTGTCTCATGCTGCTATTGTGCAACTTCGTGATAAGAGTTCCTGGGTCTGTTTTTGCCTGAACTGTGAATAATGCATCGGGCATACTGAAATGTATAAAGTTTATAGATTTTGGTATCACAGCTTTACTGCAGTGCTTCGTGTATAGTTATATACTTATACACTAATTATTGTGTGTTACAGGCATACTGAATAGTGTTTGTTCTATCGTTATACTTGTGTATTTTGCTGTGGGAGGTACATGGCTACTGCTCAAGTTATCTGTCAATATTTTGACGCAGTTCACTAATGTTCACTTACACAAACCATATGTGAATATACTGTGTGTACGCGCACTGAAAGACTGGTACGTTATACTGAAATGTGGGTGCCATAATACTAAAACAGCATGCCAACCTTCCCTTGTATTCTAACTCTGTAACACAGTGAAGTCCACCAGATCTACAAAATGATCACCATGAAAGTTGCAGTACAATAAACTTACAAAATGATCACCATGAAAGCTGCAGTACAATAAACTTACAAAATGATCACTGTGAAAGTTGCAGTACAATAAACTTACAAAATGATCACTGTGAAAGTTGCAGTACAATAAACTTACAAAATGATCACCATGAAAGCTGCAGTACAATAAACTTACAAAATGATCACCATGAAAGTTGCAGAACAATAAACTTACAAAATGATCACCATGAAAGTTGCAGTACAATAAACTTACAAAATGATCACCATGAAAGTTGCAGTACAATAAACTTACAAAATGATCACCATGAAAGTTGCAGTACAATAAACTTACAAAATGATCACCATGAAAGTTGCAGTACAATAAACTTACAAAATGATCACCATGAAAGTTGCAGTACAATAAACTTACAAAATGATCACCATGAAAGTTGCAGTACAATAAACTTACAAAATGATCACCATGAAAGTTGCAGTACAATAAACTTACAAAATGATCACCATGAAAGTTGCAGTACAATAAACTTACAAAATGATCACCATGAAAGTTGCAGTACAATAAACTTACAAAATGATCATACTGGGTCACATTTAATTTTCTCTCATTTCAAAGGGATATCATTAACACTTTGTGGACCACAGTTATTTACCCTAAAAAACCCCCAGTTCCCAGCCATTTTTCTGAAAAATGAACCTTTTTGAGTGGACTTAGAAAAACATGCATATCTCTACTCACCATTGAGATAAATTAATCCAGGTTGGTAGACAGATTCCCAAAACCCTCTAATACTTCTTGAGTGTGTGATATCTTGTGAAACAATTATCTGGATGCAGTGAGACTTGACAACTTTTACAAATAAATCTTGTTTCACTTCTTTTCCCATTGACTGAGCACTCTCTGCACTTCCTACATGGTGGTTTTTTAGTGCCTTGACCCTCAAGCTTCACCAGGACATGATCCTTTACTATTCCAGATAATCTTCCTGGAGGATCCTTGCTTGGGGGTCTCAAGCTTCACCAGGACATGATCCTTTACTATTCCAGATAATCTTCCTGGAGGATCCTTGCTTGGGGGTCTCAAGCTTCACCAGGACATGATCCTTTACTATTCCAGATAATCTTCCTGGAGGATCCTTGCTTGGGGGCCTCAAGCTCCACCAGGACATGATCCTTTACTATTCCAGATAATCTTCCTGGAGGATCCTTGCTTGGGGGTCTCAAGCTTCACCAGGACATGATCCTTTACTATCCCAGATAATCTTCCTGGAGGATCCTTGCTTGGAGCCCTTTTGAGCTGTTTGGTAGGGGGTTCATTCTCATCACCTGCTTCCAAGATTTCTTGAACAGTAGAACTGGTTTCAGAGAGCCAGAATCTTGCCACTTCAACCAAATGCAAAACTGATGTGATAGAATCCTACTTTTTTGTTCCATTTCACTGTCTTCCTCAAGTTGTTGCAGTATGAAAGATACTGATCAGCCCTGTCTACTCCTTTCATGTGCATGTTGTAACCAACAATGCAAATTGGTTTCATTTTTGGCTGTCCAGTTTTTCTATCAGTTTTCCCTGTGCATTGTTGATATCATGCGGACAACTCTTTCCTCTTTTCAGACCTGAAGAAGTGTTTGGTCTTTCTGACAAAATGTGCTTTCACTTTTCTTTATTCCTTTGGAAGCAGCTTTCAAACTTTTTGGCAGTCTTCTGTTTTCCCTAATTGTTCCACGGACTCTGGTTTTGTTTTGCAGCAGAGCTTCAGCCACTGACACACTGTTGTAATAGTTGTCTTGATATACATGGTGCCACATTCCAAGATAGGGGCTCAGAACTGAGAGGACTGTTTCTTCTAGCTTCTTTCCTTCTCCTGTATATATTTCCATGTTTAGTATGTAGCCTGTGTCACTCTCACACACCAGTCTCACAAGGATCCCATACTTTGTTAACTTTGAAGGACTATGTGTTCTAAATTTCAGTCTTCCTCTTCAAGGATTCAATCCTTCGTCAAGCGAAAGCTGCTGTTTTGGTTTATACAACTCTTGAAATTTAGGCAAAAAATAATCCAGCAGAGGTTTTATTTTGCTAATTCTACTTGTTTCTGGAAGTGTCTGAGTGCTGTCAGAGAAATGCAGAAGTATCAGAAGATGCTCAAATTTAGCTCTGCTCATTGTTTTTGAAAATATTGGTGTTTCCAGAAGAGGGTCTGTTGTCCAGTAATCTTTCCAGTGTGGCTTCCTAGTCTGGCCTATCAAAATGATCAATCCAAAGAATTTGTTCATGTCTGAATGTGTTATATTTTCAGACAAAAAGGCATTAGATTTGTTCATATGTTGGGTCTGTGCAAAGTATAAATTTTCATGATGATAACAGATAACAGTTTAAAAAAATCATTGCCAAACACTGTACTGAAAATTTCCTCTATGCTGTCTGGTTTGTTTACATTCACTGAAACACCAGTATAAATTTTTCAAGAACTGGTGTAGAATCAATGTTACTCCACACACCTATATCACTGCTAACTATATTACATGAAAAATGTGAAATACTTACTGTTGAAGCAGCATATCCTGACATTGAATCACAATCACACTGTCACTTGAATTTTCAGTTCTGACACAGCAACGCTGTGCCTAGTTATCGTATTTTTAATCTGATCGCCGTCACAGAAATCACTTTGAAACACATCAATTTCATTACCAGAATCATTAAATAATGATTTTTAGTTATCACTGGGGTAGTCTGACAAAAAAATCAGAGCATAATTCAATGTAAATCGCAGTGTCATTGAGAGAAGCATGCTCCACCACTTCCACAAAATGTCGACTTGGTGAGATCTCGTAAACGCATGTTCTTGACAGCTAAAACTGCGAGATTTCTATTGTTTTTGAAAATATTGGTGTTTCCAGAAGAGGGTCTGTTGCCAGCACTCTTTCCAGCTGGCTTCCTAGTCTGGCCCATCAAAATGATCAGTCCAAAGAATCTGTTCATGTCTGAATGTGTTATATTTTCAGACAAAATGGCAGTAGGTTTGTTCATATGTTGGGTCTGTGCAAAGTATACATTTTCATGATGATAACAGATAACAGTTTTAAAAAATCATTGCCAAACATTGCACTGAAAATTTCCTCTATGCTGTCTGGTTTGTTTACATTCACTGAAACACCAGTATAAATTTTTCAAGAACTGGTGTAGAATCAATGTTACTCCACACACCTATATCACTGCTAACTATATTACATGAAAAATGTGAAATACTTACTGTTGAAGCAGCATATCCTGACATTGAATCACAATCACACTGTCACTTGAATTTTCAGTTCTGACACAGCAACGCTGTGCCTAGTTATCGTATTTTTAATCTGATCGCCGTCACAGAAATCACTTTGAAACACATCAATTTCATTACCAGAATCATTAAATAATGATTTTTAGTTATCACTGGGGTAGTCTGACAAAAAAATCAGAGCATAATTCAATGTAAATCGCAGTGTCATTGAGAGAATGTCGACTTGGTGAGATCTCGTAAACGCATGTTCTTGACAGCTAAAACTGCGAGATTTCTATTTTTTTTTAAAGTTACGAAGATCGAAAATGATATTTTATTATTTTAACTTTGTAGTAAAAATACAGACAACCAAAAATTACTTTAAATAACAAGCTAGAAACAGTTTAAATAAGACGACCATTGAAAACGGCAAATCTGCCTTTCAGCCAACAACCCATGGAAACCGGAAAACGGATTTTCCTGTCTTTGGGCCGGGAAGTGTTAAGAGACAGAAGAATTTGAAAGTCCTATAAACTCACATTGGTTCTCCTGTTGCAATGTATGACTGAATGACTTCCTGGCTCATCTGTTGCATAAACACTTCCGTACTTTCCACAAATCCTGTGTACCGATAGCTGCCATTCAACACCTCCTTACCCGTTGGTATAACTGACGAAAAGATTCAGGATAAAGTAAATATCTTTCACAAAGCTCAGGTACACACTAATGAATCCAACATCAATAATAAAAATGGCAAGTTTCTGTCAAAGCTACCACCTCACTTCTTCAAATTCAGATCTAGAACTGTTTATACACAGGATAAGGTGAAAACCTCACACAACAGGGATCTGAAAAGTGTTTGCAGGTTAAAGGCAAACATTTTGAGCACAAGCATCTAAGATATAAACAACTTATATCTATATAAATTAACCAAACAAGCATCTAAGATATAAACAACTTATACCTATATAAAATAACCAAACATCATCTAAGATATAAACAACTTATATCTATATAAATAACTAAACAACATCTAAGATATAAAAAAATAACCTATATCTATATAAAATAAATTAAAAATCAAATCAAATAAATAAAATACACATTTTCAATGTCAAAACATAGTCTTTATGCTTTATATACTATCTGGGCCACTGATTACATATCCCTATGGCGGATAACAATTGCCTCCCCTTGTACTTCTCCACTAACACTTTATGTCTAACTATTGCTCAGCAACATTACTTGCAGCTCTCCACCAACACTTTATGTCTAACTACTGCTCAGCAACATTACTTGCAGCTCTCCACCAACACTTTATGTCTAACTACTGCACAGTAACATTACTTGCAACTCACCACCACTTTATGTCTAACTACTGCTCAGCAACATTACTTGCAGCCCTCCACCAACACTTTATGTCTAACTACTGCACAGTAACATTACTTGCAACTCACCACCACTTTATGTCTAACTACTGCTCAGCAACATTACTTGCAGCTCTCTACCAACACTTTATGTCTAACTACTGCTCAGCAATATTACTTGCAGCTCTCTACCAACACTTTATGTCTAACTACTGCTCAGCAACATAACTTGCAGCTCTCCACCAACACTTTATGTCTAACTACTGCTCAGCAACATAACCTGCAGCTCTCCACCAACACTTTATGTCTAACTACTGCTCAGCAACATTACTTGCAGCTCTCTACCAACACTTACCTGCAGAATGTGCTGGTACAAATATAACAACACCAGTAAACACAGTGTGTGATCTGCCACTCAAACTGTAACAGAAAATATGGGAAATAATCAGTTCCAAAACTCATATGCTCCAGTTTCAAGCAGACAAGTTAATATGAACGAGTAATTTCTGTCTTGCATATTCTGAATTTCTGTCTTGAGTACTCTGATCTAGTTATCCACAGTGATTGATTCAAAGTTCAGAGTCAGAGGATAAAAGAAATAGAGGCACCTTAAAAGCAATTTTGTGTGGGATAAAAAGACATTATTATTTATAAACGAGGCAGAATAAAAGTTGGACAGTGGGAAAATGGAAAAACTGAGGAGTTTGGAGTCTAAGATTTGACAAACCAACTCCACATTTCTGGAATTATGAAACCTCTCAGACAGGATACATAGTTTCTGAAAAAAGTGTCCAATTTATGAACATTTATTTTTTTAACATGTTCATGTGATACGAACTTGAGAAGTCTTATATTCTCAGCACTGAATTTTAAATGACAGCCTGTATTCTGTTCATGTTGTGGCACTTGCACACAAAGTGCACTCTGGTGTGCACCTTAGTTTTATAGAGAGATATTCTCCATTGCTATGGGTCTTCATTATTAGTACCAGTTTTTAACAGCTGGGCTGTCTAACCTATCTGCTGTTGGGATAACCTATCCAACCCATAACTTCACATAAGAAGTAGTTCACTACTGACTGCACTACAACAATGTCCTATGAATGGGCTAGCTTTACAATACTAAAAAGACTATCAATGGAAATCAACATTTTAAAATCATCAGATTCACTGGTAAACTAATTAAACAGATTGTTTGTCACATTGTTGATAGTTTGGTAGATTAATTTGAATCATTCAGATTGATTATATGGATAGTTAGTTTACTCACTGCTTCTGTGGTATATTGATTAACTGGATGGTTGGTTGGTAAACTGAATAGTAAGATGGTTGGTTGGGTGGTTGACTGACAACTTGATTGGTTATCAAGTCAAACTTGAGCTCACGACAGCTGATGCTTGTAGAGAAGATTCTGAACATGGACATGAGACTGGACAGTAAATGTCACTGTAAGCCAGTTTACATCTCAGAGCAGACTCGTGAAATAAGTTCCACCATCACGAAGATTTTGTAGATTCCGTCTCCAAGGGCAAGGATGAAAGTGTCCAGGGAGTTGGGACAGTTTCCTGACCGGCAGCTTTTACCAGCCGGTCCTGTATGACGGTGAAATATCTCCAAAACATTAATCTCTGCTCTCATCATCACTTCTTTTTGTCACAATACGTCACATAAGTGCCATATCTTCATTAATCATTCTTATGTCAATTAATTAAAAACAAAATGTAACCTTACAGGGACAAAATTCTAACACCATCATCTTTGTCCAGAGGTTTTTCAAAAATCTGGTCATCCTGTGATACAACAGTATCAGCACCAATCAAAAGGTCCGGAACAGACTATGCAGGAAAAGAAAAAAGCGTAACCATTTATGTTGTATATGTAAGTAAGATATGGTAATTGTGAAGAATAAAAGCGAAGGACTAAGATAAAAGTCAAGTACAATGTAATCATGAATGTAAGAGAGGTTGATAAGTTGCTTCTTGACTTAACTCCAGCTGTTTGCTGCTCACCACTGTAAAGGAGAACTTAAAAAAAAAATAAATAAAATAACAGGCACTGAAGCACAAGGATGTGGCTTTTTGTAAGTCCTGGAGTGTACTCAGGCAGCAGATTTCTCAGCAGGCTCCGACCCCAGTTGAAAGACACTGATTCCTGAAACAGCTGACCAGACTGGTCTAGCACAAGAGCCTGTTTCAAGGGTCACCACTGGATCTAAGGTCAGTTATGGTTCTTTTGGCCCTGATAACTAGGTTTTCAGGTAAGGGAAGGTGGAAGATAAAACAACAAAAACTGTTCCACAGAAAATTTAAATCAGTGGTTCTCAAAATGAAAGTTGGGATGGTTCAAGGCCAGCGAGATAAACAAATGTAGCAAGCGCTTTCAGAACCTTTCAAATGAAAAAAGTTTTTGAGGACACTGGGGATGTTGCCTGAGAAGCTGTGGATGGCAGCCTGGGAAGCTAGGGATGGCAGCCTAGGAAACTGGGGATGATGCCTGAGAAGCTGGGGATGCTGCCTGGGAAACTGGGGATGTTGCCTGGGAAGCTGGGGATGTTGTCTGAGAAGCTGGGGATGTTGCCTGAGAAGCTGGGGATGTTGCCTGAGAAGCTGGGGATGCTGCCTGAGAAGCTGGGGATGCTGCCTGAGAAGCTGGGGATGCTGCCTGGGAAGCTGGGGATGTTGCCTGAGAAGCTGGGGATGGCTGCCTGGGAAACTGGGGATGTTGCCTGGGAAGCTGGGGATGTTGTCTGAGAAGCTGGGGATGTTGCCTGAGAAGCTGGGGATGTTGCCTGAGAAGCTGGGGATGCTGCCTGAGAAGCTGGGGATGCTGCCTGAGAAGCTGGGGATGCTGCCTGGGAAGCTGGGGATGTTGCCTGAGAAGCTGGGGATGGCTGCCTGGGAAGCTGGGGATGCTGCCTGGGAAGCTGGGGATGCTGCCTGAGAAGCTGGGGATGCTGCCTGGGAAGCTGGGGATGTTGCCTGAGAAGCTGGGGATGCTGCCTGGGAAGCTGGGGATGTTGCCTGAGAAGCTGGGGATGTTGCCTGAGAAGCTGGGGATGTTGCCTGAGAAGCTGGGGATGTTGCCTGAGAAGCTGGGGATGCTGCCTGAGAAGCTGGGGATGTTGTCTCAGAAGCTGGGGATGCTGCCTGGGAAGCTGGGGATGGCAGCCTGAGAAAGTTCTAGAACCACCGTTTTAAATTAGATGACAAGAAATGACAACTGCAACTGTTTGAAAAAAAAAAAATAAACAAAAAAACAACAAAATGGGGTAAGCCAACATGAGGAGATTTTCTTGCCTTATCTCCCTCTGCCTTAGATCTGTGGAGCACAATTTTCTGACAAACTTTCTCCACTGACACCTCAGTTCAGTCCAAACATTCTTTGCCATCCTTTAGCTTTTCTAAATGGCTTCTCTAAAACTTTCCTGTATCCATTTTATTTGGAAGATTCCCATAACTAAGCAGGAGTGACTTACCTACTGTGCCTCACCGTGTCCCAGATACTACCACCTGCTTCTCCTGATATCGCCGCTGCTGCTTCACCTTGGTTGACTCACACACTTCTCCTGATATCGCTGCTGCTACTGTTGCTTCATCTTGGCTGACTCACACTGCAGACGTAACCTGACTTTTGGGTTTTATGGCTTTTCACATTCTTTCCCTTGTGCCAAGCAGCAGAGCACGTAGGTCCTTTTTTAGTTCTTCTACGTCGCCATACATTACGTCTGTGATGATGGTGGCACGGCTGTTTCTGAAGATTTTTCAGTGCATTACAGTCCAGTAGGTAGTGTTTCAGTTTTTTTTTCTTGTCTACTGCAGCGCACGCAGTATGTTGTCACTCTGTGATAGCGTCTACTAAGAGTGATATGTCCAGTTCAAAGACTGAAGATTTTACACTTGCCTCTAAGACTTACGTTGCTGCTGAGGCCTCTAGATTATGTAGACATAAATAAGTACACACACTCACATGACATTTCACATCTGGACAACAACAACAAAAATAGAAAACTTAGGACACTTTGACGTACCCCACTGGCTCGTAATCTTTCTGCCACCTCCAGCGTTTTCAACCTGGCAGTTTCTAGGACATACTCGGGTGGAGGATACTTTCCTTTATCCAAATTTTCCTCAAAGGTGGATGAAATAACCTCAAATTTCAGTCCCTGAAATTACAAATTAATGAAAAATAATGACAAGTACTAAGAAATCTAGCAGCCAGCAACTGGTTACATAACAAGCATAAATGTATAATATATGATGGAGTTAGTTTACAACAGTTTATTTATCATTTACAACAGTGGTTATATGCCCAGTGACTTGCTTAAATCCACGTTTATAGCACTACCAAAGAAACCAGGTGCAAAGGAATGTGATGACCACCGGACTATCAGCCTCTCATGTCACATAATGAAGCTAATTCTGAGAATCATTATGAGAAGAACAAGGAAAAAGATAAAAATGGAAATAGCAGATGAACAGTTTGGATTTGCTGAAGGAAAGGGAACACACAATGCCATTTATGCTTTACGAACACTAACAGAAAGAGCTTTGGAAGTACAGAAAGATCTCTACTTATGCTTCATTGATTACACTAAGGCATTTGACAAGGTGAAACATAATGAAATTATTAAAATGCTTGAAGACATCAATATAAACGGCAAAGACCTGAGGATTGTAAAACATCCATACTGGCAGCAAGAATTCGAGTTGAAAATAGAACTGGAAAATATCGACCTATAAAACAAGGGGTGCGACAAGGATGTGTACTATCTCCAGACCTTTTTTCTCTGTACAGTGAGAATATTCTAAGAACGATCATCACAGAACCAGGCATAAAAATTGAAGGATACAATATTAACAACCATCTGTATGCTGACGACACAGTACTGATAGCTGAGAACCAACAAGACCTGCAAAATCTCTTGGATAAAGTTGCCAAGAAAGTGAACAGAAAGGCCCCACTTTGAACATTAAAAAGACAGAGACTATGGTTATATCTACGAAACAGAATCCACCAACATGCAGTATAAAAAAAACAGAACTATTCTAAAGCAGGTGCAGAAATTCAAATACCTTGGAGCAGTAATAACTTCAGATGGGAAATCTTATCTTATATCTTATATCCTTCCCGTGCCGTTAAACATCATACAGGGCTCGCAAAGTAGTTCGCCAATTTTTCCTGTCTTCAGCGAGGCTTTCAACCTCATCAAAGGATTTTATGCCTGTTAATTTGGCCTCTCTTAATAATGTCCTCTTCAGAGTTTCACGCGGTCTGCCTCTTTTTCTTCAGCCTGTTGTGTTCCACTTAATAGCTTGTTTTGGGATTCTCTGATCATTTCTTCTCATCAAGTGACCAACATATGTCCATCTCCTTTTCCTGATCACCCATAAGACTGGTTGTTGTTCAGTCATCTGTCTTATCAATAAAATAATAACTTCAGATGGGAAATGCAGAACAGAAATTAGGAACAGAACAGGCCAAGCAAAGACTGCATTTCAAAGAATGAGAAACATATTATCCAACACATCCTTATCAATGAATGTTAGAAAACGAGTCCTAAAATGCTATATTGAACCTATCTTGTTATATGGAAGTGAATCATGGACAATAGGCAGGTCTGCACAAAAATCATTGGAAGCAGCAGAAATGTGGTTTATTAGAAGAATGTTGCGAATCCCCTGGACAGCAAAAATAACTAATGAAGAATGTATGAGAAGAGCTGGAGAGACAAAAAATCTTGTCAAAAAGATAAGAGAGAGACAATGTACTTTCATAGGACATGCAATGAAAAGAGGGGACATTGAAAATATTATAACAACAGGAAAAATATAAGGAAGAAGATCAAGAGGAAGACCAAGAGAAATGATACTGGACAGTCTGATGGGATGGTGTGAGAGGAGATCACCAACTGAGGTGATGGCCTGAATGAAAGATCGTGTACTCTAGAAAAGCATAATAGCCAACGCCAGTCGGCATGGCACCTGATGATGATGATGATGAGTCAGTGGTGGTTAGAGAAAAACTAAACATGTCTGACTTCACATATTGACTTTATATCCTTACTGATCACGGACAACAGCTCTTGACAAGTGAAACTATTATTAGGTTTGCAAACAAGTACTAGCTAAGACCCTATCCTACCTCCTCAATGTGGTCCTATAAGCAGGCTGTTGCATTACTTTAGCACAGCAAGTAACATGATGAAGCCTGTATGTTAAGACTGCCACGCAATTAGTTGCAGAGAATACAGTCTTACAGTAACAGAGATATCAAATAAGATAAGAATAATCTGATCATCACTTCAAAAAAAAAAATCAACAACAATAAAAACTGTTTTCTGCATAATGCTTCAATAACAAAAATAAGACATGAACTAAAAAAATAACCACATCTAAACAGAAGGAAAAAAATTGACAAAATAAAAGTATTCATTCATTCATTTGCATGTCCCTTGCGGAACTTTGCCTCCCAAACAGCACTCCTGTAGGCCTCTCGGTTGTGAGCAAGATGGCCTGCTGCTGCTGCGTCCATTTGCAGATCATCAACGATTTCTTGCAGCCATCTTCGTTTTGGTCTTCCTCTTTTTCTTTTTCCCATTATGTATCCTTCCAATATGGTCTTCTCTAAATTAATAAAAGCATATTAGACTGAAATGTCACAAAATATCACACTGGACAATGCATGTGGGGGATGATAAATAAGAGACCAAAAGGAAGAACAAGTTTGTGGAAAGAATAGTAAAGTACTAGGAATAAATTGTTAGAGAACTGGGAATAAATCATCAACTTACTAGGAATGTATGTTCACAACAAAGGAATAAATCATCAACTTACTAGGAATGTATGCTCACAACAAAGGAATAAATCATCAACTTACTAGGAACGTATGCTCACAACAAAGGAATAAATCATCAACTTACTAGGAACGTATGCTCACAACAAAGGAATAAATCATCAACTTACTAGGAACGTATGCTCACAACAAAGGAATAAATGATCAACTTACTAGGAACGTATGCTCACAACAAAGGAATAAATCATCAACTTACTAGGAATGTATGCTCACAACAAAGGAATAAATCATCAACTTACTAGGAACGTATGCTCACAACAAAGTAATAAATGCGTGAAAGTCAAAGATCTCACTGGAGATGCTTGAATGTCTACTTGTAAAAGATGGTATAAAGCACTGCAAATAAATGGCTAAAGTACCAAGAACAACTGGTTTAATTATAAAGGATTAAACAAAATGCCAGGAACAAATGATATAGTTATAAATGATGATATGAATCATATAAAAAGATCTAATAACATTATACAAAGTACTGAGAATAAATAATCTATAAAAGATGATATAATGCACTAAGAATAAATGATCCAACTATAAATGAAGCTACTCACTATATTCTCCAAAAGCTGCTTCCTCCTGGGTGAACTGCTGGCTAGAACATTCCTCTGAGCGTTCAGGATGTGAATTATGGGCTGTAACATGATGATAGTGCTTCAGGTTTGTTCAGTGCAGTCTCACCTTCTTCAATGGTTCAGTGATCATAAATCTTCAAGACAGATCTGATATGATAATAGCAATAAAAGCATCACTTTCACAAGTCATGACCTGTATCATTACTTTGTGTACATCTTGTAGCTCAGCTAAGAAAGCAAAGATGTGTGTCACAGAGTGATGGGCACGGTAACTAGGGGCAGCACATCTGAGCTGAAAAAGGCTTCATCTACCTCTTCATTGTGGGCTAATGTGGTCCTACGGCTTAGCCTCCTCCAGCCTTGTTATCTAGGTAGGGCCCCTAAGGCCTCCTTAAGCCCAGTTATCTAGTTAGGGCTCTCTATGGACTCCTAAAGCCTAGCTATCTAGGTAGGTCTTCGTATCTGACTCATCTATGGTTGATACTGATGTTCCTCAAAGTTCTATTCTTGGTCTTCTTCTCTTTGCCATCTATATTAATGACCTACCACTACATTTAAAGAACTCTTCATGTGATCTTCTTGCTAATGATGCATCATTTACAGCGGTGAATATAACATCAATAACCTACAGGGGACACTTCAAAATGATATAAATAATCTGATTATATGGACTAATGATAATCGTATGTTGATAAACACTGACAAAATAAAATCCATGCTCATCTCTGCAAGACAAAGGATACCAACAGTGGAGAATGGAGAGCTAGAAAGAACAGCTTATTTAAATCCCAATGAATTATAAATGTCTTGAAATTGAGCAGACTATGCGTGTTGGGCCAGGTAGTAAAAATGGAAGATAACAGACAAACAAAAATTATGTATGCATAAGAGATGAATGATTTTTATTTTTAAAGGGTAAAGAATTGGGCACGCAGGTCCGTCTTACATTATGCCCTTCAAGATGAGAGAAACAAGACCAAGGGATAGACCAAGACAGAGATGGAAGGACAGCACAGAAGAGGATATAAAAGAAATTGGTGTCACCAAATGGAGAGAGAAGAGAGGAATGGTTGTGAACTTTATCTGCAGCAATGAGCCTTAAACGTCATGAGAATTTAAAGACCGTCTTGGAAGGGTATATAATAGGAAAGAGAAAGAGAGGAAGACCAAGGGAAGATGGCTGCAAGACATCGCTGATAATCTGCAAATGGGCGCATCTTGCTTACAACCGAGAGCCTACAAGAGAGCTGTTAGGGAGGCAAAGTTCTGCAAGGAACATGCAAATGACTGACTGAGATGGGACCAATGTTACCTAGATCTAGAAATAAAATATTTAGATTACAACCCTGACGCCGTATAAAAAAAAGTACAAGTAGCAGTGTAAGAATAAAAAAGCACAACTTAACACTAGATATGGAGGATATCATGAAGGTAAAGCCACGAAACAAAACTGAAGTTATCACTAAATGCTAAACAGAATGTTTGAATCTCATCGGTAGATGAATCTTGGCTGCAAAGTGTGACATAGAAAAATGACTAAACAGATAATCAAAAGATTTATAAAAATAAACAAATAAATATAAACACTTACTCTATAAATTATGAAGACGTCAAATATTTACACATCGATATTTTAAATTTTCAATACTTTTGCACTGCTTTCCCCCGCCAAGGCAAAACAAATAAATACCGCTGTACTTTTCTGTTCTCCAGGCAAGCCCAACATGAGAAAAAACTATATTTTCGGGAAGTAATTCCTCATAACTTAGACAAAATGGACCATAAAGTGTTCAGTGAAACTACCATCACAACTAACCTGCTCACGTTCCCGTCTCGGAAAAGAGCCGGATCAGTTTTTGTTTTTAAATCAAGTTTCAGGTTGTACCAAAAATTCTCTAACATTTTACAACTTAAGACATTTGAAACGTTGGTTTCGTTTTTCTCCTCCTCTCCTACTGTGTATGACGAGTAACATTCATTCTCTTACTCTTTTTTTTTTTACTATTTTTCTTTCTCTCATGTCGAATGTACTTTCTTTACTAATTTTATACTTGTACTTTTCTCCAACAGCTTAAACTTATAGTGTTAGATAAATGCATGTTACAAATGTACAGTAAATATAGTCTTTAAAAAAGAAACTGAATTATTCACATTCTAAAAGGGACTTTTTATTTTCTTCTTTGTTCGCTTCTACCACCAAGACCGCCCTTGTGATCCTACTGAATTTACTCATGTGGTCTTTGATGGCACCACAAGAGATCCCTGAGAGGACCACAAGAGGTTCAGAGTATCACGGGGCTTGGGCCTGTATTCTTGGTGGGTCACAGAACCGGGATTGCGTGACAATGTGGTTTTCGTTGCACCAATTTATCTATAGAGTTGGACTTTCTCACTGGAAAATCTCGACGTGGCTTGGATATCAGCATATACCCGCCGGGTGAGAGGGGGTTGCCCATCCAGCCTAGAGTTGGACTTTCTCATCGGAAAACCTCGACATGTCTTGGATATCAGTATATCCCCACTGGGTGAGAGGTGGTTGCTCATCCAGTCCAGCATTGGACTTTCTAACCGGACAATCTCAGCTTGATTAGGATACGCATATATCCCCATCGGGTGAGAGGTGGTTGCCTATCTAGGCTGCACTGGTCCAGTGTCCCCGACTTCAACATTTTGTGGTCGTTGCCACAACCTTTCCTAGTTGTGACCAGGACAGAGCTTTTGTCCAGGAGGACGAACCCTCGCCACTAGTAATGTTTCACCCCTGGGTTAAGCCGGTTTATATGTATTATCCCAGTATGGGCATATTTAGGACGTGACTGACCTCTAGAACAGAGGTACCGTGACATGAGCAGTCATCAAGTTTCACCTCCGGGTTAAGCTGGCTTAGGATATTTCACCAGATTGGGTGTATATAGGATGTCCTAGAACAGAGATGCCGTGGCATAAGTAGCTATCACTGCGAGACTACTGGACATACCAATTAAAATGCACTTTATCCTTTCCGTCACCTTTTCCACAGCGGCGCCGCACGGCAAACCTAATCACATTTCCTTCATTGGCCGGGAGGAGTTTCACCCCACGTGTAGCAGCCAAAGAATCTCGCTAGCGGTGTCTTAAATTAAGCCATGGATTAAGCCAGTTTAGGTAGTCTGCTCCATTGTGGATATATAGGACATGGCCAGCCTCTAGAACAAAGGTGCCATGATTTGAGTAGCTCTGACCTCGATACTATTGGTTACTTTACTTAATCCTTTCCTTCACCTTTTCCACGGCGGTGCCTCGCGGCAACCCTAATCGTATTTTTCTTCATTGGCCGGGAGGAGTTTCACCCCACGCACGGCAGCTGAAGAATCCCACCAGCAGCGGGTTTTAAATCAGTTTTCCTTCTCTTAGATGAGCTACCAACCAAGACTCTCATCTACCTGAAGCGTCTGGTTTTCAGGTGGCAGACATTCACCTTTCGCCCCTTCTCCTGTCAGTTTAAACAGTCCCACCACAAGAAGGCCAGGAGCTGGACTTGGACTATCAGAGGCTGTTTTAGACGCTTGCCTTGGAGACATTTAATTAGAGTGGAGAGCGTATCCCCCACCCCACCTCCAGCTATAACAGTCCTTAAAATCACTTTTTGTTTTAAAACTTTGGCATAATTTCTACCATGCGTGATACTTTAAACTTGGTGAACTATCATGCGAGTCTATGTGATGTTTAATGGCATGAGAAGGATGTAAGATATAAGATGTGATACTGTGATACTTTTTTTTTATTTTCAAACTCTACACCGAATGCCTTCATCATATTATCCAATAAATGAATGGGCTGCATGTGTTTTTTTGGCCTTAAGACCATTAAAATAAATAGGCTGATCTACATACTCAATAGTTTTTAATGTGAACCTTATAAGAAAGCAATCCAGTGCTGATCAATCAAGTGACCAAGTTGACCAACAAGAGGTCAGTTGTTCAGTCTTTAAAAAATGGATAATTTAATTTGAGAAAAATGTGATCTAGAAATTGTCACAGATGAAAAGCAAACTAGCAGGGTTTCCATTTTTTTAAACTGATATTATTTGCAAGATTTAACCTAGGAAGTTTAGGAGAAAATAAATCCTGAAACATCATGAAGCAATGACTTTTGTAAGAAAGAAAGAAATGACTGGTAATGAAATCTCCTCGGGGTTTGTAATTAACTGACCCTGTTCTGTCTAAGCTATTTTGTTATAATTGTCACTTGAACTTCTATATGAAGCACCCAATTCATAATGGGAATTGCTTTTTTTCTGGTTCTGTTGTGAATTTGTTTTCAGATTCCCACAGTTCTTGCTGTGTCACACACTTGTCATAAGTGACCACCTGGACCCCTAGACTAAGCTTGGTAAGAGCTCCAACTTCCTCCAAACTCTACCATTCACCTTCTGATATATGGTCTGATTCCCATCTAGTTGTGACCTCAACTATTATTATATGACTTTGTATTATGTGGACCAAAACAGTTCATATGCCATTGTCTTAACATGCTAGATCAGCAATAATAGTTATAAATTATTGTCATATGAAAATGTGTGAATGCAGATTTTTTTCTTTTTCTTTAGGCAAGCCCTCTGTCATTCTGGGCCCCTAGATCAGCCTAATGAGTAATCTGCCATTTCATGTCATATTTCCCATTCTGTAAAAGTAATTAAAAAATGAAATAACTGTTCATCTTTCAGATTCCAGTAAAAGAAAACGAAAAATATTTTATAGTATACAATGACCAAGTTTTAAAAAGCTGTTCAATGAAATTTTGTAACAATTACACTTCATCTATTTTTATTTTGTAAACTATTACAATTCTTTTGGGACTCCCTGTATTACAGACCAGTATAAAAAAATTTCTCCGGCGATTGTTACCGTCTGCGAGAAAGTTTTGAGAATAAACCATTAAAAAAAAAACAAACTCCACGTTGCTCAAAATGTTTGAAAAATATCCCGACAATGTGGCTGTTGTGTTTGATTCTGGTGAAGGTGAACCATCTGAACAACAGAGAATCACGTACAGGCAATTATGGCAGCAAGTTACAGAAGCAATTTCCACCTAAGTACCTATCACATACAACTCAGTGGTGGCTACAACATGTAGCCAAGGGCAGTGGTTGCAAATCCCAACGAAATGCTAGATCACGGGCAACACACAGTCAACACAACATTGGGGTCATCTCCAAGAAAACACTGAAGGAAATCAAAAGTCGAACACGTACGTGCATGCCCCCGGTGGAATGAAGCCGCGCCCTAGAACCAGCAACAGAAGTAGGCCCCTTTTTGTAGCTACAGAAGAGAGTCCGCTGAATTGTTTAAATAGTTCTGTACTTTCTTGTAGAATGTTAAGTGTTTTTTTTTTAGTTGATATCAGGAGAGACGTAACTGCTACATGAAAGAAGTAGCACTGCAAACGATGCGGTCGGCAGAAAGATAAGTGGTTAGAGTATGACCACTACAGGTGATCTGTGCAGCACTAGTGCAGAAATGGCAAACTTCAGCTGTCGTTCAAGTCTTTGGTAGAGGAATATAAGGCAACAAAAATGCAAGGCTCCAAGGATGCTAGAAGTATCATATAATACAGTGATATGATAAGTGGCATCAGTACTAAAACCTGACCAAAAAAAGGATGCTGCAAGAATCCTATGATACAATGGTATGATAAGTGTCATTAGTACTAAAACTTGACAAAAAAAAAAAGAAGGATGCTACAAGACTCCTATGATACAGTGGTATGATAGGTGCCATCAGTACTAAAACTTGACAAAAGAAGGAAGGATGATACAAGAATCCTATGATACAATGGTATGATAAGTGCCATTAGTACTTAAAAAAAACTTGACAAAAAAAGAAATGGCAACTGAAGTTAGATTTAAAGATAAAAATTACCTAAAATCATGTCTTGTTTTGATGAGAAAATTTGGTTTGGTTACTGCAGTTAACAGACTCCACTATTATGTTACAACATTTGTATGTGTTTCAGCTGAAATCAGCTCTTAAGAGCCTCTGTATGAAGGACCAGATAGTTGTAAGAAAAATTATGAGAAAACTGAATACATGAGAACTCATTTATTCATTCATTTGCATGACCTTGTGGAACTTTGCCTCCCTAACAGCACTCCTGTAGGCCTCTCAGTTGTGAGCAAGATGGGCTGCTACTGATGCATCCAGCATGAGAATAGCAAGGCCAAAAAATGAAAAACAAGACAATCAGATCCAAATAGAAGGTATAAGGTTTACAAGAACAAATTCATATAAATACCTGGGAGCATTATTTAACAGCTCCAATATTGTGAGACATGAGGTTAGAGCTATGATACAAGCAGGAAACAACACTTATTCTGCCCTTAGACACTTGTTGCAATAAAAAATCTTGTCCCACAACACCAATATGTACAAGACACAGATTAGACCAGTTGTCTTGTATGGACATGGAGCATATAAAACAAGATGAAGCACAGCTACAGATCTTTGAAAACAGAATCTTGAGAAGAATTTTTGGACCAGTTAAGAGATCCTGTATCACAAGAATGGAAAATTAGAAATAACAAAGAAATAAACACACTATTCCAGTCTCCATTTACAACTGCCATTATAAAAAACAACAGACTGAGATGGCTTGGACACTTGTTGAGGATGGACGAGAATAGACAGACAAAAAGGGGTTATACAGAAGTGATTAACGGAGACAGACCAAGAGGAATGCCAAGACAGCGGTGACTGACAACCTGGAAGAAGACCTACAAGCCCTCAGAGTGGACAGCTGGTAGGAGAAGAAGACTAAGAACAGGAAGGGATGGAGACAAGTCTTGTCTGCAGCAGTGAGCTACAATGAATGAATGAATGCACTTTAAACATTCAGTTTTGAGTATTTATGATCCTTCTTTATTACTTTTAATAATGAATTGCTCACTTTAACTGTATTGGTGCTGTATATCCTCAGATCCTTTTTTCCTGATATTCTCTTCTAAATAGTATTGTATGAATTGTTTTAAATCATAAAAATAATCCACCCGCCCATCCATCCATCCATTCATTTCCCTTTCATGAACTGCTTGCTTTACAAGAGTTTGAAGTCTGAGTTAGTCATCTATTTACTGTTTTTTATTGTTTTTCATTCTCTCACATTTAAATTGCTTTGTTTGTTATTTTTCGAAACTACAAGTACTGTTTGTTGAAATGATGTCAGCAGTGACAGAAAGTGAATGTGACACTTACACAGAGACATTGGATATAAAAAGTGAAAAGCCAAGCCTAGGTGTAGAGTGAAGTCAAGAACTTATGCCTACCAATTATCTGAACAGAGAAATGTGAAATAAATAACATATAACAAAAGACCGAGAGTAAAAACTTTAGTGCTTATAGCAGAACAAATAAGTGCAGAACACAAAATACCCAGAGAGTGAGAAGAGATTAGAAAAACACCACTTGTCCTACCAAACTTTAAAGTGCAGACTTCCCTATATTAACACATAAACAAAAACTCATCAATAAACTAGTAAAGGATTCATCAGACCACAACACTCTAAAGCTCTGCACAACTACCAGCGCACAGTCTACATGTTTCTTACAGATACACCAGTTTCAGTATACATTTACATAGAGTTACCACAGACCATGCAATTTGCTGTATACACTACAATAGGCAGTAAGAAAAAATTGTACAACTCTCTTCTGGACTGCCAAGCATTGAAAATCTCCAAAAACATTTGCCACCATCATACCTTCTGTCAGATTTACATTGTATGGAGTTAAGAAAAGAAAGAAAGAAAAACTGTTTAACTCCTCTAGCTGGTACAGAGGCAAAAAAGTGATAAACTCCAGAGACTGGAAGAATCAAAAGCAACTCCAGATATCCACAACGTCTGACAAACATCACTGTCACCATCTTCCCATAATTTAGTTGACAGTAAAGACATGTGTTGAGATATGGTATTTCCTCTGATGACCATACAATATTTCTCTTATTATTATTGTTGAGAGTGATATTTATTTTAGTTTTCTTATTGTTTGACGATTCACTGTCTTTTGTACATATGAAATTGAAATATTACTTTGGTATTGATAACAATAATACTTTTCAATAATAAATCAATTAGGAAATGTTTTAGTGTAGTAACACTTTAGTACTTTCAGCAGTTACACAGCATGAAATTAACAATAAATCATAAAGTAATCTGCACCCCAGTAATTTTCCACATTGTTTGTCAATATTGTCAAGTTTTAGAGCTTTCTTGTATCGCATGACAAAAGTTTGACAGATTGGATTAATTGGAAAACAGTAAATCTCTGACATCTGCTGCATCAGCTAGTCACAAAGCAGAAGTTTTATTAACGGGAAACATGTTTAATTGATGGTGAAAAGCTATATAACTGTTAGGCATGATTATCATTTCATTATTTTCTGCAGTACAGTGAATTAGGAGGATCTTTTTCCAGAGTGCTGATTTTCTTTAATCAAATTGCTTGTTTTTGAGCACTCAAGTCTCAGTATTCTTTATATGGTGGGAAATGAGAGTGGTGGACATCTGTCAGAAGTAGTCCAGTCCTTGCAGCAGAAATGAACATTTACCTGGTTCATCTTGGAGATAAGAAAGAAAATATGGACAAATACTGTCTATCCATCTCCTTCTGATCTTCAACCTCTTTTGGTTGAAGGCTATTGCGACTGGCTGTGAGTATGTCATTCTCATTAAATGGTCAAACCAATTGACTCCTTGCTTCTCTACGTGTCATTGACAAGACAAGATGTAGTTCCTACCATCTGTCTTATGGTGTCTTTTCTTATCTTGTCAAACCTGGTGACGTTTGGTGCTTTCCTAAGACATCTCATTTCACATGTGGTTATTTTATTCTATTGTTTCTTGTTAAGTAAACACGTCTGCCATTGGTAACATAGCACAGGCATGAACATGTTATCAGTTAGTTTTCTCTTAGTTTCAAGTGGGATGTTGCGGTGTGTAAGCAGCGGGGATATCTGGTACATAACAGCATTTGCTCCATGTGTCAGTTTCTTTATCAAGCCTTCCCATCTTCTGCAAACAAGTATCAAAGACAATTAGAACTCTTTTAGTTGTGCATTGCTGTCTTCAATATATACATTTAATGGACTTGGTATTCTGCTAACTTACATGGTATCTGTTCTGGCAATGTCAGTTTTCAGATCATAAAGTTTACAACTCTGATTGGAGATTATTCGCGCCACTAAACCACGAAAATAAATGCCCTTGAATGTAAATGCTACAGAAGAGTTCTTCAAATATCATTGACACAAAAAAGAACAAATATATCCATACTACAAGAATTTAATATTGAAGAAGGCTGGCTAGTAAGGAGGATTAAAGAGAGAAAACTTAAATATTTTGGACACAACGTCATGATAATCTAGAGAAAACCGTCTTGGAAGTGTACATAATGGGGAAAAGAAAGAGAGGAAGACAAAGGAGAAGATGGCTGCAAGACATCGTTGATGATCTGCAAATGGATGCATCAGCAGCAGGCCATCTTGCTCACAACCGAGAGGCCTACAGGAGTGCTGTTAGGGAGGCAAAGTTCCGCAAGGGACGTGCAAATGAATGAATGAAACCACGAAAAGGTTGCCGGGAAGAGAGTGACGTCAGACCGCAACAAGATGGCAGTTTGTTTTTCTTTTCGGTGGTAACGCTCTTGGGTGTGAAGGTATTCCACTGGTGTCGCTCGAGTTTAGAGTAAGTGGTGTTTCGTTATGAGTGGGCCAGCACAGATAAGCAAGTTGAATTTAAAGCTAACTAGAGCCTCAAGATTGAGGGCAGCATACTTGTTCAGTAGTAACAAGAGAGTAGCAAACACAAGAGCTAGTCCACATGTTGTAGACAGACATTTCATTGAGGATGATTCAAGCGACTCACATATAATACCGTTGTGCACGTACTTGTGCTGGTGGATCGACAAGCTAGCTGTGGCAGACGTTAAAAAGTAACCGAAGATATGTTAGACATTGTGTTCTGGAGCAACTAACGTATGAGAAACCATACTAAAGGGTGACTACTAATTGTGGTGTTTGGTTTTACTTACAGCCATGTTGTTCAGTGGATTGTACAATAAACTGCTTTTTTGTTTTGTTTTCAGATACCATTTATTTGTTGCTCTGTCTGTAAGATATGTGTTGGACTGTGCCTGTGCCACTCTTTAGTCCGTCGAGTATCTTTTTTCTTTGTCTTCTTCTGTCTCCTTTTTCCCTCCAGTTTTCCTTTTGTCATTAGATGTTTCAGTTTGCCTCAACTCAAAACATGCCCTACATGTACAGTGTTAGTGCCAGATTATGTATGCAGAGATAAATTCTTAGGAAGCTGGGACAGAGTGGGATCAAGTTACACATCATAGAACCTGACACCTGAACTCTCTTTCCTGTTACACTGGCTCAGTTTTTGTTGTTGTTGTTATGTACAGTTTCAGGTTGTACCAATGATCTCATAGTTTAAAACAAAAAAGATTGAAAATGTTGCCTTCAATTTGGCAGACGTAGAAGAAGTATGGTTAGAAAACTTAATTATATTCAAGTTTCAAAACAATGGAATTTTTAAACTTTAGCATAATATCTAGCATGTGTGATACTTTGTTCATGAGGTGGTTCATCAAGCAACCGTGGTTTGCTAAGTTATGTCTCTGAATGTGTGAAATTCTGTAGGAAATGTATAGAATTCTTAACCTCTAGTTTCTGAGTGAAATGCTGGAACTATGAGCATGGTGAAGAAGTAAATAATGTGTGATTGGATGAGATTAACTTCCTGTCATCCCGGTTCAGGTCACATGACAATCTGGATAAAATCCTGAGTCAAGAAGGAAATCAACCATTCCTCTCTTGCTGAAAATGGAAATCACCCATTCCTCTCTTGCTGAAAATGTAAATCACCAGTATAGTTGGTTCTAAGGACTGCAAACGCGCCACAAACAGCCTCTGGCAGTCAAGTCCAGCTCCTGGCCTTCCCGTGGCAGAACTGTTTAAACTGACAGGAGAAGGGGCGAGGGCGAATATCTGGCGCCTGAAAACCAGTTACTTAGGGTAGATGAGTGTCACGTTTGGTAGCTCATCTGCCGCTGTTGGCGAAATCTTCAGCTGCCGTGCGTGGAGCGGTGCTCTTCCCGGCCAATGAAGAAATTTGCAAATGAGGTTGCCGCGCAGCATCACTGCGGAAAAGGTGGTTGAAAGAATAAAGCGAAGCAAACAGTCAAATCACGGCACCTCTGGTCTGGAGGTCGGCCACGTCCTGAGTGCAGTCATATCGTGTGAAACGCATGAACCGGTTTGTCCCAGAGGTTAAGTCACTGCTGGCTTGACTTTTCAAATGCCGCGCGTGGAGTGAAGCTCCTCCCGGTTAAGGAAGTAAATGCGGAAATAAAGGTTGCTGTGCGGCGCCGATGGGAAAAGGTGGTGGAAAGTGAAGTTTAACCTGGTATGTCCAGTAGTATCGCTACGAGAGCTATACCACGGCACCTCTGCTCTAGAGGCCGCTTACGTCCGGAATACACCTACACTGGTGAAATATGCCTAAACCGGCACACACCAGGGGTGGAACTCGATGGCTAGACATGTCATGCCACCTCCGCTCTAGAGGTCGGTAACGCCTGATAAACACCCATACTGGTGAATTTTGCCTAAACCGGCTCATACCAGGGGTGAATCTTGAAGGCTATGAATGTCACAGTACCTCTGCCCTAGAGGTCGGTCCCGTCCCAAACATGCCCATACTGGGAAATGCCTAAACCGGCTCAACCCAGGGGTAGAAGTCACTAGTGGCGAGGATTCGTCCTCCTGGACAAAAGCTCCATCCTGGTCACAACTAGGAAGGGTAGCGGCCACGACCGCAAAATGCTGAAGTCGGAGACACTGGACCAGGGAAGTCTAGATAGGCAACCACCTCTCACCCGGCGGGGATGTCTGCGTATCCTAATCACGCTGAGGTTTTCCGGTGAGAAAGTCCAACCCTGGACTGGATGGGCAACCACCTCTCACCCGGCGGTGATACACGGGTATCTCATAACACGTCGAATTATATTCAAGTTTCAAAACAATGGAATTTTTAAACTTTAGCATAATATCTAGCATGTGTGATACTTTGTTCATGAGGTGGTTCACCAAGCAACCGTGGTTTGCTAAGTTATGTCTCTGAATGTGTGAAATTCTGTAGGAAATGTATAGAATTCTTAACCTCTAGTTTCTGAGTGAAATGCTGGAACTATGAGCATGATGAAGAAGTAAATAATGTGTGATTGGATGAGATTAACTTCCTGTCATCCCGGTTCAGGTCACATGACAATCTGGATAAAATCCTGAGTCAAGAAGGAAATCAACCATTCCTCTCTTGCTGAAAATGGAAATCACCCATTCCTCTCTTGCTGAAAATGTAAATCACCAGTATAGTTCAGCCACAGGTCTCTTCCTTGTCCACTTATAGTTTGGACAAGTGTTTCTCTCATGAAATGGCATAACCTAACCTGGAGTTATCTGTCTTGGGTATCTAGACCTGTTTGATTTAGAAGCGTTTAAGATCTCATGCGTATTTAAGATATATAGAATTGATCCAGTTTTATGTAGTGCCATAGTTTGGGAGTCTTTGTTTCATGATTCACCTGTTTTATTTAGTGCTATAGTTTGGGAGTCTTTGTTTCATGATTCACCTGTTTTATTTAGTGCTATAGTTTGGGAGTCTTTGTTTCATGATTCACCTGTTTTATTTAGTGCTATAGTTTGGGAGTCTTTGTTTCATGATTCACCTGTTTTATTTAGTGCTATAGTTTGGGAGTCTTTGTTTCATGATTCACCTGTTTTATTTAGTGCTATAGTTTGGGAGTCTTTGTTTCATGATTCACCTGTCTTATGTAGTGCTATAGTTTGGGAGTCATTGTTTCATGATTCACCTGTCTTATGTAGTGCTGTAGTTTGGGAGTCTTTGTTTCATGATTCACCTGTTTTATGTTGTGCTGTAGTTTGGGAGTCTTTGTTTCATGATTCACCTGTTCCATGCCAGAGCTTCTAACTAAACTGGGAACAGGGTGATCCTTCAGAAAATAAAACCTTCTGTCCCTGGCAGCAGCACTTTGTTATTTTTATTATTTTGTGGTGGAGTGGAATAGGTTAGCGGGGTGGGGGTATCCCCTATAAAAGGAGAAGTAAGACGCCTCCTTACCTCTGTCAGTCTATGGGATGCCCTTGGGCAAGGTGGAGTACCCGTATAGCCCCCGATCAGGGTGATATGAAGCCATGGGAGCAGGTGGTGGATGGAATGGGAGAGCACATGAGAGAATAAGAGCCAACTTTTAGGTCATGACAGGTAGGGGCAGTAGGTTAGATACCTCACCTGTCCTTATGCTACTTATTCAGTCTACAAATTCCTGCCAGCACAAGGCACACAACGACCACAAGCATCTTCCAGTCACACCCCCCCCCCCCCAATCCCCCACCACATTCTTCTTGATTTTCAAACTCTGCACTGAATGCGTTTATCATACTGCGTGGTAAATGAAAGGATTCATTTTCACAACCCTAAGATCATATTCACATAACAAGGCCTGCATGCATACACAATAGTTTACATCTGAAACTCGTAAGAAAGTCCAGTAGTGATCAATCAGGTGACCAGGTTGACCAAGAAGCTGTTCTCTCCCCCTTTCAATTTTTTTTTTTTTTTTAAACAGATCCACAAGTCTGAGAAAACTTCGCCTAAAAACAGTCACAGATAAAAGGAAAACTGCCAGAGCTTCCAGTCTTTTCTAAAAAGTAATATTACTTGCATTAAAGAATGTAATCTGGAAGTTCAGACGAAAATAAATTAAGAAACATCACGAAATAGGATGCACAATGGTGTTTTTTTAAAAAAAAAAGGAATGGTAATTCTAAACTTCCTCAGGATTTGCAGTTAACTGACCCAGTTCTGTCTAAACACTTTTGTCGACGTGATTTTCACTTGAATTTCTGTATGAAGTTCCCTTTCCGAAATGGGAATTTAATTTTCATGCGTCTTGCATTGTGAATTTATTTTCAGATCACCTAAGTACAATTTTACCCCGAAAACCCACTTATTATAACTTTTTTGTCCATATTTGTCATACAGTAAAACTGATAAAACTAAAATAAATCATCTTTGCAGATTAAAAAGAAATTGAAAAATATTGACAAGGATGAGAGAATAAGAGCCAAAGAGACAGAGACAAAGATATAATATAAAATAAGAGACAAAGATTTCAAATGTTTATCAGTGAAATTTTGTAACATTTGGTTTTTTTTTCTTTTTTACTTTTTTAAATTGATACAATACTTTTGGAACTCCTTGTATTTCAGAATGGTGTAAAAACGGCCCTGGTGAACAATTTCCAAAACAAAAATCATTGCCATTTGCATGAAAATTTTGAGAACAAACTAAAGAATGAAAGAACTCCATGAACTTGTTGCTGAAAGTGTTTCACAGTATCCTGACAATGTGGCTGTTGTGTTTGATTCTGGTGAAGGTGAACCATCTGAACAACAGAGAATCACGTACAGGCAATTATGGCAGCAAGTTACAGAAGTGAGTCAGTTATTTTGTTTAATTAGTTCCATTCATTTTTTGTATAGTTAAACACTTTTTTACAACTGGTATCAGGGGAGACGTAACTGCTACATGAAAGAAGTAGCACTGCAAAAGAGATGGTTGGCTGGAAGATAAATATAGCGGCTAACCATGGCCACTACAGGTGGTCTGTGCAGCACCAGTGCAAAAATAGCAAACTTCACCTGCCATTCAAGTATTTGGTAGAGGGATATATTCATTCATTCATTTGCATGTCCCTTGCAGAACTTTGCCTCCTTAACAGCACTCCTGTAGGCCTCTTGATTGTGAGCAAGATGGCCTGCTGCTGATGCATCTATTTGTAGATCATCAATGATGTCTTGCAGCCATCTTCACCTTGGTCTTCCTCTCTTTCTTTTTCCCATTATGTACCCTTCCTAGATGGTTTTCTCTAGATTATCATGACGTTTAATGTGTTAAAAATATTTAAGTTTTCTCTCTTTAATCCTCTTTACTAGCCAGCCTTCTTCAATATTAAATTCTTGTAGTATGGATATATTTGTTCTTTTTTGTGTCCATGATATTTGAAGAACTCTTCTGTAGCATTTACATTCAGAGGCATTTATGTGTTTCTCAGCTGTTTTGTTAAGTGTCCACGTCTCACAGGCATATGTTGCGATGGGAAAGATGCACGCCCTTAAAAATCTTATTTTTGTAGTTCTGTCTGTTCCTCTCCACAGATTCTTTAGTTGTTTTACTTTCTGAAGAGTGATAGATGTCCTCCTTTTAATTTCCCTCACTGTAGCTCCATTATTAGTTAGCAGTGATCCAAGATATTCAAAACTCTCCACTTCTTCCAGTTTTTCCTCATTGATACATATATCGGCTGCCTTGTTTGTTTTGTCAGTTGTCATCAATTTAGTTTTCTTCGCATTAAGATAGAAGTTTTGGTCTTCACTATTCTTATGGACTGACATAGTTAGTTTTTCCATTCCTTTTTGTGTTGTGGACAGTAAGACTGTATCATCAGCATATCTAATCTTTGTTATTTCATAACCTCCAATTGTTATGGCACCGTAATATAAGGGATATAAGGCAACAGAAAAGCAAGGCTCTAAGGATGCTACAGGTGTCCTATAATACAGTGGTATGATAAGTGCTATCATTACTAAAACTTGACAAAAAGAAGTGGAAGCTGAAGTTAGATTTAAAGATAAAAATTACCTGAAATCATTTCTTGTTTTTATGAGAAAATTTGGTTCAGTTACTGCAGTTATCAGGCTCCACTATTATGTTACAACATTTGTATGTGTTTCAGCTGAAGTCAGCTTTTGAGAGCCTCTGTATGAAGGACCAGATTGTTGGTGTCTTCCTTGCAGATGGTGCAAGCATACCAGGAGTTCTGCTTGGGTAAAGATGTTTATTGGTTGGCAAAGTCAGGCTAGAGTAATGAGTAGTTTGTAGGCTAAAGATGTTATTGGTTTGGCTAAGGTATGATAAACATCCTAGCACTCAGGAACAGTTCACGGGTTAAAGATGTTATTGGCTTAGACAGGTTAAGTTATGATCATAACCTTTGCACTCATCTTAGACAAAGAAGTCCATCCAGTAAAGATGTCATATAATGTCCAATGATTGCACTGGGACTTTCAGAACTGGTACAAGCGTACTTGTCTTTCCATGTGTTACTTTGTACTATGTTTAAACATAAAATTAAACACAACATTTGTTACTTTGTGTTTTGTTTAAATGTAAAATTAAACACAATATTTGTTACTTTTTACTTTGTTTAAATGTAAAATTAAACACACTTTACAGTCATCTGCGGGAATGAAATGTTTGTGTCATTTTTTTTTTTTATGATCTTATTTGCACCAAGATTTAATCCTGACAAAATGCTGACATGCTGAACCAAAGTCAGGACTTCCCTGATTGTTATCCACACAAGCAAGCATCAACCTACTAAACCATTTGTCCCCCAACTGATTTCACTGGTTGAGTTTTACTAGGTTTTTGATAATATAAACTGGTTACAGTAACTTATCATCTGCAGATGTTTCAGTTTTTCTCTCACATTTGTTGATGATTTACCAGTAATTGTTGGTTAATTTGATCACTGGTTGTATCAGCAAATATTTGGCAGCTCAGCTTTCATTCTGTTTTGTTATATTTGATTGATCTTTGTGTTATATTCTCTTGTATCTTGTAACATTTTGTTACTATCTTATAACATGGGTTTCACATAGCCATAAGATGCCTGTATGTTATTTTTACATCAGACCCAACAATCGGGCTTCACAACAAACTTTACCATTGAAGAACATCAGTCCATGGTTAGGTGGGCTGTAGAACTGCAGCAGCCTGTTTACCAGGGAGACTACCTGGAGGAAGGAAAGGGTCTTGATCAACTCTGGTTTGCACTTCACTCTAGGTTCTTGTGGCAGCAGTCACCTATCTTCTAACCAAGACCTAAACCTACTGGTCAAAGTAGACAGCTTTGATGTACATACATCAACATACAACAAACATTCTTTGTGACTGAGCATTTTATTGGCTACATTATCATATATTTACATTTTCTGTTCATCAATAAATGATTCTTTAAACATTTAAAACTAATTCTTGCAGGCTTTTGTCAAGCTCTTGTGCATTCCACCCTTTTAACCTCGAAGGTCTGCAGTACACTGTCAGGGCTCTGAAAAAGGCTGGAACATCATGGATACTTGTACATTCGAAACTGAATGAAGTGTGTGAATCTTCAGTATTTTCATATTATCTAGTCGCAGCATCAAGTGTTTGTTACTTTGCAGTAGTATATTTCTGTTGGGTTGCTTCCCCTCTACCGTACAGACTACAGTTAATTCCCTTGTTTTTTCACAGGAAAGTTATCCAGTTGACTTCCCTCTTATTTGATAACTAGGTAGATTCACATCTTTCATGTGTTGTGTTTCTCTGGACACACAAGAATTAAAGGGAAAGTTTAGGGGGTGATTTTTGTATGAAAGTTTTTGAGAGTCTTGGCTCATGCAAGTATACTCCAGTATTTATGCATGTGCCTAGCATACTAGGTGCCTAGGAAACTGCACCAACTATGAAATACTAAGAGGCAGTTATTGATGCTGTGAAACCATCCAAGGAGTCAAGTTCTGTGGTTCCATACAGGAACTACAAAAAAAAAAGCTGTCCAATTTATCCAGGAGATAGAATTGCAGATAAGGCATAAAATACATTCAAAGAAGAAGAAATCTTCCATCAAAGAAAGTGACAAGAGTATGAAAAAAAAAGTTTAAGTATTAAAAATGTGGTTTTTTAAAAAAAATTTTTTTTTTCATCCCCTGTCAGTCATGATGAATGAAATCCCTTGTTTGACAGATTTCTTATGATATCACATTTTTCTCATCATTCACTAAAAGTGGTGTGTGACTCACCTTGCCAGTCATGTAGTCTCCATCTCTTTCATGGAAGTTGATTTTTCATAACATCACTGTGTCAGGTACCAAATTTTGCAGCCAGATTGACTAAAGATTTCCAAGAGATGGGTATTTGCAGCAGTCTGGGTGATGAAATGCCCGCGTCAGTTGGCCCAGTCATGTTTCTGAGTGTTTACTCTTCGCTACATGCTGAGCAGAACAACATTAGCAGTTATGCTTCACCTTCTTGTGCTGGTCTTAGTCTATCCAGTCACTTCAGATGCTAATCTTTTCCCATGTCATTCATTCAGCCGGTAGAGATATTCTCTCAGCCTTTCTTCTTTTTTTTTTTTTCCTTTGGGTTTTTCAGTGATTGCCAGGTTCTCTAACTACTGTCTTCTCATGACAGGTCTAAAGACTTATGTCTTCCTTTTATCATTTTAACTGGTTTTTTATGTCTTCCTCTTATCATTTTAACTGGTTTTTTATGTCTTCCTTTTATCATTTTAACTGGTTTTTTTATGTCTTCCTCTTATCATTTTAACTGGTTTTTTTTATGTCTTCCTCTTATCATTTTAACTGGTTTTTTATGTCTTCCTCTTATCATTTTAACTGGTTTTTTATGTCTTCCTCTTATCATTTTAACTGGTTTTTTATGTCTTCCTCTTATCATTTTAACTGGTTTTCATTGCTTCACCACCTCTTCGGGGATTTATTTACTCATTTGTGCTTCTGGTGGCTTAGGGTATTTTCTCCTATAAAACCTCATCTCTGTTGAGTTCAGCTTGCTTATCATCTCTTTGTTAATTGTCCAGGTTTCATGTCCATACAGCAGTACTGGCTGTGTACAGCACTGTTTTAGACTTTTCTTCAGTTTTAGGACATGGTGTTTTATGATAGTATTTATTCATACATTGTTAAAAAAAATTGTCAGATCTTTTGTTCATATTATAAGTTTTTATGATATTAATTATTGTTTAAAATCCCCCCCCCCCCCACACAGCGGCTTTTATCTTTACTGCAGCTGCTGAAAGCGTCAGAAGTTTCCTCGGATGCTTTGTCAAAGATCAGCATGAAGCTATTTACAGTTCAGTTGACGCCAACAACAGCCACATCTCATGTCAAGTCTCGCAACCTTGCTTATTGCATTACCACATCTGGAACCACAAGCCTGCCCAAGGTGGTTCAAGTACCACACTCTTGTATTGTGCCCAACATTGTGGATTTAAGGTTTGTACGGCAGTCATTTCATAAGTCTCATATGTATTGATGTTAGCAGTTTCCATGCTACAGCTGACATGCTGGCATCAGGGCTGGCAGACTGTAGCTGACCAAGACCCTGTCCCACCTCAGTGTTGGTACCCCCAGTAACAGGCTTAGCCTGATTAACAGAGCAGGGATTGGCATGGTGGTGGAATCTCCTAAAGAAGCTTTGTACACCCCCTTCTCTTTTGAGATTCACCCAGGGACTGAAAAAAATATTCACCGTAACCCAGTTTCAAGCCAATATGATGTTGTCACCCAACATTCTCACCACACATGCTGCACAGAACACCAGCTTGCAGTTCCATGAAGATGCAATGATTATGTGATCATTTAATCTTGTTTGTTCAATATGATCAGTTTCTTTCATTTAAGCTCATCGTAATCTCCAGTATATTACAACAGAGGGTACAAACATTCATGAACTACTGCTTGAGGAGGATATTAAACATTAAATGGCAGGACAAGATCAGGAACGAGGAGGTCTGGGAAAGGGCAGGACAAGAACCTATGAACCTACAAATCATGTCTAGAAAGTGTAGGTGGATTGGCCACACTCTGAGGAAATCTGACACCAACATAGCAAGATAGGCACTGATATGGAATCCTCTAGGAAATAGAAAACAAGGTAGACCTAGACTTACTTGGAGAAGAGAAATTGTGACAGTGCTCAGAGACAAGGGATGCACATGGAAGGAAGCAGAGAATAATTCCAAGAACAGAGATGACTGGAGAGCCTTTATCCGTGGCCAATGCTCTCAAGGGAGTGAAAGACAGTGATGATGAATCTCCAGTATATACATTATCGGATCTCGTTAGATCAGATGCATATTAAATTAAAAACTGCATCCAGCCTTGTACTGAGCCCACATGTTCTGTTTTCAGTTTTGTGGTTCTTGCACCTTGAAGTTCTATCTGATCTTTGGACTGCATTAGCAATCCCATATGTCCTAACCTGACATACAGGGAGAACATGACATACATAACTTTACAGACACACCCTGACATACAGGTATAATCTAACAAACAGGCACACCATAAAATACAGGCAGAACATGACAGTCAGGCACACCCTGACATTCAGGGAGAACATGATTTCCAGGCACAATCTGACATGCAGGCACAACCTCAGAACCAAGAAAACTAGGGAGCACCTGACAATGATGCAGCAGTAATGCAGCCAACATTGCAGCATAACAGACAAACCAGAAGCAGAGATAACAGCGTTGGAGATTCGGTGTAGTAAACAGAGTTAATGTGGAGGAGCTTGTCAGGTTGCTGTTCTGTACTGTCATATGGCTTCTAGATGCAGCTTCTACACACAGCTCGGCCAAAGGCTAATCTATATTTGTGTACCATCTGTGACATATCTGCTCTCAGGTCACTATAAAGTCAGGGTTAGATTGCAATGTTTCCTCTAAGCTAAATGCATGAGCGATTACTCACATACTTTTTTTTTTCTGGCATCACTCATAAATTTTTCATGTCACTCAGTTCATTTGTTTTCATTTATGTTTTAAGTTTGGGTGTCCATTTTTTTTGTCAATTTAACATAAAAATGAGAAAAAAAATGACAGTTATGCAGTAAAGGTGAGTTGGTTATGTTTAATTAGCTTTTCAGGTTTTAAAAAAAAATGTTTTGAAGAAGTAAATGTTAATTTTAATCAGATAATTGACACTTTCTTAATACCTTCACAGACTGCACATGTCCTGCAGGCAGCTAGTTGGACACCCCTGTTTTAGGTTATTTGTACTCCAGATATCATATAGAAAGCCTTTTGGCTGAGATCGAAGTGTAGTTCTGCACTCTGTAGTATCTACACTTTGATCGTTATTTTGGAACAAACGAGTTGCTCGAGGCACACTCTGCACAATGAATGCCAGGGGTATGGTCCACATCTTGTTACGGGTGGACCCGGTTTGCAGTACCACCGGGTCACGGCCTGTAGTTTTCATCATCTTAAAAAAAAAAAAAAAGGTATCCACATACACAGTTTGTGGAATAAATTCAATTCGGTTTGAGATATCTCAAAATTCATATTAAAACTCATAAATTGTCAAATCACATAAATGATCACTCATAGAAAAATACTTTTGCATGTTCCAGTGATTCCTTAGAAGGAAAACTGCTATATCAGCCCATGTATAACAATAATCAATTCATTGTTTCTGGTAGTGGTGTCTTCTAAGAGTCCTGCCATGTGGTACTCAAGGAGCCAACACAGGACAGTCCTAGCAGATTTTATACCAGTCCTTCTGGATCTTCGCTTCAGTTTTGATTGGCAGAAAGAAAGAAGAGATATCGAAGTAACAGGAAAATATCAACAAAAACAAAAGAAACAAATATTTTAGGTCTGGTGAGTGTGTGTGTTTACATCATATAATTTCTTGTTCTTGATGTTTCTTGTGTCTTGTGTTTCAGGAATACATTTCAGTTGGGCCCCAATGACAGGGTCCTGCTGACATCACCTTTGACCTTTGATCCAAGCATCATTGATATCTTCTGTGCATTATCATCAGGGGCATGTCTGATCATTGTGCCCTCTGAAATCAAGTGCAGAGTGGACAAACTGCTGGATGTTATACATATCAGACAAGCGGTTACCGTGCTTCAGGTTAGAATTGTTTGATTTCTCGGCCTTAGACTCATTGCCACCATCATCATGTCAATAATTCTAGGTTGCTGTAGACTTTAGTTCACTATGTGTTGTGCTTTATTGGTATGCTTGAACAAACTGTTCACTTCCATCTCTTGATGCTGCCCAGTCATCTGTAGTGTTGTTGTCCTCTCATTCCTTTTTCCTGGAGCTTTTTTCTTTCTTTGTGGTTGTGATTCATCATCAGGTGCCATGCCAACTGGCATTGGCTGTTATGCTTCTCCAGAGTACTTGATCCTTCATGCAGGCCATTAGCTCAGTTGGTGATCTCCTTTTACATCATCTCATCAGACTGTCCAGTATCATTTCTCTTGGTCTTCCCCTGGCTTTTCTTCACTCTATTTTTCCTGTTATAATATTTTCAGTGCCCCTCTTCTCATTGCATGTTCTATGAAAGTACATTGACTTTCTCTTATTTTTTTTTTTTTTGACAAGATTTTTTTTTTAACTTCTAGCTCTTCTCATTGAAGATACTATTTCATAGTATGTCCAGAATTCATCAGCAGTCAGGCTGTAATATTTCTCGTTATTTTTCTTTTCAGTTTCATCTGTTTCAGTATATCTCTATTTGACCCATATGGTCTGTATAAACTGCCTTGAATTTGCTATTCCTAGAGGTTCAGCTTTTTTATCATTCTGTTGTTTATCTATAAAGTGTTGGTTGAATATGTAAACAAAGGCCTATACTATACTAAAAATAAAATACAGGGTGATGATAATGTCCTTCCCTGATTAAGAAAATTCAAGTCTTAAAAACTATGCTAGACAGAAACACAAATGTTATGGCTTTACAAAGGTGATTAGAGGTTTTTTCTCCCTGTGCAAAGAGCATTGCAGTCGCCAGTATCAAAGTGGTGTCTATGAAGTGAGTTTTGTGGTATCACAAAACAAGTTCACCAGTTACGTTTCAGTAAGGCTCGCAAATGAAAATGGATGGAGTACCGGAGGGGGGGGCATGACTGTCTGCATTGAAACAGCAAAGTAACTCTTTATAAACAAAGAGAGAAGGCACAGTTATCAGAGTGTGACAGAGCAGAGCTGGTTGCAGTCTTTTATCAGCACCATGACCACCATGTTCGGGGGACATTGCTTCTCTTGATGTTGTTTTTTTCATTGGGGTTTACTAAGAGCAAAGCATTTAGTTGACCAGTTCCAGACCTTGAAACTTTAAAAACAAAGTTAACAGATGTTTTGGTGACTGTGACGAAAGAACTCGAGTATTGCTTAGACATTCTCTGGCCAACAAATGGAGCACATGTTGAAGTGCATGAATAGAATTTTTAAAAGATTTTTTGACCCGAGGTAAAATTTTTCAAAACACGACATGTCTGTACCTTGCATAGTTTTAGTCACATGTCTACCTAGCATAGTTTTTTTTTTTTGTTATACAAGGGGTGATTGATAAGTTCTCGGCATAAGGTACAAATACTTGAAACACACAGTTGATATTAGGTGCATTTGTAGATCAGGTTACCAAGTTTAAAGAAATTAACTGCAACCAATTTTTTTTTATAGGCTACTGAAGTGGTAAAGGGTGGCAGAAATTGAGAAAATGGATAAAATTTCTCATCGAGCAGTCATTTGCTACCTCTGCATCAAGGGCTTATAATCGAAGGAGATTCATGAGGATATGGTGGAGACTCTAGGGGAGAATGCCCCTTCTTACAACGTAGTGAAGAAATGGACAGCTCAGTTTAAACACAGAAGAGAGAGTCTGGAAGATGATCCCTGTCCAGGAAGACCAAGAACAGTAACCACCGATGAAATCACTGACAGAATCCATGACATGATAATGGAGGATCGACGATTAACTGAGTGGTGCATTGCTACTGAGTTAGGCATCTCCCAGGAATATGTTCATGCCATTATTCACAATGATCTTCAAATGACAAAGGTCTCTGCTCGATGGGTCTCGAAACTTCTTGGAGCTGATCACAAATGACAGCGTCTCAACATATCTTGGCCAGTTTTCTATGGATCCTGGAAAGTTTCGTCAACAATTTGTGACTATGGATGAGACTTGGGTTCATCATTTTCAACCAGAAACCAAAGAACAGTCAAAGCAATGGAAACATCATGGATCCCCACCTCCAAAGAAAGCATGGGTGGTTTTGTCTGCAGGCAAAATGATGGCTTCCATCTTTTGGGATTCAGAAGGTGTGCTATTGGTAGACTATCTTCAAAAGGGCAGAGTGGTCACTGTTGCCTATTGCACTAATCTTGTGAAGCAACTGCGGGTCAAATTGAAGGAAAAGCGTTGAGGGAAATTGATGAGAAGAGTCATCTTTCATCAAGACAATGCTCCAGTTCACAAGTCGGCGGTGGCAATGGCTGCCATTCATGAATGCATCTTCCAGCTTCTTGAACACCCTCCTTATTCCCCAGATTTGGCCCCTTCGGACTATTACCTGTTTACCAAACTCAAAAAGGAGCACAGTGGTCGCAAATTTGCTTCAGATGATGACGTAATTCATGCTGTAGACCACTTTCTAATGGTACAAGATGCTGACTTTTACAAAGAAGGGATCTGTATGCTCCAGGATCACTGGACTAAGTGCATAAACTTGCAAGGGGACTATGTTGAGAAATAACCCAAAAAAGTTGTCCACAAATAATCTGTTGTACCTTATGCAGAGAACTTATCAATCACCCCTCATAAATGTTTGAAATCAGAAAAAGACTTTTTAAAATTAGTTTTAAAATGTTCACAAAGAAGTTGTAGAACATAAAAAAAATTATTTAGACCACAAAGTAAAGACAGTAAAAATTTTGTGAAACATAATGAGGGATAAAAGTTAAAGAATCTGACAGACGCTGGATGAAAAAGGAGAAAAAGGTGGCAGTGAGAAAATATCTATTTAGGCTAATAATGTGACATAGGAAAGAAAAGTAACCTGTCTGATTAGAAACACTAAGACTGCAAAAATGGAGAATCATAACCACAGAACTTTGGTGGCATGGGACACTGAACGATTGATAATTTTAAAAGTGTTGTTGCCTTTAACAACAGAAAAAGGGACATTTAATGCTTCTGCTGAAGATATGACAGGTGTACGTGAGGAAATTAATTGTTGTACATGACAAGTGTGTGTGAGTAAATTAATTGTTGTACATGACAACTGTGTGTGAGTAAATTAATTGTTGTACATGACACAAGTGTGTGTGAGTAAATTAATTGTTGTACATGACAAGTGTGTGTGAGTAAATTAATTGTTGTACATGACAAGTGTGTGTGAGTAAATTAATTGTTGTACATGACAGATGTGTTTGAATAAATTAATTGTTGTACATGACACAAGTGTGTGTGAGTAAATTTATTGTTGTACATGACACAAGTATGTGTGAGTAAATTAATTGTTAAATAATAAAACTGACACTGGTGTATTTCAGAATGTAGTCATATATTTGTTCTGTAAAATTTTCAGAATGTAGTCATATATTTGTTATATAAAATTTTCAGTCATGTATTTGTTCTATAAAATCTTCTGAATGTAGTCATATATTTGTTCTATAAAATAACAACAAATAAACAAAAACTTTTTACACAAAGCCAGTGTCTGCTTGTTCTTCCTGGTACAAATTTTAAAACTTTTTGCAGATAGGAAAGATAAGTCTTTAGCACAGTGAAGTGATAGAGCAGTGTTGTATGGTTAGCCTTTGAAGTATTGTAGACTAAGCATTTTAGATGTGAAAGAAAGAAAAGTAACAAAGAGAATTATGTGGGACTTGAACCATGGACTCTGGTAGAATGAGCGGTCATCTAGCCAAAGAAGTGTAGCACACTACTCAGCTTGGAATGAGTGGTCATCTAGCCACAGAAGTGCAGCACACTAATCAGCTTGGAATGAGTGGTCATCTAGCCACAGAAGTGTAGCACACTAATCAGCTTGGAATGAGTGGTCATCTAGCCACAGAAGTGTAGCACACTAATCAGCTTGGAATGAGTGGTCATCTAGCCACAGAAGTGCAGCACACTAATCAGCTTGGAATGAGTGGTCATCTAGCCAAAGAAGTGTAGCACACTAATCAGCTTGGAATGAGTGGTCATCAAGCCACAGAAGTGCAGCACACTAATCAGCTTGGAATGAGTGGTCATCTAGCCACAGAAGTGTAGCACACTAATCAGCTTGGAATGAGTGGTCATCTAGCCACAGAAGTGTAGCACACTAATCAGCTTGGAATGAGTGGTCATCTAGCCACAGAAGTGTAGCACACTAATCAGCTTGGAATGAGTGGTCATCTAGCCACAGAAGTGTAGCACACTAATCAGCTTGGAATGAGTGGTCATCTAGCCACAGAAGTGTAGCACACTAATCAGCTTGGAATGAGTGGTCATCTAGCCACAGAAGTGTAGCACACTAATCAGCTTGGAATGAGTGGTCATCTAGCCACAGAAGTGTAGCACACTACTCAGCTTGACTTTCTCACGACTCCAGGAGACTGTGTGTATGTTTGTGTCTCAAAAATTGAGTACCTGTGAGAGGCTGAATCTAAGCAGCGAAATTTCTATGTCATGACCTCATTCCCTTTTTAGGTGTTACGATTTTGACCAGGCATTCATTGAAGACTTACTATCAAATACATTTTTTTTTTGGTGTTGCAAGATCGTGAAGTTGATTAGTGCACTGTACTCACATAGCTCTTGCGATTTTTCTTTCTCTCATGTGTAGTGTTTTGTCTACAATTTTTTTTAAGACTTCGCTCTATCACTTGACACCATAAAAAAAAAGAGCTGAGAGTTTTTAATAAGCTGATATGTTTTGAATGTTCGTCTTGTTTTCAGGCAACACCAACTGTGATAAGAAATTTTTCTCCTTCAAAAGTTCGCCAGACTATTTTTGGACCATCATCATCTCTCAGAGTGGTTGCTCTTGGGGGTGAGCGGTTCCCATGCAGTGACTGCTTTAGGAGCTGGTTATCTGCAGGCTATGAGAAAATCAAATTCTATAATTTGTACGGAATCACAGAGGTTTCTTGCTGGGCTTCATGCCAGCTTGTTGATGTACAGGCTCTCATGTTGGTAACAGTTTTTTTTTTTTAAAGTATCATCACTTTTTTTTTTCTGAAAATATTAATGATAAATTGAATTTTAGCAATAGCAGTGGTTAAAATTGGTAAAACAAATCCACAATGTTCCAGTTTTCTCTTGAACTCAAATCCTGCAGTGCAACAACCAAAACCTCACACAATTTTTTTGATACTCAAACAAAGGGCTGTTATACAGGGTTATTCATGAGTCTGCGAAAAATGTTAAAACTTCGCAACAAAGAAACTACTTAACGAATCATGATAATTCTTACACCAAGAGAGAAACTCTTCAAGTTTTATTTTTAAATAAAGCCCATGCGAAGAGCTCCCATTGTTTGTCACTAGCAGGCAGCAGTAGCAAATATGGCATTCAGTAAAAGTGAGCAGTCATTTTGTGTCGTGGAATACGCAAGAGCCTCATCCTTTGTGACTGTGCAGTGATGATCTCGAGCAGAGTTCCAGGCGGCAGCACCTGTTTTCAACAGCATCAAGAAGAGGTATGCAAATTTCTGGGGTGAAGGCTGTCTGGTGAACAGCTCCTCGGCAGGGACGTCCAGGACTGAATTGTGTTAGAGAAGCTTACCTGCGAAGCTGCTGCAAGTCTACTACACGCGCAAGTTTACAGCTAGAAGTCTCGCAATCAACAGTATGGCGAATTCTCCATTTAGAGGACTTGCAAGGGAGGAGTGGACATACATGCTGTTCTCTTTGGCAATCAGCATTTTATAGCTTGTATCATCAGGGTATATTCCATACATAGAAGGAACAGCGGTGGAAGAAGTCAACCAGTTTGTATATCTCGGCAGCTATATAGACCAGGATGGTGACACCAGAAAGGAAGCTAAAATTCAAATTGCAAAAGCAGCATTGACCGTCAAGAATCTTGAGCACATATGGCATTGAAAAGTTATAAGCACAAAAACCAAGTTAAGGTTATTCAATTCATATGTAATATCCACCCTCATTTATGCATGTGAAAGCTGGAAAACAACTAAAGAAATAGACAAGAAATTAGACTCTTTCGAAAACAAAAGCTTAAGGAAAATACCCTGTATAAAGTGGAACGAATTCAAGAACAACACAGAGATAAGACAGTTGAGCAAACAACAACCTGTGTCATGGGTGATCAAAAAAAAAAAAGATGGACATAGGTCAGTCATGTGATGATAAGAAACAATCAGAGGATCCCCAAACAAGCTATCAAGTAGAATACAACAGGCCGAAGAAAAAGAGGTTGACCACATGAAAATCTGAATAGGACAATGTTAAGATAGGCCAGTTCAGTGGGTGTAACATCCCTTGATGAGATTGAAAAACTCGCCGAAGACGGGAAATCTTGGTGAACTACCATGTGACATTTAGCAGCTCGGGAAGTATGTAAGATGTAAGATCATCAGGGTTGATAAACCATAGCTGACCAAGACCCTGACCTACCTCTCCATTGGTACCCCCAGTAGCAGGCCTAACCCGACTAAGAGGATGAATCTCCATAGACCCCATGGTGGTGGAGTCTACTGAAGAAGTATTGCATCCCTTCTGCTTTTTAGCTACACGCAGAGACTGAAAGAAATAGCTGTCATAACTTACTTCCAAGCCAGCGCGACTCTGAGCCTCAACATCTCCACATCACCCAAAAGAACACCTGCCTACACTTCTGGAGAGATAGAAGGAGAATAATTGTAAGCAGCCAAGTCGGCCGCTGTAGAAATTTGAGAGGAGCTTTGGGAGTATGATGTGCAGCTTATGCATCCAGAGAACACAATACAGAATTCATCATTTCCACACGAGTGAATCTGTTTTTCTTTTCACACTGCCCAAGATTAGGACTTTATTTTTCCAGGGAGAAAGATGAGCCTGTGCCAATAGGGAGAGCTCTAGACCAGACACTTATCAAGCTGGTGACTTCCAGGAGGAAGGAGGAGGAGGAGGAAGAGGATGGAGGTACTGAGACTGGTGATGAAGGTGATATATGGATAGGTAGGGTTTACCACTTTTCAGGGTGATGTATGAATCACTAGGTTTAGTATGTTGAACATTTTTATATATAAATACACACACAGGGTGTTTTTAAAGTCTCACTACACTTTCTGTGAAATGACATCATCACAGAATGTGCTCAAAAAAGTCATTTAATCAGTTACAATAGTGACTGCAATGATACAACGCTGTTTTAGGTTGGCTAGAGTGTACCACTGAAGTATTAATTATAACAGGTGTTGGAAATGTCCACCACGGGCTTCAAGACATGACTGTACATGTCTCTTCATATTGTCAAATACATTGTGCAACATGTCTGTTGTTATTTCTTGAATGATAATTCTGATTGCTTCTTTCAGGTCCTCAATTGTTTGTACATTATTTTTGTAAACATTTCATTTCAAGAAACCCCATAGATAATAATCTAATGGATTTAGTTTTGGAGAATGAGCAGGCCAAATTCCACGAGAAATTATGCGATTTGCGAAAATTTCTTCCAAAAAACTGTGTTGCTCTAGCTGTGTGTTCTGTTGCACCATCTTGCTGGAACCATGCTTCTTCAATTTCACGTTCATTCAGCTGTTCTAAAAAAAGGTTCCAGAATGTCAGTACGGTACTGATCGGCATTTATAGTGTTGTTGAAGAAAATTGGTCAGATTAAACATTTTATAATGACAGCACACCGTACCCCAATTTTCGCATCATGTAGCGGCGCTTCATGAAATGCATTTGGATTAACACTGCTCCAGATATGATTATTTTGGCTATTAACGTATCCAGATAGACGAAACCGTGCCTCATCAGAGAAGAATGTTAAATCGAGAATTGACTCGTCTTTTTCAACTAAAAATGCTTGAAACCACGTCGAGTACTTGACTCTGGATTAATTGTCACACTCTTTTAGTTCAGACACAACAGAAATCTTGTATGGATGAAAATTTAACTGATGTTTAAGAATTTTGTGCGCTGTGCTCAGTGATATGTTCACTTCTTGTGACATTTTCCTTAAGGACTTGCGTGGACTTTTCAGGATTCTATCTTGGATATCTAGACATTTTTCATCAGACACAGCAGGCCTACTAGATCATGGAGCATCTTCCACAGTTCTCGTATCATGAAACTTATTCAACAAATTTCTGACCATAGTGCGATGAGGAGGTTGTTTATCAGGAAATTTTGCTATAAATCTTTGAACAACCATCCGTGTGTATCGACCGCGATTTCGAAACACTTGTTCAACCAAAAAAATTCTTTCCTCCGTTGATAACACCATTCTGTTTGAGTGCACAAAATTACTCCAGCAGATGGCAGCCATTCACTGCATTTTTCTTCATGATTGACTGTGCAGCACATTTTTTTTATGGTGTCATTTTCTTCATTTTTACATAGAAAGTGTAGTGAGGTTTTAAAAACACCATAGTTTAGTTTTTAGAAGACAATAGAAGATTTTATGAGGGTGATATAAGATTAGGAAAGGTTAGTCTCTTGAAAGTAATATAAGAATTAATAGGTTGAAGTTTCTTAAGATGATATAGATATGTTTATTTTTTCAGTGTAATATATTCATAGATACATTTAGCACTAGCATGTGATATTTTGGCAGGTAGGTTTAGTTTAGTTTTTATTGGATAAATAGATTTAGTTATTTATTTCAGTTTATTGAAGTTTTTTTTTCTACCTGCCTAATTGGACTCTAGAATACATGTTAAGTTTTCATAATTTACATACCATATTAGAACTTAGCAAGATAAACAATATTTATCAGAACCTAGCCAGGTAAACATTCTTTATCAGAACTTAGCCAGGTAAACATTATTTATTAGAACTTAGCCAGGTAAACATTATTTATTAGAACTTAGCAAGGTAAACATTTATAAAAACTTAGCAAGGTAAACAATATTTATCAGAAATTAGTCTGTAAACATTTATCAGAGCTTAACAAGGTAGACATTATTTATTAAAAATTACACTAATAGAGGATGGGAAAACTCTTACAGGTAAGCAGGTAGCAGATCACTTTGCTCGCATGTTTGCACAGGACTGCAACATTGATATCCATCCAGAGAAAGAGCGTACAGTGCGCATTGACCCACAGAAAGAAGAGGAACAAGTCAGAAAAGTGGAGGTCATGGATGCACCAATCACACGCAGTGAGTTAGACCTAGCAGTCAGTAAACTGAAACCAAGGAAATCACCAGGACCAGATGGAGTGTCCAATGAAATGATCAAGAACCTGGGAATGGCAGCAATGGGAAAGCTGTTGGATATTTTCAATATGTGCTGGAGCACAGGTAAGTTACCCCAAATCTGGAAAGAAGCAAGCATGGTACCACTGCTAAAGCCAGGGAAAAACAGTGATACTGCCTCCAGCTACAGGCTAATTAGTCTAACTAGCTGCCTATGCAAAACGATGGAACACATCATTGACCTGAGGCTAAAATGGTACCTAGAAAGTGAAAACCTTCTCGTTCCACAACAAGCAGGATTTAGGCAGTACTACAGTACAGAAGATCAAGTGACCTATCTCTCTCAAGAGATTGAGGATGCATTCCAAGAGAAAAACCTTGTACTAGCAGCGTGGATAGACCTGAAGAAAGCCTTTGATAAAGTATGGAAAAAAAAGGTCTACCGTGGAAACTAAGAAACTGCAGTGTGAATGGAAGACTGTACAACTGGATAAAGTCCTATTTACACAATAGAAGAGCTAGAGTAGTAATGGATGGACACAAAAGCCAGAAAGTACTTCTACGACACGGTGTGCTACAAGGAGGAGCCCTTTCGCCTACACTATTCCTTGTATTCATTAATGACCTGGTCAAGGATCTTCCCTATGGAATCAAAGCGGCACTGTATGCAGATGATCTGCTCATGTGGTGTACAGATGAATATGCGACAGTTGCTACACAGAGACTCCAAAGAGCAGCAGACATCTTGACATCATTGACAAACAAATGGTGTGTAAGTATCAACACAGAGAAATCAAGTACCACTCTGTTCACCCTCTCATCTAAACAGAAAGCAGGTAAGATCTTTGTAAATGAAATATCCTTAAGGATGGACAACCAACCCACTTACTTAGGAGTGACTCTTGACTCAAAACTGACCTGGAAGCAACACATCAACAGTGCAGAAGCAAAAGCCAGAAGAAAACTAGCCATGTTAAGAAAATTGAGTGGAACCACATGGGGAGCTAGTGAAAGAATCCTCAAGAATGTATATCAGCAAAGTATTCTATCACATTTAGAATATGGCTCAACATCTTGGTGCACAGCATCAAACACTACGCTGCATAATCTAGACAAGGTTCAAAATCAGTCACTACAGATTATCACAGGTGCCATGAGGTCCACACCAATAGTAGAAATGCAGAAAATAGTTGGTATTCAAGCGCTAAAGGAACGTAGAGACACAAAGGTCATGACCATGGGAGAGAAATTCCTCAGCTCTGTAAGCCATTCCCTGAAGGAGAGATTCAATAACTTGGCACTAAGACAGCTTAAAAGAAGCAGCTTCATTCATCAGGCCAAGCGTATGCGTAAGCTGATACCTGACCTTCCAGCCGTAGTTGTTCCATTATCATCTGTACCAGAGCATACACCATGGAAAAAAGCAGATTATACACAAATAACTATTCAGACTGAAGTGAAAGGTGTACAGAATGGTGAGATGCAGAGCAGTCTTGTAAGATCAACAGCCACACTTAGTGTTCTAGATGACAAATATCCATGTGACACCTGGATACGTGTGTATGCAGACGGATCTGCACATAATGCTATAAAGAATGGAGGGGCAGGAGCACATATTGAATATCCAAACAACACCACTGACAAGATTTCCATACCCACTGGTAAATACTGCAACAACTTTGATGCCGAAGTTAGGGCAATTATTGCTGCAGTTGAAAAACTATCAGACTCCAGAATTGATACATGTCCTGTAGTAATTCTCACAGATGCATGATCAGTACTGGAAGCTCTTCATTGCAACAGACTACCAGACCTTAAAGATGCCTTGTCAAAAATTGGCTTACAACATGGAGTCACTTTGCAGTGGATTCCATCCCACTGTGGGATACCAGGCAAAATTACAAAAAAACAGTGAAATTTATCCAAGAGACAGGACTGCAGATATAGACAGACAATGCGAACGAAGAAGAAGAAGAAGATTTATAAAAAAAACTTAGCCAGGTAAACAATATCTGTCAGAACTTAGCCAAGTAAACATTATTTATAAAACTTAGCAAGATCAACAATATTTATCAGAAGTTAGCAAGATAAACATTTATCTCATTGTGACAGAATACTGTTTCAGGATATTTCTTTTCAGTCAGTTCTTTAAAAAAAAGCAGTATTATTGCCATGCTATATTGACTTGCATTAGAAATATAATAAATGCAATGAGAAACCCTTGTCACATAATCCTAATGATAAGATGGGAAATGTGAAGGTTAAATTTCATGTTTCAAACTGGAGCTGTTTGCAGTAAGAACTGTGAGCTGACGTTGAGAACTCTGCTCAACTGTTGTCTTCTCTCCATACTTGGGAGGTATAATATGTGTAGCAGCATATCACACAGTAATACGTAAGATAATTTGTTGTGAAACATATTTAATTTGTTAATAACCAGGCAGCAGCCAGAGAATCTGCTTCATTGACAATGAGATCTATGACAGCAATCAAGAAGACAGTAGTTCAGAGTTCTTCGAGAGGTCTGAAGTTTTGTGGAGACGTACAGGAGATAGAGGGAGCCAGCTCCACGATGGCAGCATCGTCTGTTTGGGCCGGAGAGATGACCAGGTCAAGAGACATGGCAAGCGTCTAAATTTGGAAGCCATTGAGATGGTAAATTCATTTTTGTCATGTATTTTCAACTCATTTAATTTGCACGAAAGAAGTAGCAGCAGGTTAAAGACTGTTGTAGCTGAGATCAGCACAAAGTTGTCATGGCAAACATGGAGTCAGGTGTTTGATACATGCTGATTTGTTGTGATCTTGTTCAAATTTCTAAGTATTCCAGGATGACTGTTTGAATGGCTGCCCAAATTGTTTGACTGTTTCTAGTTGTTTGATTCGCAGGCTGTTGCCTTCCCAAATTGTTTGACTCTTCCTGGTTGTCTGATTCTTAGGCTGTTATCTTCCCAAATTGTTTGACTCTTCCTGGTTGTCTGATTCACAGGCTGTTGCCTTCTCAAATTGTTTGACTCTTCCTGGTTGTCTGATTCACAGGCTGTTGCCTTCCCAAATTGTTTGACTCTTCCTGGTTGTCTGATTCACAGACTGTTGCCTTCCCAGATTGTTTGACTCTTCCTGGTTGTCTGATTCACAGGCTGTTACCTTCCCAAATTGTTTGACTCTTCCTGGTTGTCTGATTCACAGACTGTTACCTTCCCAAATTGTTTGACTCTTCCTGGTTGTCTGATTCATAGGCTGTTGCCTTCCCAGATTGTTTGACTCTTCCTGGTTGTCTGATTCACAGGCTGTTGCATTCCCAGATTGTTTGACTATTTCTGGTTGTCTGATTCACAGGCTGTTGCATTCCCAAATTGTTTGACTCTTCCAGGTTGTCTGATTCTCAGGCTTTTGCCTTCCCAAATTGTTTGACTCTTCCTGGATGTCTGATTCACAAGTTGTTGTCTTCCTCAGTGGTCCTGGTAGTTCTGAGTGTCTGATTAACTGGTTATTGTTTTCTGAAATGATTACCATTTTCCTGCATGTTTAACTCTTAGTGTACCTGGCGGTTTTCCACCAAATGACAAGTGGTCATCTCACTGGGGTAGATTTCATAAAGTGGTTGCCACATTTAAAAGGATTGCAAAGGCAAAACCTGATTTACAGTATTACATATATTAGTTTAAACGGGAAAAAGTTGTATATTATTTTTCTAATAAAATTGTTAGTATACAACGAAAAAAAAAAGGAGCTAAAAATTGAGAAGAAAGAATGGAAAACAATGATAAAAAAATTTTTTCTCACTTATCCCTCAAGATAATCCATTTTACTGGGTCAGAAATATCCGAAATGAATAAAATTTTACAAAACACCATTTTCTACACAAAATCACACTAATTATTTATTTACATTTAATTTACGATCTACTATAATCAGAAAACATGAAAACGCAAATGGACGGCGGCCTATAAGCTTAGAAATACACTTTTTACACAATTTCTTTTCAACAAAGGATTTCCACTTGTTTTCCCCCGTGTGTTAACACTTAAAACATACCAGAATGGACTAGCACTACCGGTTTGGCCAGATTTTAAAAAATAGTTTGGTTAAATTCAAAACTAGAGACCAAATTAGAAACCGAAGCACTACCATCCTAACACATCTCAACCACCATTGCACTACATGTTACCTAAATAAAAAATGTCCGCCGGATCGACACACGGCGCATCTCGAAGTATAAAAAGAGTAAATCACTGGCTGTTGTCTTCACAGGCTGTGACAGTTTGTGATCATCCTGTAGACATGTATATAGCAGCTCACCTTGCATTAGTTCACTTGACTCTGTAGTGTTTTAGTTTCTAGGTGAAGGTAAAATCTCCATTCCGTTCTATTAAGATATATTAGAGATTTGGTGTCAGGCCTGTTTTTCCAAGACCTTGAATGCATGAAAGTGTGGTGTGGTCAGTATCACAGCTGGCCGCATTTACATTCCCAGATTTCTCTGATGCCCACTTTTAGAGGCCGGGTAGATGCCGGGGCCTTTTTTTGGTGTGCTGGTACCAACAACAAAAAAAAAAAATTCATTTTAGTTTCTAGTCAGTGATATATTTTTGTATTTGTGAGTTCTGTTCCTTATCCAGAGAAAGTAGGTAGGATCAGACTAAGATTGTAGACAAAGCATTTAGATGTTAGAGAAAGAGAAGACATGAGATAATCTGTGAGAATCAAACACCAAACTTCAGTATTAAGGGCAGCTGGTTAGCCATCGTCCTTTTGTAGGATGCTTCATAGTAAACAGGTTAGTGCGTTTTAACAGGAAACAGATAGTCACATTATAATGAGAGGTGGGTTTGAATTAGACTTAGAACTGTACTGTCAATATTCTGAAACTGCTGAACGTTTTTATTATGGATATTCATTTTCTTACATATTCAGATGTAACGAATGTGCTTAGAGCACATACCATCATCACCATCATCGTACTAATGGTTTTTCTTCCTAAGGTTTGTAAAGAAGTCTCTGGTGTCCTTGACTGTTGTGTTTTGCTGGATGGACCTCACTTAATGACATTCATAATACCAGACCTACCCAGAAGTGAAGAAGTTAGTTTGACTGAACATAGTCCTGCAGTCACTGAAATCAGGGATATGCTCTCTTCACATGATCCTGGTGATACAGCAGAGAGTGTGGATGTTAAATTTTATGATGCAGACTGGGCCAGTGTGCTACAGAGACTGAAAGCTCATACTGAGGAGTACCTGCCACGCCACTGTATCCCTGATATATTTGTGAGAATAAATGGAGGATTACCATTAACTTTGCATGGTGAGTCTTTCATTTTACGTGAAAAAAAAAATTAGAAAAAGTCAGAAAAAAATAATACACACATAAACTGGAAGTAACAAGTTAAAAGTAGAAAGTGTTATCATCTCACAGACAAAGACACCTGAGGAATATAGTGTTGACCTGTCAGCACGCTAGAAGGTGATTTGGTCAACATCATGCACGAGTCCCTTTCCTTCCTTGCTTCAGAAGAACCAGGCAGCTATTTCTGTAGCAGGGTGACTGGGGTACCTTTGGCTAGATTTGAACCACTGACCTTAGCTTTAACCATTCACTACCCAGGGACCCAGCAAGAAGTATGGTTTGTTATATGAGGGCTGTTCACAAAGTTCTGGTCTAGTCTCCTTCAAAGTAGTCTCCTTGTGATTGTGTGCACTTATTCCAGTGGTCCTGCCATGTATAGAAGCACTTCTGGAAGTCACTTTGTGAGATAACCCACATCTGTCTTGTCATGTTTCATCAAACTGGCGAACTTTCAACGTCTTCATCAGATGTGGGAACAGGAAGAAGCCACAGGGAGCAAGGTCAGGTAAATATGGAGGGTGTGAAAGCAGTGGACTGTAACATTTTACCAAAAATTAATTTGTTTTGACAGACATGTACATGGGGGGGGGGGGCACCATTATCATGATGAAGTACCCAGTTGCCAGTACCCCACTTCTAAGGACAGTTTCTTCACACAGCATCACAGAGGCATTGTAAGACAGCTGTGTAGAATTCTGTATTGACTGTCTGCCCTCAACAGATGTATTTATGATGAATTAGTCCACCAGTGTCAAAGAACACATTCAACATGGTTTTGACATTGGACTTTACCTGGTCCGCCTTCTTTGGTTGAGGGGATGATATTGGTTTTGTTTCCAGGTCCTACCCATACAGCCAGCTTTCGTCACCAGTGATTATCGATGACATGAATTTGGAATCGTATTGGGTTCACTCAGGGAGATCAGTGAAAATTGATACACGATCTTCCTTTTGCTCTACAGTCAGGAGACTGGCAACAAGTTTCACTGACACATGTCTCGTACCCAAATCTGCACTTAGAATTTTATGTCAAGTAGCACCTGCCATTCCAGCATCCTTGCGCACATTCCACAGTCTAGTCAGTTTCAAAGGTGGATGGTTTGCCAGGGCGATAGTCACCTTCAGGTGATCAACGTCCACTTTTAAACCAGGAAAATCACTCGGATGTCTTTGGTGGACTTAGGCAGGACTCACTAAAAGCTGTTTATAGCATGTTTCAACACCAGTTTTCCTGGTGAATGAAGTGGTTACTGTAACTCATGAATTAGCACCACTTTGGTGCATATTAGTTTTCCAGAAAAAATTTTTTTTTCATTTACATGAAAGAAGGGTATCTGAGTGGCGAAGTGGTTAGTGCATTGGTCTCTTATGGCAAAGGTCAGGGGTTCGAATCCGGCCGGAAGCACCCCAGTCACCCAGCTGGAGAAATTGGTACCTGACTTCTTCTGGAGTTGGGGAAGGAAAGGCGGCCAGGCGTGATACTGACCATATCACCCTCTAGTGTGCTGACAGGTCAAGGAAAATATGGCCACTAACACCATATCCCTATGTGCCTATAAGGCATGACAGGGTTACTTTTACATTTTTTTACATGAAAGAAAACAGCCCTCATATTTAATTCAAGTGCCATGCCATGTTGCATAGGCGATCATTTCTTTCCACAATTCCCTGTCTTTAGAGTTGATTATGAGATCCGCCAGTGACTTTCTTCCTAGCCACACTGACAGCTCATCCAGTAACTTCTCTCTCTGGCTTCCTGTCTTTTCTTCCTTCAATTTTTCCAGTTGCCACAACGTGTTCCAATTTTCCTTTTCTCAGAAAATGTCCTACAAATCTCGCTTGTCTGTCTCTGATCTTTGCTATAATTTGCTTTCTAACTCCAGTCTCTCTTAAGACTTCTTCGTTGGTTTTTCCTCATATATCTTAAGTTTTTTCCCATCTGCCACGCACCTGTAGCCTCTGCCATGTCCAGTGTGGGAGTAAGTGTGAAGCTGGTAGATTGTATAATTTTTCATTGTCCAGGCTTATGATTACAGACATTTGTGAGCCGTAGGGGGTGGAATCTTGAGCCTAAGGATTTTCTGTTGCATTTATCAGTCAGATGCTGCTGCTGCTGCTACTACTACTACTACTACTACTACTACTACTACTACTACTACTACTACTACTACTACAACATTTCATTTGCAACAGTTGCTATCACAGCTACTATATTTACTTTTACCAAAACTTTCACCATTACAACTACATTTGCATTGACTAATATCATGCTAATTTTGCTACTAGCAATAACTTCACTACTATTGTTACCACTACCTACTTCTAATACAGCCGCTACTACTACTACTACTACTACTTGTACCCTTACTGTTGCTAATACCTCAATTTCTACTGCATTGGCTGCTGCTACTGCTGGCACATTTTTACAACTACCACAACCTCTGCTGCTACTACTGTTGCTAGTATTGTTCTTTCTGCTACAAGCCATCTCAACAGCTAGTGGTACTATTACTACTACCACTATCATACCCATTACTATGCTTTTACTACCAACTGTACTACTATTACATCTGACAGTACTAAAACTACCCTGACCACCATCACTTCTATCTCCACTACCACAGTTACTGCCACTACTACTATTACTACTGCCACTGCTACTGCCACTACTACTACTGCCAGTACAACTACCATCACTGCTGCTACTTCTGTCTCCACCACCACCACTAGTACTGCTACTCCTTTTACTGCTGTTGACTGTTTCAATTATGACTGCTACTTCTAATAGTGCTAATTATAATTATGACTGCTACTTCTAATAGTGCTAATTATAATTATGACTGCTACTTCTAATAGTGCTAATTATAATTATGACTGCTACTTCTAATAGTGCTAATTATAATTATGACTGCTACTTCTAATAGTGCTAATTATAATTATGACTGCTACTTCTAATAGTGCCAATTATAATTATGACTGCTACTTCTAGTAGTGCTAATTATAATTATGACTGCTACTTCTAGTAGTGCTAATTATAATTATGACTGCTACTTCTAGTAGTGCTAATTATAATTATGACTGCTACTTCTAATAGTGCCAATTATAATTATGACTGGTATTGCAACTTATGATGATGCTACTCCTACTCTCTCTCCTCCTCCTACTCTCACTCCTCCTCCTACTCTCACTGTTAAGACTTCTTGTTATAGTGCTGTCAGTAAATCAGTCTCTGTTACTGTATTATGTTACATGTCACATCAAGAAGCCATAACTGTAGCCACTGGCCTATTTCTGCACATCTGTTAGTACATCTGTATGCTTTTTCCCCCCATATATCTGCACTTCATAACCCCAGGACAGTTATTGGTTGTGAGTTTTATGTAGCAGCAGAAAAAAGTGATCTTTCTTAAACAAAACAGATAATTTACATAAATAGCGGAGCAAATTTTAGTCTGGTTAATTCCATAAGAAATCAAACTGTCATGTTAGTACACCAGGAGATGTGCACTAAATTGGCCTGGAAAATACCACACCTTATATTGATCTGCTTGTTTCTTGCATGAGTCTATAAAACTGATGTTAATTAGAGTTGGGCGAGAAATTAGGATAGCATTTGCCATTTAGTGTAGTTTCATGGAACATTTGTTAAACAGTCAAATTTAGATGACTGTTTTTATCACTTACACACAGAGCAGTAAGAAAGATTTGTTTAGGAACAGATTTATGTTGTTTGATGTATCAAAGAAAAAAAATCGTAAAATGTAAGTTAAGATGCAAAACTTCGGTAATTTTTTCTCTGTTTCACTGGAAAAAAAATTATTATTACCAGCTTAGTAATTTACAAGATTGCAGCAGCTAATGACAGATAATTGATCTTGTTAGAACATGTGCGCCAATCAAGGTGGAGATGAAACAGTTTTCTCACACAATTAATGGTGGGAAATATAAGAGGAAATATTTCTTGCTGTGAGTTACTATGGTGACAGACAAAATTATTGTTACCAAATTATTAGATAATTGCTCTCCGTAAACTGCATAGCAAATAAAAACTTTGGGGTTATGAAAGTTATATATTTTTTATTTAGTTTCTAACAAGATCATAGTGAAAGAAGTTATATTCTGTAGATAAAACAATTTTCTGGTCAGCATATAGCAACATCAGAGCAAAACTTAAATATTTTTTTGTTCTTTATTATTTTGCAGACTTAAAATTTTGCCAGACACAAGATGAAGAATATCATACATTTTATACATTGTGTTAAAGTGTCCAAAGGTTATCATCAGTAAACGCTAAAAAAAAAAAAAAAAAGTTGGATTAAAAATAATACTGACCAAAACACATTTTGGTGCCTTGTATGTTAGACCCGTTTATATTTGACCTGCTTATTCCAAAAAGTGTCACAAGTTTTCCCTTATCAGCTCTACTTTTGAGATACAGAACATGTGTGCTTTAATCTTCCTTTGTGAAAGAGGATCACATTACAGTACACATACATCTTAGCATCAGTAAGAACCTGTAGGAGTGCTGAGAAGAACCCATGACCTCTGGTTTGATAAGTTGGTATCTGAACTTTTATTCCTCAATTACTGCTATCGTAATTTTCATACTTCAGATAGTGTATGAACTATTCAGATTCCTTAGTTTAATGTTCCTCTGTTAGGGAGGCAAAGTTCCGCAAGGGACAAGCAAGTGATTGACTGACTGAGTTTAATATCCCTACAGAAGAAATACTACCAAATGTAATTTTGTTGTTGTTGAGGGGGCTAAGTGTAAAATTATAACATGAAGGAACCAACAGCGTGGTACTTTGTGTCTGATAATGCCCTGCAGATTTTTAACCTTCTCATTTTCATGTCTCTGCACTCGGTTATTTCATTAACTGGAATCATTGCTAATGCTATCAACATTTTTGTTTTTCTGAAAATGGGATTGAATGATACTATTAATATTAGTCTTCTAGGACTTTCTGTGTCTGATCTTTGTGTCTTAATATTTAATTTTCTTGTTAGTGTTTGCTATTATCCCGCCGTGCAAGCGGCGGATTTACCCTTCAGTGTAACAGATGTCAGAGTTCTCGTTATAGGCTGGCCCTACTTTTGTTTTAAACGAATTAGTAACTGGATTATCGCGTTTATCATGTGTGAGAGATGTCTATGTATTGTTATACCACTGAGAGTGCACGATATCATAACGCCGAGAAAAACCTGTCTTGTTATGGTCACCATTTTTATAATTATGGTTGCTGCAATTTCACCATCCTACATCGGTGCTGGTCTTCAGTTCAGACTAAATACCGAAAACAACAAAACTTTGCTGATGCTTGTTTATTACAGCAATTTCAACTCACAAGCAGTATCAAGTGGCATTTCATTCACTTTAACATTGATCACTTTTACATGGGTTGTCAGTTGTACTACCATCTTGGTGGTTAGTCTGAACAGAAGCAGTAAATGGCGGAAAAGGACAGCCGGAAGTGGTAAATCTGAGACAGTGTCTAAACGAGACAGGAAAGTTGTCAAGATGGTGGTTGTACTTTGCCTGATTTTTTTCCTTGCTTTCTTTCCTGAATGTGTGCTGTTATTACCAATGGCAGCAGTACCAGAGTTCTCATTTGAAGGTGCATACAAGAATCTGTTATCTGTTGTTTTTGGCATCACAGAAACTCTGCTAGCAATCCACGCATCTGTGAACATTGTAGTGTACCTGACAATGAGTTCTAAATACAGGGAGACGTTTGTGGTACATGTCGGGAAAATGATGTTTTTCTAGGAAATTGTTGCATCAGGACAATAGCACAGATTAAAACATGGCTGTAACTGTCTGAGTGGCCCAAGAGATGGAAACAATTTGTATGATGCAGCAGATGGAGGCGCAGGTAAAACAGAATAGAGGTAGCAGTGCATCTGTTGAGGCATTTTATAGCAAAATATAGGTATTACTGTGAACTGATTCAAGAAAAGTATCTTTTGCTTCATCCTAACCGTCATTTCCAAGGAAGCATCCATTCATTCACTAGGTGCTCATTGTTTGAACCAGACATCCTATTTAACATACTTTATCTGCAGTTCTGATACATACTCATGATGGTGTGTCACCAGAGCAAAAATTCATCACATAAAACATCCAGCATTGCATATAAAATACCAGCAATAGATGTAAAATAAAAGGGAACAATACAGCATCTTTGGCTATTTGTATCTTCTAAGCATGACCTTTCAGGAAACTGAAATGATAGCAGGCTGCAAGATGCTAGAATTTAACTGTCAGAGTGTGCTAATTTCTTATTCTTTTTCTAAAGTGAGAAAAAAAAAAGAGTTAAAACTCATAAACCCAAGTGTTGTAAGGTCAAAAGTTGGGTTAAAAATAACACTGGCCAACATATTTTGATGCCTCATATGTTAGACCTGTTTCTGGGTATGTTTGACCTGGTGATTCCACAAATGGCACAAGTTTTCCCCTACCAGCTCTAGTTTTTGAGATAGAGAACATATGCCATATACCACTCTTCACTCTGCTCACCCATAACATATCAGGATATTTTTAATGTAGTTTTTGAATTATTATCTTTTAAGCATGAAGGAAACATATTAGAAATAAAAAGAAAAGTGTACTACATGAAAATCTACTTATTTCATACCAAAAGCACAAGTTTATGATATAAACTTTCCACTCAATTGACACACTAGAAGCTCCTTTTGTAAGACTTCTGAGAGTGGAATGCCAGGATAATCCTGCATAAGATTCCAACAATAGTCTGCCATTATGTGTGCATCCCATTTTCCTTGGTATCTGGCCTCCATTTTTTTTATGTCTTGGTGAAATCTTTCACCTTGCTCTTCTCTTCAGTCACCAAGGTTCTCTGGAAAGTGATCTAAGTGACTGTGCAGTTAATGGATTTTAACACTCATGTTACAGCCAAGCCTGCTGAAATGAAACAGTATATCCTCTACTATTGTGTGTAGTTGTCTGCAGAACTTTTATGGAGCATTTGAAGAAAGCTTTTCACAACAAGAACAAATGAAGACAGGCAAATAATTTGATTTCATTCATTGATGCTATGAAATGTGGGTCATTTATAAGTTGTCTGATCTGTGGACCATTGAAAATTAAAATTTCTGCCTTCAGTTTTTCCATGGTAAGTCTGGGTAACTTATGCACTATGTATTCAATGCATGAACTGTCTTTATTCAAAGCTTTTGCAGATTGTTTCATCAGACCATGCTTTATATGTGGTTGTGACCGTATGATTCTATCTCGTGCTGCCAAAGGTTCATTGATTACATTTTGTCCTCCAATCATCATATATTCCCTCAGAGGCTAATCTTTTCTTGCCCAATGTTCATGTTTGGCTGTACTATCCCAAAGCATAAAAAGCCAGGATACTTTGTGTAGCCACTTTGTCAAAAAAGAAGAAAATTAACCATCTTCAAGTCTGCACAAATCACTCATTGATGTTCTTGGTAATTATCTTTTTAAAGACTTAAGAGATGGCCTTGTACCTCTTCTTTCATCCTGTTGGAATGACTGATTGGATTAGAAGCACATTTGTTGCCGTTATTTAAAAGAACACATTTCAAACTACGTTTTGAACTGTTAGCGAAAAGATGCCACTCATTTGGGTTATATTCTGAAAGACCAGTTTTCTTCACAAGGTTTCCAATGTCATTGCAGAATACTAAGTTGTCTTTGATAAGGAATGGTAGCAAATCTTTTTCTCTTCTTCGATAACATGTCATTTTTGTTCCAGGCTGAAGTTCAGAAGACCCCTTGGAAAGATTTAAGTCCCCAATCAGATCACTCCATCTGCTGCTGGTGAGATTCTTCAGCTGCTGTGTGTGGGGTGAAACTCCTCCCGGCCAATGAAGAAAAATGCGATTAGGGTTGCCGAGCGCCGCCGCCGTGGAAAAGGCGAAGGAAAGGATTAAGTGAAGTAACCAGTAGTCTCGAGGTCAGGGCTACTCACATCATGGCACCTCTGCTCTAGAGGCTGGCCACGTCCTATATACACCCATACTGGGGCAGATTGCCTAAACTGGCTTAACCCAGGGGTTAAACTAAGACACTGCGGGCGAGATTTTTCAGCTGCCGCACATGGGGTGAAAGTCCTCCCAGCCAATGAAGGAAATGCGAAAATGTGGCATCGCTGTGAAAAAGGTGACGGAAAGGATAAAGTGAAGTTTAATCATTATGTCCAGTAGTCTCCTGGTGAGAGCTACTTGTACCACGGCACCTCTGCTCTAGAGGCTGGCCACATCCTATATATCATATGGGTGAAATATGCCTAAACTGGCTTAATCCAGGGGTGAAAGTTGATGACTACTCATGTCACAGTACCTCCGCTCTAGAGGTCGGTCACGTCCTAAATATGCCCATACTGGGATAATATGCCTAAACCGGCTTAACCCAGGAGTGAAACTTACTAGTAACGAGGATTTGTCGTCCTGGACAAAAGCTCCATCCTGGTCACAACTAGGAACAGTAGTGGCCATGACCACAAAATGCTGAATTCTGAGACACTGGACCAGTGTAGTCTAGATAGGCAACCACTTCTCACCCGATGGGGATATATACTTATCCTAATCATGCTGAGGTTTTCCGGTGAGAAAGTCCAACTCTAGGCTGGATGGGCAACCACCTCTCACTCGGCGGGTGTATGCTGATATCCAAACCACATCGAGGTTTTCCAGTGAGAAAGTTCAACTCTAGATTAAACTGGTGCAACGAAAACCACAGTGTCACGCAATCCCACTTCTGTGACCCACTGAGAATACAGGCCCAAGCCTCACGATACTCTGAACCTCTTGTGGTCCTCTCGGGGATCTGTTGTGGTCCTCTGGGGGACCACAGGAGGACCACAGGACTTCTTGTGGTCCTATTAAGGACCACAGGAGTAAATTCAGTAGGATCACGGGGCGGACTTGGTGGTAGAAGCAAACGAAGAAGAAGTAGATCACTCAGTTCATTCTGTTCAAAATGATTATTATGTGAAGTTGTTTGGAATTCACCATCACTGTCCCCATTTTCTTTACCTTGTGCAATATCAGACATGCAAGACTCATCCTCTGAGAGCTGTTATAGTTCAAGGAAAGGTGGAACAGGTACAAGATCTGAGTGCATAACAGGTCTCCTTTTAAGACCACTTGTCATGATTATTTCAGTTGAATCCCCGTGATATTAACGATACAAAAATAACAGTCATGGAAGTGTTTTTTTTGTTCCCTCCATGCCACTGGTGCTCCAAATTTCAGGCAGCTTCTCTTTTCATTTATCCACTGGCGCAAATGCTCCATACAAGTTTTGCATACAGTAGGAGAAGCCATTGGTTTATATTGATCTGCAAGCTTGGCACCAAAATAATCTACATATACTCTTTCTGCAAGCTCAGAAATAAGTTTCCTACTTGCTTTCAGTGTGTACACCCTTACAAATATAGCAAAATACATTGGGATGATTCAAGCAACTCCGTCTTGAAGTAGCCATAACCTCTACGGTGTTCAGTTTGCAAAATGAAATAATATGAGTGGGAATATACACACACTTCCTATATGATCATAACTATTATACAACCTTTGAAATACAAATTTATGTAGTCTATGAAAACCAAGATTAACCATCTTAATTTTGTGCACATTAAAGGAAAGGAAGTGGACGAATAGTGAAACAAAGGTCGTTGTAGAAACACACAAAAATGTGGGTAAGTTAAAGACGTCAGTTCCCCATTCAAATAAGACAGCTTGTTACAACATACCAATTCTGCAGAAGAGATTTGTTAAAGAGCAGACTAAAATTTTATAAATTCAACCATATCTTAGAAACTAGAGCTGATGCGGTCTCTCCAGCGCAGTTTTCTGAATCAGAACCCCAAATAACCCCAGGGGCAGGCTTAAAAACTAAGGCATCGAGAACAAATTTTTTTTGTTGGGTTGTATGAACAAAAAGTTTTTACAAACAAAAAGACATTCAGGTGATAACATGGGATTTTTCTCTTTCATGGCAAAGTAAAACCTGTAATTGATAACTGTTATTGCAGATAACAGATATTTAGAAAGTGTTATACAATCATATCTTTGGTTACTAGTAAAGGTGATTGGTTACTTTTGGATTGAAATATTCTGATTGGTTAAACTCGGCTATTTCTAAGAGGTGCATGACTGTCACATTTGCCCTTGACTGCTTCACAGCTCGCTGTATCTGCCTTAAATTTGTATACATGCAACATCTTATGATGCTTGTTTATATGTCTTAGTTAAGAAAGATGAAATTGGGTAAAGAGGATGTGATTTTTTTCTCTTTTTTTTTATCATCACCATCACCATTGTTGTCATCATTATATACTGTGCTGAAGTCGCATGGTCATGATTCTCCATTTGAGTATTTAAAAAAAAATTTAATCAGATCTACTGCTCCTTGTTTTCTGTGATTTCTAGTTGTGTCTAGATCTCCGTTATGTCTGGATCTCAGTTTTCTTCATTTTCTCTGTCTTTTCATTATGTTTAGGGGGAGGGGGGGGGGGTGGCAAAGATGCTGTCAGATTTGGCAGAGACCATAGTGACATGCCAATGTCAGGGCTGGCAAACCTGAGTTGACTGTTGACTAAGACCCTGTCCAGCCTCTCAGTAGTATTTCTAGTAAAAGGCCTAGCCTAGCTAATGTGGTAGGGATAACCCATGGTGGTGGAATCTGCTAAAGAAGTATTGCACACCTGCTTTTTGTAGTTTCACTCAGGGACTGAAAAAATAGCCATCGTAACCCGCTCCCAGTCTGATAACAGTTCTTTGCCCCAACATCTTTACCACACAGACTGTAAAGAACACCAGTGTCAGAAGAAAAAAAAACATCAGTGTCAGAAGATTTCTAAACCCCAGCTAATGCATATTGTCAAACAGCAGATGCAGTTTTATTTTGTGATTGAATATTTATATATACGGGGTATAGGAGGTCCATACAAGAGTGCCCTAACCATGCAGACCTGAGGCGTGAGACATGGCCAGAGGAAACAAGCTTGGGGCAAAATCTTTGGGGCTCCTATCATGATCTGGAGGGGACTGTGGGCTTTGCCATGTCGACAGGGATCAGGATCTGAAGTGACTAACAACCTCGAATGCAGAAGAGGAGGAAGGAGGTCCATAGGATATCCCTGGGTGGTCCATGGGATTTCTACAAGTTTTTTTTTTAATCCGTTTAATAAACTGCGTAGCCCGTGAAGATTTTTTGATCAAGCTTCCATGATTCGTATTCTGAGGCTTTTGGTGGTGAAGATACCCAATAAGGTAATCAGCGACCCATAGCTGATATGCCAGCGTCAGGGTTAGCGACCCATAGCTGGTATACCAGCATCAGGGTTAGCGACCCATAGCTGACCAAGACCCTGTCCTACCTCTCTGTGGTACCCCCAGTAACAGGCATAGCCTGGCTAATGGGGCAGTGATCACCATAGTCCCCATGATGGTGGAGTCTGCTAAAGAAGCATTGCACACTCCCTGCTTTTTAGCTCTACTCTGGGACTGAAAAAGTAGCCGCCGTAACCCGCTCCCACACTGATACGATGTCTCACCATCTCTACAGCATTGGCTGCAAAGAACAACAGCTCGCAGTTGCAGGGAGTTCGTATAAATGCAAGTACAAGTCTGAGGCTTTTAAAGCTCGGTGACTAAGACTGCCATACAGTTACAACATACAGTGAGATTAATTAAAAAATGAGTGACACAATACAGTGAGATTAATTAAAAAATGTGTGACAACTGATATAAGGAGAATTGCCCATTCTGGAACTTCCCTGCCGGGCCCTGCTTCCTTTCCTTATCATCTGCCCCCGGGGGGTGGGGGTGAAGCTTCACGTTTGATTGTACAGACTGGCTTGTGAGTGCCCAAAGTCAAAGTTAATAATCACAGTCTTGTCTGCTCGTTTGAATTTGTGAATAGATAGAGAAGTTACTTCCTTGATTTTACAAAGAGATGTCTGTCTTGTGCTTGTTTTACAGTTCATTTGAAACTGTAAGTATAGTCACAGCATGCCTTGTAATTCTGCATTTTCTTCTTCCTTTTTTTTTTCTTTCTCATTTTCTTAACACCTTGCCCTTCTGTGGTCTGACATGCTAGCTTTCACTGAAAAAGGCTCCATGGCCCAAAAAGTTTGAAAACCGCTGTATTAGATTATCATGCAACATGATTTTTACTTAACTGTTAGATTATCTCATTGTATCTCCAAATTTCTCTGATGATCTTGGATCATTACTAACTAATAATGGAGATACAATGAGGGAAATAAAAAGGAGGTTATCTATCACTCTGCAAAAAGTAAAACAACTAAAGAATCTGTGGAGAGGAACAGACAGAACTACAAAAATAAGATTTTTAAGGGTATGGATCTTTCCCATTGCAACATATACCTGTGAGACCTGGACACTTAACAAAACAGCTGAGAAACACATAAATACTTTTGAATGTAAACGCTACAGAAGAGTTCTTCAGATATCATGGACACAAAAAAGAACAAATATATCCAAACTACAAGAACTTAATATTGAAGAATGTTGGCTAGTAAGGAAGATTAAGCAGAGAAAACTTAAATATTTTGGATAAATTAAATGTCATAATTTAGAGGACAGTCTCAGAAGGGTACATAATGGGAAAAAAGAGATGAAGACCAAGGCAAAGATGGCTGCAAGACATCATTGATAATATGCGAATGGAAGCATCAGTAGCAGGGCATCTTGCTTACATCCGAAAGGCCTACAGGAGAGCTGTTAGGGAGGCAAAGTTCGGCAAGGGACATGCAAATGACTGACTGTCTGTTAGATTGTCGGAGATTTTTTTCTGGTCCACCACACCAAAAGGCCCCAATGTGCACCCGGTCTCTAAAAGTTGGTACCAGTGAAATCCGGTACGGTAGTTGCAGCCAGGTGTGATACTGACCATATCACACTTTCATGTGTCGAAGGTCATGGAAACAGGAATTTTGCGTTTTTTATTAGATTATCATGCAACATGATTTTTACTGAACTATTATACAACAGCCACAGCGTATTGCTGTCATACAACAGCCACAGCATATTGCTGCCTATTTTGGTAGCTGTAGCAGTTTAAAATTAGAAGTCCCAACCATGGAATGGAATCATTTGACTAGTTTTTAAAAAATATTTTCAAGTGTTACAGCACCTGTAAGGCAGTTTATGTGTTATATCTTTCTTGTAGGCAAACTTGACAAGAAAGCATTGATACAGATAGGAACTAGAGAAATGAGTGTCTGTATGGGAAAAGAAATTGACAATGCCTGGACTTTTTCACAAGAGCTGTGGAAGGTGATGCTTGTATCAGTCATTTTCCTTGTTTATTTAGTACTCACTTGTATCAGATTAGTAATTTTCCTGAATAAAAGGGACTTATTTAAAAGTGGATGTTTAATTTCTTTTAAAATGCTGCTTGCAAATATAATTTTTAAAATGTAAGTATAAAAAAAATACTTCAGGTAGCAGTGAAGTTAGATGGCAAAACTTTGGGCTGGTTTTACATACAAAAGGGAGTAAAACAGGGATGTATCATTTCTCCATACTTGTTTAACACCTACACTGAAAACATCACAAGGAATGTAGGAGATGAACAAGAAATAACTAAATTTGACTCTTTCAGTATCAGGGACCACCACCAGATTCCAGAAATTAAGATACACCAGTGATGCTGTCCTTCTATCAAACTGCTCCAGAAGGATTGCAGCAGTTGATTCTCTCCACCAAAAGACACAGCAAAGCTCAGAACCTCTTTTTAAACACCAACACCACCATAGTAATGATAATTGACAAGATGAGAAGCAAACCCAAAATTACAGTGGACCATGAAGAGCTAGAAAATGAAAATAAATTTAAATATCTAGGTCCAGTCATCACCACTGATGGTGACTGCTCACCACTGATGGTGACTGCACACCACTGATGGTGACTGCACACCACTGATGGTGACTGCACACCACTGATGGTGACTGCACACCACTGATGGTGACTGCACACCACTGATGGTGACTGCTCACCACTGATGGTGACTGCTCACCACTGATGGTGACTGCTCACCACTGATGGTGACTGCACAGTGGGAATTAAAAGGAGACTAGAAGTTGCATCACAGAAACTGGCGCAGATGAAGAATATGTGGCAAGGCACCAAGAAGAAAACAAAGTTATGTTTACTAAGAGCTTACATATTACAGTTGGCAAACTACAGCTGTAAAACATGGACACTTCACAGATCACTAGAATAGAGAACAACAGCATTTGAAATAGAATGTTACACAAGGGCACTTAGAATATTATGGATAGAAAGAAAATAAAAGAATGGAATATTAACAGGGATATGTATCATAGAAAACTTGCTTGTAAACATCATCAGAGTTAGATACTTGAGCCACATCAAGAGAAACATTGGCTTGGAGAGGTTGATAGTGGAAGGCACAGTGCCTGGCAAAAGGGAAGAGGGGCAGACTCATGGAGGTTGACTCAGGACATCACAGACAATCTGAATATGTTATTGCCAGATGTTGATCTGTTTGCTGAAGACAACATTTCATTCAAAGAGGCAGTGAGTGGGACAAAGTTCTGGAAAGGACATGACACACAATGTGCTGACAGTCATGTTTACGATGAACTAGTGTGTCTTGCAGGCAGACATTATTTGTTTATAAAATGCTAGACATTTGTTGTTACTGTTTGAGAGACTGGATGAAGGCATGACATCAACTGAACTGTGAATGCATGAAAAAACTGTGATGTTTGATTAAAAAAAAATTCACTGATCTGTTGGTCTGAACAAGTTTGAGGACCACTGTCTTGCACAATCAAACCAGCAGTTACTGTCTTCTGTAACTGAGTCAGAACTTCAATAAAACTCTGAAATCCATCACAGCAGTGATGCTCCATAGACAACAACACAGAGCTTGAATCACAGCTGTAATACTCTGTAGATAGCATAACCCAGCACTTGAATTAGTGATACTCTATAGATAGCATAACCCAGCACTTGAATCACAGCAGTGATACTTTATAGATAGCATAACCCAGCACTTGAATCACAGCAGTGATACTCTATAGATAGCATAACCCAGCACTTGAATCACAGCAGTGATACTCTCGTAGATAGTATAATAGCATAACCCAAAACTTGAACCCTAAAAAGGAAGATTTTGAAATAAACATTGAAATAATTCAGCTTGGCATTTTGTTCTAATATTCATGCTGCTTATCCAGTTTGACCATGATTTTTTTTTTTTCCAGTCCAGTCTGTCACAGCCAAGTGTGGTCATAGATCATTCCGACAACTTTATATCTGTGGGCGGGGACTCTTTGGCGGCTCTTAGAGTGATCAACTTATTGGAAAATATGGTAGGAGTCAAGCTACCAATGTTGTTTGATTTACTGCTCAATAAGGACTTTGGTCATTTTGTGCAGGAGCTTCGGAACTGTTTGAACAAGGCTCAGTCGGACATTCGGACTCTAAGACAGGCTGTGACTGGAAACATGATTGACAGTCATAATTTGGCTTACATTACCAGTCACAGTGAGGTTCAGGGAGAGGTAGCTCTTTCAGACAAAAAGATGTGGAGTAATAACTTGTTGCATGGAACAACTAAAAATACATACAGTGCTAAATTAAAACATAAAAATTCCCCCCGCCATGTTTTTCAAAGCAAAGTGGCAAAGCTCTCAGATTTGTCCAAATCTGAAGTGGAAAACGTGGCTAGGTATAGAAATCCTGAATTGAGTCATATGCCTTTGACTGTACAGTATCATCACGGTCTTGAAGTGCCACAGAAAGTACATGACACTGACACAGCAGCAGACCACACTGTAGTAAAAAACATGAAAGATAATCTGTTGAGCAGTGACAATGAAGTGAGCACAAAAGATAGCTTTATCTCACCCAAACTTAAAAGGATTGTGTCCCGAGGGAATGTCTGGTTTAATCACACTTTCTTGGGTGCCGGCATGTTACAGCACAAGGAAGTAAGTGGGTTAAGAAGCGAGAGTGTTGTATCCATCAGTGAGTTAGTGAAGTTAGATGCTGTGGATAGCAGTGAAAGGCAAAGTACACCAAGAGTCGTGGCTGGATCGCTTGACCTGGGGGAAAGCTGTGGCAGGTCCGGCAGCAAGTGTCTCTCTCACAAAGTGAAACCAGTTCTTGAACTCAGACTCAAGTGGAAAGTTGATACAAAGAAATGTGTTGATGCGTCACCTCTAGTTGTGGATGGAAGGTGAGTAATTTATCTTTATCTTCTTTTTTTAAACATTTTATTTCTGTTTCTGCCTACAGTTCTTGACTTGTTCATATCATTTATTTCCTTATTGTGATTATGCATTGCCAGAGTGCAGACATTTGCTCATGTCTGGAAGCTAACCTCGGTGCAGAGGTGCCTACAAATAGAAAAGAATCTGCCACAAACTTTCTAAGGGTTATTATTTCTGAATTTTCAGCCATAATTTCCTGCTCCATTATTTTTCCTAAAATTTTGTGCTAGTTATAAAATATTCATTTACAGAACTTTCATCTGCTGGTAGTAATTAAAGTCCTTTGATCTGTCAGTGCTCAGATTGTTAAAAAAATTGTGTAGTTGAAAATGTTTATGACTAAAATCTTCAGAAATGTTTTTAAAAAAATGTGCTGTGAGCTATATATCTTTCTTCCAGAGACAGAGTGCTGGCATTCATTGGCTCCCATTCAGGTCAGTTCAGTGCTATAAATGTCCTCACTGGTGATTGTGTGTGGTCAGTATCTCTGCCAGATCGCATAGAGTCCTCTGCTTGCTGCAGCCTGTGTGGATCCTTCATTGTTGTTGGTAAATTTTTTTTCTCTTTGTATTCTTTTCTTGTCAGTGTATCATTTTCCTGTCAGTGTATTGTTTTCCCTACCTTAGTGTTGTATTGTTTTCATATGTTGGTCACTTGATGAGAAGAAATGATCAGAGAATCCCAAAACAAGCTATCACGTGGAACACAACAGGCCAAAGAAAAAGAGGCAGACCGTGTGAAACTCTGAAGAGGACTTTGTTAAGAGAGGCCAAATTAACAGGCATAAAATCCTTTGATGAGGTTGAAAGACTCACCAAAGACAGGAAAAATTGGTGAACTACTTTGCAAGCCCTATGTGACGTTTAACGGCACGGGAAGGACATAATATAAGTATTGTTTTCATGTTAGTATTTGTTTTCCTGTCAATGTACTGTTTTCCTGTCGGTGTATTGTTTTCCATCATCATTTGGATGCAGTCATGGACTGATTTTTATGTGATATCTTTCACTTACTTGCTTTATTTTCAGTATAATCCAATGTGCCTTGCCTTGCAGACAGATACTGTGTTTTTTTCAGAAGTAGTTTTTGTCCAGTGCTCTTGTTATGTAAAGAATAGTTTAAGAACACACAACCAGGTTTTGTTGACTAACCAGGATATTTACACCATCAGTTTTTCACATCCATCTTTGCTTCCAAACTTGAGCTAGAAAAGCTATGAAAACAATCAAGATACTTGTAAATAATACCGAATACCATCTTCATATTGGTTGCAAAAAAAAAAAAATGCAACAGTCTTAAAATTTCTGTTAAGGACAGTAACATGGACAAGTGTTTTGTTAGGTCCCTGTTTGGAGTGAAAGAAAGGTACCGTGATCCGTCCTGTATCCAGTATTGTATGTTACAAGCAAGATATTTCCATATATATGACCAGGGGTTCTCATGTTCAGATACATCCACTTGAAGTTTCTCCACAAGTTCTGTTTGGTTGTTTGACGGGCTGTTATGATGGCAGTATCTTGTTTGGTTGTTTGACGGGTTGTTATGATGGTAGTATCTTGTTTGGTTGTTTGACAGGCTGTTATGATGGCAGTATCTTGTTTGGTTGTTTGACAGGCTGTTATGATGGCAGTATCTTGTTTGGTTGTTTGACGGGCTATTATGATGGCAGTATCTTGTTTGGTTGTTTGACGGGTTGTTATGATGGCAGTATCTTGTTTGGTTGTTTGACGGGTTGTTATGATGGCAGTATCTTGTTTGGTTGTTTGATGGGTTGTTATGATGGCAGTATCTTGTTTGGTTGTTTGACGGGTTGTTATGATGGCAGTATCTTGTTTGGTTGTTTGACGGGCTATTATGATGGCAGTATCTTGTTTGGTTGTTTGACCGGCTGTTATGATGGCAGTATCTTGTTTGGTTGTTTGATGGGTTGTTATGATGGCAGTATCTTGTTTGGTTGTTTGACGGGTTGTTATGATGGCAGTATCTTGTTTGGTTGTTTGACGGGTTGTTATGATGGCAGTATCTTGTTTGGTTGTTTGACGGGCTGTTATGATGGCAGTATCTTGTTTGGTTGTTTGACGGGTTGTTATGATGGCAGTATCTTGTTTGGTTGTTTGACAGGCTGTTATGATGGCAGTATCTACACACTTGATGCAGGGTCAGGGTCAGTTGTCTGGAAGTGTGTCACCGAAGACACTGTCAAATGCTCCCCCGTGGTGGATGAATGCACTGGACATGTTGTGTGTGGATCTCATGATGGCTTTCTCTACTGCTTGGATGTATGTGTAAGTACAGGCTAGCATGTCAGTTTTGTTGGGACTGGTTAGTATGGCAGCTGATAGTGAATTGCCTTATTGTGCAGTGTTGCAGCATATAAAACAGTCACTGGCACTCTCCAGTCAACTCTGAAACAGAGCATCTAATAAATTGGTGCTGAAAGTGTTTCTCCCCCCGTGTGGTACCCGGGATCTGCAAAGAATAGGACCACTGTACCCTACCACGCATGATCGTAAAAGGCGACTAAGGAGGGTTCATCATAGGGCCAGCAACCCTATCTGGTAAAAAAACTATCAGACTGCTACAGAAACGGAAGCAAGGGAAAAAAATTATTGAGGAAAGACGCTGGCAATGGTTGGGACATGTGCTCCGAATGACTGACAACTCACTACTAAAAATAGCACTAAGATGGACACCACAGGGGAGCAGAAGTAAGGGTAGACCAAAAGACATGGAGAAGAACAACAGAAAGGATGTTGAGCAATAGAGGGCTCACCTGGGCAAGAGCAGAAAAAAAGGCGAAGGACAGGCATTTGTGGAAAACCCTTGCGGAAGCCCCATGTGCCCTGGGCACTTAAGGTTCAGAGAGAGAGAGAGTTTCTCAGAATGGAGAATATCTATTGCAGGGATGCAACATAAATACATATGACTGTCAGTGCATGATGGGAAAACAAAAAATATTTCCCATGAATATGAGCCTATGCCCATGTTACCCATGAACATGAGGCTGTCCCTACATTACCCATGAATATGAGGCTGTTCCTACATTACCCATGAATATGAGGCTATTCCTACATTACCCATGAATATGAGGCTGTCCCTACATTACCCATGAATATGAGGCTATTCCTACATTACCCATGAATATGAGGCTATTCCTACATTACCCATGAATATGAGGCTGTCCCTACATTACCCATGAATATGAGACTGTCCCTACATTACCCATGAATATGAGGCTGTCCCCAAATTACCCATGAATATGAGGCTGTCCCCAAATTACCCATGAATATGAGGCTGTCCCCAAATTACCCATGAAAATGAGGCTGTCCCCACATTACCCATGCACATGAGGCTGTCCCCCCATTACCCATGAACATGAGGCTGTCCCCACATTACCCATGAACATGAGGCTGTTCCCACATTACCCATGAACATGAGGCTGTCCCCACATTACCCATGAACATGAGGCTGTCCCCACATTACCCATGAATATGAGGCTGTCCCTACATTACCCATGAAAATGAGGCTGTTCCTACATTACCCATGAAAATGAGACTATCTGCTTACCCTCTTAAAAAAAAAAAAATTATTTTCCTTTTCTCAGGTCTGTAGCGTATTATCTCTTAACAAATGCAGAATTGGACTTTATGGAGGTGAACAAGTTTTTGAAGGATTGAGAAAATTTGCCATAATATGAAAGTTTTTTTTTTTTTTTTTCTGTTTTCATTATATGCTGGATGTTGATTGTTAAGTTTTTTCTTTCTTAAATTCTCAGAAATGTAACTGTGATGTATGTTGCATATAAAGTTATGTTGTTTTCTCCTCCTCTCTCCCCCTACTCTGTGATATATGTTACATATAAAGTTATGTTGTTTTCTCCTCCTCTCTCCTCCTACTCTGTGATATATGTTACATATAAAGTTATGTTGTTTTCTCCTCCTCTCCCCCCCCACTCTGTGATATATGTTACATATAAAGTTATGTTGTTTTCTCCTCATCTCTCCCCCTACTCTGTGATATATGTTACATATAAAGTTATGTTGTTTTCTCCTCCTCTCCCCCAACCACTCTGTGATATATGCTGCATATAAAATTATGTTTTTTCCACTTCACAGAAGCAGGTTTGTATGTGGAAGTGCCATGTGGGTGAAGGAAGTGTGTTTTCTTCTCCTGTTATTGATACTTCATCCCATCTAGTGTATGCAGCCTCACTGTCTGGGAAACTCTCATGTTTTTGTTCTGTGAGTTTGTTTTTTTTTATAAAGTTACTTTATTAAATAAGTGCAACCAAGGTGGATGAACAGTTTTAGAAGATTGGCTCAGGTAGACCAAATGTTATAGAAGACTGGCTCAGGTAGACCAAATGTTATAGAAGATTGGCTCACGTAGACCAAATGTTATAGAAGACTGGCTCAGGTAGACCAAATGTTATGGAAGACTGACTCAGGCAGACCAACAGTTATATCACATCTCAGGATGACCAACAGAAACTCAAACAGACCATCAGTTATAGAAGACTGACTCATTAAACATGTTTGCTTTAAGACCCCACATGGGTTTTCAAAGATACCAGAGTGTTAAAACATCTCATTTTAAACACCAGTGTGTTGTAACATATCTTTTTAAACACCAGAGTGTTAAAACATCTTTTTTTACGTTTTCTTGCAGGATTCAGGTATGCTGAAATGGAGATATGAACTTCATAAACCAGTATTTTCTTCTCTGTGTTTGCTTGGCCAGTCTGTACTGGTTGGTTGTGTTGATGGAAAGCTGTACTGCATCAGCTCATCAGGGCATGTTGTAAGTTTTTAAAAGCTTCTGGTAAGATTTAAGTCCTAAATTAAAGACACTTCTCCACCCACATTGTTTGGACTCAAAAGATCCAAACAATCTCCTTTTACCACTGGCAAATTAACCACCCAGTGGTCCCTGAGTATTTCAACCTGTACCATCCAACTCATGATATAAAATTCATAAACCAGTCTGTATTTGCAGAAGTTGTTGTTGTTTCTTCACACCAGGCCCTCTGTTTCCTAGGCTTAAGCCTGTTAAGCCTAACAGATAGTGGCTGTGGTCTATCCAGGTGATCAGAGGCAGGTGCAGGAATGCTGTTGTAGAATATTCTACTGGAAGCTTCATAAAATGTGCTTGTGGAGAAAGATGTAACATCTTGGGCAGCCAGAAACACAGAATAAGGTGCTCAGAGAAGTGCAGAACATCCAAGACTGATTATAAACATCAGGAAAAACATTTAGGATTCCTTGAACAGATGAGATGAAGGTATCATTTACAGAGTCTGATTTGATGATTTGAAAACAGTGTGAGAGAAAAGGGAAGGAAAAACATCTGGGATTCCTTGAACAGATGAGATGAAGGTATCATTTACAGAGTCTGATTTGATGATTTGAAAACAGTGTGAGAGAAAAGGGAAGGAAAAACATCTGGGATTCCTTGAACAGATGAGATGAAGGTATCATTTACAGAGTCTGATTTGATGATTTGAAAACAGTGTGAGAGAAAAGGGAAGCAGAAAAGGACTGGCTGACTCATATCATTAGAAAGGTAATATGTTAAATCTTGACTAGAAATACCAACATATAAAGTCAGGGAGAATATGGACCTCAACCCAGTGTGTTATAGTAGAAACAGAAGACTGTAGAATATAGGTCTATGATTCTAACAATTGGGTCTTTGCATCTGGCAGTACAGTTTTACATTGGCTGTAAAATAAACTTGCCCAAATGATCACAGTTTAATAACAAGAGGGATTTATCACAAATATCTAGCACAATATTTTTCAGTCTGTAGATTCTGAAAGCCTCATTTGTTTCCCGATTTCAAAAATAAATTTCAGAAAATAAAATTTGGAGAGTAAAATCTGTTTATTACATGGAAGCTTTTGTTTTTCATTCCGTATTAGTGGAATTTTCATAACGAGGAGATTTAAGTTAATGGATATATACACAAAGGTGAAGTGTCATGTTAGTGACTTGTACAGGGTGACAGCTGGAAAATGCAGGCTGGGAGTTTCTGTGAGAACATTTTTTATGTCATTCATTTGTATAAATAAAACATGTACAACCAAACATTTATTACTAAATCTATCTGCCTCTCACCCTTTCTATCTCACGTCTAGGAATGGATATTTGAGACCAAGGCTCCTATTTTCTCAACACCTGTTGTCTACAAGACTTCAGTTTTCATTGGCTCTCATGACCGTTGTGTCTACTGTATCAGTAGCAGTGGGCAGTTGGTGTGGACGTTTCAGACATCATCTACAGTGTACTCCACAGTGTTCGTATTCAAGTTGTGTAAACTTGAAGAAAATCTCGCAGATCCCTGCTTAGACCATCAGTGCGGAGCTGATTGTCAGGAGCAACCAGCAGGACTTGTAGCTGCAGCGTCCACCCAGGGAGTTCTTTATGTGTTAAACTCACAAAATGGATTAGTACAAGCTCAAGTTAAACTCCCGGCTGAGGTATTTTCTTCACCTGTTATTGTGGACAATTGTGTTATCATTGGTTGTCGAGATAACTTTGTGTATTGCTTTGAAATAATCTGAGAAAAAAGTATCAGTGTTTGATGAGAATCTGTAATAAGCAACCTTCTCTGAAGAGAATAAAGGACAGAAAAAAACAACATTGTACCCTTTCTTTTTTTGTTTAAGATGTTGTTCCTTTCTTCTGCATTCAGTGACTGGGTTGCTGTAATCACCAGACATAGAACTCTATATCTGTCTTACGTCCTGTTTATTATGTAACAAAAGAACAAGAACTGAGTCTGCCTGCATGGGAAAACTGAAAAACACTTTTACACAGTTTTGGCAAAAAAAGAATCAAGAGAAACATGCTTACACTCTCTCACTAACTCATATACAGATGAGATAAAGTTGCAGCTTATCATAAAAATTATCCTATAATTTTATTATTTGTGTTATTTTAAGGACATGAGGAATTAAAATTTACTGAAAGCCTTTTCTGTTCTCTGCAAGTACAAATATATGGTACAAGAATGGTTGCATTAAAAACTTGCTCAACACAACAATGAAATCTGCATTTAGTTGACATGTTATTCCAGCAATTCGCTCTTCCTACAAAGCCATTAATAAACTAGTTAGAAGGTTAGTGGCATATTAACTCGTACCTCTTTTTCCAAGCACCAAAAATTCACTTTTACTCCCAGTAACTTGAGCTAAAGTAAAAACTCGTAATTTGTTTCAAAGTTACCTTCAGGTACAAATACATGTTTAACTCAGTGATATTTGTTGTACACAGACATTATATGTTATCATTTTATCTTAAATAAGCCAAGAAAATATCTCTGTCTGTGGGTGGTGGTGCAGAGAATAAATGGAGAAAAAAAAGGTCACATTTTCTTTGCTTAACCAGATTGGGGTGTGGTTGGACATTCATTTTTACAGGTTTTTTTTTTTTAAATACACTGAAAGTCATGAGTGGAGTGTGCTGTTCACCTTGTATTCAGTAATTTGAGAAACATTTTCTCCAACATAAGCATGTCAAGTAGTTAGGTTCTATGGTAGTCCTGGCCAAATTGATGGTGACAAGATTTTTTTTTTTCTTTTTTGCCTATCATGGATTCAGCACAGTGAGATCTAGCCCCACTGTCAGCTGACCCAGTTTTATAAATGGCCATCAAATATGCTGCATTTAGATCAGATGGAGAATATCTGGCTTTGCTATGAGGAGCACCAGATTACACTGTAGACACAGTGAATAAAGAACAGAAGAGGAGATCATGCACAGCACTACAGTGGGTGAACAAGAAGAAAAAAAAAATGTGGGTTTGAAGCCCATCTACAACCTACCCTTTTGCTGGGATAAGTAGCTTGCTATAATTCTACAATTCCTGCACTGAAAAAGACATTTTCCCCCAACTCCTGTAATGATTCACATAGGCTGGAATTTTCTGCTACATAAAATTATATACAACATCTCAGAACTGGATCAGTCTGAGAATCATGCTCATTATTATACCCAGTCTTATAAGCTGTGAAAGCAAATAGTATAAGCAAATAACTAAACACATTTACATCAAACTTTCAAGTCAAATCAGCACCTTCACCACAAAACATAATCCCCATTGTATACAAACTAGAAATTTAACTAGTCCAGATATCACAATGTCATGAACAGAAAGAAAAAAAAATCAAATCAAGAGAGGGGTGTGTGTGTGTGTGTGTGCACCAGAGAAAGAAATAAAGGGATTAACCATCATCAAATGCTGAAAAATACACGGAAAGCTATCAAGTTGTGCAAACCTGCAAAGACTAGGATGAAAAACTGACAGGAAAGTCTTTGCAACATGGAGGACAAAAATCTGTGAAGTTGTTATACAAATGAAGACACTTTCCAGCAAAATGAAGTAAAATCCTTGTCTCATTAGTGTGTTTGATAATACCTGTTATAAGAAACCTACATGTACCAGGGTTCTTCAAATATCATGGACACAAAAAAAAAGAACAAATATATCTATCAAAAACTTAATACTGAAGGTTGGCTAGTAAAGAGGATTAAATGGAGAAAACTTAATATTTTGGACACATTAAACGTCGTGAGAATCTAGAGAAGACAGTCTTGGAAGGGTACATAATGGGAAAAAGAAAGAGAGGAATACCAAGGCGAAGATGGATGCAAGACATCATTGATGATCTGCAAATGGATGCATCAGCAGCAGGCCATCTTGCTCAGAACCGAGATACCTACAGGAGTGCTGTTAGGGAGGCAAAGTTCCGCAAGGGACATGCAAATGACTGACTGACATGTACCAGTGGCAGATGAAGGAAGACTACTAAAAACTGAGTGAATGGTAAAACAAACACAAACCAAAACCAGTTCTGTTATCTTGCACAAAGGTCTAATGTTTCTGTCTAGGTGAGCATGACCAAATAAATGTTTGTCAGTGTAAAAAAAAAAAAGTCACCTTGTGTGTAATGTGATAATGCTAGCATACAGCACTTTACACAGAAGACATGTCTAAACATTTCAGATACAATTACAGAATGTTCTTGTAACAAATTTACTCATCTCTACTTGACACAAGTCAAGGATAAAACTTCTCTAACGCATGCTTAATGCCCAATTTAAAAGGAGTTCGCCTTGTAGCACCCAGATCTTCCATTCTGGAACAATCTAAGTGACTGTCATAAGGTCTTGATGCTCCTGAAACTGGTTTTGTGTCTGCTATGATGTGCTGGCTGGGAATACCAAACACTTCTGCCATGCTCAAGGCCATCTCATACTTTGTCATCATTTCATTTCCACTCCAGTGAAATATACCCGTCAGATCTGGGTTCTAGATTACAAGAAGATAACTGAAAGCCTATCTCATGTTCTTGTAAAAATAACATCAGACACAAAAAATTTACAGCAAGACCAAATAGTGCCAAGTTTATATTTTGTTATTTATTAAGGGGATGTAATGGAATATAAAAAAAAAATACTTGAAACCTTCCAGCTTGCATTCAGATATTATCAGTTCTATCTGGAAAGAAAATCACTTTTTACGAAGCATCATCATTGCCTTTCACTCCCTTGAGAGCATAAGCCACAGATAAAGGCTCTCCAGTCATCCCTGTTCTTGGAATTATTCTCAGCTTCCTTCCGTGTGTATCCCTTGTCTCTGAGCACTGTCATAATTTTTCTTCTGCAAATAAGTCTAGGTCTTCCTTGTTTTCTATTAAAATAACTTTTTAAGAAGCATCAATTTTCTTTTATTGAATTGTGCTGTTTTCCTGCTTCTGTTTTTTTTTTTTAATTCACGACCTAACATCACAAGAAGGTGTATTTTATCTATGATTCCACATATAACAAGTAGCTGTGTGTTTTATCTATGATTCTACATAACAAGTAGCTGTGTGTTTTATATATGATTCTACATAACAAGTAGCTGTGTGTTTTATATATGATTCTACATAACAAGTAGCTGTGTGTTTTATATATGATTCTACATAACAAGTAGCTGTGTGTTTTATATATGATTCTACATAACAAGTAGCTGTGTGTTTTATCTATGATTCTACATAACAATTAGCTGTGTGTTTTATCTATGATTCTACATAACAAGTAGCTGTGTGTTTTATATATGATTCTACATAACAAGTATCTCTGTGTTTTATCTGTGATTCTACATAACAAGTATCTGTATGTTTTATCTATGATTCTACCTAACAAGTAAGTTTTTTTCCATCTATGACTTAGTGATGATACAAACATTTTTTAAAGACTAAAAATGATGATACACATTTTAAAAACAAAAATCCTGTGGGAAACTTAACACAACTTTATTTCTCACCTTTACTCTACTGTCAACAAGGATTTTTATTGCCTCTGCCACATCAGTGCACAAAGTTGGGTATCTCTTCTCAATGTGGTTCATCTCTGCAGGTCTGCTGGCATCCTTCACCTTGCTAAACAACACAGTTATGGAACTTTCTGCCAGCTTTTCCACTGATCCATATAAAACTGGTACTCTGAGCACAACATTTCCTAAACAAACAAAAAAATCTACCCATGTTAATTTTGACAGATGAGGACAAACTATGTAAGCTGCATACAAACCATACAACTTTAAGCAAACAATAAAAAAGAAATTTCAACAACTAAAACCCTAATTCCAAGCCAGATATTAAAAAGGATGAAACAACTGAACATTTTCTATTAGCACACTCAAAGTTAAACTATTCAGAAAAAAAAACTCAAAATCAAGCATGAAAGATGGACACATTATTCATTTTTGATCCAACATCATTCACTTGGCCAGTCCTCATACTTTTTTCTTCCAATTTTTTTCTCTTTTTCTTGTTCCCTTCATTTTTTTTCCAGTGACTATCATGTTCTCTGACATGTATCTTCTCATGTTATGTTTGTAGAATTCTGATGGCCTGTTCTTTAAGACTTTAATCACTTTTCTTTCTCTCTAAGAATTGTTCATTTGTTTCACTCACAGCCTGGGGTATGTGTTAGTCTTTATCCTCAAGCACATCTCTTTTGTTTTCAATTTCTCTTTCATATGTTTGTTACTGTCAAAAGTCTTCAGTGCTGTACTATAATGATGGCATTATCCCACACTGTAATACTCTTTCTCACTATTAATCTCACACTCTTATTTTTTTTAGCTCTTCATCATATCATAAAAACTGCCTTTGCTATTCCTATTCATGGCTTGATTTTTACTATGCATTTATCATCATCTGTTACCGTTGCTGCTCAGCACCATCATCATGTGCCATGCCTGCAGGTATTAGTGGTCATACTTCTCTGCAAATCTCGATCCTTTTCCATCAGCTCAGTGACTTTTTAACTGTGTCATCATGTTAGACCTATGATTTTTTTTTTCTTGGTCTGTCACTGCCTCTCTTCCCATTTAACTTTTCTGTTGTTATGATGTTTTCATGCTCTTCCCCTTCTCATTAAATGTCCAATGAATGATGACTGTCATTTTCTCATGGATTTAATTCCTTTTACATGTACTTTGTTTTATAAATTCCATGTTTGTTATCTTAACTGTCCATGGTACACTTAAGATTCTTCTAATAAACTACTTCTCTGTTGCCTCTAGGGATCTTTACATAATCTGCCGCTGGTCCATGACTCACTCCCATAAAGAATTATAAGCTCATTGTAGCATTTCAGAACTCAGTGACACTTAGTGACAGGGGTGCATTCCACAAGATATCTCTCATTTGTCTGCAAGCAGTTTTGGCTTGGCATATTCTTCATTTCAGAGATTCACTTCCCATCTGATGCACTTGTCTCAAGGCTGTTCCATGTATTTCAACACTGCATTTAGTTTGGCTCTTCTTCTGTAATATAACCATTATGTCTGCTATCTTGCTATTTAGGGTGAGTACTTTCTTCTCCTTTTCTTTTACTTATCATTTCTGTAGGTTCTTTCCTGTTGACACTACATGGCTGAATTTATTGTGTCGGTGCCTTCCTATTTTTATGGTTATTATATTTTGCTATTTGTTACTCTTACTGTCTCTTTGCTATTTAGCTCTGATCTCTTTTATATAAGAATGTGATATTAAAAGTGTATATGGAAATTCTTGTCTTTAGTGCTGACACTCGAGAATCAAATGAACAAGGATACTAACATCTAAGACTCCATGTTTTACTTTGCCAGCTGTTGCAATCTCCCAGTAGCAGTAGATTAGCTCTTGATAGATGCTGATATAATGAAGAACTTGGTACAGAGGCAATGCAATGCTTCTCCTGAAGTAAAATGCAAGCTCCATCAGCAAGGGGAAAATGTTTACTCCTTTCTGCACTAGCTAGGCCACCTACCAGAAGCAGACCATGATGCTGATCTTTCAATCAGCTTTAGTTTACAGTTGACAATCATCAAGCTCTCCTATGTGTGCCTGTAATTACACTTTCCTTACCCCCACAATAATTAGTGTATAAGTATACAACCATACACGAAGCACTGCAGTAAGCTGTGATACTAGAATGTATAAAACAGCCACCTGAAGCAGAGCCTTACATATGTTGGCACCAGAAAATGTAACCGCCCCCGCTGCGTTACCTGCCCTGTAGTCTGGGAAACGAAAACAATCACCTTTCCCAAAACTATCCTCGCCCTTCATGAGGGATTCACATGCGAGTCCCGTAATGTGATATATGTCATCGTTTGCAAAAGATGCAGGATAACATATATTGGTGAGACTGGCCTCAGATTAAGGGACCGCATGCAAAAACATCTGTACGACATCACCCAGCATGCTTCGAAACCAGTCCCAAATCATTTCAATGGCCCCAACCACAGAGGCAAATCTGACTTTCTGGTTACAGCCATCAAACAATGTCACGCAGATGACACAAGCCGCCTGGCACTTGAGAACCGCTGCATTCAAAATTATGGGACGCTGGAACCACATGGGTTAAACTTGCTGTTTAGTTACACGTAACATTCTCTTCAATCATTACAGTATACCTCTCCACAAAGTCCACCCCTTCTTACTTTTCAAACTTCCTCACAGCATCACTCTGCAACCCCTCTTCCCCAATCATCTGTTTCAACTTCTCCTAGCTAGGTCAGTATTACATCACACACTCTCTCTCCCTTCCCCGGTTCCCCATCCACCATCCCCAGTTACAACCCACCGACCACATGTCACAGGTCTCTATTTAAAGTCTCCACTTTCTACTAAATCCATTCCTGACACACACCGCTGGACAAGCCACACCTTACAATTTACAGCTAAGTACTCTTTAGAAAAAAATTTTTTTAATTTAAAAAAATTTTTAATTTTTATTTATTTATTATTATTATTTTTTTTTAAAAATTATTTTAAATAGCATTCATGTGACTCCATACTTTATCTCCTCTCTCTACTTCTTCGTCCTGTATGTTTTTGTATGATTAAGGCTCACACCAAAACGTCACAACTTTGTAATCGTTAACTCTTCCCGTGCGGGAGGAAGAAACACGGACGTGTCGTTGCGTGCGGGAGAAAAACGCGGGTCTTGACTGTAAGGGGGTCTAGTTGTAAAATGGAATGGAAAACAGTGTTTCCATGTACTTCCGTATACGTAATATGTGTCAAAGTGTAGCTAAATGAATGAAAATTTCATAAATGCAGAGTTTTTTAGGAAAAAAGAAGTAATGTGATGTTTTTAGACACTGATTGTGGCCAGCTCACCATCGGCTAGGTCTAGATTCGCGCTTCTTACCCCTATTTACCATCTAAGATGTGTAGATCTACTTATCGATCTCATATTGTGACTCTGCATGGCACTTTCGCTTACTGAATGTCTGAAATAACCTCCTAACTATTCCTAACTACTTCTCCAGTCATCTAAATATGTCTAAATCTACTTAGAAAACATTCAAGAGCAGCGGGGTGGCCATAGGCTATGTCCATACCCCTATCTACATCGTCAAAAATTGAAAAATTTCCATGCTTCGCGTCCTTGTTCTCGCTCGGCATCGCTCGTAACTAGGCACGTATTCTCCATTTTGAAAGTGTCACCGGAATCGCGGACGAAATCCGTACAATATAAATGTTACACCGCTTGTTTTAATGGAACAATGACTGTCGAATTTTCGACCATACGGTAGCTTGGGACTACCGGAAGTGTCGAAAATTCGACCATACGCACGGAAAGAGTTAAGTAATAAAACTGCTCCTAGTTTTTCCTGTTTTATACTTTCCTTACCCCCATACCACTAAAAAAAAAAAAAACACACACAGGTAAACTCTGACCTGGGCTTGCTTCCAAAACCAGCTTCTCCCCCTCTGCTTTGCTGAGACCATACTTATTGAGAGGATTTGGTCTGTCTGTTGTTTTGTATGGAGGTTTGGTCCCATCAAAGACATAATCTGTGCTGATGAATAGCACATATGCCCCAACTTCATCTGCAACCATCAAAGAATACATTAATTAGCTCTGTAGTTCCGTAATACTTCATGCTTAATGCATCAGTCAAACTAACTTTCAAATTAAGTATTCTGGCAAAATATAGATTAAAAAAAAAATTAACAGCTGAAGTAACAAGTCACACAGCCTTCCAGACTCTACTGATAGCTGAATCTCTGTGAAGGTCATGTTGTTTTATCTAACTAATATGATCAGATGAGAAAGAAAACTGGAAAGAAAGAAACACAAACAGTATTTCTGCCAGGCATCTTTTTCAGTGACATGTTAGACGGAACAAAAATGAACAAAAATATTAATGAAGAATCTGGCTGTTCCAGATTTCCAGTATAAATTTCACTATACACTTTCACCACTCATTACTCTGTAGTTCCAGATTTCCAGTATAAATTTCACTATACACTTTCACCACTCATTACTCTGTAGTTCCAGATTTCCAGTATAAATTTCACTATACACTTTCACCACTCATTACTCTGTAGTTCCAGATTTCCAGTATAAATTTCACCATACACTTTCACCAGTCATTACTCTGTAGTTCCAGATTTCCAGTATAAATTTCACTATACACTTTCACCAGTCATTACTCTGTAGTTCCAGATTTTCAGTATAAATTTCACTATACACTTTCACCAGTCATTACTCTGTAGTTCCAGATTTTCAGTATAAATTTCACTATACACTTTCACCAGTCATTACTCTGTAGTTCCAGATTTTCAGTATAAATTTTACTATACACTTTCACCAGTCATTACTCTGTAGTTCCAGATTTCCAGTATAAATTTCACTATACACTTTCACCAGTCATTACTCTGTAGTATCATTTTTTACCCCAGTTCTTGGTCATCAGCACATAAATGTTTCTGTCTTTTCAGTGCCTGACTTTCAGATGATGAAATTGTAATTTTCCTACTACTTTCATTAAAAGATTGTAATTTTCCCATGTTTTTCATTAAAATATTATTATTTTCCCATGTTTTTCATTAAAATATTATTTTCTTCATTTTTTTCTCCATTTTCTAGATTAATATTGTCAGACTTCATTTCAGATATTATCATCAGACTTCATGCTATAGTTAATATCTGTTATTCTATGGGCTACACATTGTTCTTCTTTTTTAACATTGTTAGCATGTATGCTTGCGTTGTTCTGTCACAGAATAAAACAGCACCAAGTACAGACAAAAATTGATGATAATATCACTGAACTGGAAAGTAAATCCAGCTATTACAATGACCTAGGAACTTACTGGCTAGATCACATAGGTTCTTTGTAGCATTAATGTTTATCTTTTTAACGTCCTCCTCATGTTTTTCCACAACATCAGGCCGTCTCTCTGCTGCAGAGTGTAAGATCACTGTTGGCTGTGAAATAGAAATACCTCAGGTATATTTTTATTTGTTCAGTTTCAACATTCCAGAACAGTGGTTCCCAAACTTCTTTGGCCTGTTGTCCCCTTCCCCCTCCCCACCCCCAGCTCACATCTCTTCCAGGCCACATTTATAGCACACCCCTTCCCCCCTTAGTTCTGTCATCTGGCACTTCCTTTCCCTCACTACCCACCAAGATTTTCCTACTGCCTCCATGAAATACTGCTTCAGAACAATCAAATAAATCCAGTTTATAAAATTGATCTTTTCTGTGTGAACAAAGGATGAATTTTGCTAACTTCTTCAAAAGTTCAGCCAACCTTTGGTCCTGCCTCAGAACCAGACTTTGTGGCTAGATCTGATTACGTAGGTCTATGTATGTTCAGTTCCCCTGAAGAATGTTTTTTGGTTTAAGTGTGAATATTTTAATACTTTATCACTTTAAAATATAATTACATACAGACTCAGACCACAGCTAGTGTCCAAACACCACAAAAATATGTATATATTTTAATTTCATGGATTTGTAAATTTTCTATATCATTTTATGTATTTCTATGAAATATGTGAATAAGCTAGCACTTTATGTACGTATATGAAAGGTGCGTGGAGGATGCTAATGTGTGGGCTGAAAAAAAAACACATATACAATACAAGGTCCGACAATTAAGTAATGAGACTAATTCTATAAAAAATAAAATAAACAACAGTTGAAGATATAACCTTTATTTTATTCAAAGTAAGCCCTGTGTGCACTGATACAGTGAGTGGCACGATCTAACAATCACTGGAACGACCTCTGCATTTCTTCTGTTGGTATGGCCCTTAAACTTGATGTTATGACCCTTTGGACATCATCAGTATCGTCAAAGAAGTGTCCTTTCAATGATAACTTTAATTTTGAGAATAGAAAATAATCGCAGAGAAACAAATCTGGATAGGGTGGATGGTTGAGAACACACACTTTGGGCCAAAAATTCCTGTACAACTACCGCCCGGTGAGCCGGTGCATTATCATGAAGAAGGAAAAAACTGCCAGTTGTTGAATACTCGGGTCGGACTTGGAGAATCCTTTTCAATAGGCATTTCAAAATACTTAAATAAACTTTGGCAGTGACAGTTTGTCCCTCTGGAATACATTCTTTCTGAATAAATCCTCTGCTGTTGTAGAAGCACACCAACACTGTCTTCACTTTCAATGAAATTTTTTGCCTTTTTGGAGATGATGATGGCTTCCACTGAGTGCTTAGTTGTGGGATCACAGCAGAAAATCCATGTTTCATCCTCTGCAACAATCAAATTTAAGAAATGTTTATTTCTGTGACATGTTTTGATGATGTCTTTTGCATACTTAACACGCTGATGTTTTTGGTCCTCAGACAACGCATGTGGTACAAACCAGCAAGCAACTTTTTTCTTGCCCAAATCTTCCACTAAAATTTTACGAATGATCTCTCAGTTAAAACCAAATTCATCTGCCATCATCCTCACAGTCAAACAGCGATCTTCTTGTATCCATTCTCTGACTTTTGTAATGATTCCTCATTACGAACAGAAATTGGACATCCATGTCTAGCTGAATTTGTAATCGTTTCCACACCACTTTTGAATCATGAATACCACCCGAATATCTGTGGACAAGTTAAACAATTATCCCCCAGAACTTGTCACATCAATTAAACTGTCTCAATGGCACTTTTTCCCAGAGTTTTAAATAGAATTTAATGTTAGCTTTTTCCTCCACGCAGATTACGTGACAATGCACCTCTAACTAGGTCAACAAAATGGTGGCTTGTTTGTCGTCTGCTTATTGGGCGGCAATGAAAAGTTGCCAGATCATAGATCTTCATAGATGGCATTTTTGTCTTGACCATAATAAAATCAGTCTTATTACTTAACTGTTGGACCTTATATGTAAAGCAGTCAAAGATAAAAAGATTAATGTCAAACAATTCAACAAATTTATTCACTATTATAAAGTGTGCTTTTGTATCATATTCTTAAACATTCATTCATTCATTCATTTGCATGTCCCTTGCGGAACTTTGCCTCCCAAACAGCACTCCTGTAGGCCTCTCGGTTGTGAGCAAGATGGCCTGCTGCTGTTGCATCCATTTCCAGATCGTCAACGATGTCTTGCAGCCATCTTCGTCTTGATCTTCCTCTTTTTCTTTTTCCCATTATGTATCCTTCCAATACGGTCTTCTCTAAATTATCATGACGTTTAATGTGTCCAAAATATTTCAGTTTTCTCTCTTTAATCCTCTTCACTAGCCAGCCTTCTTCAATATTAAGCTCTTGTAGTATAGATATATTTGTTCTTTTTTGTGTCCACGATATTTGGAGAACTCTTCTGTAGCATTTACATTCAAAGGCATTTATGTGTTTCTCAGCTGTTTTGTTAAGTGTCCACGTCTCACAGGCATATGTTGCGATGGGATCTTAAACATTACGAGATTAAATTTTGTTTAATTGTTTCATGCTGATGTTTTAAAATCGCATTAAGGATAAGATTACACAGTACCTTGAAGTCTCTGACAACAGCTGTCACTTGCTCTGCATCTGTAAGATCAACCTTCTTGAAGTTCTCTCCAGGACGGGTGAAAGCCAGACCCAGCACTGTCCATTCTGGGTCACGAGAGAATAAGGCTACACATTCTCGTCCTAGCAACCCCGAGGCCCCGGTGATCAATATTCTTTTTGCCATGAATAGATCTAGGACTGAATAGTTCAGCAGGATTAAAACATGATGTACTGTGAGCATAAACAATATCATCTTCTTCTATCTCCCAAGAACTGTCAGCTGGTGTTTTTTGCAGCCGATGCAGTGAAGATGTTTGAGGCACACAATCATATCAGAGTAGTCATGGCTGCTATTTTTTCAATCCCCGAGTACAGCTAAAAAGCAGGGACCGTGCAATACTTCTTTAACAGACTCCGCTACCATGGGGACTGTGGCAATCCCTGCCCTGTTAGCCAGGCAGGCCCTGTTACTGGGGAGAGGTGGGACAGAATCTTGGTCAGCTATGGCTTGCAAAACTTGACACCAGCAAGTCACCTATGGGTCATTAACTACTAGTTATCACCATATCTTCCTGTTGCTGTGAGCTAAAAGTTCTAGGCATATGTTCTACCTCCTTGAAATTGTGAGCTAAAAGTTCTAGGCATATGTTCTACCTCCTTGTAACTGTGAGCTAAAAGTTCTAGGCATATGTTCTACCTCCTTGTAACTATGAGCTAAAAGTTCTAGGCATATGTTATACTTCCTTGTACCTGTGAGCTAAAAATTCTAGGCATATGTTATACATGTGCTCCGAATGACTAATAACTCACTACCAAAAACAGCACTAAGATGGACACCACAGGGGAAAAGAAGTAAGGGTAGACCAAAAGAGGAAGAACAACAGAAAGGATGTTGAGCAACAGAGGGCTCACCTGGGCAAGAGCAGAAAAAAAAGGCAAAGGACAGGCATTTGTGGAAAACCCTTGCGGAAGCCCCATGTGCCCTGGGCACTTAAGGTTCAGAGAGAGAGAGAGAGAGAGAGAGAGATGTTATACCTCCTTGTAACTGTGAGCTAAAAGTTCTAGACATATGTTACACCTCCTTGTAACTGTGAGCTAAAAGTTCTAGGCATATGTTATACCTCCTTGTACCTGCGTGCTAAAAGTTCTAGACATATGTTACACCTTGTTGTAACTGTGAGCTAAAAGTTCTAGGCATATGTTCTACCTCCTTGTAACTGTGAGCTAAAAGTTCTAGGCATATGTTATACCTCCTTGTACCTGTGTGCTAAAAGTTCTAGACATATGTTACACCTCCTTGTAACTGTGAGCTAAAAGTTCTAGACATATGTTCTACCTCCTTTTACCTGTTTGCTAAAAGTTCTAGACATATGTTACACCTCATTGTAACTGTGAGCTAAAAGTTCTAGGCATATGTTACACCTCCTTGTAACTGTGTGCTAAAAGTTCTAGACATATGTTCTACCTCCTTGTAACTGTGAGCTAAAAGTTCTAGTCTTATTACTTAACTGTTGGACCTTATATGTAAAGCAGTCAAAGATAAAAAGATTAATGTCAAACAATTCAACAAATTTATTCACTATTATAAAGTGTGCTTTTGTATCATATTCTTAAACATTCATTCATTCATTCATTTGCATGTCCCTTGCGGAACTTTGCCTCCCAAACAGCACTCCTGTAGGCCTCTCGGTTGTGAGCAAGATGGCCTGCTGCTGTTGCATCCATTTCCAGATCGTCAACGATGTCTTGCACCCATCTTCGTCTTGATCTTCCTCTTTTTCTTTTTCCCATTATGTATCCTTCCAATACGGTCTTCTCTAAATTATCATGACGTTTAATGTGTCCAAAATATTTCAGTTTTCTCTCTTTAATCCTCTTCACTAGCCAGCCTTCTTCAATATTAAGCTCTTGTAGTATAGATATATTTGTTCTTTTCTGTGTCCACGATATTTGGAGAACTCTTCTGTAGCATTTACATTCAAAGGCATTTATGTGTTTCTCAGCTGTTTTGTTAAGTGTCCACGTCTCACAGGCATATGTTGCGATGGGATCTTAAACATTACGAGATTAAATTTTGTTTAATTGTTTCATGCTGATGTTTTAAAATCGCATTAAGGATAAGATTACACAGTACCTTGAAGTCTCTGACAACAGCTGTCACTTGCTCTGCATCTGTAAGATCAACCTTCTTGAAGTTCTCTCCAGGACGGGTGAAAGCCAGACCCAGCACTGTCCATTCTGGGTCACGAGAGAATAAGGCTACACATTCTCGTCCTAGCAACCCCGAGGCCCCGGTGATCAATATTCTTTTTGCCATGAATAGATCTAGGACTGAATAGTTCAGCAGGATTAAAACATGATGTACTGTGAGCATAAACAATATCATCTTCTTCTATCTCCCTAGAACTGTCAGCTGGTTTTTTTTGCAGCCGATGCAGTGAAGATGTTTGAGGCACACAATCATATCAGAGTAGTCATGGCTGCTATTTTTTCAATCCCCGAGTACAGCTAAAAAGCAGGGACCGTGCAATACTTCTTTAACAGACTCCGCTACCATGGGGACTGTGGCAATCCCTGCCCTGTTAGCCAGGCAGGCCCTGTTACTGGGGAGAGGTGGGACAGAATCTTGGTCAGCTATGGCTTGCAAAACTTGACACCAGCAAGTCACCTATGGGTCATTAACTACTAGTTATCACCGTATCTTCCTGTTGCTGTGAGCTAAAAGTTCTAGGCATATGTTCTACCTCCTTGAAATTGTGAGCTAAAAGTTCTTGGCATATGTTCTACCTCCTTGTAACTGTGAGCTAAAAGTTCTAGGCATATGTTCTACCTCCTTGTAACTATGAGCTAAAAGTTCTAGGCATATGTTATACTTCCTTGTACCTGTGAGCTAAAAATTCTAGGCATATGTTATACATGTGCTCCGAATGACTAATAACTCACTACCAAAAACAGCACTAAGATGGACACCACAGGGGAAAAGAAGTAAGGGTAGACCAAAAGAGGAAGAACAACAGAAAGGATGTTGAGCAACAGAGGGCTCACCTGGACAAGAGCAGAAAAAAAAGGCAAAGGACAGGCATTTGTGGAAAACCCTTGCGGAAGCCTCATGTGCCCTTGGCACTTAAGGTTCAGAGAGAGAGAGAGAGAGAGAGAGAGAGATGTTATACCTCCTTGTAACTGTGAGCTAAAAGTTCTAGACATATGTTACACCTCCTTGTAACTGTGAGCTAAAAGTTCTAGGCATATGTTCTACCTCCTTGTAACTGTGAGCTAAAAGTTCTAGGCATATGTTACACCTCCTTGTACCTGTGTGCTAAAAGTTCTAGACATATGTTACACCTCCTTGTAACTGTGAGCTAAAAGTTCTAGACATATGTTCTACCTCCTTTTACCTGTTTGCTAAAAGTTCTAGACATATGTTACACCTCATTGTAACTGTGAGCTAAAAGTTCTAGGCATATGTTACACCTCCTTGTAACTGTGTGCTAAAAGTTCTAGACATATGTTCTACCTCCTTGTAACTGTGAGCTAAAAGTTCTAGGCATATGTTCTACCTCCTTGTAACTGTGAGCTAAAAGCTCTCGGCATATGTTCTACCTCTTTGTAACTGTGAGCTAAAAGTTCTAGACATATGTTACACCTCCTTGTACCTGTGAGCTAAAAGTTCTAGGCATATGTTCTACCTCCTTGTACCTGTGTGCTAAAAGTTCTAGACATATGTTCTACCTCCTTGTACCTGTGTGCTAAAAGTTCTACGCATATGTTCTACCTCCTTGTACCTGTGTGCTAAAAGTTCTAGACATATGTTCTACCTCCTTGTACCTGTGTGCTAAAAGTTCTAGGCATATGTTATACCTCCTTGTACTTGTGAGCTAAAAGTTCTAGGCATATGTTCTACCTCCTTGTACCTGTGTGCTAAAAGTTCTAGACATATGTTACACCTCACTGTAACTGTGAGCTAAAAGTTCTAGGCATATGTTACACCTCCTTGTAACTGTGTGCTAAAAGTTTTAGGCATATGTTCTACCTCCTTGTAACTGTGAGCTAAAAGTTCTAGGCACATGTTCTACCTCCTTGTAACTGTGAGCTAAAAGCTCTCGGCATATGTTCTACTTATTTGTAACTGTGAGCTAAAAGTTCTAGACATATGTTACACCTCCTTGTACCTGTGAGCTAAAAGTTCTAGGCATATGTTCTACCTCCTTGTACCTGCGTGCTAAAAGTTCTAGACATATGTTCTACCTCCTTGTACCTGTGTGCTAAAAGTTCTAGGCATATGTTCTACCTCCTTGTACCTGTGTGCTAAAAGTTCTACGCATATGTTCTACCTCCTTGTACCTGTGTGCTAAAAGTTCTAGACATATGTTCTACCTCCTTGTACCTGTGTGCTAAAAGTTCTAGGCATATGTTATACTTCCTTGTACTTGTGAGCTAAAAGTTCTAGGCATATGTTCTACCTCCTTGTAACTGTGAGCTAAAAGTTCTAGGCATATGTTATACCTCCTTGTAACAGTGTGCTAAAAGTTCTAGGCATATGTTCTACCTCCTTGTAACAGTGTGCTAAAAGTTCTAGGCATATTTTATACCTCCTCGTAACTGTGAGCTAAAATTTCCTGGCTGGTGTTCTATCTCCCTTAACTGTGAACCGCCAACAGCTTCCAATTCACAGCTACAATGTGAACCTACAATAGCAATAATGTCCAGCATCATTAAATAAATAAACACCAATAAATGATAAGTTGCACATCAAAAACATCACATGGATATACTGTCTGGGTTATGCCAGAGTTGACAGAAATGACAAGGCTGACCAAGTAACAACAGCCAACCCAGAGAGCCTCATCAAAATGCACAAATCAGACTTATACAAACCTATCAAACAACAACTTGAGGAATAGTTGCAAAGTAATTGCCTTCAAAGCACCAACCACTCACAACTCGCTGCATTATATATGGCCAAAGATATATATGCACATATATTATATATGCACAAATCCCAACTAAATGCTTGATCATGCGCAATAAACAAGCCCCAAAAAACACAACACTGGAGTCATTTTTCTAAAAAAACACTCAAGGGCATCCTGATATTGAAGGGTGAGAATGTAATGTGTACATGTTATGAGGCTATTCCCCAGGACCAGCAACAGAACTAGGTCCTTTTTTACAGGTAAGTGCAGTGCCATTCTGAAGCTAGGTCCTTTTTTTTTACAGTTAAGTGCAGTCATCATCATCATCATCATAAAAAAAAACAGCAAAAATAACTAATGAAGAATGTATGAGAAGAGCTGGAGAGACAAAAAAACCTTGTCAAAAAGATAAGAAAGAGACAATGTACTTTCATAGGACATGCAATGAGAAGAGGGGGCATTGAAAATATTATAACAACAGGAAAAATAGAAGGAAGAAGATCAAGAGGAAGACCAAGAGAAATGATACTGGACAGTCTGACGGGATGGTGGTGAGAGGAGATCACCAACTGAGCTGATGGCCTGCATGAAGGATCAGATACTCTGGAGAAGCATAATAGCTGACGCCAGTCGGCACGGCACATGATGATGATGATGCAATGCTATTCTGAACTTGAAGTAACAAAGTTCTAATTGTAATGGGACTGAAATATACAAACATGGCATATTGTTAACTGATATCAACCCAGCAGGGAAAGTTTCGATTGATTTTGACGTAACAAAAGCTGTTAAATAAAATGATACTCAACAGCTGCCACAAACAGCTAACATACATCTGCTTCAACTGCCTTTTAAGGTGATAACACAATAATTTAGTACAACACCCATCAAACAATGTCATGTACATGACACAAGCCGCCTAGCGCTTGAGAACCACTACATTCAGGATTATGGGACGGTGGAACCACAGAGTTTGAAATAGTTATTCAGCTACACCTAACATTCTCTTCTTCAATAATCATAATCCCTCTCCACTAAGCTCCACTCCCTTCTCACTTGTTACACAGTTCAGAACCTCCTCACAGCATCACATTACAATACCTCTCATTCATTCATTCATTCCTTTGCATGTCCCTTGCGGAACTTTGCCTCCCAAACAGCACTCCTGTAGGCCTCTCGGTTGTGAGCAAGATGACCTGCTGCTGCCATTTCCAGATCATCAACGATGTCTTGCAGCCATCTTCGTTTCGGTCTTCCTCTCTTTCTTTTTCCCACTATGTATCCCTCCAATATGGTCTTCTCTAAATTATCATGACGTTTAATGTGGCCAAAATATTTAAGTTTTCTCTCTTTAATCCTCTTTACTAGCCAGCCTTCATCAATATTAAGCTCTTGCAGTATAGATATATTTGTTCGTTTTTGTGTCCACGATATTTGGAGAACTCTTCTATAGCATTTACATTCAAAGGCATTTATGTGCTTCTCAGCTGTTTTGTTAAGTGTCCAGGTCTCACAGGCATATGTTGCGATGGGAAAGATGCATGCCCTTAAAAATCTTATTTTTGTGGTTCTGTCTGCTCCTCTCCACAGATTCTTTATTTGTTTTACTTTCTGAAGAGCAATAGATGTCCTCCTTTTAATTTCCCTCATTGTATCTCCATTATTAGATATATACCTCTACTATATTAATACCTCTATTAATACCTCTACCCTAACTATAATCATCTATTTCACCTTCTCCTGGCTAGGTTAACACAGTATCACTCCCTCTTCCCTTCACGGTTTCCCCACCAGCATCATTAAATAAATAAACACCAATAAATGATAAGTTGCACATCAAAAACATCACATGGATATACTGTCTGGGTTATGCCAGAGTTGACAGAAATGACAAGGCTGACCAAGTAACAACAGCCAACTCAGAGAGCCTCATCAAAATGCACAAATCAGACTTATACAAACCTATCAAACAACAACTTGAGGAATAGTTGCAAAGTAATTGCCTTCAAAGCACCAACCACTCACAACTCGCTGCATTATATATGGCCAAAGAAAGTAGATGCACAAATCCCAACTAAATGCTTGATCATGCGCAATAAACAAGCCCCAAAAAACACAACACTGGAGTCATTTTTCTAAAAAAACACTCAAGGGCATCCTGATATTGAAGGGTGAGAATGTAATGTGTACATGTTATGAGGTTATTCCCCAGGACCAGCAACAGAACTAGGTCCTTTTTTACAGGTAAGTGCAGTGCCATTCTGAAGCTAGGTCCTTTTTTTTACAGTTAAGTGCAGTCATCATCATCATCATCATAAAAAAAAACAGCAAAAATAACTAATGAAGAATGTATGAGAAGAGCTGGAGAGACAAAAAAACCTTGTCAAAAAGATAAGAAAGAGACAATGTACTTTCATAGGACATGCAATGAGAAGAGGGGGCATTGAAAATATTATAACAACAGGAAAAATAGAAGGAAGAAGATCAAGAGGAAGACCAAGAGAAATGATACTGGACAGTCTGACGGGATGGTGGTGAGAGGAGATCACCAACTGAGCTGATGGCCTGCATGAAGGATCAGATACTCTGGAGAAGCATAATAGCTGACGCCAGTCGGCACGGCACATGATGATGATGATGCAGTGCTATTCTGAACTTGAAGTAGCAAAGTTCTAATTGTAATGGGACTGAAATATACAAACATGGCATATTGTTAACTGATATCAACCCAGCAGGGAAAGTTTCGATTGATTTTGACGTAACAAAAGCTGTTAAATAAAATGATACTCAACAGCTGCCACAAACAGCTAACATACATCTGCTTCAACTGCCTTTTAAGGTGATAACACAATAATTTAGTACAACACCCATCAAACAATGTCATGTACATGACACAAGCCGCCTAGCGCTTGAGAACCACTACATTCAGGATTATGGGACGGTGGAACCACAGAGTTTGAAATAGTTATTCAGCTACACCTAACATTCTCTTCTTCAATAATCATAATCCCTCTCCACTAAGCTCCACTCCCTTCTCACTTGTTACACAGTTCAGAACCTCCTCACAGCATCACATTACAATACCTCTACCCTAACTATAATCATCTATTTCACCTTCTCCTGGCTAGGTTAACACAGTATCACTCCCTCTTCCCTTCACGGTTTCCCCACCACCACCTTCAGTTATGACCCACCCATCACAAGCCTCCATTTAAACATTCTCCACCCTCCACCATGCCCATTTCTGAACAAGCGTCAGACAAGCCACATCTTCTTACAAGTTACAGCTAAGTGTTCTTTTCATTTTATTTCCTTTTTCTTAACACAAGTTTCATGTATAAACATGTATAAACTTTATCTCCTCTTTCTATTTCTTCGTCCTGTGTGTTTTTTGTATGATAAGTGCTCACGCCAAAACGTCACAACTTTGTAATAAAGCTGCCTTTCCTAGTTTATACACTAAGGTGATAAGAGCTGTAATTATAATCATTATTATTATTATTTGTAAATGTTTAAATATTTTGGACACTTTAAACGTCATGAGAATTTCGAGAAGACCGTCTTGAAGGGGTACATAATGGGAAAAAGAAAGAGAGAAAGACCAAGGCGAAGATGGCTGCAAGACATCACTGATAATCTGCAAATGGATGCATCAGCAGCAGGCATCTTGCTTACAACCGAGAGGCCCACGAGAGAACTATTAGGGAGGCAAAGTTCGGCAAGTGACATGCAAATGACTGGCTTTAATGTTTAAAGCGTATTCTGACATAGGTGCTTGCTTTTACCGATGGGTTCTCCAATCTAACCTTTGGTGCAGACACAGATGTTTCGTTTCGAAAGGACACCTGTTTGAGATACAGATTAAATGCAAAGCTAGACTGAAACTGCGTCTAGAATGAATTTTTCATGCTAAGTTTGTGTTAAACAAATTTACCTTTACGTTTTACAAGCGGCAGTATTTAAATTCTGTAACACGAAGCGTTTGCGTGTTGTTTTATCATGTCCAACTCAACACGTCTGCTTTGGATTTACGGGCCTTGGTGTACTTGACCTTCTCAACTACTCAGTACTCATTTGTATTGTGACGGGGCGTGCCCTGGGGTCACGGATATTTTTAGATTTGGTCAACCAATGAAATATGTATAAATAATTTGCTAGCAGAACCGAAGCCTCGTTCCTGTCTAGACGGAAGCGGTCAAACAAAGTGCAGCGACACCGAAGGTTTGCATCGTGGACGATGAATGACATTCCATTAAAGTCCGTCCATCATGAGAAACAAACAGTCGCCGTGCAGTTTCATTATGTAGTTCACTTTAGGCAGTACTGCCAATAGATTTAAGCTTACATGTGATTTCCTTTGCCGGCAAGAATGTCTATTGATGGTGCTAGAGACATGAATGTTTTCTTTTCATCCTCACGAGTAGGATATGGGGAACCCCCAACAGCTACAACAGCCTCTTCGTTGTTGACTTTCGCTGACATGGTGCTCGCTTTAGATCGTCAGAATATCAGTGAACATATTGAATTCCAGTCTTCCATCGTAGATATTAACGCTGAAAATGACCACACTTATGCATTCAGTGGATCTAGCCGGACAACACGTTCACAGACTGCCAAGGCGGCTGCTCTCCTTACGAGGCGTCTCTCAGAACAAGAAGAAAAAGTGAAACACAAAGATGGAGATAACGAAATCTTTTCTGACAGTTCTGTATTGAGATCTACAATCCTTTCATCAGGCTGCATGCCTGTAGGTTCTGATACAACGGCGCAACAGCTTAGGGACAAAAGAAGTTCATCAGTTGAGAATCTCTATAATCCCGAAACACTCGTCACTGTCAGAAGAACGTGTGAATGGCCAGAACTTGTTCCTAAAAGTTCGCCCAGAAAATCGTGCTCATTTGAAGAAGTCAGCAGTGATAATAGTAAATCTTGTTTAAAATCATCGAAATCTTCAGAAAATGTCCAGAAATCTGGTGTTTCTCAAACGCTACATAGATTTGTAAATAATACACTGGAATTCCCATGCTGGCCACGAAAAGCAGACCATACGTACGCTACAGCTACGTGGGATGGAACTGCAGCTAGTCATAGTCTGTTTGAACAAGAGATACATAGTGTCCCCGCCACGCCAGACATAACAGAGGATCATGAAATGGAAGGCACTGATCATGATTATGCATTGCAGAATCAATGCGACCAGTTGCCTGTGATCCTTGGACAACAGAACCTTCCACTCCTCATTCAAAAAGATGACCATACATATGTCAAATCAAAGTTTGCCCCAGCAAATGTTGAAGTGGAAACAGCAAACTTAACTGAGATGGACACTGTCAAAAAACAAACATTTTCTTCAGCCACATTCCCAAGGCAGAAGATGAGAGATGATCACACTTACTTTCACAGTGGACTGTTGAGAAGAAGTATTGCTGGCAGCAGCAGTAAGGAATGGGTGAGCATTCACACTGTTACAAGTTCATCAACACCACAGGAACTGCAGATTGAAGAGGCATATAGAAATTTACACTCTTTCTCTCAGAGTGCATCAGCAAAGAGGGATCATAATTACTCAACTTCAGCATGATATTATTGTAGGATGTACAAAGTAAGTATCCATTCTCCTTTTGAATGCCTTCAGTGTGTAGGTTATTTCATTCTCTTATTAGATTTATTGCCTTGAATTCCAGTCTTCCATCGTAGATATTAACGCTGAAAATGACCACACTTATGCATTCAGTGGATCTAGCCGGACAACACGTTCACAGACTGCCAAGGCGGCTGCTCTCCTTACGAGGCGTCTCTCAGAACAAGAAGAAAAAGTGAAACACAAAGATGGAGATAACGAAATCTTTTCTGACAGTTCTGTATTGAGATCTACAATCCTTTCATCAGGCTGCATGCCTGTAGGTTCTGATACAACGGCGCAACAGCTTAGGGACAAAAGAAGTTCATCAGTTGAGAATCTCTATAATCCTGAAACACTCGTCACTGTCAGAAGAACGTGTGAATGGCCAGAACTTGTTCCTAAAAGTTCGCCCAGAAAATCGTGCTCATTTGAAGAAGTCAGCAGTGATAATAGTAAATCTTGTTTAAAATCATCGAAATCTTCAGAAAATGTCCAGAAATCTGGTGTTTCTCAAACGCTACATAGATTTGTAAATAATACACTGGAATTCCCATGCTGGCCACGAAAAGCAGACCATACGTACGCTACAGCTACATGGGATGGAACTGCAGCTAGTCATAGTCTGTTTGAACAAGAGATACATAGTGTCCCCGCCACGCCAAACATAACAGAGGATCATGAAATGGAAGGCACTGATCATGATTATGCATTGCAGAATCAATGCGACCAGTTGCCTGTGATCCTTGGACAACAGAACCTTCCACTCCTCATTCAAAAAGATGACCATACATATGTCAAATCAAAGTTTGCCCCAGCAAATGTTGAAGTGGAAACAGTAAACTTAACTGAGATGGACACTGTCAAAAAACAAACATTTTCTTCAGCCACATTCCCAAGGCAGAAGATGAGAGATGATCACACTTACTTTCACAGTGGACTGTTGAGAAGAAGTATTGCTGGCAGCAGCAGTAAGGAATGGGTGAGCATTCACACTGTTACAAGTTCATCAACACCACAGGAACTGCAGATTGAAGAGGCATATAGAAATTTACACTCTTTCTCTCAGAGTGCATCAGCAAAGAGGGATCATAATTACTCGACTTCAGCATGATATGATTGTAGGATGTACAAAGTAAGTATCCGTTCTCCTTTTGAATGTCTTCAGTGTGTAGGTTATTTCATTCTCTTATTAGATTTCTTGCCTTGAATTGTAGATTTCTCTTCTCAACTGATCTTTCCGGTGTCAAGTTATTGGGTTCAGAAAACATGAGCATGAGGACCCTATCCCACCCTCTCTGTGTTGCTTCTAGCAGAAGACCAATACTTGATTAACAAAATAATACCACTGTTGGTTTGAGTAAACAATAGCATGGAGACCCATGCCCTCTGTGTTGTTCCTAATAGAAAACCATTATCTGGTTAACAAGCCAGAGATTGCATTGGTTCCCATGGCTAAGGAGCCTACAGAGAAGGCAGCTTTATGGATCAACTTTGGGCCCTCAGCAGTGTGACTGCTTAACAACTGGCATACTGTTCCATCAGGATCATCATAGTGTCTACACCAGAAACTTTGAGGCTTAATCGAATGAAAGTTTGAAAGTGCAGATATCCAAAAGAACAGATAGAAATCCCTTAGTAATACCATCTAGTAGCACTAAGGTCAGTGATTTTACCAAGCAAATGTCACCACCATTTCTGAGCAGCGAATTGAGAAGACTGCATGTCAAGATGGTGGCTACACTGAAGACATATTCTAAGGAGGAAGAGTGTTCTGTTGTCATTTTATGTCCACCAAAGGTCTGAACCTTTCATATATACACTGAAATATCTGCAGAGTACAGTGATAAGAGCATGGGCACCAAGCCTCAAGTCTACAACTAAATTATGAAGTTCAAGATAAGCAAAATAAGCTCACGCAATGTCAGGCATCATGGGCAAGCACATAAGGGATGCTGTGTGCCAGCAGCTGAGAAGTCAGGACGGAAGATTCTTCTCTTTCTGGAATTCAGGTGCCGGATCACAAGTGGTACAAATGCATTGTAAAGCAAGAGGGTTATATTGAAAAACAGGGGCTTCATGCTTCCTGTACTAAGTAAAAGTTTTATGTAATTCATATTTTCAAACTTTCATTTGATTTCATGCTCATATATTAGTCACCCAGCTGTAGAAATGGGTACCTGAATTTTTCTGGAGTTGGGGAAGGAAAGGCGGCCAGGCGTGATACTGACCATATCACTCTCTAGTGTGCTGACAGGTCAGGGAAAATATGGGAACCAACACCATATCCCTATTTGCCTCTAAGGCATGACAGGATTACTTTTACTTTTTTTTTTTAGTCCAAGTTTACCATGATCCTGTATTAGTGCAACATTGTCCCATATCAGTGCAACATGATATTATATCGCTGCAACATGATCCCATCTTAGTGCAACAAGGTCCTTTATCAGTGAAACAAGGGAATCCTAAATCAGCATAATATGATGATGTGGTCTTTCATAACATTAGTTGTTGTGTTGTCAGAAAAAAAAGCAGCTTGCTTTTTGTAATGCAGAAAGGATTTACATTGGGAATCAAAAGTAGAACATCCATTTTTTTTAGGAATCTGTTAATCTGAAAGGTAAATTTTTGATTGACTATAAACAAATAATACATTTAGCATTGCTTTGTGTGTTAAGGACCAATCTTTAGCAAAACTGCCACCCTATTAACATCAAGTAAAGACCAAAAGCAAAGATAGGCTAAACACTTCCAAAAAATACTTAAAAGCTATTAACAGTGACAACATGAGCCAACTACAGAGAATGCTTAATAAAGTTTGGAAAGAGGAAAAGGTCCTCTCAAAATGGAAAAAAGGAATCATTGTTAAAATTTTAAAAAAAGACAATCTTAGCAACCACAATATTTCAAGGGGAGTAACCTTACTATCAGTTGTGTCAAAAATATTTTGCAAAGTCATTCTGAATAAAGTTATAGGGGATACTGCAGTGAGAGAAAAACAAGCAGGATTTTGAAAAGGAAGAAGCTGTCTCTTTACTCTAAGAATAATACATGAAGAGCAAAAACTGCTAATCCTGAGCTTCATAGACTTTAAAAAAGACATTTGATAGCATACATAGAGATTCATTGTGGAGAATTTTAAATCTATATGGAATACCATCTAAAATTGTCAACATCATTAAGGACTTCTACAAGGATGTGACTGCGGTCAAGACAGGAGAAGGAATGAGCGAATGATTCCAGATTGAGACAGGTGTGAAACAAGGATGTATACTGTGTCCCTTGCTTTTTGGAATTGCAGTAGACTTCATAATGAAAAAATGCTGCACAGGTAACACAGGTATTGATTGGGTACATGGGACCCACCTTGAAGATCTTGATTTTGCTGATGACATAACTCTTATCAGTAACAATGTGAATTCCATGCAAGAAAAAAACAGATACCCTGTCTTCACTGCCTTGCAAAATAGGACTTGAAAACAAGGAAGACACAAAATTAATGGAATTTCCCATTAATCAAGAAGGAAAAATATACATAGAAGGAACATCTGTTGAAGAAGTACACTAAATTTCACACCACAGCAGTTACATAGACCAGAATGGTGACACCAGAAAGGAAGTTAGAAATAGAAAAGCCTCATTGACCTTAAAGAATCTTGAGAACATATGGCACTCAAAAGTTATAGGCACAAAAACCAAGCTAAGATTATTTAATCCAATTGTAATATTCTCCCTAATTTATGCTAGCAAAAACTGGAAAACAACTAAAGAAGTAGACAAATTAGACTCTTGAAAACAAATGCCTAAGGAAAGTACTCGGTGTAAAGTGGAATGAATTCGAGAACAATGCAGAGAAAAGGCAAATGAATGAACAACCAACCTGTCTCATGGGTGATCAGAAAAAGGAGATGGACGTATGTTGGTCACATGATGTGAAGAAACAATCAGAGAATCCCAAAACACTCTATCAAGTGGAACACAACAGGCTGAAGAAAAAAGAGGCAGACCATGTGAAACTCTAAAGAGGCCATTATTAAGAGAAGCCAAATTAGTATGCATAAAATCCCTTGGTGATGTCAAAAAGCTCACCAAAAATGGGAAAATTTGGAACTGCAGATTTTTCATGATTTAAATCTGAGGGATTAACAAACTAACTGAAATTTGCTTTACCAAATAAGACAGGCTGTAGAGAAGACAGTCTAGGAATAGTCTTTCATTCTCAAGAAAAATCCCTTATTGAGTATACTGGATATGTTGGCTTAAATCTGTGCTAAAACTTCTTCTTCGTTCACATTGTCTGTCTATATCTGCAGTCTTTTGGACAAATTTCACTGTTTTTTGTAATTCATGTATGGAACATTAGAGCTTATCTTCTTTAGTGGTTTCACTGGGCCAGTAATTATTTCTCAGTGTCTCATAGTTGGTGCAGTTTTGGAGGATATGTTCCACAGTTTGGGGCACCTGGGCACATGTACATAGATTAGTAGTGCTAACCTTAAACTTTGTATACATATGGCTTCAGAGTCGGCTGTGTCCTGTTTGGAGACGGAAAATGGTGACTTGTTCCTTTCTGTTTACCATGTGATAGTCATCATGTGGTGGTGTTTGTGGCTTCCTGTAGGTTTTTATCATGCTTTTCTTCTGATTATAGGTGATTGCATGCTAAAACTAAACTTGAAACTAAGTCACATCATAAGTTTCTTTACAATTTACAAGTTAAAGTTTCAGAAGTTAAAACATTAAAAACTGTCACTAGTATACACCAATTATCTCTTAGTTTATACATTTGAAACTTTAAAAAAAACTGTCACTAATTATTGTAGGCATAATTTATTTATAAATGGAAGTTATTTTTTATTGCTTACTAACTTGTATGTTGACCTCTTTTTTTCCCAGGTGCGCCAAAGTTCAATGTCTTTCAAACCAGCAAACATTTGTGAGACTGTTGGAGAAAGACTTACGCCAATTTATCTTTGAACACAGGAGCGAGCTTGTAATTGTTCATGAAATTGTCACAAGTTACTGTTCTTCACCGAGTTACTTAACATGGTCACAAGCAAATCACAGCCAGCAACATTTGTGCAGCAGAGCTTTTAATTTTGTTTTTGTTTGTAAGAAATTCATCATCATCAACTTGTGCTGTCTCCCCACAGAAGATTGGCTGCAGCAGATCTACACTATGCTCTGTTTCTTGACTTTTTCAGATAAATCCATTTCTGTCTTTGTGTTAAATGTGGTAAGGTACCTGTCTCTTCCGCAGTGGCCAGCCATATTGTTCTTTATATGTTCCCAAATGCCTTCTGTATGCCACACACTTAGCTGTTTCACTTTGTAAGCCATTGATCTTGTCAGAAATTACTGTTTTATTTATGTAAGATTTTTGGCAGTTAAAGATAAGATTGCCATATGTATTGCAGTCAATGCTCTGTGCTTGGCTTTTTTAATTTATTCTTACCTATGTTCTTGACTTTTTTATTTTGCTTGTGCCTCTTTTTTTTTACATTTCTGAGTTTGTTCTTGTTCTTATCTTGACACCCCCCACCCCCCTCTCTCTCTCACACACACACACACACAGAGCTGTGAGATCTTGCTTTTTGCTGGTGGTGTTGAAGTGTGAGGTCAGGTCAGGTGTGGTGTTGACATTTATGAATGGTGCTTCACCATAGATCACTATTTTTACTAGCTCATGTTATAATTTGTCATCATCTGTCCTCTTATTACTACCTTATTCATTCATTCATTCATTTATTTGCATGTCCCTTGCTGAACTTTGCCTCCCAAACAGCACTCCTGTAGGCCTCTCGGTTGTGAGCAAGATGGCCTGCTGCTGCTGCGTCCATTTGCAGATCGTCAACGATGTCTTGCAGCCACCTTCGTTTTGGTCTTCCTCTTTTTCTTTTTCCCATTATGTATCCTTCCAATACGGTCTTCTCTAAATTATCATGACGTTTAATGTGTCCAGAATATTTAAGTTTTCTCTCTTTTTATTACTAGCTCACATTATAAATTTGCCAACATCAGTCTTCTTATTATTAGCTCACATTATAAATTTGCCATCACCTGTCTTCTTATTACTAGCTCACATTATAAATTTGCCAACATCTGTCTTCTTATTTTCTTTTTCAGCCCACCTCCTTCTCTTTCCTTTTGTTAAAGACCTTCCTTTGCTGGTAGAAATCCAGTGACGGTTGCTTTGTTATCTTCTTATAGTTTTAATTATTTTCTTTTTGTTTTAATTGACATTTGTTAGACATTCCTCATTATTCAGCTTATCCATTTGAGCTGTTATTAACATAATTTAATGTAGATTCTTGAAATACAAATTTAGGGGTGAAGGATTGTATTCATTTTTACAGATTATGTTAAATGTACATATCATTTACTCATCTCCCAGTGGTGTTTGTTTCAGTGCTTGTATCTTAATGTAACACAGTTACTAGTGTCATTATAAAAAACTAAAGAGTTTGGTCAAGAGCTTATTGTGGATTCCATGGTTTTGTTGACTGATCAGTGAGACAGTTTTAGAAATGAAAAGGGAAGCCACTGTCTGTATCATAGATTTTGCATGACACACCACACACTGGAATGGGTGAAGAATTTCCACAAATAAGTTAGGTAAAACTGAAACAAGTACTATATCTGAAGAGTAATATCAGGTAAATAAAAACTGTTCAAGCTAAAATAATAATAATAACAAGAATGATAACAATAATTATAATTAATAATATAATAATTATAAATAATAATAACAGTAATAATAACATCGGTGATAAGAATAGGAAGAAGAAGAAGAAACTGGATTTGGGAAGAGTACAACAGGCGAGATGCCCGAGGCCTGCCTTGTACATTCAATGCCGGGGTGGGGGGGGGGGTAAGGTCCATATCTGGTCAGTTACGGGTAGACCCAGTTTGCAGTACCACCGGGATCATGGCCTGTTGTTTTCATTGTTTTAGGAAAAAAAAAGTTGTGCTTAAATATAATAGGAGCTACATACACTGTTGATGATAGAATTCAGACTGAGGCTATAGATCTGAAACTGAGGCTACAGTAACTATAAATGATGGAAATGCAACTGAGGCTACAGTGACTAGTGATGACAGAACTGAAACAGAAGTGAAACACAAACATATCATGGTATTTAGAATCACCAGTGAAGTCTTTTAAAGTGAAATGTTGAATTCTTAAATTCTGTTTAAAGCAACAGATACTGTAATTTTTCTGCTTTCCATGATACCAAGAATTAATATCCTCCAAAATACAGTGAAATCGTAATCAACAAACAAAAATGGCTAGAGAACATGAAAGATGAAGAGAAAATAAGGATTTCCTGTATGCAGCCTTCTAAACTAGGTCAAAGTGAGATTAAAGGCCCAGGAAAAAACTGGAGAGGAACTGTCAAACAAAATGATGAGGATGGCAAGCAGCAAACAACTGAAACAACAGCCAGGATACATAGGAGCATAAGTTTGTAACTTGTACTTTACACTGAAGCAGGGGCTAAGATATGTCAGAACATAAGTTTGTAACTTGTACTTTACACTGAAGCAGGGGCTAAGATATGTCAGAACATAAGTTTGTAACTTGTACTTTACACTGAAGCAGGGGCTAAGATATGTCAGAACATAAGTTTGTAACTTGTACTCTACACTGAAGCAGGGGCTAAGATATGTCAGAACATAAGTTTGTAACTTGTACTCTACACTGAAGCAGGGGCTAAGATATGTCAGAACATAAGTTTGTAATTTTCAGTGGCTCTGAGAGGAAGTTTATGTGGCAGTGTGAAACTGTCTCTCCTTCTCCATTCTCCCCATCCCTACACTGTGCTATTGATTAGCCATTCTGTTTTCATCCACTGGAGGTAGTTCTTCCCTTCTTCTCCACTCCCTCCCCAGGTTCTCCAGGCCCTCCCTTAAAATGGGAAGCATGGCTCCAGGTCCTGGGACAGTGCACAAGCTAGACTCCCTCCCCCTATCATTAGACTTAGTAATTTGCCCTCTGTACTGAAGAGGATGGCCAGGATGTGTTAGAACAAAAAAAAAACAAAAACAAAAACAAAAACAGCCTGATCATCCCATTGAAGCTCTTAGGAATACAGTGTTAGAGTAAAATAAAACACAAAAAAAACCTAGCCTGATCATCCCATTGAAGCTCTTAGGAATACAGTGTTAGAACAAAACAAAAAAAAAAACCTATCCTGATCATCCCATTGAAGCACTTAGAAATACTGTGTTAGAACAAAACAAAAAAAACCTAACCTGATCATCCCATTGAAGCTCTTAGGAATACAGTGTTAGAACCCACATCCTCCCATTGAAGCTCTTAGGAATACAGTGTTAGAGTAAAATAAAACAAAAAAAAACCTATCCTGATCATCCCATTGAAGATCTTAGGAATACAGTGTTAGAACCCACATCCTCCCATTGAAGATCTTAGGAATACATTGTTAGAACCCACATCCTCCCATTGAAGATCTTAGGAATACAGTGTTGGAACCCACATCTTCCCATTGAAGATCTTAGGAATACAGTGTTAGAACCCACATCCTCCCATTGAAGATCTTAGGAATACAGTGTTAGAACCCACATCCTCCCATTGAAGATCTTAGGAACACAGTGTTAGAACCCACATCCTCCCATTGAAGATCTTAGGAACACAGTGTTAGAACCCAGGATCTGCTTCCCCAGCTGGCACATGTCAAGGTCATGGGGTCAGCGTTGGTTACTGACCCTGGGGAAGAAGCTAGAACTTGAGTTCAAGGTTGATGGTCTTTGCTGTAAAATGACCACTAACTCCTCTCATTATCAAGTGAGGAAGCAGCAAAAGTACTACAGATGTGGATTTGATAATATGTAACACTCATTATCTTGACTCTCATTTTCTTTCTTTCAGAGGTTGATAAATTTATAATAGGGATATATATGATGAGTTGATCTAATGGTCTTGTGCTTTACAGAACTTAACATAAATTGTATGTGAACACAGACTGTTGTATATATGTGTTTAGAATAAATGAGTGTAATACCTACATGAAATTTCTGTTAGTTTATGGCTTGATCTTAATATTGAAAAAGGCTGGCTAGTAAAGAGGATTAAACAAAGAAAACTTAAATATTTTGGACACATTAAACGTCATGATAATCTAGAGAAGACTGTCTTGGAAGGGTACATAATGAGAAAAAGAAAGAGAGAAAGACCAAGGCGAAGATGGTTGCAAGACATCGTTGATGATCTGCAAATGGATGCATCAGCAGCAGGCCATCTTGCTCACAACTGAGAAGCCTACAGGAGTGCTGTTAGGGAGGCAAAGTTCCACAAGGGACGTGCAAATGAGTGAATGAATGAATATGCCAGTTTTTCCCTCTGACATTTGAATCTGATAAAACTGTCAAACCTTGTCTCTGGCAGTGTTTTCTAAGTTTTCTGGTTTGTCCATCATGTGTCTGTTAGACTGTAGTCTCCACAATGAGATGAGAGGACAGGTTTTTAGAATGTTTCTCTTAAGAAAAAACTTAAGTGAGGTACTGCGAGCAGAGTTTTTAAAAAATGTGTCACTGGATTCTTGGTAGTAATTATATCCCGAATGATGTGTTTTTGGGTTAGATTGTTTCTAAGGGATGGTAGAACTGAATAGTTCAAAAGGAAGTCAGATAGAAACAGTACTGACTAGCCGTGTAGCTTTATTCATTAAGATTGATAAAACATGTTACCATGTGATTTTTGTTTCACTCTGTTGGTGTATAATGTTTTTATAGCAGTATGTATACATTACAAAATTTGAAGTCTAAATAATCATTGAATGATGAGCTAAATTTCAACAAGTATAACTTTATCTGCAGCAGTGAGCCTTAAAGGCTTGAAAAGCTGAAGAGGATGGAAGGAAGGAAAATTATTTTTCACCTCATCAAGCTCATGGGCCCCCTAAAGTTTATATGAGGGCCGCCAAGGAGTCCATTGGCTCTTGATTTATGGGGTTAAATTAATCATATTGTCTTTTATGTGAGCTTGAATATACAATTTACATTCCTAACAATAAGTGGGTGACAGATGTGTCATACATCATTGTAGTGTTCTGGCCAAGTGTTTTTTATTGTCAGGTCACACTGAGTAATCCTCACAAAGAAAGCATTCTTGAAGTGGTTGTGAGATTTAATCTGCATTAATCAGATATAACACCTGTGAATCACATGATGGAATAAACAGGAGGTTTAACCACATGATGGAATAAAGTAAGTGGAGGTTTAACCACATGATGGAATAAAGTAAGAGGAGGTTTAACCACATAATGGAAAAAGTAAGGAGGAGGTTTAACTATACAATGGAAAAAAATAAGGTTTAACCACATAGTGGAATAAAGTAAGAGGAATTTGATGATATTACTATTCATTGGATTACTGTTTCATCAGTTAAGGAAATCAGTGTCTGACTGGTTAATGTTCAGTTGTTGCTGTTGTTATGTGTCCCTGCTGCTGTCTTCTTGAGTTCTTTGCTGAAGATAGTACAACACAAGAGTTAGATGTAGTCAGATTACAGTGGCTTTTCTTGAGTTCCCAAGACTGGCCTAAGAAACAGATTCCTTTGCCAAGAGGAACATGCTCCTGAGAATGGTACAAGAAACAGGTTCCACTACCAAGAGGAACATGCTCCTGAGACTGATACAAGAAACAGGTTCCACTATTAAGAGGAACATGCTCTTGAGACTGATACAAGAAACAGGTTCCACTATTAAGAGGAACATGCTCCTGAGACTGATACAAGAAACAGGTTCCACTACCAAGAGGAACATGCTCCTGAGACTGATACAAGAAACAGGTTCCCCTACCAAGAGGAACATGCTCCTGAGACTGATACAAGAAACAGGTTCCACTACCAAGAGGAACATGCTCCTGAGACTGATACAAGAAACAGGTTCCCCTACCAAGAGGAACATGCTCCTGAGACTGATACAAGAAACAGGTTCCACTACCAAGAGGAACATGCTCCTGAGACTGATACAAGAAACAGGTTCCCCTACCAAGAGGAACATGCTCCTGAGACTGATACAAGAAACAGGTTTCACTGCCTTGAGGAACACATTGATCTCATGAGACTGATACAAGAAACAGGTTTCCCTGCCTTGAGGAGCACATTGATCTCACGAGACTGTTGCAAGAAGCAAGCTCCACAGCCAAGAAGAACATGTTAAATCCCTTGAGACTGATGCATGAAGGAAGTTCCACTACCAAGAGAAACATGTTGATCCCAGTCATTTTGGTGGCCTTACTTCAGCAACAGTCTGTTTTTTTTTTTTAAATGGAGTCGAACAAGGTCTTGGCCATCTCTTGATCATTGATCAAGTTAAGCCATTGCCATATCTCCCAAAATATACTTAGTAAATGCAAAGATCATTCTCATGTTATGTTACCATAGAACTTCTCCTAAACTGGGATTTACCTACCTTATGTTGCCATTACAATGTGCTGGAGATGACTTTTTTTGTGTGAGTTTAGACTGTTTTCTACTTAAATGACCAAAACGAAGTGAACCATGAAGACAGGTGTTTCCAAGATGCCCTTACAGTTTAAATTCACTCTGTTTTCTAGGACTAAACAGTTATGAAAGACGGTCACAACCTTCTTCATGGCATCTACTGCCAAAACTCTTAGCCATAGGAAGATCTAGCACCACCAGTAGCTGGAAGAACAGATTAGCATTTCATTTTGTGGTTCTGTATACACCAGTGACTTTTTTTTTTTTTTTACTGCAATCTTATTACTGACTTATCACATTATGTATTACTTGTCCAGTCAGGCTACACATATTACAGAAATTAACTCAAGCCAGTCATGCTATCTTAACCTCTGGCCAATGGAGATTTTCTACTATAATCATGTGGCCATACACATAAATATAGCTTTTTTTTTCTGTTTCTGTTAAGCTTGTTCTTATCTTTGTTAAATTCCAAACCTGAATTTTCAGAGTTTGTCTCTTTGCTGTGTTGTTGTTGTTCTTATTATTATTATTGTATCTATTGTTTTGTCAGTTTCCTCTTTTTTTCACAAAATAAATAGAATAAAAGTAGCAGAGAAAACAGAAAATGAGCGGTAGTTTAAAAGTATTTATATTTTGAGAAAACTAGTATTTCTCTATGGTGTATAGAGAATGCTAAACTGAAGATGTTGCTTCTCTTCACTAAATAACACCTGCAGTATGTGTGTTTCCCCAGAGATTTAATTACAAGGAAAAAAAAAAGACCTTTCATAAACCATGCTTTGAAAACTAGCTGGCAGTGAAGCAAAATTGGTAACCCCTGCTTTCAAAGTTTAGATCCCTGTTCAGCCAGTTACCACATGTTTTGTAATATTATTATTATAATAAATTCTGCTTATCTGGGTCACATCTGTTAAGCATTCTCATTATGATTTTAGTACATTTTGAAATTCCTCAACAAAGTTCATTAGCCTGCTTATGCTATTTTATATGTCAAATTCAATTTACATCTTGTTATTACTGGCACTTATAATATGCAATGTATTTATGCTTTCCATAACTACCTCAGTCACTGTGTATTTGTAAATGACATGTTTATGTGTGTGAGTGTTTGTGTATATATATAAATATTCACTTTTTTCCCCACATGTTTGCCTCTGCAGCAGTTGTACATCTATGTCCATCAATGCTGGTTTGTTGTATGTGTTTGAATCATTGACTGTAGTGTTGCAAAAGAGATCTTTTTGTTGTCAAACCATATTCTTTTATGTGATCTTTGTGCAGGCAGTTTATTTATTCTTGTTATTTAACAATACAGTGACAATTTCTTCTTTGGTGTTTGCTAGGTCATGCTGAATCAGGAATCATGTCCCCAGTTCGTTAGAGCATGCTAAATCTGAACACATATTGCGAGGCTGAAGTTTTGTGCGTTTTGGTTTTTTTTTTTTTAATTTTGTTTATTTTTTTTCTACGTTTTGGCTCAGTAGTCTAAACCTTAGGTCAGATCTCTTGAGTATTAGCTTGACTGCATAGATCTATGTTCACAGACCATCCCTGGGTCATCTCTTCTAGATTTGTAGTATGTTCCGAGAAAGACATTCACTTGACTGCATAGATCTATGTTCACAGACCATCCCTGGGTCATCTCTTCTAGATTTGTAGTATGTTCTGAGAAAGACATTCACTTGACTGCATAGATCTATGTTCACAGACCATCCCTGGGTCATCTCTTCTAGATCTGTAGTATACCCTGACAAAGACATTCACTTGACTGCATAGATCTATGTTCACAGACCATCCCTGGGTCATCTCTTCTAGATTTGTAGTATGCTCTGACAAAGACATTCACTTGACTGCATAGATCTGTGTTCACAGACCATCCCTGGGTCATCTCTTCTAGATCTGTAGTATGCTCTGACAAAGACATTCACTTGACTGCATAGATCTATGTTCACAGACCATCCCTGGGTCATCTCTTCTAGATCTGTAGTATGCTCTGACAAAGACATTCACTTGACTGCATAGATCTATGTTCACAGACCATCCCTGGGTCATCTCTTGTAGATCTGTAGTATGCTCTGACAAAGACATTCACTTGACTGCATAGATCTATGTTCACAGACCACCCCTGGGTCATCTCTCCTAGATCTGTAGTATACTTTTCAGCACGGAGAGCCAGTTCTTACAGCAGAGAGTCACCACTAGGGACATAATGGGCATGTCTCATGCTCATCTCTCCCTTCAGTAGCCATCCAAGATGTCTAATCAGAGTTATAAAGTTTCCAGTTTTACAGGACACCACTTTCCATGGAAACTTTTTGCAAGTTTCCTCTTCCAACTATCCTTCCTTATTTAGCTTTTCTGTTGGTTCACTTCTTGAGTTTTTGAGATGTAGCATTGTTTAAACATTTTTTCTGATGATTAAACTAAAATGGTTCAAAATATAAGAGTAGAACTTAGTGTGGTATATAAATCCTTTTGGTTTTATACTGAAGACAGGTGAATGATGCTTTTTTAAAAATAAAGTACACAGGAAAAAGAGATGAATAATGCTTTTTGTATAAAATAAATGGAAGGAAGTAAGGCGAATGAGACTTTCTGTATAATGAGCACGGCAAGAAGAAAGATGAATGATGCTTATTACGTAAATTACACAGCAGGAAGAGTGATGATTGAGACTTTTCTGTATAAGAAGAGTGATGAATGAGACTTTCTGTATAAAAAGAATGATGAACGAGACTTTCTGTATAAGAAAAGTGATGAATAAGACTTTCTGTGTAACAAGAGTGATGAATGAGACTTTCTGTATATTGCGCCTTTATAGGAGATAATGAACAGACTCATGCCAGTGTGAATTGGATGTTTGTGCCTAAAAATAAGTTTAAAGTGCATATTTTATCTACTCCAGGGGTTTGTAGACTTTTTATTATTCAGTATATCAATAATTGTCCAATATGTCCCCATATCCCTTTCTACAAAATCATTATCATTCATCTTAGGTAACTGTTTTAACTTCAAAACATGTCAATAGACTGATTTTAGTCAACATGCGGACAGCTAGGAACAACAGTGGAAAAAGAAAATTATAATCTAACAGCAATTTTTGTTTTCAGTTTTCATTTGGAGGAGTTCCATACTACCATCATTTGATTCCCATATCATCCCAGGGTGTTTAGATACCCCAGGGTGAGAAGCCCTGGTCTACAGTTTCACGTTTGTGCCATTTGTGTGTGTTTTTATGCTTTAAATCATTTGAGCCCTACTTGCTCCACAGATGTTGCTACCTGGTAGAAAACATGTTTCCCTTCACATTTGTTCACAAATATTGTCATTTTTTGACATTCTCATGGATAACACTGTCACTTTGTAATTATGAATGTGTATTCTTGTATGTTTAATTATTAATGTGTATTCTTGTATGTTTAATTATGAGAGTGTGTTCTTGTATGTTTAATTGTGAATGTGTATTCTAATTATGAATATATATTCTTGTATGATTGGTTCATGGTTATTGTATTTAACATAATTTATGTATTAATATTTTCTTTACTCGTCACATATTGCTCAGAACAATAAAACAGGTAAAATGAGACCAAGTGTGTTATATTTCTCATTTGTATTGTGAATCATCACTGGCATCTGATACTTTTTAAAAAAATTTCTGTGCCTGAAGAGTGCATGGATGTGATTGCAGTACATGGTGCTAAAATAAATAAAGGTGACATTTTTTTTTTTTAATGGTAGAAACAAGCTTTTTTTTTCACAGATATTTTGGCCTTCACATTTCTAAGAGAGCAAAGTAGATCAATCAAGACTAGATACAGCAAGTGAAGAATGTAACATACAGAGCTTCTTGAGACATGACTGGCTGCATATAGTGTACATTTATAATATCTGCACAGCCCGCATAGGCAGACAACCTGGTCAGACCTCAATCATCTGCAGGAAAAACAATGACGAACTGCCACATTTGTGAGATATTGACGTCGATGTCTAAACTAACGATGAAGGGGAGAATATTTATATAATTTTTTTAAACCAGAGATTTGTTTAGAAAAACAAGAAATAATAATAAAAACGGATGGTATAGGGACATTTAAGATAAACGCTTAAGAGAGAGAGAGAGAGAGAAATAGGTGAATTTACCACATGCACATCGCAGTGTATCCATAAAATTTAACTGTTGTGAAGGGTTTTTACCCCCCCAAAAAAAAAAATATATATAGAGAGAGAGAGAGAAAGAGAGACCAAACCAAAACATACTAATAAATACTTTTTTCTTTCTTTTTTTTAAAGCAACCATATCTGAAATGTTTACAATAAACATTCCTGTATTTATATAACATTGTAACAAAATGATCTGAAATTCAACTCCCATTTTTCCGGTGTACAGATTCACCCGAGGGAAACAAAGGGAATTCCTCTTTTTCAAGGCTATACCACTGCTGTAATTATTTATAGAATAGGTTCTGCAGGACTAGATTTAAATTTCTAAATAGCGCAATAAGTCATTTATATTATTTTTATTTCATTTTAAAATTTAAATAGACATGAGTGAAATTGAAAACTATGTTTGTATTCTTAATTCTACATTCAGCGTTAATTCTTTAAAACTACGTGACATACTTGCGCCCCTAGAAATTATGAAGTGAACCAAGAATATCCCCTCCGGAAGACGATTCGTTGGTGTCGTCACTCGCAAAATGGCGGTAGATTTAGGCTCATATCTTAGATACAGACAATAAAGGAATTAATTTCTTCCAACAAAACAAGAAAAAAAATGTGCCCAACATGCCAGAAATGAAGAGAGTGGAGATAACTTCAGTGCCATCCTCACAAAAGCAGAAGAAAGTTAAGTGGAAGCAAGTTACACATCGGTTTATTCTAACACTTGGAGACTCTAGCTCTGTAGCATGTCCAGAATACTCGTTTGCGGACCTTGTGAAAAGTGAAAGGGTAAGTCCTCTGTCATGTCTTACTTCGTGAAATTTTGCATCTTTGCTTCTTTTTGAACTGCATTTCAGTTTTCTTTTTCCTTCATTATAATCTTTTAAAACCGTAGTTAGTGATAAATTTATCGTATTATACCGGCCATAGTTAACCTATGCTGCCTCCACGTACGAGCATGTGTGTGGTGGTTAGATATGGCAGCAGCACAGCAACCACAACCACGGTTCCGAGCCGTGCCATACAAAATGGCCAGACCACTACCACGCCATTTTGTGCCCTACTATCAATGTACAGGCCAGCACAAACCAAGATTTTTTTTTAATCACTTAAAATGTATATGTATGTATATATATTTCCCCCCTTCCACAGCAACGAGGTTCAGCTCAAGAATGAACATTTGAGAAAGTTCAAGTTAGAAGTTGATCAGATTTGATCAAAGTTCAGTTTCTGTTTATTTTTCCCCTTCTGTTTTCTTTCTCTTCTCCCCTCCTTCTTTCTTTCATTTCGTCCCTTCATTAATTAAACCCAACCTCCAGCAGTTCGACACGATCGTACCTCTTCCATGGGCGCACGACACAGAGCACTGGCTTCTCGTGCACACGTCCACTGCACTAAACAGTTTGCGCACGACATGGAACTATGTAACCAGAAAATTTGATTGTTTATATGAGGTTGGGGTTCGAATCTCTACCTTTCCTTGGGCTCTTTTTTTTTTAAATCCAAGACTTGCTAGTTGCCATAGCAACCGCGAGGACACTGGCAGAGTGTTAATTTTCCTTTAAAAAAAATGTCACGTGAGGGTGCTTCGTTAAGTTTTTAAGGACAAGAAGCGTGTGTAAATTTATCCACTCTGATTAAATAAGGAAGAATTTCAAATCCGTTCTTGTCAGCGTCATCATTTTTTTGATGATTTGGAAGAGGCAAAAGATGTGAGAAATACGCAAGTGAAGATAATTTTGATGTCCTGAAACGAGAAAAGTGATTTAATACTTTGTGTTATTGATCCAGTTTTGACGTTTGATTTTTTATCGGTTGATTTTGACAGTTCAGAAGTAGGTCAGTGCTGTTCTGGGAGTGATCTTGACAGTTTGAAAGTAGGTCACGCTCTAATTTTAGAATCATAGCGCTGGTTGGTAAAAAAGAAGGGCGGTATCCGCGCAGGTAGCAGTTGGGTAGTGTGGTTGAGAGAATCGGGGTTCGATGCCCCTCCATGCACGCTCACGGTGCATTGTGTCGTGAGCGGATGACCCAGGCGGGCATTGATTTATCAGGGATTGATGTTATCGTTGTTTCGGGTTAGTAGCAGGAGAGGTCGGGTTGGATTTATGCTACCGCCTTTCGTTTCGTTGACGGCAAGAACGGCTCGTTGTATTTTTGTGTCCTCGTGGCGGGGTTTCTCGCGTCAGACTTTCTACTCGCTAATCGTCTCGCGTTTTGGCCAGAAGCTAGTCGGGTTATGTAAATGGATGGAAGCGAAGATGTTTGTGCTCAAGGGCATGTACCGGTTATCAGGGCCGGAGAACCAGAGATGGGCAAGACGCTGTTCTGCCTCCTCCTGGTGCTCTTTATAAACAGCCTGGCAGTGCTTCTTTCGTCTGACTGAGTAGGGCTCGACGTAGTTCGCATGGTGGTGGACTCTCTCCAGAAGCTCAGGATTGGCACCACTCCGGCTCACACATCACCTGAAACCCGCAGTCCGTGTGTTGCAAAATCTGCGTATTGTGGTTGATGTGGATCAGTAGGAATAAGAATGTAAAATGCATAAGCGTCCTATATTAGTCCAAGCAAGGTTTAACTATGGCTGTATCTACATACGCATCTTACTATGCCTTAAGACGTAAACGGTAATGTTAATTCAAACAAAATATATAAATATTAAGATTCTTTAAACGTGACCATCCATTTTTCATACGTTTTTCATTGTTTGCTTCATTAGTTATAATATCACATCATAAACACACACTTCTTTTAGGCTCTTCAGTTTAAAAAAAACCAGTGCATGGGGTTTTCTTTTAGGGAATTAATCCCTGACCTAGTTGTTATTTCAGATTCTTTCACAATGTTTTTTTCTTTGTGTTTTAGCTTTAATAAGAATTGCATGTGTTTTGTTATTTCATTTTCTTGTTTCCATGTTGTAACGACCCCAGTTTGCCACATGCCCACTGTGAGGATAAGCACTCCTGTTATCTAACTAGATAGGGCTTCTCGCAGTTTTGAACTTAACATTAACCTTAATTCACGACCATCAGTTTTCAGGCAGTCTTTTATAAGTCAGTGCATTTAGAATTTTTTTTTTTTGACAGTCTTTTCCAGATGTAACAGAATAGGGTCTGAAATGTAAAATTCTTTCACAGTGGTTTGGCATGCACTATTTGCTTACAAACTTCAGTGTACCACTACATTGGAGCATGAGATACACTGCTGTTATACACAGCTTTTCAGCTCCACATATTTGTGAACAGGTTAGATCCTGCCATATTGTACCTTCTGATGCTGAAATGGAGAGGGTCTTGACCAACCACAATTCACTGGTGATGGGAATCATCTCTCTGTCTTTGTCATTTTTGCTACCTTGGCTATCAAAGCAGGGAGGTATTAAGTTGATCTATGTCCCTAAAAATACCAGACAAAATGTCCAATGTTAAGCCTTTGGCCCTACATTGGTAGAGTCAGCCATGAGAAGATCTGCTGAGCAAAAATAACGCTTGAAAAAAAAAACACAACAATTGATATGTGCCTGCTTCAGAACTGCCTTCTTAAGACAAAAAAGTGCTAATATAATGGAGACAGTTATTTTTCAGAGTTCAATGTTTTTCAGATTGTATAATTGTTATGTTACATGGAACTTATGCTTTTAAATAAAGACATAAATGTCAGTTGTAATAACTCAAATATCTTTACTTCAGAGGAATGATTAAGTAATAAACTTTAAACATAATCTACACAAAATGCTAAAACATAAATGTATAAAAAAAGAAGATACCAACTTAATACTTCTTGTTACAGAAGCAACAACTAATGGAGCTATCATTCCACATGGATACTTAAACATTTACTTATAAAACCTTTTTTTTTTTTTTCATTTGAAACATCATGCCTGCCCTAACATACCACTAGTAACATTAAATAATATACAGTTATACATTACTTTACTGTTTATTATTGTAAATTTGCTTTTATTTTGATCTGGTTTTGTAACGAGCAGCCGCTGAATGGGAGCTGTTTTGATGATCCAGATGAAGACAAAGAAGTTGCAGCCATTGCTCAGAGATTTGAGGCAAAATATGTAAGTCATAACAAGCAGTAGTGTTTGTCTTTTGTACTGGATTGTCTTGTTCCTTTTTGTAGGTATCTTTGGGAGTACCAGATGCTGAGGTTTTGTTTTACCTTGTTGCTTCTAATCTGCCTGGTTGTCCTTTTTTCTGTGCCAGTTGGTCAGCCTGAGAAGTACAAACTTTTTCTCCTGGTTTCCTTGGTTTTTTTTCCTTGACAGTGTTTAAGGGGGAGAGGGGAGGTGTAGGGGGAATCAGGAAGAATTTGTGTAATTCCATTTCAAATGCAAAATGTTTCTGTAAAAAAAAAAAAATTTGATTTGGAAATTTGGTTTTTATTTAGTGTTTTTTTTTTTTTTGGGTCTGGGGAGGGGAGTGTTCAGTTTAAGTTTCCAGTTTTGCTGAAGTTATTTTATCACAAAAAAATACCAAGACCACATAATAACATTTATAAGGAACCCAGCTGTTAAGTTTTTACCTGAAAATGACCAAAGGCCTGTATCAAGCTTGTGGTCAAAATTTGAATCTGCAAAAGAATAAAAACAGATTTCTCTTCTTCAGTTTTTCAAGCCATTAAGGCTCATTGGTGCATTCCTCTCTATTCCTAATCATCTTTCTCCAGTTGGTGACACCAATTTCTTTTATATCCTCTTCTGTGTTGTCTTTCCATCTCTGCCTTGGTCTAACCCTTGGTCTTGTTTCCCTGTGTCTTGTGCATACATTATTTTCATTTGTCTGTTCTCTTCCATTCTTTCTACATACCCCGCCAGCGTATTCTATTCAGTTTTAACACATTGATAATTCATTGGGATTTAAATAAGCTGTTAAGTTCAGTGTTCTTTCTAGCTCTCCATTCTCCACTGTTGGTATTCTTTATGGACCCAAAGATTCTTGTTAGGATCTTGTTCTCAAAGATCTGCAATTGTTGTTCATCTTTCTTTTGTTGTACTCCACGTTTCTGATCCATATATGATGGCTGGTCTTATTATAGTTTTGTAGATTGTTATTTTGGTGTTTTGGGACATGATTTTGGATTTTAACAGGTGTTGCAAGGCAAAGTATATTTTATTCCCTATCTGTACTCTGCTTTTAATTTCCTCGCTTACTATTTTTGCTTCTATTGAAGGCTGTGCCTAGATATGTGTATTTTATTGCTTTCCTAATGATCATATCTCCAACATTTATATAATCTGTGTCATTCTGCATCTGGTCTCTTGATATCTTCATGTACTCTGTCTTATCTTGGTTAATGGTCAAGCCCACTTTTAGTGCCACACCTCTCAGGTATATGCAGGTATTGATGACTTCTTGCATTGTTTCCCCTACTAGGTTGATGTCATCAGTGTATCCTAGTATTTTCATGTGTTCTTCTGTACTGCTTTCTTCTTTCACTTTTCTGATTACCTTTTCTAATATTAGGTTGAATAATAATGGAGATAATGTATCACCTTGTTTTAAACCAGTTCTTATAGAGAAGAGTTCTGACTTTCTTCCTTTATATATTACTATATTTTGTGCATCCTCCATGCATATTGTGGTCGGATTGATTAATTTATTAGGTATCTCAAATTCTTTCATAATTTTCCATAAGCTGCTCCTCTCTATGCTGTCACAGGATTTCTTGAAGTCAGTGAAGATATTATGTACTTCTTTTTAGTATTCCCAGTACTTTTGTGCTCTTTAACGTATATAAAATATTTGGTCTGTGGTTGATTTATTCATCCTAAAACATGCTTGATAGTCTCCCAGTATGTTCTCACTGTATAGTGAAAAAAAAAAGTATGACAGCATTTTGTAGCTTGTATGTAGTACAATGGACTTCTACAATGGATGTGGTTGTGCAGTCAAGACAGAAGAAGGGATGAGTGAATGGTTCCAGATTGAAACAGGTGTGAAACAAGGATGTATACTGTCTCCTTTACTTTTTGGTAAATAGACTTCATAATGAAAAAATGCTGCACAGGTAACACAGGTATTGACTGGGTACATGGGACCCAACTAGAAGATCTTGATTTTGCTGATGACATAACTCTTATCAGTAATAATGTGAATTCCATGCAAGAAAAAACAGATAGCCTGTCTTCACTGGCTAGCAAAATAGGACTTGAAATTAACAAGGACAAAACAAAAATAATGAAAATTCCCGTCAATCAAAATAGAAAAATACACATAGAAGGGACAGATATTGAAGAAGTCAATCAATTTGCATACCTTGGCAGCTACATAGACCAGGATGGTGACACTAGAAAGGAAGTTAGGATCAGAATTGCAAAAGCAGCATCAATCTTCAAGAATCTTGAGAACATATGGAATTCAAAAGTTATAAGCACAAAAACCAAGTTAAGACTATTCAATTCAAATGTAATATCCACCCTCATTTATGCATGCGAAAGCTGGAAAACAACTAAAGAAATAGAAAAGAGATTAGACTCTTTTGAAAACAAATGCCTAAGGAAAATACTCGGCATCAAGTGGAATGAATTCAAGAACAATGCAGAGATAAGACAGATGGCTGAACAACAACCAGTCTCATGGGTGATCAGGAAAAGGAGATGGACATATGTTGGTCACTTGATGAGAAGAAATGACCAGAGAATCCCAAAACAAGCTATCAAGTGGAACACAACAGGCCGAAGAAAAAGGGGCAGACCGTGTGAAACTCTGAAGAGGACATTATTAAGAGAGGCCAAGTTAACAGGCATAAAATCCTTTGATGAGGTTGAAAGACTCGCCGAAGACAGGAAAAATTGGCAAACTACTTTGCGAGCCCTATGTGACGTTTAACGGCACGGGAAGGATATAAGATATAAGATGTAGTAAGGATATTCCTCTGTAGTTTTCACACTTGCTCTTATCCCCTTTTTTGAATACTGAGATCAGTAATGATTCTCTCCATTCACTAGGGAGTTTTTCTTCTCTCCATATTTGTTGTATTTGTCCACATTTCTTTTCAGTTCTGCAGCAATTCCACCTGAACTTGTTGCTTTGTTGTTTTGTAGAAGCATGCTACTGTAGATGACTTCTTCTAAGTCTGGTTCCTCCGTTTCAGGTTCCGTTAAAAAAAAGAAGAGATTAGTGTTACAGAACAGATAGAGAAGCCTGGAGATTGGATGGATAAAAATGGATGTAAAAAATATTATGAGATTTGAAACATGGAATATAAGAAGCTTATACAGACAAAGGGCAGCTAAAGAATTAGCAGATGAACTAAGTAGATATACCATGGATGTTACAGCATTTACAGGAAATCAAATGGCTTGGAGAAGATTTAACAGTCATAGGAGAAAGGGTACTAGTATGCAGAGGTATTACCAGTGGAAGACATGAACTTGGGACAGGTTTTGCTGTCAGAAGTATGGGACTTGGTGATGGACTTCAGCGCCACCAATGAAAGAATCAGTAGCCTCCGCATCACATCAAGGGAACAAAGAAAAATATAACAGTGATTAATGTGCATGCACCAACAGAAGATACAGAGGATAAAGTCAAAGAAGAATTTTACAACACGTTAGAGTAATAGAGAAGATCCAAAAACATATACTGATAACATAAATAGATAGATGCAATTAATTTTTGTCATTTTCAACAAAACTATTTATACAGATCACGCCAGTGAAAGAGTTAAGATACATTGTGACAAAATAACCATGACAAAATGTACTTGTGATGTTTTTAGCATTAATTAAATGTAAATAAGTTTTGTTAACATGCACATGTTTATACATTTTTGATGAAGGCTAGTTTGTTCATATCCCCTTTTCTTATGAAGATTAGCTTGATAATAACCTTGTAGTTTTCTACACACAACTTGTCTTATTTTTTTTTTTTTTTTAACATTCTCTTCTGTTTATTTAATGTAGATTTTTTTTTTCCTTCACAAAAAGTGTGTGAAGTTACTTGTTCTTCATAAATTTAGTATCTCTTTGTTTTTTTTTTTTAGTCAGTAGCTGCTCTACAGTATCCACTCAGAATTTCTGGTCTGCAGCTGTCCTACACTATCCACTTAGACTTTCTATCTGGTGGCTGTCCTACATATCCACTTAGACTTTCTATCTGGTGGCTGTCCTACATATCCACTTAGACTTTCTATCTGGTGGCTGTCCTACACTATCCACTTAGAATTTGTAGCTGATTGAATCAATATCACTTTACATGCAGAGTTTTTATATCTAAATATTTGGTTCACTGGGTCATTTGTTTCTCATATTTTCCGTTTTGAAGTATAATGATTTACAGTGGATGTAACATGAGAATAATGTTATCAGTCAAGGGAGCACAGTAAAACAGTAAAATTACTGCTATGACTGTCATTATTCCAGTGGTAAAATTAAAGTTTGGTAATAATTCAGAATTAGTCCATTGTACCTGGTTTTGTGAAAGGAATTCTAGAGTGGTAGGCATGTTTCAAGGTAAGCTGTTGTATGATCTGCTATGGCAGTTCTGCATTACTTTCTAATGGATGTAGCATTTTTCTGACTAGTTTTTTCACTTTCCACATCCATCCAGGGCCCTAAGGGATTTCAGTCAGGCAAGCGGAAAAGAACCCAAGAGATGGACGACTTCTGTGACTTGGGAGATGGTTATGATGAGGCTGACCCCTTCATTGACAATACTGAGGCAGTAAGTTCATGCAAATCTCAGCAGTTCATTTATTTTATAAATGGACTGGTACACGATATTTGTAGGTCATCAGTGTGAAGTTCTTATGTCAGTCTTGAAGCGTGGGAAGAATTTGTGAAAGAATGAATGACATGGAGAGCAGCTCTGCATAAGGTGTAGCATAACTGAGTAAGAAAATGAGGATCAGACTTGACGTTAGAAGACGCAAGCACAAAGAAACTAGACCTTGCATCACAAACATTACTTACTGTTGCTATAGCCCATTATGCAAATCCAGCATTAGTAGAATTGATCATGAGAGAAGCTGTTCAAAAAGATTTTACTTGGCAGAAAAAAAAAAAACCCAATAACTATCATGTTTTTTGTGGATGTTTGACTTAATGAAGTTATATAAATTTTTTCCAAAAAAATGGAAGCATTTGGTTATCATGTGTTGCTTTTGTCATCTTTTGTTCTGACAGTATGATGAAGTTATTCCATCCACTATGACGACTCAGCATGGTGGTTTCTACATCAACCAGGGGAAGCTTGACTTCAAATGTCTGGACGAGGACTCTTCAAATGAGTTTATCAGTACACAGACCATGAGAAAGAAGAAAAAGGTAGAGGCAGAATCAGTAATTCACCACAGACAATTCTCTCAAGAAAGGTCTGCGTTTAAAAAAAAATAATTTCAAAAGAAACCGTTATATAAAATGTAAACTTCCTAGAAAGATTAAAAAAATTATGCTGAAAAAATTTTTTTTTCCATTGTAAGTCTTTCCATGCCTCAAGAAGAAACACGGATGTTCAGTTAGTACTGGAATAAAAGCGCGGGTCTTGATCTGTATAGTGGGTATAGTTGTAAAATGGAATGGAAAACAGTATTTCCACGTACTTCCGTGTACTTATGTTTCAAAATATAACTAAATGTATGAAGATTTCATAAATGCAGAGTTTTTTAGGAAAAAAAAAGTAATGTGATGTTTTTAGATAATGATTGTGCCCAGCTGACCATCGGCTAGGTCTAGATCTACACTACTTACCATCTGAGATGTCTAGATCTACTTGTCAATCTCATATTGTGATTCTGTTACATTCTCGCTAAATTAATGTCTGAAATAACCTCCTAACTACTTCTCCAGTCATCTAATATGTCTAGATCTACTTGGGATACATTCAAGAACAGTGATCTGGACACAGGCCATGTCCATACCCCTATCTACGTCATCAAAAATTGAAAATTTTCAATGTTTCTCTTCCTTTTTCTCGCTTAGCATCGCTCGTAACTAAGCACTCATTCACCATTTTGAAAAGTGTCATCGGGCACGCAGATGAAGTATGTACAATCCAAGCATTACACCGGTTTTTTTAATGAAACAAACCAAGCACCACTACAGTGACGATACGTAGCATGTCAGAAAACCAGAAGTGTCGCTGTCGTGACGAACGGTACTGAAAGTCAAACCAAAATATAGTTTCTGATACTTGAGGCTGATTTTATTTTTTTTTTTTTTTTAAACATGATTTTCAGTGTGTTTCTTATTGCACTGACACAGTATAATCTGGTGCATCCTGCCTTGCAGGCATGTATTCTGGATTTCAGAAGCTGGCTTCCTACTCATTGTGTCATTTTTACAACCATGCATGACTAGAGCTTCAAAATGGCTCCAACCAGTTTTCTTGGCATGAGAATCTAGTTCATTACAACTGTACAACTCCTGTGACAGAACAGATCAAACAATGAAAAGTATGTGCTGGAAAGATATGATACTGCAACATTCAGCCTTTGCAGCAGAATGGCAAAAAAATGTTTATACTTTATTTAAATACTTTGTTTTAAAAGTTTAGGGGGATAGAATCGCTGCACGGCTGTGGGAGTTGGACAGTAAACAGATTAAACCAGTGGTTCTTAACCTGGGGTCCATGGACCCTCCAGGGTGCCCATTGAAGGATTTTTGGGGGTCCGTGGACAATAAAATGGATTGGTTTGAGTAAAAAAAAAAATCTTAGCATCGTCTTGGTCTAGTGATTGCCTTTTTTTTTTTTAAAGCTGTTCTCAGGCTGGAAAGGGGATCCTCGACAAAAAAAAAAAAAGAAGATTAACTCTTTCCATGCGTATGGTCGATATAGTGACACCGGAAGTGTCCCTAAACTACCGTATGGTCGCTTTAGTGACATTGTTTGTTTCATTAAAACAAGCGGTGTAACATTTAGATTGTACATATTTCGTCAGCGATTCCGGTGACACTTTCAAAATGGAAAATGCGTGCCTAGTTACGAGCGATGCCGAGCGAGAACAAGGACGCGAAGCATGGAAATTTTTTAGTTTTTGACGATGTAGATAGGGGTATGGACATAGCCTATGGCCACCCCGCTGCTTTTGAATGTTTTCTAAATAGATCTAGACATATTTAGACGACTGGAGAAGTAGTTAGGAGGTTAGCTCAGACATTCATTCAGCGAGAATGCAATACGGAGTCACAATATGAGATCGACAAGTAGATCTACACATCTCAGATGGTAAGTAGGGGTAAGTAGCGCGGATCTAGACCTAGCCAATGGTGAGCTGGCCACAATCAGTGTCTAAAAACATCACATTACTTCTTTTTTCCTAAAAAACTCTGCATTTATGAAATTTTCATTCATTTAGCTATACTTTGAAACATATTAAGTATACGGAAGTACATGGAACTACTGTTTTCCATTCCATTTTACAACTAGACCCCCTTACAGTCAAGACCCGCGTTTTTACTCCCACACTCCAGAACACATCCGTGTTTTTCCTCCCGCACGGGAAGAGTTAAGCGGTGAATTAAAACAGATATTTGAATTAGCAGAACTGTGGCTTCTGAGCAAGGTACAGCATAATCACCTGGACAGCCAGAAAAGCAAATAAAGAGGTTGTGGAACATTGACAGCTAATTAAATCAGTAAGAAGACAACTGAAACTCTTTGAATATTTCATGAGAAGAAAGAGCGCTCAAGTAAGAGTAAGACTAAAAGAAAAATATATTGAATGCTGACCAAACGACAGGGGAAAAATAGGGACTAGACAGAATGGAGAAGAATGATTACCATTTCTTATCAGAAATTTACCTCGGAGGTAAAAAAAAAAATGGAGAGATAAAATTTGCCCAAAATCACTGCCACGAAAGAATAAAGGTTGAGAGACTTTACTGTGCATAGTGTTCAACTTTTCCTCAAGGTGAGATTTTCAGCCTTTGTTATGTTTATCCCATAATGCATCCATTTTTATGATGGATTGACAGAAGTGCATGAAGGATAAGATGTGATTCTAGTCCCTCTGTCATAAGAAACTAGAGCTTCATTTCAGTTCTTCTTTTGAACCTTATTTTCTAAGGGTAAAGAATTAGACCTTTTGAAAATACAATTCATTTGTTCTCTATATCATGTGCCAAGGAGGAACAGGAAATTATCACTTTCAGTGCCATCCTAAAACACAAAAGAAGAATTGAAATGAAGCTCCAGTTTCAAAGGGTGAAGAATTGGGTAAACTGTAGTAAGATCAGCAAGCAACAGAGAGGGTAGATGGTGAAACAGTGGGTTTGTTTGATGTACAGAAGGAAGCAAGACAGAGATGTATCCTTTCTCCATACCTGTTTAACATTTACGCTGAAAACATGAAGAATGTAAGAGAGGAACAGGAAACACCTACATTTGGCTCTTTCAACATCAAGGGCCACCGGATTCCAGAAATTAGATATGCTGAAGATACTGTCCTTCTGTCAAACAGCTCAGAAGGATTGCAACAGTTGATTCTCTTGACCAAACGACAGCAAAGCTCAGAACCTCTTTTTAAGCACTAATAAAACCAAAGTAATGACAACTGACAAAATGGGAAGCAAACCCAGATTACATTGGGGCATCAAGAGCTTGAAAACATAAATAAATTCGTATATCTGGGTTCAGTCATCACTATCAGTGGTGACTGCACAGTGGAAATCAAAAGAAGAATTATCTTTTGCACGCACCACAGAAACTAGCACAAATGAAGAGTATGTGGCAAGGTACCAACAAGAAAACAAAGTTATGTTTACTAAGAGCTTACATTTTCTCAGTGCCAACATACAGATACAAGTACATTTAACAAATCACTAAAGAAGAGGAAACAGGATTTGAAATGTAATGTTACGAAAGGGCACTTAGAATATCATGGATAGAACAAAAATCAAATAAAGAGATATTAATGGGATTGGGTGTCACAGAAAACTGGCTCGTTAACACCATAAAAATTAGAAAGCTGTGATACTTCGGCCACATCAAGAGACACAACAGCTTGGGGATGTTGATTGTAGAAGGCACAATGCCTGGCAAAAGAGAAAAGGGACAGCCTCGCTGTGGATTGACTCAGGACATCACAGAAAGTCTGAATGTGTCACTGCAAGACACCTGTCAGCTTGGTACAAAACAGTGTTGCATTCAGGGAGGCTATGACAGGGACAGCATCCTGGAAAGGACATGTCAAATGAATGAAAGAATTGGGCTTATGGGCTCATAAAACACTCTCCCTTTATCATACAACTTTTCACTCTATTTTAAACATTTTGCATCAGTAAAATGCATTATTCATATAACAAACATAATTAAAATTGAAATAACAAAACATTTATGTTCTACACTTATCCAAATGCTCAATAAAAGGAGTAACTCACTTTTCTATAACATCTCTAGACTCTGCTAGACTCTGCTAATTAACCCTGAAGGAAGGTCAGGGTTCATACATTGGGAAATCTAGCAGAGTCTGGCAGAGTAACAAGGTATGTTGGAAGATTGATAGAGCATGAGCATTCTTAGAGAGCTTCCCTCCTGATTTAGAAAACAGTAGCAAAAACTGTTTTGTTTTTTTTTTTGTAATTCATAGATTTACAAGTTTTCACTTTTCTTCCCAGCAAGTTTTGATAAAAATATGTAATCTCTGGAAATATTCTCCTAGCATTAGTTAAACTTGTAGTAGACAATGAGAGCTGTCAGGTCAACTTTCTGTTGGTACTGAAACCTAGTGAATTTGTATGTCAGCAGAGGGTTCTGGATTCAGAAAGTGAGGAGGAGACAGGAGCAGCCATTGCAAAGAAATTTAAAGCCATGAAGGTATGACAATATAGATAAAAAAAATTATGACATATGGTGAATAAAATTATGACAATATATGGTGAGTATATGACATTACTCATGATTTATTCCACATCTAGTTTAAAATCTTAATCTGTAATACCTTACATTAATGAGAATGCAGTCAGTTTGATTAAAGGTTTTTTGTCAGGGCTGCTTCAAGTCTTCTTGGATGTTGCTTACACCATGTATTTACAGTAATCATGTTGTGCAGTTTTGCCCATCCTGTTATCTCCTTGCTCATTTCTCATTGACCGCATTCTCATTAATAAAAAGATTGTGAAATGCCTTATTAACAGTAAAAATTATGCCAGGAGATGACTGCAGTAGTGACCATGATCCATTATTGGCAGAGTAGAATTAAAGAAAACATACAGAAGAATGAGAAACATCAAAGCTTGACATGGGCCTGTTTTAAAAGCAGCAAAGAACTAAAGGTCAGACACACAGTTGTGGTTTTGAATAGATACATTACATTAGCAAAAATATGAAGTATTGATGAACAGTGGGAATTGCTACATGGTTGAATCCGTCAGACAGGAATAGAACTAATACCTGAGAGAAGAGAAAAAGCAAGGAAGAAATAGATAACACCAGAAATACTGCAGCTCAAGTCCCCTGGGAACAACTGTGCATCACAAAAATCAGGGTACCACGCATCATTGCCAGTGTGTGTACAAATAAGAAGAAGATTGCAGCTCATGGATAAAAGATGACATTATAAAAAGGACAAAAAAATGATGACATGTTTGACAAAGAGATAAGAAAGCAAATGAAGATTGGCTAGATGACAGTGCAAGCAAATCGAAGGCCATCATTAGAAAGATTCCAGAAGCACGCACAAACAAATAATTGACGGGCAAAAAAAAACAACACAAAACACAACACAGGCTGCTTGAGGTCAGAGGAGGAAAACAATGATAATGGAGGAGGAGGACACAGCATGGAGATGGACAGAACACATTAATGATCTGTATGGTGGAGAAAAACCAGACCTAATGTCAAATATAAACAAATGTGATGAACCAGCAACATTTGAAGGGGAAGTCTTAAACACCTTTAAACATATGAAAGAGGGAAAATGAGTGGAGCCGATAAAATATCTGTAGAAGAATTAGAAGCCATTGATGAATCTGGTGTAAAAATAATAAGAGAATTGTTGAATGACATCTGTAACACTGGCTATATGCCTGATGAACTGTTAAAACCCAGATTCATAGCTTTGCATAAAAAAGTCGGGCTAAAGAGTGTGAAAACTTCAGAACCAAAAACCATTCATGCTGTATCATAGAACAACTGTTGAGAATTATTATGAAAACTGGACACAGAATGCAGGTGGAAGTAGCAGTTGAGTAATTCAGATTTGAAGAAGGAAAAGGAATACATAATGCCGTATGTGCTAAGAACTCTGATAGAGAGAACTTAAGTACAAAAAGACATTTGTGTGACTATACCAAAGCATTTGACAAAGTATAAGGTCATGAAAATGTTATAGGATATAATACAGATGGCAGAGATCTGAGAATAATAAGAAACATGTATTAGAACACAGTAACTGACAAAGATTGACAAGTTTTTGCTGGCCCAAGATTAAATAATAAATAAGTCCATGGAAATATCTTAGATTTGTGGCCAGTTTTCTTCTGGTTGCATAAAGTATATTTTCTTTTCTTCGTGTTTGTGTCAGCGGAAGAAACAGCTTGAGAGCAGAGGAGAGAAACAGAGGAAGACGAAGCTTTCAAATTCTAGGGAAGGGGGAATCATCTTCAAGAAGAAGAAAATTAAAAACTTGGACAAGTTGAAAATGTAAGTTTAAAAAATCTGAACTATAATTTTATTAATTTGTAGACTTGTTAAGAAAAGTAAATTATATTTAAAACAAGTTATACCTACTACTTTAGAATTCACAAAAATATCTTTAATTTGTTAAACTGTATTAGGGCAAAGCATATGGTTAAGTGAATTCCTGAATTTCACTAAAAAAGCAATTTATATTGGCCCATGGAAGCATGAAATCATGCTGACAGTTAGCCTTATTATGGTGTTCCCTGTGGAGAAATGTATAACTTTTCTTTTCAACCCTTTATTAAAAAACTTTGATGTAGAACTTTATAGATTAAAAAACTGAGTTTTGTTTGTGTTATTGTTTCTGTGCAGTCAGAAGTCAGTGGCTGATTTACCAAGTCAGAAAGACATATCTGTGCTGCCATCTACCCCAGTAACTGCACCCTCAACGGCTGTGACAATCTGTAATACAGGAACTAGTGCAGACAAAGCTGCCACAGTGGCTAATGGTGTAGTGAGTTCTGGTGGTTCATCTCCAGGTGGAGGTGTACTTGAAATGCAGGAGGTTGGTAATCTGAACATTCACCAGTGTTTATATCACTGACAGTGGTTCATAGGTTACTTACGTGACTCTGTGATAGTGCTTATTCTACACAGAGCAATATCTAGTGTTGACTTTCATATGTTGTGATCAGAAGTAGATAGTGTCTGTTCTGATACTATCACTAGTGATTCATAGACTGATCAAAACCCTATCAGACCTTCTTGTAATGTTCCCTGGATGCAGGCTGTTGTGACATAGTCTGGTGAATGAGTTAGGAGCAAGTCTAGGAGCACAATATATCATCATCTTGTATGAGATATGAATAAAACTGTATTTATATGCAATTTTTATCACTGCTACTTATCACAAATATAACTCATCACTACTTAACAACTACATCACTACTTACCACCATCAGTATAACTACATCACTACTTAACCACCAACAATATAACTACATCACTACTTAACCACCAACAATATAACTACATCACTACTTAACCACCAACAGTATAACTCATCACTGCTTAACCACCAGCAATACAACTCACCACTACTTACTACCAACACATCATCACCTATCACTAGTAACACAGATATTATCACTGCATCTCACCAGCAGTATTGTCATCAACATCACTATCATGACCAATAGGCAAAAGATTAGGGCATTCCATCATATAGATTAAACATGCCTGTGTTACAATAGCCTGTATGTGTATTCTCTTCATACATCTGATTTCATTTCATTGGAATATTTATAACAAATTTTTGCTCATATATTTATATATTCATAAAGATACACCAATTTAGTTTTGTTACATGCTATTTTCTTCTATCTGTCAGGAAATTGTAAGTTCAGCACCACTAGAAACCTTGGATGATTCATCCAGCAAATCTGGGGATGAGGGCAAGGGAGAGAATCAGTCCACCGACAGAAATTCACAGCTGCCTTCCCAGTTACCTCCAGAACTCATGGAAGCAATCGAGAAGATAAAACAGGTAAGATTAGTCATGACCTACTAAAAAGTCCCGTAGAAATAGGGATCAGATCATAAATGATGGAAATGAGAAGATCCATTCTGTCACCAGATTAGCTGAACCATAAGTCAGGTCTGACAACTAAGTGAACCATACGTCAGATCTGACAAAAGATCACACTTTTAGGGATCATTTCTAAAGTATGCCTTTCTGAAATACTGGACTCACTTATCCAGTGCGTCTACCACTCACTGCATATCAACTACCTTCTCACAACAAGTTTTTAATCATGATTGTTATGTTTTGTGGGTTTTTTTTTTTTTGCTTGAAACCCTGTGATGTAACGATTTCTGATAACAAAATTTATTTTTAAAAAAAATCAGTTATGACACCAGATTACGTGAAGTGTACTAGCACCAGAGCACATGAAGTATAGCATGTCATGGTTTCACTCAACTTCTAGAATGTGCTTCCCAGAAATAAGCTATCACTATACTCAGAGGAGTGGAGTAGGGACTGATGTGGTCTCTTGTAGTAGTGGAGCTTACAGGAAGCCTGTTTGGGAGTAAATCTTCCCATTTTCTTGATGGGGAGAATCGTGGCAGTCTATCATCATTATCATCATTACCTTACACAAGAAACATCACCATACATCAGTAATAACATCACTTAGATCTAGAGCATCACTATACATCAGTAATATCATCACTTTACATCTGGAACATCATTATAGAATCAGGAAATCATCACCTTAAATTGGGAATGCTATCATTACTAGTTACATGACGCTTGATTCTGTAACATTCAAGAACAATCAGATGATCATTAACAGTTATACTTGTTGTAACCTAAAAAAAATGATGGGAAAAGAAAACATTAAGAGAAGTATAAATGTTAGTTGAATTTGTTATTCTTGTCATTGTCAGTTTACCACCAAGCCTCTACTCCTGTCTAGTAACAGCATCAAGAATGTGACCCAGAAATATGCCACATGAGTTAGTAATGCTGAGAAATCACTGTAGCCAAATAATATACTTACACAAATGTACAAATTGTTCCAAATGACATGTGATGGCCACAGTGAGACAAACTAACCCTGCAGCACTTTCAGGTCAAGAAATTAGTCCATTCCTCACTTTCTCCATGTTTCTTGAGCAGATCAAGACCAGTAGCATAATGCTTTTTTTTCCTTGAGATGTCCCACAAAGACCAAAATGTCAACTCTACCAACATTAACACCAATAAAAACACAAGAAATATCTTCAGATCCCTATTCCTGGATGTATTTGTTGAAAATATGTTGGTGTCTTAACTCTTTCTGTGCGTATGGTCGAATTTTCGACACTTCCGGTGGTCCCAAGCGTGCGTATGGTCGAAAATTTGACATTGTTTGTTCCATTAAAACAAGCGGTGTTACATTTAGATTGTACATATTTCGTCCGCGATTCCGGTGACACTTTCAAAATGGAGAATGTGTGCCTAGTTACGAGCGATGCCGAGCGAGAACAAGGACGTGAAGCATGGAAATTTTTCAATTTTTGACGATGTAGATAGGGGTATGGACATAGCCTGTGGCCACCCCGCTGCTCTTGAATGTTTTCTAAGTAGATTTAGACATATTTAGACGACTGGAGAAGTAGTTAGGAGTAGTTAGGAGGTTAATTCAGACATTCATGCAGCGGAAATGCAATACGGAGTCACAATACGAGATTGACAAGTAGATCTACACATCTTAGATGGTAAGTAGGGGTAAGTAGCGCGAATCTAGACCTCGCCGATGGTGATCTGGCCACAATCAGTGTCTAAAAACATCACATTACTTCTTTTTTCCTAAAAAAACTCTGCATTTATGAAATTTTCATTCACTTAGCTACACTTTGACACATATTACGTATACGGAAGTACATGGAAATATTGTTTTCCATTCCATTTTACAACTATACCCCCTTACTGACCAAGACCCGCGTTTTACTCCCGCACTCCATGACACGTCCGTGTTTCTTCTGCCACACGGAAAGAGTTAATTTTTAACACTTCATTGGTAGATTGATTTCTGTTGGATGCTATTGAAAACATACACAGCTGTGTGTCAAGGCTAAAATTTTACAGTGTTGAGTGATGTGTGCCTTGAATAGAAGGATAAGAGTCTATATGCATGAATATGTAACAGCAGCTTAAACATGAGAAGCAGATGTGACCCATGTACATAAAAGCCACTTTGTAGTGCTTGAGATTATTCTGTGCTTGCTGTAAGTCCTTCTGGTGTCATATACTTGGCACAAACTCAATGGCTGTCAATAGTTCTTGAAAAGAGCAGGAAAATAAATGCTGTCATAAACACTTTACGTTTTTACTCATTTCAGGAAGCCAAGGAAACAAAAGAAAAGAAGTTGAGATTTTTCTCACCTGATATTAACAAGCTCTTGTTACAGTGAGTACTTGTTTCTGCCATGTTTGTGTCATGATGACATAGGCTGCTCTTGCTGACAGGAGTGTGCAAAGTTTGACCAAAATGAGTTTTGAAAGATTTATATTTTTGTGACAAATGCTCATGGACAACAGAGAATACATTTTAGCAGTGACGTAGTTATTACAAGCGGTGAAGCAAAATTTTCCCTGGGAACAACTGTGTTAAGAACACGCTGATCTTAACATAGTCTTTGTGAGACAGGGAACATAGATCTATTTGCTTAAAAAATCTGACCTACTTCTGTAGCCCAGAAACCTGTAGCAATCAACACTAATTTTTTTTTTTTTTTTTGTAGAATATAATGTCGGGTTGGTGGATGAATGGAAACATGGAGATTGCTGGCGGGGATGAGAAAAATCTGGTGTGAGACCAGTGACTCCGGGATGTGACAAGGCTGTGAGTCTTTTCAGCAATGGCTGTCAGAATGATGTAAACAAAACAGAGCCAGCAGACTATAGGTGGCGGGGAATGGATATCGTTGAAGCACTCATCAGATTCCTCATCCCAAAGTCGGAATGTCTCTGTGGAACTGTCTCAAAGCCATCTGGCCAGCCAGCGTTGCATGCTGGATCTGACATGGAGAAGGGGCTTAAGTACAGCCACCAGAGGCTGGAAGACAAAGTTTTGGCCAGGCCAGCCTACACCACTGTCTTCATGGCAGTCTGAGCAAGACCACAGTCTGCTCTAGCAAAGAAAAGTGCTGAAGTCAGAGGTACCCAGCCAAAGGGCGCATTGCAAAAATCAGGGTGCACGCATTATCGCTAATAAAAATGCGTACAAAGAAGAAGAAGAAGCCCATATCTTGCCTGAGTGCACTGTCCTTGGACATGGCTTGTGCTACTTCTGACTTGGTCAACATGGTGACTGAGTTGTTTCCCATTGGTATGTGGGCCTGAACCCGCTCCCAGTCCAGCTCCTTGCTTGTGTTTCAGAATCATCACAACATTTTTGGCTGAGAACTGAAGTTTATATTTGCAGAGATTATATAATAACAGTAACAACAATGTATGGAAATACTTTTGAGATAGCCAGAAAAAAATTATGTCCCTTGGTTTTTGCATACCATAGGGGACCTGAAGTGTTAATACTTTGGTATTTCTAGACCATAGCAGCCTCGTTGTGAAGTAGTGGGAGCAGCATCTGTCCTAGACCATAGCAGCCTTGTGAAGTAGTGGGACCAACATCTGTCCTTGCTGCCTTGTCTTAGTAGGTACCCTTTTCTTCAGGCTAGGGTGACCTCAGTGCTGGTTAGTGGAAGAAATTCCTCCTCAGCAGGAAATTGAACACAAGGCTTTCTGGTTAGTAGACTGTCATTAGACTCTAGGCCTCTTGGTGCTATCTTTAGGCCCTAAGCCTCTCAGTGCTATCTTTAGCCCCTAGGGTTCACAGTGCTATCATCAGGGCTCATAAACCAAAAGTGGTCTCCATTCAGTTATCTTGATTAAAAGTTGTGATAGGTCAGGCAGCAAGTGAAGTAACAATCAGAATGCAATAACAACAGGCTGTCAGCTTCCTCACTCCAGCAGCTGAAGTGAGCTATTCATATATTCCTCCCCCCCCCCCCACACACACACACACACACACAAACACACAAATTTAAACCTGCAGCAGTGCCAAGATCCTTTTTGTTTAGAAATACAGAAGTTTAAATCAACAAAAGCAGTTTCTTAAAGCTGCATGAAAATAATATGTAAGCAGCTTTGATTTTTTTTTTTTTTTTTTTCAGTATTGAACTTGGTTCTCGTAACTTAGCCTGGGGAAGCAGAACAGCCATATACAACCATCTCGGTGAGCATTTGCCATGTGGGAAGCATGCATTGCAGCGCAGGGCCAAGAAACTGCGAGAGTCCCAGGAGGATGGTCAGCTGAAAGAGTCCACTCAGAAGCTAAGAGAAGGTGTGGCCAGCTTTTTAACTCAGCAGGACTGACATAATTGATACTTGTATTTATATTGTAGCTTGCTTGTTCTTTTTGTTACAACTTATAAATAAGCTGTGATAGAAAGAACAAGTGAAGCTACAAGTAAACTTTACAAAGAAATTCTGTCTCTCTTTTTTTTTTTTTTTGCAAGTCATAGTGTTGTATTTAAATGTCATTATTTAGAATGTTATAGTGTTCTGGCATTATTTAGAATGTTCTAGTCTTCTGACATTATTTAGAATGTTCCAGTCTTCTGAAATTAGTGGCAGGTTTTATTTACTACCACTACACTACTGCCATGATGATAAGCACAGAGACTATGTTGGATTGCATGTGTGTGTTGGGAGATGGGCTTTGATGGTTTGATTTAAAACCTGGAGTAAATCCCGAGAGTGAGGTTTACAGTGCACTCCGTCACCAGCCTTTATTTTTTCATTCTTTAATGCCCGTTGCTTAATTGGGGGTGGGGTGAGTGACATTAGACCCATCAAGACAACAAAAAAAAAATGTAGGGTTCCTCTAGGGGTTTGTTCTGGGAGGCAAAAGGGCAGCAGAGCATGAAAGTTTGACAAGCACTGACCTACTATGACCCAGGTAAAGTGCCATGTTTGTAGGACTTAGCTAAGCTGGGCATCCTGGTTTGTGATGATCTACTAGCAGCTTTGTGTGCAGTGTAACCCAGAGTACCTTCTTGTGTAGACAAGTATTTTCTGTCAGTGGAGCTATTTTTGTCTGCAGCAGTGGTTCTCAAATTCAGGTCATGAGTGGCAGAGTGTGTGAGGTAGGATCACAAGAAGATGTTGTGCTAAATTTTGGATTATGAAGTGACATCTGTTATATAATTGTTAGTGATTTGTAGGAAATTTACATCTTGTTCAAGTCATCATCATCAGGTGCCATGCCGACAGGCATTGGCTATTGTGCTTCCCCAGAGTACATGATCCTTCGTGTGGGCCATTAGCTCAGTTGGTGATCTCCTCTCGCACCATCTCATCAGACTTGTTTAAGACAGTGACATTTTTTTTTTTTTTTATGAATTTCAATATTTCTAAACATCTTTTTCATGGGTCGCCTAACATTGTTGGTGTCAGGTTATAGGTCACATTCCATTGCTGGTTTAGAGTGGTGGGCCACATGCCATTGCTGGTTATGGGTAGTGGGCCACGTGCCATGGCTGGTTTAGAGTGGTGGCCCACATTCCATTGCTGGTTTAGAGTGGTGGGTCACATTCCATCGCTGGTTCAGGGTGGTGGGTTACATACTATTGCTAATTCAGGATCACCCTCAGAAAAGTTTGGGAACCATTGGTCTACAGTACAGCATACTGAGTACATGCTTGGCTTAACTGAAAGTTGATGCTATATTGCCAGTCCAAGACCGACTGAGAGACTTCATCATTATCAGGTTGTTGCAAAAGCACCATGAGGAGGAGGAATAGGGGGTTGTTCCATAGCCCCAACATTGTCACAATCCCTCAGTCCAGTTACAGTCAGAATCTTACTACAATGTGGGGTTTGGGCTGGAGAAGATAAATGTTACATGTAACAGTTTTCATTATGATTAATGTATTCATTTTATAAATTTTTCTTGTTTAGCCATCATGAAGGTCATGCCAGCATTGGAGGAGAAGCATGATATTGATGTGCAGAAAGCCAAGTATGAACCAGCACGTTGTAACTGTTGCTTACGTTTAAGTATATTACTTTTTAAAAATATTTCCATGAACAAACTTCTGTGTTGAATTTCATATGCTTAGTTGTCAAGACAAGAATTTAGTAGTAAACAATTACAGGACTTTGTTTTTGCAGATCCATCTTAAAAATTGATTCTTGGCAGATGAAATTCTAACAACTTTCACTGTTGAACATCTCATAGAGAGGTTTTAAGCAAAGGCAAAGATGCTGTCTGATTTGGCAGTCACCGAGCTGTAGGCAGCATGCAGACATCAGAGTCTGCAAACCTTAGCTAATCAAGACCCTGTCTGACCTCTCTGACGGTACTCCCAATAACAGGCCTAGCCTGGCTAATGGGGCAGAGATCACCAAAATCCTCATGGTGGTGGAGTCTGCTAAAGAAGTACTGCACACCCTGTGCTTTTTGGCTCCAATTAGGGAATGAAATAAATATCTGCCAAAACCTGTTTCCAAGTCAGCATCTCCATTGCATTGCCAGCATCTCCAGTGCATTGCCAGCATCTCCAGTGCATCGCCAGCTTCTTCAGTGCATCGGCAGCAAAGAACACCAGCTCACAGTTACTAGGAAATGGCAAGATTTTTAGCAGACAGTTCTCAGCTAATAAGGACATTGGAGAGAAGACACTCTTAGAAGAGTACATAATGGGAAAATACTAATTTTGACTGATTGCTTTTTCATGTCCTCTCCGAGCAGAACTGTGGGTGCTGCTAATCAACAGTGCGCTGTTATTTATCTTTATGATCATTAGGACTGCGGAGGAGTAGTCATGGAATCAGAATCTGTGCAGAGAAATTTAGAAACCTAAGATAAAAGCAATTTTGGTAGAGTGGGTAGAAATTAACAAGTTGTGAAGGAATTCAGTTTTGATTGTTAAAAAAAATTGTTGAAAACTTTACATACCAACACCACGACCTAGACTATTATCATCCTTTTTATTTCTGTACCTGGGAAAAGTTTTTATTTGTCTGCATCTTCTTTAACATTCCTCATTATAATTTCAGTATGTAAGTTAAATAAGTAAGGCGACACTTGACAGACCCCTTGTTTTTTTGTCAAACCAAGTTGTTGTTTCACCATTTATTCTTACTGCTGCTTGTTGGTCTGGATATAGCAGTGATATTAATTGTATGTGTTGAAAATCCCATTTTTCCATTATTTCTCAGACTTTCTGGTGTTGTACACAATCAAATGCCTTTGAATAGTCTAGAAAAGATAAATATAAATTCACATTATATTCTCTGCATTTCTCTATTATTAATCTTATATTGTTCCTCTGTCCATCAAAGAATATTATGATGCCATAAAAATTGGAGGTTATGAAATACCAGAGATTAGATATGCAGATGACACAGTATTACTGTCCCCAACACAAAAAAGAATGAAAAACTAATTATGTCAGTCCGTAAGAATAGTGAAGAGCTAAACCTCTATCTTAATGCAAAGAAAACTAAATTGATGTCAGCTAACAAGACAAATACGGCAACTGAAGTATACATCAATGAGAAAACATTGGAAGAGGTGGAGAATTATGAATATCTTGGATTATTACTAATAGTGGAAATACAATGAGGGAAATTAAAAGGACATCTATCACTCTTCAGAAAATAAAACAGCTAAAGAAGCTATGGAGAGGAACAGACAGAACTACAAAAATAACATTTTTAAGGGCATGTGTCTTTCCCATCGCAACATATGCCTGTGATACATGGGCACTTAACAAAACAGCTGAGAAACACATAAATGCCTTTGAATGTAAATGCTACAGAAAAGTTCTTCATATATCATGGACACAGAAAAGAACAAATATATCCATACTACAAAAACTTAATATTGAAGAAGGCTGGCTAGTGAAGAAGATTTAAACAGAAAAAAAAGGTAAATATTTTGGACATATTTTAATATTTATATTTTTTTTTCATGAGAATTTAGAGGTCAGTCTTGGAAGGGTAAATAATGGGAAGAAGAAAGAGAGGAAGACCAAGGCGAAGTTGGCTGCAAGACATCGTTGATAACCTGCGAATAGATGCATCAGCAGCAGGGCATCTTGCTTACAACCAAGAGGCCTACATGAGAGCTGTTAGGGAGGCAAAGTTCCGCAAGGGACATGCAAATGACTGACTGACTGGGAAAAGCTACTGAGGCATTCTGGTATTAGATTTGAGAAGTGAACAAACACACACACACACAAAATCTTGAGATTAGCATTTATTCTGTTCAGTTATTTGTTAAACCAGGATGGACTCGGGAGTGAAAGAAGAGACCGGAGATGTGAGAGAGGAAGCTTCCACTGAAAGTGAAGGGGAGGAAAAATCTGACAGCCGGAAAAAACCTAGAGGACCACGGAGAAAATTTCAGTGGAATACAGAGATCAGGTAAGCCCAATGTTGGATTTATTAAAAAAGGGACTTTGTTCATTCTACATGCCACTGACTTTCTCTATTTATTGTACATGCCACTGACTTTCTCTATTCATTCCTACATGCCACTGACTTTCTCTATTCATTCCTACATGCCACTGACTTTAGTCAAATTTTTTTACCAACTATTTCAAGCTGTATTCAGGGTCCATTAACTTCTTGTTTTCTTCAGCATAATTGAGACATTAGTAGTGTTTTATGTGGCCTATGTTTTCATGTGCCAGGAAGAAAGTGTGTGAGGCTCAAACAGTTGGTGCTCTTCCATGCTGAAGTCAAGAAAAAGCTCAAGTCGGTGTCAGCAAAAAAAATTCGCTTTCCACATTTTTGAACGGCAGGTGATCAGTTAAATCTGATCTGTTAGAACAGGATTAGAAGTAAGCACAGCAGTTTGTTCTATGTTCCATTTCTCCTCGGCTTTTTTTTTCTTGCACCACTGGTGTCCTGAATTCTGCCTGCAGATTTTTCTAACTTTCATCCGTTTTTTTTTTCTTTCAATATTTCATATGTCAGCATAATATAAAGGGAAAATAAAATGCTCAACACAGTTCCATGTTTATAGGACATAACCTGAATCCCAGCTGTCACTATCCCAAAAGTATCAAGTTGATTATCCTTTTTTTTTAATTTCATGGAGCTAAAAGATGCTAAAGAAAGGCCATGTTTTTCCGTGACAGGGATTTGCTACTGGACATTGTATCTGCCAAGATGAAACTGTACGGTCTTTGCAAATCTCGTAATCAGACGGCAGAGGAGTACCTGAAAGCATATTTAGATTCTGATATAAAACCTATGTGGCCACAAGGATGGATGCAGACAAGGTAAATGACCAGTGGTTTTTGTAAATATGTAAATCTACATAATTTTTTGTTGTTGTGACAAATCAACCTTTCAGAACATTTTTAGTCTTCTTAATTGTTTTATAATTTATTTTTTTTTTCATATATCATACCATATTTTTTTTTTTTTTTTGGTGGAAGAAAAAAAATATAATTCTCGGCCGTGTTGTAACTTACTTATACAAAACAATGCCCTAAATGTATTTCTATTCTCCTTGGTGAACGTCATAAATTTAATGTTACATTATAAAGGCACTTTCTATTTATGAAGATGGTTTTGAAGGTAAGATCAGATGTTGTGGATTTTTCTGAGCATCATTTTGTTGGACAGTTTCTCTCATGGCAAAGTCTAGCAAGGTTTGATTTGCATGATTGGCCACAGTTGCAGCAAGTAATGTTTGTGCTGGAAGGTCCAGTCTTCTTGCCCTTGAGGTTTATGTCAGAAGTCAGTGACTCTTTTGCAGCCACAGTTGCAGCAAGTAATGTTTGTGCTGGAAGATCCAGTCTTCTTGCCCTTGAGGTTTATGTTAGAAGTCAGTGACTCTTTTGCAGCCACAGTTGCAGCAAGTAATGTTTTTGTGTTGGAAGGTCCAGTCTTCTTGCCCTTGAGGTTTATGTTAGAAGTCACTGACTCTTGCAGCCACAGTTACAGCAAGTAATGTTTGTGCTGGAAGGCCCAGTCTTCTTGCCCTTGAGGTTTATGTCAGAAGTCAGTGACTCTTGCAGCCACAGTTACAGCAAGTAATGTTTGTGCTGGAAGATCCAGTCTTCTTGCCCTTGAGGTTTATGTTAGAAGTCAGTGACTCTTGCAGCCACAGTTACAGCAAGTAATGTTTTTGTGTTGGAAGATCCAGTCTTCTTGCCCTTGAGGTTTATGTCAAAAGTCAGTGACTCTTGCAGCTCATTTCCTGCCCAGATGATGCAGACCCCTCACACATACAATGTACATATGACTTGCTCTTTTCTTTCTCATACACTGTCACTGATGGGGAAAAAAAAATCTCGCATCTAAGACCTAGAGGTATCTTTGCATCTCACTTCTCAAATCAACTTTGCTTCTGTACACAACTGTCATCCATTCTTGCTACATGTTCCAGCCATCTCAGTTACCTGCTGCTTAGTGTTGTCATCATCAGTGGAACCTCAAAGTTAGTTGCTTTGTCTTGTGACTGTAGTGAAGATGGAAACTGTTAACTCTTGCCGTGCCTCAGGAAGAAACGCGGATGTTCAGTTGGGTGCCAGATTAAAAGCGCAGGTCTTGATACGTATATGGGCATATTAGTAAAATGTGAATGAAACAGTTTTTCCGTGTGAAAAGTGTACTTATTATGTTTCAAAATAACTAAATATGTATGAAGATTTCATAAATGCAGAGTTTTTTTTTTAGGAAAAAAGAAGTAATGTGATGTTTTTAGACAGTGATTGTGTCCAACTTACCATCGGATAGGTCTAGAGGTACACTATGTGCCATCTGAGATGCGTAGATCTATCTGTTGATGTCGTATTGTGATTCTGTTGCATTATCGCTAAAATAATGTCTGAAACAACCTTATAACTACTTCTTCAGTTGTCTAATTTGTCTAGATCTACTAGGGATACATTCAAGAACAGTGGTCTGGTCACAGGGCATGTCCACACCCCTATCTACATCACCAGAAATTGAAATTTCTATCTGAAAACTTTTCTCCCTTGTAACTAAGCACTCTTCGGCCATTCTGAAAAAGGTTATGGGGCATGCGCACTGAATGTTTACAATCTAAACGTTACGCTTGTTTTTTAATGAAACAAACCAAACGTCACTCAAGCTACTAAAGGCACCACGTGAGAAACTGGAAGTGCCATCTGAGTGACGAAACGCCCGGGAAGAGTTAATTTTTTCAGCATGTTGTCTAGATTTCAGATCCTTATAATGGAGCTCCTGCCACCCGTCTGACCAGTCAGGACCTTTGTCTACAGTGTTAACCTCATGTTGTTCTATGCCTTTCTCTTTAGTTCTTCAAAAGTAGTAGCTACCTTTCCTGTTTGGTGTGTTGATTACATCATCTAGAAGGAAGATATCCATAACTGTAGGCCCAAGATAATTGAGCTTTCCTACTGACTGGTTGGTGTGGTTATCCTTTCTTGTGTGAACTTTTTGTAAAAGCATTTAGTGTGCGTGTGTATATATGGTTCTGTGTATCATTACAATCTTCAGCTTGCCATTTCCCTCACTTAAAACAGTGTTTAAGAATGTTTTGGTGAATAGATTTTTTTTTTTTCTCACTGTACTTATAATGCATGGAATTTAGTTTATATTCCTGTAGTGTGTGGAATTTAGTTTATATTCTTAGTGTAAAGAATAAGTCTACTGCTTCTACTGCTCTTTCCTGTTTATCTGATGAGAGGCAGATAAAGGAAAGTTTATTGTTGTTGATCTAGCGGTCTGTGAGTTATTGCCCTTGACCCAGTGCCATGTTTTTCAACTATTTTATTGTTCCATGTAATATGTTGCATTTATTGGGTCGCAGAGGTGAGTAGTGCAGAGCTATAGTTACGTTAACTTGACATGAGCTGCAAAAACAAACTGTATGCAAGAAACAGTTCAAAAAGTTGTAGTCAGTCATGTAGAAAACAATGCAGATTTGCTTCTTCTCAACAGAATGCTGTTTAAAGAGAGCAGAAGTGCACATGAAGACTTGACGAAGGGCATGCAGCAGTGAGTGAGCAGCAGTGATGTGACTTTGTTTTATTACAAGGGTGAATCACATGAAAGTTAGAGAATGTGAATCACCCAAAACTTGTTTAGTACGTGAAAAATAACAACCCTGTTTCTCAGTCCCTTTGCTTGGCATTAGTGCCACCAGTGAGGCAGTACCTGAACTCCAACATTAGTGCCCCCAGTGAGGCAGTGCCTGAACTCCAGCATTTGTGCCACTAGTGAGGCAGTGCCTGAACTCCAGCATTTGTGCCCCCAGTGAGGCAGTGCCTGAACTCCAGCATTTGTGCCACCAGTGAGGCAGTGCCTAAACTCCAGCATTTGTGCCACCAGTGAGGCAGTGCCTGAACTCCAGCATTTGTGCCACTAGTGAGGCAGTGCCTGAACTCCAGCATTAGTGCCACCAGTGAGGCAGTACCTGAATTCCAGTAAGAAAAATCCTTTGTCCTGACTTGTCAGCCATCACTGCACCCATGACTGGTGTTTTTGCTTAGGACAGATGGCATCATGTAAGCTTGTTATTCCAGTCCTTGAATTTTAAAACCCAGTTGTAGACTTGAGCCTTGCCCATGCCCTCATTGTCATACACCCCTGACATTTCACGGTGCATGTCTGAGGGGTTCAGACCTTTTGGTAGACAAGAACATGATGACAGAATGCACTTCTTCCATGGAGTATGTCTGCAGCATGGCCATCATCTTGACATGCATCATGCTTGGGGATGGTGGCACTATCTGCTTACTGGCATCGCTGACCTTGGTGCTAAGAAATGGTACTATGAGGAGATTTTTATCTGTTTTTTTAAGACATTTTGTTTGCATTTTCCTACTTTCATGTGATCCACCTTCGTAGTTGTCTTGTAGTTTATTATTATTACCATCATTATCCATCTTTGTTATAGTCAATAAGGGACTCATACAAAATTAGATGTGGCCCTAATTGTGACATTGAGATATGTGATCAAAATGGTATTAATTATTCTATTTTCCTCGACTTGTTTGTACAAGAAAGGTAGTGTAGTCAATGTGCAGTAAGCACCTTTCCTTTCATCAGTTCTGGGAAGATCCAGATAAAACAACAGCTGGTTTGGCCGGGTGTGTGCCTGAAACAAAGATGCAACTTACTCCACAAGAGATAAATGCATTAACCAGTTTTGCTACTCTCAGACAACCTGGTTTTTAGGCATCATCACAACAGCCAGTCTTTAATGCTCTTTGGACTTGCGCCTGAAAGAACTTTGCCCTGACCTGTTTTTTTTTTTTTTTTTGGTGAGGCCAGCAAGCCCATGGTTGAGCTTATAGGTCTCTATAAGGAGCACAAAGACGGATGATGGCAATAGGAAAAGAGCTTAATGTTAAATATTTGAGGTAAGCTTTGCCTAGGAACAAGGGATCCCGCATATCTTCTAGTACATTTTTGTTGTGAAAGCAAGAGATGTTTTTTTTTTTTGTTATACACTTTCTTTTGTGTTACAGAGGAAAACAGAGAAAGGCATCAGTTGTTTTTGACACAATACCATCAAGCCAGGAAAGTGTTCATTCTCATGTGTCAAAAACTGAAGATGTCATTGAGATATCCAGTGTCTTGGACAGCGATGAAGAGAAAAATCACACGGTTGGCATCAGCCTGTCTAGATCAGACATCAGACCTTGGGCCAGTATGGAGTCAGCAGCTCCTTCATCTCAGACAGTACAGATGCTTCCATCATCATCACCCAGCGCTGTCCAGCCGAGCAGGCAGTCTTTCAAAACAACTTTAGCTACTCCATCAGTATCTGCTGCCACAACTTCATCGCAGAAAGCAGTTGATATCTCATCCATGAAGCGGGTCACACCCGTTCCGGTCACAGTTTCATCTCAGATGCCATCAGGTCAAAAGAGCCCAAAAGCTCTCAGTTCAGAGTTTATACCACCCGCAGCATCAACACCTGGAGGATCTGGGTCAGATCCGGTGGGTTTTTATGTGAAGCTCATAGTTTTTGTAGCCAAGTGTAATGGTGTTTTAGAAGTACTCTCTGGGCATAATTATTCTTGAAACTTTAAAAAATAGAGAACGAACGAACATACTTTATTTTCAAATTGGGCACGCAGGCCCGTCTAACATTCTGCCCTTCATCATACAGCTTTCACTCAGTCACAGTCATTCAGCATTTGCTAATGAGCATTAATAATCATGAAGACACAATTAAATGATTACATAAATAAATAATAAACTTATCTCTTGTCTGTACACTCCACACTCTGATTTATGCAACAACATGAAATAAATTTGCATTCTTACATTCATTCAAAACTAAAATTTATAGAACAACTGTTAAAAAATAGAACAATCAAGCCATACTTTAAACTACTTTAGACTATGCTTAGGGAGGCATATAGTCCATATCAAACAGATGTTGACAAAGTTTGAAGTTATGAGAACAAATACTACTTGTAAGTTTTACATAGGTTGATAGGGCATTCAAAAGGTGGGCAGCTAAGTAAGAGAAGCTTTTTTTAAACATGTCAAGCCTTGGTTTGGGGAGAATACAATTACTTAAGTGTTGACTGTGTTTTGGGTTGGTTTTAACAACGACCACAGATAGGGTGGAGCATTGTGTGATAGAATTTTATGAATGAACTCGGCCTTGTTGAAAAGAAATCTCTTCTTGAGGAGTAGAATATCAAGATGTTGATATTCATCAACAATATATCTTGAGTATCAAGATGTTGATATATATGAGAAGAAACTTGAGGCACTAGAAATATCAAATGAAAGCCTTATGATTCATGGCAACCTATTAGAATATAGTGTGAGAACAACTGAAATGTTTCTACTACCTTTGTAACCCTTTTACTTGATTCCTCAGTTTTTTTCTGTATTTTCTTGTTAATCACAACTATTCCTCAAAGTTAATTCTCAGAGAGTTACCAGAAAACCAAGAGTTGTACTATATTTCTGTCCAAGAGTTACCATATAACCAGGAGTTGTACTATCTTTCTGTCCAAGAGTTACCAGAAAACCAAGAGTTGTACTATCTTTCTTTCCAAGAGTTACCAGAAAACCAAGAGCTGTACTATCTTTCCATGAATATTATTATAAAAAACAAAATAACATGCCCTCAGAAACTGTGAATGATGGCACATAGACTTTTCTCAAATTTTGTCAACATCTGTTTGATATGGACTGTATACCTCCCTAAGCACAGTTTAAAATATGGCTTGATTGTTCTCAGCTTTTCTATAAATTTTAGTTTTGAATGAATGTAAGAATGCAAGTTTATTTCATGTTGCATAAATCAGAGTGTGGAGTGTATGGACAAGAGCTAAGTTTATTATTTATTTGTGTAATCATTTAATTGTGTCTTCATGATTATTAATGCTCATTAACAAATGCTGAATGACTGTGACGGAGTTAAATCTGTATGATGAAGGGCAGAATGTTAGGCGGGCCTGCGTGCCCAATCCTTAACCCTTTGAAAATAAAATATGTTCGTTCGTTTGTTAGTTCAGATACAAACAAAGAAAAAAAGTTACCTCAGTCTGTGGCTGAACTTGGTTACCTCAGTCCGTGGCTGAACTTGGTTACCTCAGTCCGTGGCTGAACTTGGTTACTTCAGTCTGTGGCTGAACTTGGTTACCTCAGTCCGTGGCTGAACTTGGTTACCTCAGTCTGTGGCTGAACTTGCAGTCATTTGCTATGTCTGCAGATTGTACCACCACACCAGGTTCTTCACACATCTCTCCGTTTTATAAGCAGAAATTTAGATGTTAAAAAAGAAAATTTAATGGCTGTTGACAAAACATATTGATTTTTACATATTGAAAATCAGAGGTTTTAATACTTTAACGTTTATTCCATTATTTACCGTCATTTACTGTCTTTACTTCGAACAAAACTTGTGGATTTATGCAAAAATATGCCATCTGAAATTGCAAATGCAACATGTTTATCATAATATCGGAATATTTCTCTCAAACCTGCCATAGTTATGTATATATTGTCAGGCTAGTGCCAGTTAGAGGCTCCGAGACAAGTAGAGAAAAAAGCATGTTGCAGATTTCTTGGAAATGATACTCCTACAGCATATTCAGAGATTAGCAAAGATGTAATTTAAGAGAGAAAAAGAAAGGTAACTTTACAGAATTTTATGGTTGGAAAACATTTTGACAGTCACAAAAATAAACTAAAAGAACTCTGTGAGAAAAGTACGAATAAAGCAGTTGATTTGAAAACAAAATGGAGAAAATATTGAAAGGAAAAAAATCATCTGCTTCATTACTAGAACCAGTTTTACTGCCATTGTCATTTCTCTTTACTTCCCACATACTCTTGCAATAGCCTGTTTACAAAACAGCTTCTGTGACATCCAGTGAAAAATACCTCATTGAATTCTGAATTAGAAAATGATTGTCACTGTATAGAGAATTTCAAGGCAAAAAAATTTAATTGTGACACATTTCGAGGGGATCTTTGACAGACTACAGCAGCCTTTCTCAACCTTTTTTTTTTTTACCCGGACGGATAATCTAGACATACTGTAACTTTTAGGTCTGCTTGAGCCCATGCAGAAGAAGTAATTATATCTTCAGCTTTTAAACTATTAACATTATTAGTAAGTTGTCAGTATAATAATCCAGTAGTATTTGCCAATGCTTGTGTAAGAGTATTTTGCTATGGATCATTTTGTAAATGTTTATTTATTTATTTAGTCATTTAAAGCATGATTGAGAAACCACTCACTAGGGTGATGTGATCAAGGGGTTGAGAATGCTTGATTTTTAAAATGAGAAGATTCCAGAGCTTTGTGTTTTACTTCTTACAGTTAGCATTTCTTTCAGTATTTGCTCACAATCTACCAGACAACATCCATGACACACAAACTTCTTTTGTAATAAATGTACTAGAAAATAAGATAAAGATAGTCTCATAGCAAATGCCGTAGGGGATGAAGCATTAGAGACCTCATTATGCTGGGCCATCAGCATATGAGGTAGGGTGGCCATTTCCTTTCCTTGCTGCCTTTCCTTCCCAGATTTTCTCTGGTACCCATTTTATGAGGCTGGGTCGACCTGGGGGCCATATTGATTGGAAAAAAATTCTCGCTTATCTGGGGATTCAAACCCTTGACCATTCTGTTGCTAGATGAGTCCTCTAACCACTATACTAGCCAGTCCCCTTACTAGAAAATGATTTTTATAAACTCCAGACTATGAAACAAAATTATATGAGTCTGATTATTTTATGTTTAACTTGTTTTTGAAAAAGCAGTTTAAATGGCTCATGGTAGGCCAAGTACTTAACAGCCATGATTATTTTTAAAAGTATTTGCTGATATCATTATCAGTGGACAAACCAGAGCATAATCTTCACATTCCTTCTTAACCAGCAACAGCATATGCACAGCAGCAGTCATCAACGAAGTCCACATCAACCAAAGACATTCATTTCACAACAAAAACCATCAACACCCCAGCAGACTGTGAATATTCAGCAGCCAAAACTACCTCAAGAAGCACAGAAGGCAACAAACTTGCAGCAAAACTTGGCAGCATCAAAATCTTCACTGGTTGTGAGTAAAGATGTCGCTAACTTGTCTAGGAGCAGTGCAAACTCAGCTCTTCCTGCTAGCAAGCACATAAACCCAGTGGTTGCTGTGAACCGCATTCCAGAAACACTTGTCCAGAAAAGTTCTGTTGTATCAAAGAACAGCAGCACATTGTCGCAGCAAAACCAAATGCATTTGCTTCAGAATCAGCAGCAGGTTAAAATGCTCAACTCTGGCGCTGTTATCAAATCACACCAGACCCAGAAAAAAAGGCAGCAAGTGGGTGTATCTAGCACTTCTAGCAATACCAGCACTGCTTTTGAATCTCAGCCTGCAAACAAATTGGTTGTGTCTTCCAAACAAGATTCTCAAAGCAAAGCCCAGCTCCAGCAAAACCCGGGCCAAACAAAACCTTCCAGTATTCCAAACCCGCAAGCAAAATGTGGGACTATAACAGGTACTTCCAGCTTGATACAGAACAGTGCACGACCTGCCAGCTCTTCTGGCCAGTCCACTAGTGGCAGTTCAGGGTATATGAAACAGTCATCACCTGAGAGTAAGCCTTCATCTTCCGTTGTTAACATAGCCAGATCTTTGCATCCAGCAACATCACCACCATCACCTGGCATGGCCGCAGATTTACTGAGCATTACTTCTACAACCCTGTCACATAGTAGGACCCCATCGCCCCAGAAATCGCCCATTTCACCTGAGGGAAATGCAGCACTTTCTTTATATGAACAAATCAGATCTCAACTGTGGCACCAAGAGGCAATGGAAGACCAAGCATTAAAGAATCTAGCTCTGGCACTCAAGTTTGGTGGCTCTAGTATTTCAAATTTCTATGGTAAGTGTCCACGTGATGTTACATTTGTGTTTATTTATGTAGCCATTTTTTTAATATGAAAAATTGACATGTATTAAATTTTCAGTATCATGACATAAGTTGTTTGTGTGTATTAGCTTAGTCCCAAGATGTTCATGGAAGATCACATTTTACCCAGGGATATATTCTTTAGGGAACATGCATTTTGAAAACATACCAGGCCAACTAAACTGACAGCCAGAAGTTAGTTGTATCGTGCCAGGTAGTTTAGTTATCACCAGAGAGAGAGAGAGAAGGAAGCAGCTGGTTTTGATCTTTAGTGTTGGGATTAGTTTGTTGAGGATTAAAGGTGTAGGAAGATGGTGACATAGCAAGTTAAAGCTGTTTCTTATTTGGAACATTGGGGCCAGAGAGGGAGTCATTTCTCCTGATTAAAAAAAACGGCACTCAAAAAGTGGCAAAGATATGGGCAGTAGATACTGATTTGATTGAAATATTTCAGAAAACAAAGACTATAAATCTTGTATGCAAGAATTAAGCTATGAAAGTAAGAGAGATAAAGAAGTATTGAAAGATTAGAAATTTGGAAAGAAGAAAAAAAAAGATTAGAATCAGACAGGTTAAGAGTTTTATGAAACTATAATGAAGGAAAATGTAAGACAAATAAGCGGAGGGAAGAAGGTTGTACAGATGGGCCAAGAGATAAAAAGATGACTACCTGTCCTTGTCTACTATCAGCACAAGAACCGGTGATCAACAGAGAGCAGGTGGCTTCCACTCTAAATGGTGACATTTTTATTATCTTTCATTGAATATGCATCATTGCTTGCATCTACATGTAGTTCCCTCACTTGATTACTGAGTGCAGAGTAGTTTTTGTTAAATTGTACAACTGACTTAATCATTTACGTAAGCTTTTTACTGTTGTTCAGTGACTTAATCAGGTAGATAAGCTATTTATCATTGTTCAGTCAGTAAATAGTAGAACTGTGTGCTGTACCACAGCTTAAGCTTTATAATGTAAAATACATTATTTTTTAAAAAAAGTAAAATAAGCTTTGATACATGTCATAAAGTTTTTGACGGCATTAATGCTTGCTTCCCTTCATGAGTTAGCACACTAGAAGGGGATGTGGTCAAGGATACACATGGTTCTTTTTGCTGCCCTTGACCCTAGTGAAACTAGGTACCAATTTCTGTAATAAGGGTAAATTGAAGTGTATGGTGCAGTTTTACAAAGCGCCAGAGGGAGTGAGTAAAGGAGAAGAAAACGAATAGAAAGTATGAGAGTAAGATGAGAATGTATAAATGAAAAACATACATCCGATATTTCAGCATGACCCTTTTTCGAGGATTACATACACAAACAAAATGACATATAACTTATCTTAGTGGTGTCCTGAATAGGAAGCAACACAAGAATGCATGTCCCCTTGCCTAGGCATAGAGACCACAGGGGGCCACAAAGGAAACCAGAAGAAGCCAATGGGAAATAGGAGGCAGGGAAAAGGGGAGACAGAAGGATAATAGACACCTGTAGTGCAGGTGTCTGGGGAGAAGGGGAAGCGGAGATACAATGAAAGAAGAACTATGAATGAACAGAAGCTGCCATAAACACACATAGCACACTAGAGATGCAATTTGTAGTGGGGCGAGGGAGTCTTATCTACTATTATTGAGTATTATCTAGTGTGCTACATGTGTTTATGGCACCTTCTTTTTGTTCCTAGTTTTTTTAATTATCTCTTCGTCACCCCCACCCCCCGACACCTGCACTACAAGTGTCTATTATCCTTCTGTCTCTCCTTTTCCCTGCCTCCTATTTCCCATTGGCTTCTTCTGGTTTCCTTTGTGGCCCCTGTGGTTTCTGCCTAGTCAAAGGGACATGCATTCTTGTGTTGCTTCCTATTCAGGAGGACACCACTAAGATAAGTTATATGTCATTTTGTTTGTGTATGTAATCCTCGAAAAAGGCTTATGCTGAAATATCAGATGTTGTATGTTTTTCATTTATAGATTCTCATCTTACTCTCATACTTTCTATTCATTTTCTTCTCATTTTGCTCACTCCCTCTGCTGCTTTGTTAAACTGCACCATACACCTATTTACATTTATTATTTGAACCAGTTTTACTGCAGTCACCATACCTTTTATCTGTACCAATTTCTACAGCTGTGATTACTTCCCTTGTACTACCAAAAAAAAAATCAATCATTAATGATCTCAGTCTATTCTGTTACACTAGGTTGACTGGAATACCTCAAGAAAGGGTTGAGAAACAAAATAAAGACAGAAAAAAAGTGAGCTAGTCATGTCTTCCATTCAGACATGCTCCTTTGTTTTCCCTTTTGCATGACAATTTTCAGAGTTTGGTTCCCAGTTCCATGTAACTGTTTTCACGAATTCTTGGTATTTCATGTACTTGCCAGTCTCTGTACTTCTTTCACTAAAGTGATCACCACAGAATAAGGATATTGCTGGTTGCGTGCCAAAATCTCATGTAATTTACATAACTGTGATCTCAAATGTCTTGACAGCAAATTCCATAAAGGAACATGGTCACCATCATAGTTATTTAAGTGTAAAACCATCATAATGCAGAGAGTGTTGCTTGATTTTTCTGATACTGAAAGACTTATCTGCAAGCTCCACCACTATAGGAAAATTTATGATTTTAATGCAGCTTGCAATAATTCAGCCTGTTTTTTGGGTTATGGCCATATCTGGTGCACTGATAATGACAGCCTGTTTGTCAGAATTGTACCTCATTTCATAACCAGGAAAGTAATTTTTTTCTTTAAACATAGCATAACATTACACTACAAAACATACATTGTGCAGACATTCATTAAATGCTAATTTATTCTGTAGCATCCTTTGAGAGAAGAAAGTTTGTTAAAAACTTGTCAGTAAATTAGCAAGAAACTTCTTCTTCTTCTTCTTCTTCGTTCACTTCTACCACCAAAAACCGCACTGTGAACCTACTGAATTCACGCCTGTGGTCCTCGTTAGGTCCCATGGTCCCCTGTGTGGTCCAAAATAGACCACACGAGATCCACGAGAGGACCACAAGGGGTTCAGAGTATCACAATGCTTTAGCCTATATTCTTGGTGGGTCTCGGAAGCGGGATTGCGTGACACCGTGGTTTTCATTGCACCAGTTTAGTCTAGGGTTGGACTTTCTCACCGGAAGACCTCGATGTGTTTAGGATATCAGTGCATCCCCGCTGGGTGAGAGGCGGTAGCCCTCCCAGGCCAGAGTTGGACTTTCTCACCGGAAAACCTCGACGTGTTTTGAGATACCCGTGTATCACCGCCGGGTGAGAGGTGGTTGCCTATCTAGACTTCACTGGTCCAGTGTCTCCGACTTCAGCATTTTGCGGTCGTGGCCGCTACCCTTCCTAGTTGTGACCAGGATGGAGCTTTTGTCCAGAAGGACGAATCCTCACCACTAGTGACTTCTACCCCTGGGTTGAGCTGGTTTAGGCATTATCCCAGTATGGGCGTGTTTGGGACGGGACCGACCTCTAGGGCTGAGGTACTGTGAAATGCATAGCCTTCAAGATTCACCCCTGGTATGAGCCGGTTTAGGCAAAATTCACCAGTATGGGTGTTTATCAGGCGTTACCGACCTCTAGAGCGGAGGTGGCATGACATGTCTAGTCATCAAGTTCCACCCCTGGTGTGTGCCGGTTTAGGCATATTTCACCAGTGTAGGTGTATTTCGGACGTGGCCGGCCTCTAGAGCAGAGGTGCCGTGGTATAGCTCTCGTAGCAATACTACTGGACATACCAGTTAAACTTCACTTTCCACCACCTTTTCCCATCGGCTCCGCACAGCAACCTTTATTTCTTTTCCGCATTTACTTCCTTAACCGGGAGGAGCTTCACTCCACGCGCGACATTTGAAGAGTCTCACCAGCAGTGTCTTAACCTCTGGGACAAGCCCGTTCATGCATTTCACCCGATATGACTGCACTCAGGACGTGGCCGACCTCCAAACCAGAGGTGCCGTGATTTGACTGTTTGCTTCGCTTTATCCTTTCTACCACCTTTTCCAGAGTGATGCTGCGCGGCAACCTCATTTGCAACTTTCTTCATTGGCCAGGAGGAGCACCGCTCCACGCACGGCAGCTGAAGATTTCGCCAACAGCGGCAGATGAGCCACCAAACGTGCCACTCATCTACCCTAAGTAACTGGTTTTCAGGCGCCAGATATTCGCCTTCGCCCCTTCTCATGTCAGTTTAAACAGTTCTGCCATGGGAAGGCCAGGAGCTGGACTTGACTGCCAGAGGCTGTTTGTGGCGCATTTGCAGTCCTTAGAACCTAACAAGAAACAAATCTGACAGTCTCATTCTATTTGAAGCTAAGTTTAAAGAGTCATTTATTGACTGATTTACAGTTTGTTTTATAATGTTTTAGCTTATCCATGTTTTCTGTTTCTCTCTTTTTTTTCTTAAATAGGTCAAGGTGGAGATGCCAGCAACCAATCAGGTATGACGTTTCCTTTCTTACTCTTCAGAGCATCTTTTTTTTTTTTTTATAGAACGTATGTGTAGTAAAGTTATCTAAGCAGTTAATCTTCCATCCTGTAACTTTTTTAACAGAAATCAAACCCAAGTGTTGATGATGTTTCAAAAATTTGTTGTAAATTCTAAAATTTAGGCTATTCTTGATTTTTTTTTTTTTTTTCATATGATAAATGTTGGAGGATAAAGTAGTTTCTCCATTTTTTTTTTGTTGTTTTTGGTTTGCATAGGCAGTTGTTACTATTCGCTAAGAATGTAATTCACCTCTAGTATGGGCATTTTGTGCCTGTCTTTCTTACAAAGTAGTTACAAAAAGAGCTAATTTAAACAATTTTTCATCTGTTTTTCATGTTTTTATCATTTTTATATGTTATCCTTGAAAAAAGGCTTTTGCCAAAATATCAGATTGTTGTGTGTTCTTCATTTTTACTGCTCGTCTTACTTTCTGCCATTCTTGCTCCTGCCCACTTTCCTCGTTCTTTCTATCTTTTATGTAAAATTGAACCATATGCCTCAGCCCGCAATCAACAGTCTACTGTTGATTGTCATTAATAGTTTAAGAACGTTTTTTTCCATGAACACCTTAAAATTTGATTTATGGATGTTCATATCATGTGTAAACAAGTTTTCATGTTCCACCCATTTATATGTTGAGGTTTTTATTGCCTCCGATTTGAAATTTTTTAAATGCTCAAACTGATTTCTACCAATTTCTTCTGTTCTGTTAATTGCCAAGACATTTAAACTGTTTTGGCTCAGTTTGAACTATCACACCATGGACATGTCTTATGTATAATACTGTGCTGACCCAACCGGTCTCTTCATATAGTAGTGGGAGATAGTCACTTGGTAAAAAAAAAAGTCAGAACGTGTCATTTGAGAACAATAGATATGTTACTTTTATTGAAGACCGTCATTTTGAAAGCTGAATGTAGGAAGGGAAGCTTGTTGTATAAAATATAGTACTGATTCCTAACAAATCCAGCAGAAGTTGCTTATTTCATGTATTTCTTTAACCTTGACTGCTGGCTTTATGTGTTCTCATTGTTTGTGTTTTCCCTGACTGCTGGGTTTATGTGTTCTCATTGTTTGTATTTCCTTGACTGCTGGCTTTATGTGTTCTCATTGTTTGTATTTTCCTTGACTGCTGGGTTTATGTGTTCTCATTGTTTGTATTTTCCTTGACTGCTGGCTTTATGTGTTCTCATTGTTTTTATTTTCCTTGACTGCTGGCTTTATGTGTTCTCATTGTTTGTATTTTCCTTGACTGCTGGCTTTATGTGTTCTCATTGTTTGTATTTTCCTTGACTGCTGGGTTTATGTGTTCTCATTGTTTGTATTTTCCTTGACTGCTGGCTTTATGTGTTCTCATTGTTTTTATTTTCCTTGACTGCTGGCTTTATGTGTTCTCATTGTTTGTATTTTCCTTGACTGCTGGGTTTATGTGTTCTCATTGTTTGTATTTTCCTTGACTGCTGGGTTTATGTGTTCTCATTGTTTGTATTTTCCTTGACTGCTGGCTTTATGTGTTCTCATTGTTTCTATTTTCCTTGACTGCTGGCTTTATGTGTTCTCAGTGTTTGTGTTTTCCTTGACTACTGGGTTTATGAGTTCTCATTGTTTGTGTTTTCCTTGACTGCTGGGTTTATGTGTTCTCATTGTTTGTATTTTCCTTGACTGCTGCTTTATTAGTTCTCATTGTTTGTGTTTTCCTTGACTGCTGGCTTTATGAGTTTTTGTTGTTTGTGTTTTCCTTGACCGCTGGCTTTATTAGTTCTCATTGTTCATGTTTTCCTTGACTGCTGGCTTTATGAGTTCTCATTGTTTGTATTTTCCTTGACTGCTAGCTTTACGAATTCACAGTTTTAGTTTTCCTTAAGCCAGGTCATGAAATATGCTGGTATTTTCAGTTGTGTGTCTTCATGCAATATGTTGGTGATAGATAAGTTTGGTGGTAGCATTTATGACCAGAGATTTTCCAGTGTGAAACATTTTAAGTAAATAATGCTGACATTTCTACTTTCTTCGTTTGTTGCAATATGTTGTGTGGTCAGCAGATATTTGAGTGTTCCATGAGAAAGAATCCTGTATTTTTATATTCTTTGGATACGTCCACAAGAAAAGTGACATTTTTGTGGGATTATGTAGTGCACATACTTATCAATTTTTTTATTATTTCTGCAGGAGGTTGGTGACATATCATGTGGAGGCTCGAAGCATGAGCATCCAGGTCAAGCAGACCTAGTTAGTCATGGGATCCCAGTGTTGTCCGATGTTGATGTAGTCTGAATGAAGTATTTGAACAACATGGAAAAACTCCAGTTTTTATTTTAATCTGTGGTTGTGTTGTGTTGGTGATGTCTTATGAATGTGTCAACATTTTTGTATATTCCGGCAAGTTATTTATGTGCTCAACAATGAACAGTGTTCATCTTTTTTAGTTAAATTCACAGGAAAAGTTATCTGCAGAAAATGTTCATTAATTTATTAGATTAAAATAAATAAATACTGATTGTGCATCCCATGGTCAACATTACACTTGGTAAAAATCTGTTCGAAGCAGCTTTTAACATTAAAAATATTTTTATCTGTCAAAAGGCAACTTAAGAAGCATATTTTGTACAAATTTTTATATATTTTTTGCTGTGACCAACTGAAGATTAATATTTGTCATTTTTGACCAGATTTTTTTTTCCCTAAAATTTCAACTTTGATATTTTTCTTCACCAGTTTTATTCACTTGAATGGGTTATTAGGTTTTTTTTTTTTTTTTGTGAAGCTTGATACATCATCTCCAGTCTCCCTGGAACTCACAACATTTACAATCTCCAGTCTCCTTAGATTGACTAGTAAGGAAGATTAAACAGAGAAAACTTAAATATTCTACATATTAAACGTCATGATAATTTAGAGAATACAGTCTTGGAAGAGTACATAATGGGAAAAAGAAAGAGAGGAAGACCAAGTCTAAGATGGCTGCAAGACATAGTTCATTATCTGCGAATGGATGCATCAGCAGCAGGGCATCTTGCTTGCAACCAAGAGGCCTTCCTGGAGAGCTGTTAAGGAGCCAAAGTTCCGTAAAGGACGTGCAAATGACTGACTGACTGAGTCTACCTGGAACTGATAACACAATGTTCAGAATTAGATCCTGTAATAATTTTGAAACACAGACTACAACCTCAAGGAGGATGGAAAGGTTGTAGGTCAGCTGCACATAATTGGCTGCAGTAGCTGGACTGTCCATTTGTATCTGACTTGTTTGCTCCAAAAACTTCATGTTTAAAAAAAAAAAAACTCTTGGCTGATTCTGCTTATTTCATTACATGAAAAGATGGCTCATGTTTTTAATGGCATGGAAAAACTTTTTTTTTTTTAAAATATGCAGAAATTGATCAGTATTCACATGTACAGCAAATGTTTTGTGTTGTCTTTTCTTCTTCATTGTTTTACTTTTAAGAAGGTGAGTTGCGGGCAAAGATAATTTGAAATGAGATATTCAGAATATAAACAGCTTTGTGTTGGAGTGAATGTTGGATGTGAATATAAACAGTTTGTGTTGGAGTGAATGTTGGATGTTGTATAAATGAAAATTTGGATAAAAATGAGGTGGTAATTATTCAGATAGACATAATGTTAGGGGAACAAAAAGAAAAAGATGGTTGGATGATTTGAAAGAAGCCAAGATTAGTGGACTAGAAAGATATTGCCATCTGCAGCAAATGAAAGAACAAGCAAGTTTTATTTTATTTTTTTCTTGTTCTGTAACATCAAATTGGATATCCATAAAGAATGCAGCAGTTTACTTCTAGGTTGTCTACAGTGCCATACAGCTTGGTCTAGTGTGCTGTCAGCATTGGCCATGTGTGCCTTCTTCACTTCTCATATGCAGGACAGACTTACAGCAGGTACTGGGCAGTTATTTTTCCAGTGCCACAGGTGCATTCATCAGTTGTTTCTATCTTCAGCTTGTTATACATGTGATCTTGTGCTCCATGCAGAGTGTGAAGGTCTGTTGTTTGACTTCATTCCTCTGATAACCTGAGTGACCTCCCACCCACTTATTTTTAATATATATAGTGATGGTTTTATTTTCAGAAGGATGGAGAACTTGGCATTCACCTCTTTCATCTCATTATTTTTGTTTCATTCTTGTTAATTTCAAGTCCTATTTTACTAGCCAGTGAAGACAGGGTATCTGTTTTTTTCTTGCATTGATTTCACATTGTTACTGGTAAGAGTTATGTCATTGCAAAATCAAGATCTTCCAGTTGTGTCTCATGTACCCAATCAATGCCCATTTTACCTGTGCAGCATTTTTTCATTATAAAGTCTATGGCAGTTCCAAAGAGCAAGAGAGATAATATACATCCGTTTTTCATGCCTGTTTCAATCTGGAACTATTTGCTCATTCCTTCTTCTGTGTTGACTGCACAGACATATCCATTGTAGAGGTCCCTAGTTGATAGACCATTAACTTGACATACAAGTAATTCAGACATTCAGCATTGATTTACATTACAGGCACTGGTGCATCAAACGCTGAGCATTAACTTGACAATATACTCACAAGTTAAGATTATTCTTAATTTAACTTTAAAAAAACCAAGTTAAGATTATTCAGTTCAAATGTAATATCTGCCTTCATTTATGCATGCGAAAGCTGGAAAACAACTAAAGAAATAGACAAGAAATTAGAGACTTTTGAAAACAAATGCCTCAGGAAAATACTCGGGATCAAGTGGAACGAATTCAAGAACAACGCAGAGTTAAGAGCGAACAACAGCCTGTCTCATGGGTGATCAAAAAAAGATGGACATATGTCTGTCACATGATGAGAAGAAACAGTCAGAGAATCCCAAAACAAGCTATCAAGTGGAACACAACAGGCCAAAAAAAAACATGTGAAACTCTAAAGAGGACATTGTTAAAGAGAGGCCAGTTTCATGGGCATAATGTCCCTTGATGAGGTTGAAAAACTTGCAGAAAACAGGAAAACTGGACTACCATGTGAGCCCTATGTGATGTTTAATGGCACAGGAAGGATGTAAGAGTGATGCAGCCAGTGAGATCTTGTAACAGGCACAAATGAACCAGCCACCAAGTGCTCAATTTACTGTTCTGTTGTAATTACATCTCTTACAGTTTGGCCTGTACCATCTCTCTTGCTCTCCACTTCTTCCTTTCCCGCTGGAAAAAAAAAGCCCAGTATCTGCACAGTATGTACTACTTGATACTTGAGCACATAGTTTGTTTGGGCATATTTTTCTTTTAGAGATACAATAGAGGGTTTTTTGCCCCACTAAACCAGCATCTCTTTTTTTTTTTTTAACTTAACAATAATTTCATTTGTTTACTGCTTTGTTTTATGCATCTTGTATAGAGGCAGCGTGACAGCAGCTAAGATTTTAATACATGGCTGTACGAACTCAAAGATGAAATCTAAAATGCAATAGACCATCATCATCGTCTGTTACATTTCATTAAGGCTATGAATGCTGTCATTAAATGTGTGAAATGTAGTTTGATAAGCATGATTTGAATCAAAATGTGCATTCAGTCTTTTTTTTTTTTTGTTTGGGGAATGTGTATCTTATTTTTTTAATGAGTACAAACTGAGAATATGTTTGGACTTTCATTCTTTATGTTTATTGTACAGACATATATGGGCTTTTACTTGTATGACTTCACTTTCTATTAAAGAATATTTAGTTTATTTAAATCAAGAATGGGAAATCACTTTTTTAACAGAATTGAAAAATACATAATATGTTCACAATATAATTTGTTAAATTTGGCAGTACACCCATATCTTTATATGCTGATTGAGATGTCAACATTTCAAACATATTGTGCTGTTTTACAGGGCAGCAACAGTAAATTCTCTCCCCTTCTCATGACCAGTCTCATTATGGTGTTCCAAATATATTGCTCCATCTATCAGCTCTTCTTTGCTAGGTCACCAGTATTTTGACTTCTCATATTTATTTACAATATATAACAATTATTTTGCACTGACATTTTATCTTGATGTGAAATGTTTACATTTTCTGTAGGAGGTAGTATGTTTATATGTGAAACTGCTATACTTAGTGGATACACATTTTTGCATTACATCACATTTTACTTCTTTTTTTTTTTTTACATGAAAGTATGCGTTGCTGTTTGAAACAAAATGTAGTGCCAGTGGTATGTGAGTGGGTGGTTCTAAATTACATAATTTTGTTCAGTAAATTACAAAGCAGCAACATATACTTTGTTAGTGCTTCTACCTCTGTGACATACTGGGACCTGCTGAATGAGCAGAGATTACTAGTTTAAGTTAGAGCGTAACTTATGCTCTCAGACTTAACAGTACAGTCCTTGGCGTGTTGTGCACCTAGGGGAAGGGAGGGGGGTGTAGCTCACGAAAAACAAGATATAATCAAAATATTTAACTTAAAAGTGTGTTTATGTAGATTTCTTATCTTCAGAATGTGTAAAAACATTTTAAAAAGAGCTGAATTCTAATTAAAAACAATGAAATAACATTTATTTCATAGCCATAATATCTTTCTTATTTTTATGTAATTATCAGAAACTAGTTGATTTAAATGTGACGTGCTACTGGATTTCCATGTCTGGTTGTGATCCTTGCGGCCATGAAAGTTTTATGGCCCAGGTCTATAATAAAACATTTGTCAGAATTGATAAACAGTAACATTCAGTATGTTAGTTTTTAATACATCCATCCATGTTCTTGGGGACTTATTGGCAAAACAGTTAATGTCTGTTACACTCTGCCGTGTCTTAAAAATCAGTGGTAAATTCTATCCATTTCTCAAGGTCAGCCTATTGGTAAATTTTAATTACATCAGTTCTAACATAATCTCCAGCAACAGGTTCAGTTCTTTCTTTCAGGAATTCAGTCCAAGGCTAATTTAGTGAATTAAGTAGAATACCAAAATGTAGTCAGAGTACTATTAACAAGTATCATATATTACAAGGTAACATAGGTTCAGCATCCATGGTTCTGTTACACTATTAAGATGAACTCATTCAGATTATAAAGTAATAATTACTACAGAGATGTCACTGTACCATGGGCTGAAATAACTGCAAACTGAAGCAGTGTATTCACGTTCAAAAATACGCTTTAGGAAATCAAAGTATGGAACTACAAGTATTCCAGCTACAAAATCTTGCTTGGTAAAACTACATCTTCTGGGGCACCATTTGTCTGGCAGGAAAATTGTAATAATAGTCTTGTATTAAGAACCTTTTTTTTTTTTTTCAAAATCTTCATCTGGTCTTCAGCTCTGTCCATATAAAGCCAAGATGGAGAAAATGGATGAAAAGGAAGTAATAAACATGACTTGGACAGTATTTTATTTCTACTTCAGATTTTTGTTGTTCAAAATATTCATGTTTTTGGCGATGAATACCATGTGTTGACAGAACTGACATCTTCAAATACTGTAATGTTTTGCTGGGTTCAGTTGTGAAGTCTTCTTGAATTTGGCATGGTGATGTAATGAATGGTATGCTCCTGGGAAACAGGGGGCAGGCAAGGAGACTATAGACCTGGGATTCACTGATATTCTCAACACCATGCTCACAGAACCAGGCATCATGGGTAAAGAGTGAGATATCTATAGACTGGTGATTAATAGATCAACATTCTACAAAGGGCAGAAATGCAGATGAACCCACTGACAGTAATTATTGAGAAAAGACACTGGCGATGGTTGAGACATGTGCTCCTAATGACTGACAACTCACTACCAAAAATGCACTAAGATGGACACCACAGGGAACAGAAATAAGGGTAGACCAAAAGAAACATGAAGAAGAACAATAAAGAGGATGTTGAGCAATAGAGGGCTCACCTGGGCAAGAGCAGAAAAAAAGGCAAAGGGCAGGCATTTGTGGAAAACCCTTGCGGAAGCCCCATGTGCCCTGGGCACTTAAGGTTCAGAGAGAGGGAGAGAGAGAGATTCTGCAAAGGATGTGCCACATGATGATGCTGATTAAATTAATAGAGGACACTTCTGTGGTAATAAAATGCATTGAGGCATAGAAACAAATTTTAGAACTATAATTCCTGTGAAAGGGAAAAAAAAAAAACATTGTGTACTGAGAAGGTGTTAGGAGTTGGGTCAGATTAATAGCAGTGCAGCATCCTGGAAGAAGACAGCAGGCTATATCCATGTTGCCAGTAGAGGAGTCTTGCTGATGCTTTGAAGTTAGCTTAACCATCTTTTTTTAAGGACAAGAATTGGGACACTCATACAAGAAAATGGGAGGTGTTAAAGTTCAGTTTTAATCAGTAGCTTTGGTTTATAACTTAAGAAATGTGCCAATCAGATCTACGTATATTTATCTTCAGAGTGATTTTTTTAAAAATAAAAATAGCACCATTCCACTAAGATGGTTAAAAGGTTCTAGGTGGTTCTGAACATGCGGTGAACAAAGATGAGACTACAGGACAATATGGGACACGTTTTAAAATAGGGAACATTTAGGAATCTCGGCCGAAGCAATAAGATTCAAGGGACAGATCTTTAAAATACAGATCAAAACGTTGGTCACAGTACATAAGAAGTCGATTCACCTGTACTGTGATCCTGCTTTTGTTTTTGTAAGATTAAGATGTAAACTGTCAAAGAGCAGAAAAATACTGGGAATATGGAAAAGCAGTACAATTATGAAAGAATTTGAGATACCTAATAAATACCTAGTAAATTCGTGGACACAAAAAAGAACAAATATATCTATACTACAAGAGCTTAATATTGAAGAAGGCTGGCTAGTAAAGAGGATTAAAGAGAGAAAACTGAAATATTTTGGACACATTAAACGTCATGATAATTTAGAGAAGACCACATTGGAAGGATACATAATGGGAAAAAGAAAAAGAGGAAGACCAAAACAAAGATGGCTGCAAGAAATCGTTGATGATCTGCAAATGGACGCAGCAGCAGCAGGCCATCTTGCTCACAACCGAGAGGCCTACAGGAGTGCTGTTTGGGAGGCAAAGTTCCGCAAGGGACATGCAAATGAATGAATTAATTAATTAATCAGTTTGACCAGAATATGCATGAAGGATAAACAAAATATAGTAATACATAAAGGAAGAAAGTCAGAACCCTTCTATATAAGAACTGGTTTAAAACAAAATGATACATTATAGCCATTACTATTCAACCTAGTAATAGAAATGGTAATCCGAAAAGTGAAAGAAGAAAGCAGTATAGAAGAACAAACTAAAATACTAGGATACGCTGATGACATCAATCTAGCGGGGAAAACTATGCAAGAAGTCATCATTACCTGCATACACCTGAGAGGTGTGGCACTAAAAGTGGGCTTGACCATTAACCAAAATAAGACAGAGTATATGAAGATATCAAGAGACCAGAGGCAGAATGATCCAGATTATATAAATGTTGAAGATATGATCATTAGGAAAGCAGAAATATACAAATATCTAGGTACAACCTTCAGCAGAAGCTACATAGTAAGCTAGGAAATTAAAAGCAGAGTACAGATAAGGAATAAAATATACTTCATCTTGTTAAAATCCAAAACACCAAAATAACAATCTACAAAACAATAATAAGACCAGCTGTCAATGTATGGATCAGAAACGTGGAGATGGACAACTGCAAATCTTTAAGAACAAGATCCTAAGAAGAATCTTTGGGCCATAAAGGATACCGGCAGTGGAGAATGGAGAGCAAGAAAGAACACTGAACTGAACAGACTACGCTGGCTGAGACAACAGAACTGGGCACTTGGTGGGAAAGAACAGACGAACAAAAGTTATGCGTATGCACAAAAGATGAAGCAAACAAAACCAAGACAGATAGAAAGACAACATAGAGGAGGATATAAAAGAAACTGGTGTCATCAAGTGGAGAAAGAAGATTTGGAATGGATGCGAACGTTATCTGCAGCAATGAGCCTTAATGGCTCGGAAAGCTGAAGAAGATGTGAACCGAAACGTTACCGCCGTGTGTTCGTTAATTAATAAAACTGTTCCAACTCTTTCTTACATCATGTTGCCCTAGATAATGCCTGGAGTCATCATCATAAAACATTTCTAGCTTTTTTTTTTTTTCTTTTCACAATGACTTTTCGTTAAATAAGGAAGCCTTTCAAACCAGCTGCTCGAGTAAGTTGTAGTTCATTCTCCTAGTTTCTTCCTCCATCCCCACACCCCCCAACAATAAGGTGAGCCTGTGCACTTTCTCAGCTTCTCAGAGCAGTAAAGGTCATTTGACGGGCGGAAGTGACCTTTCATGACCCCTGCTTGTCGTCTGCCACTATTTCACGCAAGACAAAACGGGCGGGTTTGTACGATATCAAGTCTTGTTGCAGTACAATTCTAGTGTATTTAACAAAATTATGTCTTTGATAGAATGTGAAAAAAAGGTTATGTGCCAGACGCTCTCGAATATGTTCAATTAGATCTAAAAATAAATCTCGAATCGGATGTATAGATCACATGATCGAATGATTAGTCAGTGATTTCAAGACAGATCGTTTGAAATGTAAGCTATTCTTAAGTACTTGGAACATGTTTGTAACGCGCGAGAGAGAAGGGCAAAGACAGGCATAATGTTAGTTCAGTATATTTTATCGATATCGAATTCATTATTAAAGAGTGAAGTTTATTATGGCTTTGTATAAAGCGCATCTGATGCGTCAACGTGTATCCGTAGTGATCATTATGAACTTGAAGGTTTTAATGCAAGGTTTTTAATCAGGGGTATTCCATACTGCTTGGAAGTACGGGAACCAAATGATAGGAATATGAGACTCAGTCTTTTAACAAGTAAAGGAAAAACATGTCATAATTTTCTTTCAGCTGTACTGGATTATCTGTTCCTAGTTATCCCATGTGTAAAGTAAAAACAAGCTGTCCTCTTTTGAAGTCATTCTGGCACCTAATGGGGTTCATGATGATGATGATATAGGAGCATATTAGGACATCCCTAGGTTTGGAGGAGGGGGAGGAGAGGGAATGTCTGTAATTATGGAAAAGTTATGGAGATTTAAGACATTTTTAATACATTTAGCTACATTTATAGAAAAAGTTCTACTGTTAGTTAGGTCATTTAAATCTCACCTGCAAAATCAGGTACAGTTACTTTCACTCAATACAGGTATGGAAGATATGCTTTGGTATCATAAATTAACATGACATTTCTAAGACTGGGATTCAATAAGAATGAACAATGACATAGGTGAGTATCAGGATATAAAGTGAGGTGTATTGTCACCTGATCTGTTGCTGCTGGTGAGATTCTTCAGCTGCCGTGCATAGGGTGAAACTCCTCCTGGCCAATAAAGAAAAATGTAATTAGGGTTGCCACGCGGCACTGCAGATTAAGTGAAGTTTAATAGTAAGGCCATAGTCTTGCGGTCAGAGCTACTCATACCATGGCACCTCTGCTCTAGAGGCTGGCCACGTCCTGTATACACCCATACTGAGGCAATATGCCTAAACCGGCTTTAACCCAGGGGTGAAACTTGATGGCTACTTATATCATGGTGCCTCTGCTCTAGAGGCCGGTCACATCCTATATACACCCATACTGGGATAATACACCTGTACCAGCTTAACCCAGGGGAAAACTTACTAGTGGCGAGGATTCGTCCTCCTCGACAAAAGCTCCATCCTGGTCACTACCAGGAAGAGTAGTGGTCACAACCACAAAATGCTGAAGTCGTAGACACTGGACCAGTGCAGTCTAGATAGGCAACCACCTCTCACCCGACAAGAATATACTGATATCCAAAACACATCAAGGTTTTCCGATGAGGAAGTCCAGCTTTAGGCTGGGTGAGCAACCACCTCTCAACCGGCGGGGATATATTCATATCGAAACCACATCGAGGTTTTCCGGTGAGGAAGACCAACTCTAGACTAAACTGGTGCAATGAAAACCACAGTGCCACACAATGCCGCTTCTGTGACCCACCGAGAATATAGGCCCAATGCTCTGAGCCTCCATCCTAAATGAGACTATCACAAGAACCACAGGAGTAAACTCAGTAGAGTCACGGGGTGATTTTGGTGGTAGAAGCGAACGAAGAAGAAGAAGAAGACCTGATTTATTTTCATTGTGCAGTGAAAACATCATGAAAGGCATTAAAAATTTGAAGAGAATTAAAATAAGAGGTTGTAATATCTATAACCTGAGATATGTGAATGACAACATAATGATAACATAAAGTGAAAGCAATTTGCAGAAACTTGTGAACAAGATAATTGAAGAGAGCAATAAAAGAGGTCTAAAGCAGAACAGCAACAAGACAGAAACAGTGTTATATTTAATCTAAGTGCCATGCCTTGTGGCATAGGTGATCATTTCTCTCTACAATTTTGTCTTGTGTTATGAGATCTGCTGGTGACTTTCTTCCTAGCCACACTGACAGCCCATCCAGTAACTTCTCTCTTTGTCTTCCTCTGTCTCTTCTTCCCTCACTTTTTCTGGTTGCCACAACATGTTCCAATTTTCATCTTCTCAGGAGATATCCTATAAATCTCACTTGTCTGCCTCTGATCTTTGCTATAATTTACTTTTTAACTCCGGCCTCTCTTAAGACTTCTTCAGTGGGTTTCTTGGCTGTCCATGGTACCTTCAGCATCCTTCTTATAAACCACATTAGCATGGCCTCCATTTCTTGCTGTATTCTCTTACTCATGGACCATGCTTCACACCCATAAAACAAAATTGGATCAGTGTAACATTTAAATACTTAGAATCTTGTTTCCATTGATATGGATCTGTTGCACATGTTGTTTCTCATTTTCTGGAATGCTGACTTGGCCTGAGCATGTCTGCTTTTTATTTCATTGTGACATTTCCCATCAGTTGTTATAATCATTCCTAGGTACTTGAATCTATCAACTTGTTTCAGATTTGTGCCATCGATGGTAATGCTACATTTTGGTGGTATTCTTTTCTTTGAGGTGACCATCACTTCAATGTTATATCAGAAAAAATAAATATACCAAAGTACAATATACTTTCAGATGAAAGGCACCAACATAAGGAAGTCAATTCATTTACCTCAGAACAACAGTAACAGCTGATGGCAAGTGTACAAATGAAATAAAATCATGAATAGATATAGCAAAAGCAGCTTTTTATGACATGAAGAAAATAGTAACAAATAAGATGTCCATAAAAGTGATGGAAAGAACATAACAGTGCTATATAGAACCAGTATTGCAGTATGGTTGTGAACTTTGGCAGTTAGCAAAAAAAGATTGCAAAAAAATTTGAAGCAAGAGAGACGTGATTTTGGAGAAAGCTGCAGCAAACACCCTGGACAGGCAGAAAAACAAATGAAGAAGCCCTCAAAGAAGCTTCAGAATAACGAAAACTTTCAAAATTTCTTGGATATGTCATGAGAAGACAGAGGTTAGAGAATTTAGTCATTCATTCATTCATTTGCATGTCCCTTGCGGAACTTTGCCTCCCAAACAGCACTCCTGTAGGTCTCTCGGTTGTGAGCAAGATGGCCTGCTGCTGCTGCATCCATTTCCAGATCGTCAACGATGTCTTGCAGCCATCTCCGTTTTGGTCTTCCTCTTTTTCTTTTTCCCATTATGTATCCTTCCAATACGGTCTTTTCTAAGTTATCATGACGTTTAATGTGTCCAAAATAAATTTTAAGTTTTCTCTCTTTAATCCTTTTTACTAGCCAGCCTTCTTCAATATTAAGCTCTTGTAGTATAGATATATTTGTTCTTTTTTATGTCCACGATATTTGGAGAACTCTTCTGTAGCATTTACATTCAAAGGCATTTGTGTGTTTCTCAGCTGTTTTGTTAAGTGTCCAGGTCTCACAGGCATATATTGTGATGGGAAAGATGCATGTCCTTAAAAATCTTATTTTTGTGGTTCTGTCTGCTCCTCTCCACAGATTCTTTATTTGTTTTACTTTCTGAAGAGCAATAGATGTCCTCCTTTTAATTTCCCTCATTGTATCTCCATTATTAGTTAGCAGTGATCCAAGATATTCAAAACTCTCCACTTCTTCCAGTTTTTCCTCATTGATACATATTTCAGCTGCCTTGTTTGTTTTGTCAGTTGTCATCAATTTAGTTTTCTTTGCATTAAGATAGAGGTTCTGCTCTTTGCTGTTCTTATGGACTGACATTATTAGTTTTTCCATTCCTTTTTGTGTTGTGGACAGTAACACTGTGTCATCAGCATATCTGATCTCTGGTATTTCATAACCTCCAATTGTTATGGCATCATAATATTCTTTGTCTACATCTTCTCCAACATTCCTCATTATATTTTCAGTATACAAGTTAAATAAGTAGGGTGACAATATGCGCCCCTGACGGACCCCTTGTTTTATGTCAAACCAAATTGTTGTTTCACCATTTATTCTTACTGCTGCATGTTGGTCTAGATACAGCAGTGATGTTAATTGTATCAGATGTGTTGGAAATCCCATTTGTTCCATTATTTCCCAAAGTTTCTGGTGTTGTACACAATCAAATGCCTTTGAGTAGTCTATAAAGGATAAATATAGATTCACATTAAATTCTCTTATGCACAAACTACAGAACTGTTGCCCTGATTAGTCACGCCAGTAAAATTCTGTTAAAAATCATAATGGGTAGACTTCGAAAGAAAATAGAAGAAGAAGTCAATATGGTCCTAGCTGGTTTCAGGCAAGGAAGAGGATCAAGAGATCATATATTCAATCTAAGATTAATAATAGAGAAATGCAGAGAATTTATTAAGACTGGAAAATTCAAGGGAGAAAAGAAGAGGGAAAGACTAAGAGAAAATTTCTCAATGGATTGAACAAGTGACATGGAATAAGACTAGCACTTGAATTGATTGGAGACACCAAGAACCATGCAAGATGGCGAAGCATAATTACGAACAGTGTCTGGGATGCCACATAATAACAATAATAATAACCTTTTCTAAGTTCAAATATGGAACTCTTTTTTTTTAGGTGGGGGGGGGGGTTTACACAAAATTCCCTCACAAGTGTCCAAACACTGACATTCCCTTTATTTCCAAACATGCATTGATCAGAATGGGAATATGGGACACATGTTTTAAAACGGGACATTTAGGCATCCCTACAAAAGTAATATGATTCTCTTAAGTCAAATCCTTAAATGTGATACTGTCCTGTGTAATATTGGATGGGTGGTTGCTTTACATAAATGTATTAACTTAATTAAGTCGAACAGATAAGATTTTTTGGGGGCAAGATGTCTTAAATTATTTTCATTCAGTAGCTGATGTGTCATTTGATGTTGATGGTCATGTTTCTCCATTCTGTGTGGTCTTGGTGTTTAATATCAGACTGATTCACTTTTATTTGCTTGTGCTGCGTCATTAGCCTGCTAAGATATTTTTCTCTCAGTCACTCTGTTTATCTTCCCTTCAGTTTTCCAATGTGTGCCAAGTTTTCTGAAGTCTTCTCATCATATATTCAAATAATTTTTATTATCTTTTCCTTATAGTTTTTATTAGCTTTTGTTGTAATTACAACTTCTCTGAGAACTTCATTTGTCATTATAGCTATAAGGATGCTTGTTACACTTTTCTACAATATCTCTGTTGTTTCCAGTTTCGTTTAATTTATTTGTGGTTCAAATCTCATAAGCTTAAAGTCATGTGCCCGTATTTTCCTTGACCTGTCAGCACACTAGAGGGTGATATGGTCAGCTTTTCCTTCCACAACTCCAGAAGAAGTCAGGTGCCCATTTCTACAGCTGGATGACTGGGGCCAGATACGAACCCCCAACCTTGGCCATGAGAGACTAATGAGAATATCTCAAAGGGCTGATACAGGATAATATGATAAATGATACAGGAAAGGCAGCTGATCTGATTAGGAACACTAAGGACTGGACAGACTGAGGAAACATGACAGTCAGTAAATGTTGGTGTAGCACTAATGAATGAGCAAACACTATGTATTTGTGCATGCACCTAGAACATATATCACATGATTCATAAGAGTAACAGCAGTGGTACAGTACCTTAAACCATCAGTGGTACATGACCCTAAACTAGCGATGGTACAATACCATAAACCATCAGTGGTACATGACCCTAAACTAGCAATGGTACAATACACTAAACCATCAGTGATACATGACCCTAAACTAGCAATGGTACAATACACTAAACCATCAGTGATACATGACCCTAAACTAGCAATGGTACAATACACTAAACCATCAGTGATACATGACCCTAAACTAGCAATGGTACAATACACTAAACCATCAGTGATACATGACCCTAAACTAGCAATGGTACAATACCCTAAAATACCAATGGTACAATACTCTAAATCATCAGTGGTACATGACCCTGAACTTGCAGTGGTACATGACCCTGAACTAGCAGTGGTACATGACCCTAAACTAGCAGTGTTACATGATCCTAAATCAGCAATGGTACAATACCCTAAACCATCAGTGGTACATGACCCTAAACTAGCAATGGTACAATACCCTAAACCATCAGTGGTACATGACCCTAAAGTAGCAGTGGTACATGACCCTAAACCAGCAATGGTACAATACCCTAAACCAGCAGTAGTACAATACCTTAAACCAGCAGTGGTACATGACACTAAATCAGCAATGGTACAATACCCTGAACCAGCAGAGGTACATTATCCTAAACTAGCAATGGTATATGACCTTAAACCAGCAAGAGTACAAAACCCTAAACCATCAGTGGTACATGACCCTGAACCAGCAGTGGTACATGACCCTAAACTAGCAGTGGTTCATGACCCTAAACCAGCAATGGAACAATGCCCTAAACCATCAGTGGTACTTGACCTGATACCTTAAATCAGCAGCGGTAGGTGACCTGCAGTGCAAAACCAACAGTGTCAATAAGAGACCCCCGACCCATGAAAAAAAAAATTTATAAATACTGAACTTCAACAGAAACTTTATAATCAACCAAAATGTATCATGTCTTCTCATGGCCTTACCTCAGACATCTGTGTCCTTTAATCTGGGTCATGACCTAAGGTTGGGAATACTACCTTGGATAATAACAATAATTTGCATTGTGACCTTTTGTTTTTTTGGCATAATTAAGTCAGCTGTGAGGATGAGTGGTTTGGTACATTGCCAGCAGAGTCTCAGCTGTAGCTTATTGGACTTAGTCATTTGAATATCTGATAGTTAATAGTTATCTTTTATATCTTAGTTTTATAGTGTGAAGCACTCACAGACTGTGTGACTCATGAATGGAAAAAAACCAACCAATGTTATAGTTAGGTAGTGGGCTTGGACAGCATTCTGTGTATATGATGTGCTTCAGGTAGTTGAAATATTTGTCCTAGTGTTGACATTTGTAACATCCAGCACACATTTAGACTTTAGCGAAATACTAGTTATCTTTCATGAGATGGATTGAAGTGTGTGGTGAACTGGTTATCATGAGATCTACAGATGACATTGATACTGACATGACTGAAGCAGTAGAATTCTGTGTAGCTTACCTGCATGAGGTACCAGGCTTATGTGTTTACTTACATGAAGTACCAAGCTTATGTGTTAATGCACATACAGTAGATGTTTTTAGTCTTATGTTTTTCAAAGCCATCAGTGAGCTGTGTGTACTTTTAGGATAACTAATTTAAAACATGCCTTTTTGTTTTTTTAACAAATGTGCATTGTTAATGAGGTGGCCATGAAACACAGCTTTAGTAATGGACTGTTTGTGATCCATAAAAGTGTATGAAGAATGTTTTCCAATCACTCCAGTTGTAAAATAAGCTTTAAATTATCTTACTTGTTTTCAAATTCTTTATGTTGGTTTTACTGAGTTCTGTACAGTACCACATATATAAATCTTTCTAACAATCTTTTTTATAAGGTTCTGGAGATGACACTTTTTGAAGCTGTAGTTGAAATCATTCAGAATTATGTGAAGTTCCATTTAACTTAAGAGTAGTAAATGATCACAGTATTATTTTAGAAAATTTACAGTCATAAATACAGTTTACACAAAACAGAAGTAAATAACACTCAGAATTTACAGATGAACAATAAAACTATTTTGTGACTTAATTTTTAAACAAATTATATTACAGTTGGAAACTTTCATGCTGGAAGAATTGATAACAAGCCTTGTCAAATTTCTGTTGGTTTTATCAAGGAAGGCCTTGTGTCACATAGTTGAGACCACAGTGAGAACTAGGTGGTAATATCCGTATTTTCTTTCCTCTGTCAACATAACACAGGCTCTTATAGTTGCTTTTTTTCTTTCCTCTGTCAACATAACGCATGCTCTTGCAGTCAGAAAGGCAGATAGTTGCTTTTTTTCTTTCCTCTGTCAACATAACACAGGCTTTTGCAGTCAGAAAGGCACATAGTTGTTTTTTTTCTTTCCTCTGTCAACATAATGCATGCTCTTGCAGTCGGAAAGGAAAATAGTTGCATTTTTTCTTTCCTCTGTCAACATAATGCATACTTTTGCAGTCAGAAAGGCACATAGTTGCTTTTTTTCTTTCCTCTGTCAACATAATGCATACTTTTGCAGTCAGAAAGGCACATAGTTGCTTTTTTTCTTTCCTCTGTCAACATAATGCATATTTTTGCAGTCAGAAAGGCACATAGTTGCTTTTTTCTTTCCCAGCTCTGGGAGGAGCCAAGTGTAGTAGTCAGCTGTGTTGACTGGTGCACCTTCATCCAGGACTTATATAGTAGTCAGCTGTGTTGACTGGTGCACCTTCATCTGAGACTGATGTAGTAGTCAGTTGCATTGACTGGTGCACCTTCATCCAGAACTGATGTAGTAATCAGCTGTATTGACTGGTGCACCTTCATCCAGGACTGATGTAGTAGTCAGCTGTATTGACTGGTGCACCTTCATCCAGGACTGATGTAGTAGTCAGCTGTATTGACTGGTGCACCTTCATCCAGGACTGATGTAGTAGTCAGCTGTATTGACTGGTGCACCTTCATCCAGAACTGATGTAATAGTCATCTGCGTTGACTGGTGCACTCTCATCCAGGACTTATGTTTTTTGTCAGCTGCGTTGACTGGTGCACGTTCACCCATGACTGAACCACTAACCTGCCATGAGAGACATTGAGCAGTCCAATATTATTAGGCAGTTTACTAACATTGACTTTTAGAAGCATGATGGCACAGGAAAGATGTAGGATTATAAGCATTTGCTTTCTCTGTATTCTGATGTGCTTGTTAGAAGTGAACACTCACTTCTGAATTGAAATGAAGCCAATTTTTTAGAGGAGGAATATTACATAAAAAACCAGTCACTAATGGAGAAATTGGAAACTAAAACATCGTGTAAAGATTTCAGAGATCTACTTTTAGACTAACAGAGTCAGCTGTATATGGAAAGGACTGCCGGAGAAGTAGAGTGGGAGAACTTAAGGAAAAAACATATTTATATAACAACTTTGTAGACACAAAAAAACAGTTTGAGAAAAACTGTCATTAGAGTAAGTTTATGACACATTTATCAGAGGAGCTTTTATGTCTTACAAGACTATAGGAAGTATGACTGGACATTTAACAGTATCACTTATGTCAATTGTACTTTAATATAGTACACTGAAGATTCCCTAGAGATCCTGAAACATTCATGTAAGTAACTGCAGTAAATGGTATTAGTGTTTAAGATAATTGACACTGGTTGTCTCTTCTTGTCAGAAATATGCAGACACTAATGCATCTTGTCAAGGGTAACATTGGTACAGGCATCCTGGCACTACCTGTTGCAGTCAAACATGCAGGATTATGGGTAAATATTTCTTGTATTTGGTGAGATATTTCAGATCTTTAGTAGGTGGTTTAATATAGCTCTATTGCAGTATTTTTATAACAACTTTTTATGCATGTCCACTTATCTTCTCCTTCCTCTTCTTCTTCAGCTTTCCAAGCCATTAAGGCTCATTGCTGCAGATAAAGTTCATCTCCATTCTTCTTTATTCCTAATCTTCTCTCTCCGGTTGGTAACGCCAATTTCTTTTATATCCTATTCTGTGTTGTCTTTCCATCTCTGTCTTGGTCTATCCCTTGGTCTTGTTTCCCTTATCTCTTGTGCATACATAGTTTTCATTTGTCTGTTCTCTTCCATTCTTTCTACATGGCCAAACACACATAGTTTGTTCAGTTTCAAGACATTCGTAATTCATTGGAATTTAAATAAGCTGTTAAGTTCAGTGCTCTTTCTAGCTCTCCATTCTTCACTGATGGCATCCTTTATGGCCCAAAGATTCTTGTCAGGATCTTGTTCTTAAAGATCTGCGGTTGTTGTTCATCTTTCTTTGTTGTACTCCACGCTTCTGATCCATACATGACGGCTGGTCTTATTATAGTTTTGTTATTTTGGTGTCTTGGGACAGGATTTTGGATTTTAACAGGTGTTGCAAGGCAAAGTATGTCTAATTCCTTATCTGTATTCTGCTTTTAATTTCCTCGCTTACTAATTTTTGCTTCTGTTGAAGGTTGTGCCTAGATATGTGGATGTTATTGCTTTCCTAATTGTCATATCTCCAATATTTATATAATCTGGATCATTCTGCCTCTGGTCTCTTGATATCTTCATGTACTCTGTCTTATTTTGGTTAATGGTCAAGCCCACTTTTGGTGCCACATCTCTCAGGTATATGCAGGTATTGATGACTTCTTGCAATGGAATGGTTAGTTGCTTATGATGTGGTTAATGGTGTCATTGTGACAGATTCACAGAGTATGTTCCATAAGATTGAGAAGAATTTGCTTCGCAAAGAATGGGTTCATCTGTTAAGCTAGTCAACTGTGACAAGCCTAACATGGCTTTACTGTCCAGGGCAAGTGGGAGTACATGGCAAAGATGTGGCAGACAGACTTGCTAGACAGGCTAAAATAAACTGCAGACTGTCAGTGGACAAGGTGGGGGGGGGGCATTGCTAGGATGTACTGGACAGACTGCAGGAAAATGAGGAGTGGGAATGGACAATGTAGCTGTGATGAGGCTGCTGGAGCTAGGACAAATTAAAGATGCTGGCAGGAAATCTGAACTGTGTGGCAGAAAACACATTGTAAACAACCAACATTTGAACTATTAGCAAACATACTCTTGGATGGATGTTGTGGCATGCAGTGGAGCATATAAGAGGTTGTCCCAAATGCAGTGAAGCCGGAGTCTGAATTTTGAACTTTGCATAGTTTTTCCCACTAGGTCGATGTCATCAGCGTATCCTAGTATTTTAGCTTGTTCTTCTGTACTGCTTTCTTCTTTCACTTTTCTGATTACCTTTTCTAGTACCATGTTGAATAGTAATGGAGATAATGTATCACCTTGTTTTAAACCAGTTCTTATATAGAAGGGTTCTGACTTTCTTCCTTTATGTATTATATATTACTATATTTTGTGCATCCTTCATGCATATTCTAGTCAGATTGATTAATTTATTAGGTACCTCAAATTCTTTCATAATTTTCCATAAGCTGCTCTTATCTATGCTGTCATAGGCTTTCTTGAAGTCAATCACGTACTTTTTTTTCCATATTTCCAGTATTTTTCTGCTTTTTGACGTAGATAAAATATTTGGTCTACAGTTGATTTATTCTTCCTAAAACCAGCTTGATAGTCTCCCAGTATGTTCTTGCTGTATTGTTTCAGTATAAAAGTATAATAGATAGTATTTTGTAGCTTGTATGTGGTAAGGATATTCCTCTGTAGTTTTCACACTTGCTCTTATCGCCTTTTTTGAATACTGAGATCATATTATCTTATTATCTCCACTTATCATAGTAAAAATAATTGTGTTATTTGTACCTTCTTTAGGTCTTTTCCACCATTTATTTATTTATTTTACCCAGCTTTACTTTACTTCTTGTTAGGCTGTATATTTGAGATGTTTCAAGAGCAATGCTTGTCCATTTCTGTGTTTTATTTCTGATTTTGACATGTAACTGAAAACAAGCATTGACTTGGACTTCATAAGGAGAACAAGAAAAGACCATACCTAGAGATTGTTAGAGTCATCTGTCGTGTAGAACCCACAAAGTGCAAGGAAAACAAGATGGGAGATAGAAAAAGGGGCTGAGAAATGAGTCAGATGGAGAGTGTTACACATGGACCACTGTGCTCTGTGAGGACTGGAGATGATGAGAAAGTGATTTGATTAACTTCTGGATAATTGTTTTCTTTTTATGACCTTGTGTTCTTTGGAAGTGTGCCTTACATTATGCTCATACACAGAGTTCTTTAAGGATGCCAACATGATTATTTAAAATATTTGTGTCATTATTATAAAGTACAGAAGTTGTCTGGACATTCATTCTGCATGTTAATGAGAAGCTGACAATGTATTTCAAGAACATCAAGTATAAGAACAGGCATTACAAAAGTTTTGTTATCAGTTTTGTTTACATGTAAAATATAATTATGTAGATATGTGTGCATATGTTGTAGAAATTTTAATTTGTTTATGTGTAGCTTTTTTATCTGATGCAGGAGTAATGAGCAGTCATTAACCTGTATAATATAGCAATGATGTTAAGTTTTATCACATGCTTTTTCTGTGACTGTTGTCACTTTCCATGGGCTCAGTGCATCACAACTAACATGAAAGAAAAGAAGAAAATGATCTCCAGTAGTTGTATATATTTGTTATATGCCATAGCTAGGAACTGAGACAGCTGAGTCACAAATGACTCATCAGGACTAGTGAAGTCTTAGCTGATCTGGCCTTGCATTCTTACATGACCAGCTGTACTACAACAGTTATAATATGCCACAGCTGGTAGGTTTTGTTTTTTTGTTTTTTGTTTTTTTGTTTTTCCTTGTCATCACATAATTATAGAATGAGTCCTAATTTTTTCTGTATATAGTGTAATGTATTGTTTTCAAGCATTTCAGATTGTCTCACAAGTTTCTTGTGAAAGTGCCAGTTACTTTCTTTTGCTCATTTCATATTATTAACAGGTTTGTTTTATTCTAAGGACTACTCAATTTCCAAATAAATTAAACATGTGCATATTGAGTTTCATACTGCTAATTTCTTTTTTTTTTTTTTTTCAGACTGGACTAGCTGGTATTTTATGTATTGGTGCTATCGCAGTTCATTGTATGCACATGTTAGTCAACTGTAGCCATAAATTATGTCACAGGTGAGCAAATCACAAGTAATTTGATAGTGACCATAGTTGAACTCTTTGAGAGACTTAATCTAAGCACTCAGTAAAGTTTGATTTTTGACTTACGATTACGGACCAAAAAATATATTGCAGATGTCTAAATTTATTTTTTTAAATAACAAATCTTGCATCCTTCCCATGCTTGCATGATAGTTCACCAAGTTTTCCTGTTTTTGACAAGCTTTTCAACCTCATCAAGGGATTTTATGCCTACTAATTTGACCTCTCTTAACAATGTCCTCTTTAGAGTTTCACATGGCCGACCTCTTTTTCTTCAGCCTGTTGTGTTCCACTTGATGGCTTGCTTTGGGATTCTCTGACTGTTTCTTCTCATCATGTGACCGATATATGTCAATCTCCTTTTTCTGATCATCGTGAGACAGTCATCTGTCTTATCTCTGTATTGTTCTTGAATTTTCTCCACTTTATACAGAGTATTTTCCTTAGGCATTTGTTTTCAAAATAGTCTAATTTCTTGTCCATTTCTTTAGTTGTTTTCCAGCTTTAATAAGCATAAATGAGGGTGGATATTACATTTAAAATGAATAACCTTAGCTTGGTTTTTGTGCTTATAATTTTTGAGTGTCATATGTTCTCAAGATTCTTGAAGGTCAATGCTGGTTTTGCAATTCAAATTCAAACTTCCTTTCTGGTGTCACCATCCTGGTCTGTGTCGCTGCTGAGGGATGCATATTGGTTTACTTCATCAACAGCTGTTCCTTCTATGTATGTTTTTCCTTCATGATTAATGGGTAGTTTCAGTATTGTGGTTTTTTTCCTTGTTAATTTCAAGTCCTTTTTTACTAGCCAGTGAAGACAGGGTATCTGTTTTTTTTTTTTGCATCAAATTCACATTGTCATTGATAAGAGTTATGTCATCTGCAAAATCTTCTAGTTGGGTCCCATGTACCAAATCAGTGCCCATTTTACCTGTGCAACATTTTTTCATTATGAAGTATATGGCAATTCCAGAAAGCAAGGGAGATAGTATACATCCTTGTTTCACGTATATTTTGGTCTGGAACAATTCGCTCATTCTTTCTTCTGTGTTAACTGCGCAGACATATCCATTGTAGAGATCTTTAATGATGTTGACAATTTTAGATAGTATTCCATATAGACCTAAAATTCTCCACAATGAATCTCTGTGTGTGTGCTATTAAATGCCTTTTTAAAGTCTATGAAGTTCAAGATTAACAAGTTTTTGCTTTTCAAAATCACAACACCATTTTCTCCATTCTTCTGTTTTTTACCTTTTATTTGAGATTTGGAAGTTTTCCAACAGTAAAAAGTTTTTCTGTGTTTCATTTCTTACTTATAAATACGGTGCCACTGTGGTGTAGTGTTTAGTGCACTCACCTGCTCATCAGATAGTCTGCGGTTCAATTCCACTCATCCAGATTTGTTTTGGACTGACCAGCACTGGGTCAGCCCAGCTTCGAAAGATAAAAAAAAAATTTGGTACCTGGAGAAAACCCTAGGAAAACAAAGCCAGTGAGGACATATGCTGGCATTCCTACCTCAAATGCTATAGTGACTTAGAAATGTGAACTCACCGCTACTTTACACCTCCACAGCATTCAGATGGCACCACATGTAGATTTTAATCATATGTAAATACTTTTCTTCAAAGTTTTCAGGTTCTTTCTTTTAATGTTAGTTTTCCCTCCTCATAGATATCTATTTTTCTCACATCCTCAAAGGTACCTCATATTAAAAAAAAAAAAATGAATGGCCAAAATGTGAAGAAGGCTCTCATTTCTAACTTCTGTGGGTTTTACAAATGTTTCCAGTGTTTGAATTCATTGCCATAGATGGTGGTTTTAGACAAATAAAAAGCAGTGAGTTTTTGCTTGCTTAAAGATCTACAGAGCCTTATGGAGTTTGTAACAGAATAGCAATTCTGTTCAGAGATTAATTGTGTAGCGCTAATAAATTGTGTTGCGTAGACTACGTCATTAGGAAGGCCCGTGTGCAAAAAGTCGTTAGAAAGGTCCGTGTGAAAAAGCCGGTCGTAAGCAGTCTTGGAGTGAACGTTGAAGTGGAAGGACGTGTTGGGCGAACGAGAATGGGGTAGAGCGAGTCTTGTTGTCAGAATTAGTTTAGTTTGTCTTTCTGTGTGGCTGCAGTCCTTGGTTAGCCTGTAAGTATGGTTTTTGGTATGAATAAATCATTTGTAAGGTTTTCCTTGCCCATGTGGCGTAGATATTTCACGCCGGGCATTTGTTGCTGTGAATTTCTGTAATAAATGTGTGTGTCTGATGATAAACTACAACAAATCGGCTTTGTGGAAATTCTCATTGTTGACCAGTTTGTTTTGGTCGGAAGACTGCCAAGTTATGTTCAAGTTGTTGTATTTGTACTATCTTTTGTGGAGTGGAAAGCCTGGGTGTCTTGTTGTATTTTCTTAGTGTATAATACAGAAAATTAGGTGATGGTTAGAACACCAGCAACAAGAAGAAACTTATAAGTTGAAACCGTACTCCACAAGAAGAATCAATCCATTTCAGTAGTCTTATTGTAGGAGGATACTGCTTTAGTTGGCGCCGTGACCAGCGCTTTCTTTCACGGTCTGTCACAAAGTGTTTTAGTTGTTGCTCGTGGGCTGCTGGTTTCATGCACGGCTCATACTTCTAATTGTGAAGTCTTGGCAAGTCTCCAGGTTGTAGTATTTTTGTCTCCAGTTGTGTAGTACACACAAAGTTTTGTCTATTGTTACCATGCCCTAGATTACGATTATCGATCGATGACCTGTTTACATCGGCCTCGTTTTCGGCTCTCAAATATGGCAGATTGCTGTTTTGGTCATCAGCAAATATGTTGTAGAGTAAGATAGCTAGCTTAAGTTTCGGAAGCTGACTGTAGATAGATTAGGAGTTGATAGGTTTGTAGTTAGTTAGGCAGTCAAGATGGAGTTGGTTAGCTAGCTAGCGTTCGAATTTCGGTTGGTAGTTCTGTCAGCATTGGCTTCCCGACATCTTCTGCCGGAGAAGAAAAGGAGTCTAGATTAGGACAGAGTTGAGTTGCATTGGCGTCCTTTTCTTCCTTCGAATTGGCGTCAGGGGTGTGTTGGCGAGACTTGGTGGCGTCTACTCAAGGCGGCGACGATGTCCGGCTTGCGCAGAATCTTGGTGGGCACCTCTAGCTCCTGGCCCCTAGGCAGCATAGTGGATGAAGCCATACCAGTGAGGCTGATCCTGAACCAGTATCCTGTCAGGAACCAGTGCAGCTTGTACGGTACATTTCGCTGGTACTATGTAGGAGGAAACAGGTAACAATTTGTAGCTTAACTGTGACCTCTGAAATTTCAGCAAGAAGTCAAGCCAGATCATGCAGACTGAACATTATTAATTATAGCAAATAGTGAATGTTGGATTTATTTACTGTCATTCTCTTTGGAAGTTTGTTGGACAGTTGAGTAGTTCTGATTCATCCACTCACCAGACATTCATATGGAGGGATATAGTAACTTTTTGGACTACCTTCACCTGTGGAAAAAATTTGTTTTTGAAAATGAACATTCTGTTGATTGGAAGTTGCCAGATATGCTTCTTCTGCATGGATTATCTAGAAATTTCAGGAACATTATTGTGTTTATACATTAGGGACAATTATTTTGTTCTGATGTGGAATTTTTTCTGGATTGCAATTAATTAGCATTTAGTTTACCATTTTGTTGTGATTTTGCATTAGCAAGGATGATATGGATATTTGACATTAGTGTATACGTCATTAATTCCAGTTTTTTTACTCTGATAGGTGCTAGAAAACTGAGGATTCTTAGTTAAAATTTTTCTGGAAGATTGCCATTTGCTGTTATAACTTATTTAACTAAAAAGTACAGTAATTATTCTGGACTGTATTAGGTGCCAGTATGGTTGGATTATTTTGAGTGGATTGGATATTGCTAATATTGTTTTTTTGTTTTATTATAGATTATTGGTTCCATGTCTGAGTTTTTCCAGAAAGAGTCATGTTACTATGGAAGAGGTTAGGCTTTGTCATGCAGTGCATTGGAAATGTACCAGAAGCCCTGGGAGATTAAGGCTGCAGTGGAGATTCTCTTAAGCATAATGTTTTATAGATTATATAGTTCTTGTGCAGCAATTAGTGAATGTATTTTTTTTCCTCTGTTTATTTTTTGTATAACGGATTTATTAGTAGTTAATTAGGATGGATGATAAATCATGTAGCCTTGAATAAGGTGACATTACTGATGATGACTTATTAATAGCCAATTGTTATGGCATTTACCATGTTCAAATTGGTTAATTATCTTTGATGTGACAGCATTGCCTTGGATGTGACATTATTACCACGGATGTGATGTTATGAGGAGATTACACAAACAAGTGTGGTTCTCTGATTGGGTACCTAGGCCGGAACATGTAGATTCCATGTAACCGAGCCTAAGGTGAAATTACCAGAGGGGGTCTTTTTTCTTTTAAGGACCTAGATATTACATTGTTTTGTTGCGCGTACATATGGTACGTGGCACAGTCCCTTTGGGGATAAATAAAAGGTGGATTAACCTGATACCAAAGTTTTGCCTGTTCTGCATATGTTAATGGATAATTACATATGTTAAGAATGGATGATTATATATGATAGCAAAGTTTTGCCTGTTCTGCATATGTTAATGGATAATTACATATGTTAAGAATGGATGATTATATATGATACCTAAAGATTTGCCTATTCTGCATATGTTTAATGGATGATTACATATGTTAAGAATGGATGATTATATATGATACCTAAAGATTTGCCTATTCTGCATATGTTTAATGGATGATTACATATGTTAAGAATGGATGATTATATATGATACCAAAGTTTTGCCTGTTCGGCATATGTTTAATGGATATTTACATATGTTTAAGAATGGATGATTAATAATTGTAACTCAGATGAACCTATTCTGCGTATGTACAGCATATAGCTGCATTTGTCAGTGATAGCAGATTATTTATGGTACCAGAGTTTACCTATTCTATGTATGTGTATTGAGGAGTCACACATAATAGAAATAGATGATTGTATATGAAGTGGACATGGGCTGAGTATAGCCGAAAGTCACACGAACAGTTTATGGGTATAGTCAGAGTATGAAGTTCTATGTTGAGAGTCGATTATTATCTTTGAATTAGCCTGGAGTTATAATTTAGATAAGTAGATTGGTTTTTTGAAAGTTTTGACAGGCACAACTCTACTTTTTGGGAAAGGGAATATTATAGCAGCATAAGCTAGGGGTTATACCCAGGATTGGTATTTAGGAAATAATTACTAGAGTGAGTACCCTTGTTTGAGAGGTAGGTTGGTTGAGACCATTGAGCGGGGGTCTTGGGAAAAGCGTGCAGCATGGAGAAAACTGAGTGGGTAGGGATAGTATAAATACCACTCACGATTAGTCTAAAGAGGAGAGCTTTACTTGTTTTGTGTAGCAAGAGCCTTACTTGTTTTGTTGTAGGAAGAATTTTTGTCATTTTGATGTAGATGGAATCTCGTTTAGGAAGAGTTTCTAGCAGTGGAAATTTGTTGGTAGTGGAGGAATTAGGTTTCTTGATCGCTGAGGTTTTAGGTGGAATGTTGTGAGTATGATTTCATGTGTATAGGACTTATTGTAACGCGGATTGCCTTTTACTCATTTTCCTGTTATGTCCATGTTGCGGACAGTCTCATGCGACAGATATAGGATGGGTTGTTATGGAGATTGCATATGTTATACGTTACTACTCATAGCGTTGAATATACACATAAGAGTAGGTAGTTATTTGAATATTGTACACCTTGGTACACCTTGTGGGTAGAATTAGGGATGTGTTGGATAGTGATTAGTTTGATTAATTCTTTTTTTTTTTTGAGAGTTTTCTGTAAAAGTTAGTAATTTTTTGTTGGAGATATTTGATGGCCAAATATCTACCTTTAGGGGGTGGGGAGATATTCTGTAACAGAATAGCAATTCTGTTCAGAGATTAATTGTGTAGCGCTAATAAATTGTGTTGCGTAGACTACGTCATTAGGAAGGCCCGTGTGCAAAAAGTCGTTAGAAAGGTCCGTGTGAAAAAGCCGGTCGTAAGCAGTCTTGGAGTGAACGTTGAAGTGGAAGGACGTGTTGGGCGAACGAGAATGGGGTAGAGCGAGTCTTGTTGTCAGAATTAGTTTAGTTTGTCTTTCTGTGTGGCTGCAGTCCTTGGTTAGCCTGTAAGTATGGTTTTTGGTATGAATAAATCATTTGTAAGGTTTTCCTTGCCCATGTGGCGTAGATATTTCACGCCGGGCATTTGTTGCTGTGAATTTCTGTAATAAATGTGTGTGTCTGATGATAAACTACAACAAATCGGCTTTGTGGAAATTCTCATTGTTGACCAGTTTGTTTTGGTCGGAAGACTGCCAAGTTATGTTCAAGTTGTTGTATTTGTACTATCTTTTGTGGAGTGGAAAGCCTGGGTGTCTTGTTGTATTTTCTTAGTGTATAATACAGAAAATTAGGTGATGGTTAGAACACCAGCAACAAGAAGAAACTTATAAGTTGAAACCGTACTCCACAAGAAGAATCAATCAAACCAGTAGTCTCCTTGTAAGGGGAATCCTGCTTCAGTGGCGCAGTGATTCTGCTTCAAGTTTTCAAATTGAAGAGATCTTTACACTGTCAGTTTTATGGAATTATTTATTTCTTGGTAGCAGAGATCAAGACTGACCGAATTATCCATGTTCATTCTTTATGTTCATAACTTCTTGTCTCTGACATGGAAATTAAAAACATTGAAATTATTCTTATATCTTCTTGTCTTATATCCTTCCCATGCTGTTAAACATCACATAGGGCCCGGAAGTTAGTTCGCCAATTTTTCCTGTTTTCAGCAAACTTTTCAACCTCATCAAAGGATTTGGCCTCTCTTAACAGTATCCTCTTTATTATTGGATAAGCTAAAATGAAATGTAGATATTGAAAAAGATATAAACCCCCCTTCTGTGACATGCCAAGAGCCCTAACTAGCTTTAGTATTTTAGATTAATGAACGTGCAGTTAGATGCCAGGATTTTGATTCAGTGGTTCCCACAGAACTTGCCATGGGGGTCCGTGCCAACTCAAGGTCCTGTTTTAACATTTATTTCAAAATATTAAAAAAAAAAACCCACATGCACGCACGCATACACACACACATACACATACACACACATATGGAAAGAGAGATATCAGAGTTCATAATTCAGACTCCGGCTTCACTGCATTCAAGACAACCCCATATATGGTCCACCGCATGTGGCAGCATCCATCCAAGAGTATGTTTGCTAATAGTTCCTGTCAAATGTTGGTTGTTTACAATGTGTTTTCTGCCACACAGTACGGATTTCCTGCCAGCACCTTTAATTTGTCCTAGCTCCACAGTCTCTTCGTAGCTACATTTGTTCTTCCAGTCCTGCTCTTCATTTTCCTGCAGTCTGTCCAATACAGCCTTAGCAGTGTCCCCCTTGTCCATTGTCAGTCTATCATTTATTTTAGCCTGTCCGTCAAGTCTTTCTACCACTTCATTGCCATGTACTCCTTCATACCCTGGATACTAAAGTCACATTAGGCTTGTCACAGTTGACTGGCTTAACATATGAACCCATTCTCTTTTAAGCAAATTCTTCTCAGTCTCACGAACCATACTTTGTGAATCCGTCACAATGATGCTATTAACCACATTGTGAGCAACTAACCACTCCATTGCCACTGATATGGCCTCAATTTCCATTCGCATACTTCAAAGGCTCTCGAACCCTGCGCCTTTACTCTTTCATTTTGGTAGGCAATAAAACCCCAGTCACTTCTTCTGTTCTGAGTCACTGTGCAATCTGTATATATTACCGTGTTGGAAGACCCACAGTGATGCTAGATGAGATCTGAAGCCAAAGTTCAACTGCTCCTTGTGTCTAGTCTCAACATTCATGGCCTTTCTGTATAATAACCTTTGTTAGTTGAGGTCGGTCCTGTACCTTTAACCAGTCATCACCTTTAGGCCATCCAGGATCTGTCTCATTTGATTCTTCTTCCCTTTATCAGCCCCAGCTCCTTATGGAGTAGATGATCCTTCATGCCAGCAACCCTAATGTATGCCTTTACCAGAGCATACTTGTATATACATATATATACATGGATTTTGAAACAGAAGGGGGTCCGCAGACTTTTGTTAATTGTGAACCACTGATTTGATTAATCTGCATGTTGTAAACTGTGGTTGCCAGTGTCCTATGTGAGAATGATGATCATATTTATCAAAGATTTTCTTTTCAAATTGGAACTGTAGATACTTAGCTGTGAATGTTTGATACTTTGTAGCATAAAAGTGATAGAATGAAGTAGAAGCTATTTTATATCTACAAACAGTGTAATAAAATATCACAGTAGAATCTCTGACATGTTCTGCATGAGTCAGTTATACAATCATCACCAACTTTGTAGTTAACCAGCTGGTTATAGGATGCTGGCCTGGAAAAACTTTTCTTCATTGGAAGACACAAAACAGGCAGTATTTTTTTCTTCATTAGCATACATCTTTATATTCAGTTAAATCCATATAGTTATTATGAAATATCTGTTCCTATTCAGAAGAGTTTTGATTTTACAATCTGACATTTGAAGTTTTTCAACAATTTCTTGTTCAGTATTTTTTTTTAAAATAACAGTTTCTGCATCTTGGAAAATAGCATGTTCTAGGTAGTCAGAACATTTCCACTTAAAATAGGCATAATGCTGGCCACACCACCCTCTAATGTGCCAACTTGTTAAGGAAATAAGGCACCGAGACCACATCTGCAAGATGCCTGTATGGTGTGTTAGCGTTACTTTAATCTTTTTTTTTCACTTTTTACTCAGCTTACTGACATTAAGAAATGTGCAAATTTGGATTCTCAGGTCAGGATGTATGGCTCTGGACTACGCAGATGTCATGGAGGCATGCCTTAAAACAGGACCTCAGATAGGCAGAAGGTTTTCCAAATTTTCAAGGTAAACAGTGGTATTGCTTACATTTTTCATCATCACAGAATTTGTTTTAACAAAAAACTGTATCTTACATCATTTCAGTGCCGCTAAACGTCACATAGGGCTCGCATGGTAGTTCACCAAGATTTCCTGTCTTCGGCAAGTTTTTCAATCTTATCAAGAGATGTTATGCCCACTGAACTGGCCTCTCTTAATAAAGTCCTCTTTAGAGTTTCAACTGGTCGACCTCTTTTTCTTCGGCCTGTTGTGTTCCACTTGATAGAAAACTATATAGCATAACTTAAATGATAGCTATCATTTTTCCATCATGAAAATGACAGAAGCCAGTAACTAGTTTGTTCTAGACTTGGTCATCTTTCTTGTTTGTGATCAAAACAGTAAAATAGCTGAAAGTTTGTGTGGGTTTTGCTGTGATATTTTGCTTTGATGTTCAGGATGTGATAGAACTGGAGAAACAAGCTGTAATAATGATTATAATAGCTCCCCCAAGAAACTTTGTCTTTTAAAAAAATGGAAATTTAGGAAACCTTTAAGCTCACTGCATTAAAAAAAAATCCAAGCACTGAAACTGTAGTAAATTATAAAAATAATAATACAAACAGCCTCTATCACTGAAATAAAAAAATTAAGCAGAAAAAAAAACAAAAGATACATTTGTGGAATAATTTTTCTGCTTATTTATTTCATGTTTTTATTCTCATCTCTCTTCCCTTGCTTCCTTCATCTATTAGTTTAGTTTCCTGTGGAATATATACTGTCCAGATAGTCAGATGCTTGAAGCATGTAAAAACTTTTTTTGCAGGTATCTTGTGAATGGCTTGCTCATATTTACACAGTTTGGATTTTGCTGTGTGTACATAGTCTTTGTGGCCACAAATCTTCAGACAGTAAGTGTCACTTTTGTACACAATCATAGTGTTGCTTTTAGGCTTCAGCTGTGTCAGTGTTTTTTTAGTAGGTATTGCAGGTTTTGTGTCAGTGTTTTTTAGTAGATAGTGCAGACTTTGTGTCAGTGTTTTTAGTAGGTAGTGCAGGTTTTGTGTCAGTGTTTTTTAGTAGTGCAGGCTTTGTGGCAGTGTTTTTTAGTAGGTAGTGCAGACTTTGTGTCAGTGTTTTTAGTAGGTAGTGCAGGTTTTGTGTCAGTGTTTTTTAGTAGGTAGTGCAGGCTTTGTGGCAGTGTTTTTAGTAGGTAGTGCAGACTTTGTGTCAGTGTTTTTAGTAGGTAGTGCAGGTTTTGTGTCAGTGTTTTTTAGTAGGTAGTGCAGGCTTTGTGGCAGTGTTTTTAGTAGGTAGTGCAGGCTTTGTGGCAGTGTTTTTAGTAGGTAGTGCAGACTTTGTGTCAGTGTTTTTAGTAGGTAGTGTAGGTTTTGTGTCAGTGTTTTTTAGTAGGTAGTGCAGGCTTTGTGGCAGTGTTTTTAGTAGGTAGTGCAGACTTTGTGTCAGTGTTTTTAGTAGGTAGTGTAGGTTTTGTGTCAGTGTTTTTTAGTAGGTAGTGCAGGCTTTGTGGCAGTGTTTTTAGTAGGTAGTGTAGGTTTTGTGTCAGTGTTTTTTAGTAGGTAGTGCAGGCTTTGTGACAGTGTTTTTAGTAGGTAGTGCAGGCTTTGTGACAGTGTTTTTAGTAGGTAGTGTAGGTTTTGTGTCAGTGTTTTTTAGTAGGTAGTGCAGGCTTTGTGACAGTGTTTTTAGTAGGTAGTGCAGGCTTTGTGACAGTGTTTTTAGTAGGTAGTGCAGGCTTTGTGACAGTGTTTTTAGTAGGTAGTGCAGGCTTTGTGGCAGTGTTTTTAGTAGGTAGTGCAGGCTTTGTGACAGTGTTTTTAGTAGGTAGTGCAGGCTTCAGCTGTGTCAGTGCATTGTGAAGCCTGGCCTTTTTTTTTCTCTTCTCTTATTTAAGTTATTAATTGATGAATTCATCTGTTTAGTAAAGTCCAGTTTCTTTCATTTTTCTTTGTTTTGCTGAGATCAACCAGTTGGTTGAGACTGCACAGTTGACTGATCAGACACTGTTAGAACATAGCATCTTTGCAACAGCATCAGAGAATTAAATAACTGAGAAAACCTCAGTACTAATGTCATGAATTCAGTGCTCATTGCAGACAACACAAGAAGAATATACATCACATTGTAGTTTAATTCAAATTCCTTCAGTCAGTAACACGAATATTTTCCATGAAACTATATCAGTACAGAGATGGCATGAAGCTATATCAGTACAGAGATGGCATGAAGCTATATCAGTACAAATATGGCATGAAGCTATACCAGTATAGCATGAAGCTGTATCAGTACAGAGATGGCATGAAACTGTATCAGTACTGAGATGGCATGAAGCTATACCAGTATAGCATGAAGCTGTATCAGTACAGAGATGGCATGAAGCTATACCAGTATAGCATGAAGCTATATCAGTACAGAGATGGCATGAAACTGTATCAGTACAGAGATGGCATAAAACTATATCAGTACAGAGATGGCATGAAGCTATATCAGTACAGAGATAGCATAAACTACATCAGTACAGAGTTGGCATGAAGCTATATCAGTACAGAGATGGCATGAAGCTATATCAGTACAGAGATGGCATGAAGCTATACCAGTATGGCATGAAGCTGTATCAATACTGAAATAGCATGAAGCTATATCAATATAGAGATGGCATAAAGCTATACCAGTACGGCATGAAGCGTTTCAGTACTGAAATAGCATGAAGCTATATCAGTATAGAGATGTCATGAAGCTGTATCAGTACAGAGATGTCATGGAGCTGTATACATACAGAGATGACATATAACAATATCACTACTGAGATGACATGTAACTATATTGTTAAAGAAAAAGAAATGCAACACTACTGTAGTCGTAATGGACAGCAAATTTCAAACTTGTATCAAAATTTTATTTTATGGAATTAATGTTTCAATCTTGGCATGAAGAAACTTTAAGACTTTACATTGAAATGATGTTCATTAAATTTGTTTTGGACTTTTATTCTTTGTGACTGAGGCCTCCGTTTTAGTAAGGTATATGGCCTCCTCTGGTCTGTATCAGAAAAGACATCTCCTTGACATGGATCCGATTACCCATTGGATCTGTTGTTGTGGGATGGCTGCCCACTCATCCCGCAGTGCAAGAGACAACTGTTGGAGATTGGTTGGCGCCAACGTCTTGCTGGCAGACTTGTCTGTTGAGTTCATCCCATAAGTGTTCTATTGGGTTCATGTCTTATGACATGGATGGCCACGGAATGGTCTGGATGTTGTTGTCAGCGAGGAACTAGGTGGTGAGTTATGCCACATGAGGTCGAGCATTATTCTGCTGAAAAATCGACCCTGGTGCAGCCAGAAGTGGAAGGACATGAGGATGAAGAATTTCAGCAGCGTATCATTGACCATTCAGGCATCTTTCACTTTGCACCAGGTCACTTCTTCCCATGAAGTTGATCGTCCCTACACCAGTACACCTCCACCACCATGTGGAGGAGCCTCATCCACGCAGCTCTGGGCATAGCGCTCATGGACTCTGCGGTAAACTCTTCTCCGTCTGTCATATCACTGGAGCAGAAAGAATGATTCATCACTAAACCAAACCCTTCTCTAATCATTTGCAATGGTCCACTGATGATGCTGGTTTGCCCACTGCAGTCGATGCCAGTCTGTAAGAACAAGGCCTCTTTAGGGTCTTCTAGCCCAAAGATCAGCGTCATGCAGCTGGTTCCTAACCATTTGATTTGAAATTCAACGAGCTGCTGAGGACACAGATGCAAATCGATTTCTGAGGTGACACAGCTGTATGAAGCGGTCTTCGGCAGGAGTTGTGATTATGGGTCTTCCACTGTGCGGCCAGTCTGCAACTGAGCCAGTTTCTTGAAATCGTCTTCAAAGGCGACTAATGGTGCTTCTAACCACATTAAATTGTCTGGCCACTACACTTTGTTACTGTCCAGTCTGTAAATGTCAAATGATGATGAGTTGTTGTTCTGTGTTGAGATGAGCTATACTTGCACATTAAATTTTCAAATGAATTGATTTGAGGAGCATCTGTCTTTTATAGGCATTCAATAACATGGTCAGTGAGTTTTGTGTTCAGTAAGTTTCATGGGATTTTCATGAACCTGTCATGAGTTATTTTAAAAAATGTTGTTTTGACTAATGTCGCTTTTCTGTGCTCATGAATCATCTGCTGAGTACAGTTCAGGTCAGCACATGAAATTGATGTCCACATGAACATTTCAGCCAATTTGCCCTTGTCTGATCAGCAAACTTCAGTTTAAATCACAACATTGTATTTGTTGCGTTTCTTTTTTTGAACACTATACGAATGCAAATAAAAGTAGCCATAAATCAAGAGATATAAACACATTCATATATTTTCAAGGGTTGCGTCCTTTGATTTGGAGCTGCTGTCTGACTTAGCCTTGTATGTCAGTGCAGAGTTAACATGTAACTATCAGCCCTAACATTAACATGTAGAAATGAGACTTTGGGTGTAACTATCAGACCTGACATTAACATGTAGAAATGAGACTTTGGGTGTAACTATCAGACCTAACATTAACATGTAGAAATGAGACTTTGGGTGTAACTATCAGACCTGACATTAACATGTAGAAGTGAAACTGTAACTATCAGACCTGACGTTAACATGTAGAAGTGAGACTTTGGGTGTAACTATCAGACCTGACATTAACATGTAGAAGTGAGACTTTGGGTGTAACTATCAGCCCTGACGTTAACATGTAGAAATGAGACTGGGTGTAACTATCAGCCCTGACATTAACATGTAGAAGTGAAACTGTAACTATCAGACCTGACATTAACATGTAGAAATGAGACTTTGGGTGTAACTATCAGCCCTGACATTAACATGTAGAAGTGGGACGTTGACATCACTGTCTTATGTAATCTCCTCAGGGATGACTGAATTTTGTAGATGTTCATTTTTCTATATCTCTTACAGTTCACTACACCAGAACAAGCCATCTCCTGTACATCTCTGAGTGTTGTTCATTCATCCATATTCTTGTCACCATCATGCTCTTTTACCAATAAATTTTGCTCTGTTTTACTGTTAATCCTCACAATATGCTCACAGCTCTTTAGCATCAGATTTTAATATTTTTTCATTATTTCTACATTCTGTTTTATGTTGGATGAAAATAGCACCTTATGTCAGCATATCCTTGCTTTGAAGGTCTCAGCTTAAATAGCATTAGTCCTGAAAATGAAATGATCATAAATTCAACAAAAGAAACTGTTTCATACTATGCAGGTGATTGAGCATTTCCATGGGCAGGGACCAAGTTTAAGGATCTACGAGGTTATAGTCACTGCAGCTCTCATTCCTTTTGTCTGTGTCAGAAACTTGAAGATGCTAGCACCATTCTCTGCTTTTGCTAACGTTTTGACAGTTACAGGTATGTTACACAAGAGCTGCTGTGCTGGTTTTAGTTTTAACAAATAATGTGCCTCAGGATATACTCTTTTCTTGTTCATATGTTCTTGCTGCTGTGTTTTCCTTGATTGCCGACTTTAGTCACTTGCAGCTGGTGTTGTTGTGAAGATCTTGTAACACAGGAGTCCAGCTTGTTAGGTATAGACTTCTCCAGTAATGTTTTCACTTATGAAACCAACCCAAAGATGTGTTTCATTGTTACAGAGAATATATTGATCCCAGCCTCCATAGCCAGGCTGTAGTTATGTAACAGCTCACTTCTTATTAGTTAGAAGTCGCCTTAAGATGGAGGACTCTTTTTAATGGTACCAGACATTGCAGGCATCGTAGATGCAACACTTGCCTGTTTGTTATTGAGGCTAGCCAGATCTCCTTCCCTAAATCCACATTGTCAATTCAGGAGGGCTTCACCTGCACATCATGCAATGTCATTTATGCCATTATGTGCAGACTTTGCGATATGAAGTAGGGGAGACTGGTTTACACTTAGGAGACTGTTTTCATCAACATCTTGACAATATTTCCAAGAGGGCATGGACCCCTGTGTCAAAACACTTTTGCCAAAGAACCACAGGGGAAAACGTGACATCTCTGTTAGTGCAATCCGCTCCTGTTCTTCTGATGTACATTCTCGGAAGGCTCTGGAACAGTGCCTTCTTTTCCAGGCCGGCTGTCTCCACCCAGCTGGAGTTAACAATATATTTAGCTTCCTTTAAACTTCTTTAGATTTCCACCTATTTTCTGCTATTTATACTCTACTTTCTTGTCTTAGACCTGCACAGTTCACTTCATGTCTTCATTCATCAGTTTCATGTTATCTCTCAGCTTCCCTTCACACCCCCAACCTTTTTTTTCTAGTGGCATAGAGGTATTTATTGCCTCTTAATCTCTTTCTCGAGCCCCCCCCACACCCACATCGATCTCTCCCTTTCACTGTCGCTAACATCCGATTGGTTCAATTTGTTTTCCTTTGTGGTCTCCCAGTCTTGTCTTTAGGGTGTATTCTGTTGTATTGTGTACACGGATGGATACCATAAAGCTTAAGTTTTTCATTTTTTTCTTCTTTTAATTATATACTCACAGAAGAAAGTAAGTGTACAATGGTGTCAGTCGCACCAATCACATTGTCAAAAGTGAAATTAAATCAAGTTTGGCACAAAGTTTTGTTTGAGTGTTGTCCACTTCCCCGTGCTGCATACAGTTGATCACAGTATTCATGGGGAGATAACCACAGCTCTAGTGAAATCATATGCAGTGATCCATGATTTGTTACTGACCACAGATAAAATGAGGGTAAGTGTGTAATTCTATTCTCAGAGATCTCTTCACGTAATCATTGAAGAAAGGAGTAGTGGAATTCCAACATAAACATCTTTTTTCATCATGCCAAGATTGAACGAACATCAGCAAGAAATAGCTGTTGGGATGTTAATTGCTGGATCAACAGTAGCAGCAGTATCTCAACATTTTAATGTTCACAGAAACACAATATCACACCTTCAAAGTCATTTTAACTAAAATGGTTCCATTTCTGACCGTCACAGAAGCAGTAGATCATGAGTCACCACCCGTGCAGAAGACTGCTGCATCCACCTCATGCACCTTCATAACAGGTTTCTCCAGGCAACATGGACTGCCCACAACATTCCAGGTTTAAGACATGTGTCAGGCAGAACAGTGCGGAACAGAGAGATAAATCTCTTACCTCACAGGCCAGCAGTTAGACCAGTACTGACAGTTCACCACAGACAAACCCGCTTGACCTGGGCCAGGCACCATGTGTATTCGCTGATGAGTCCAGATTCTGTCTGCAAGGCCATGATGGGCGTGCTTTTGTATACAGGTGAAGAGGAGAACACTTTGTGAATAACTGTGTACTAGAGGTGGATAGGAGGAGAGGAGGCAGTGTAATGGTTTGGGGAGGAATTTCCTGTGCTGGCCAAACAAACCTAGTCTTCCTCTGTGGCAACCTTATAGGGATGAAATCATTTCACACCATGTAATGCCTTTTCTGGATGCTAATGGACAAGGCGTGATACTGCAGCAGGATAACGCTCGTCCACATGTCGCACATGTAATCAGGGACCACTTTCAGCAGCATCAGATTACTGTCTTGCCATGGCCAGCAGTTTCACTGGACCTGTCACCTATTGAGCACATTTGGGATGAACTGGACTGCAGGTTGCGAAGACAACATAGTCATCCTGGAAACTGCCAAGAATTAGCCCAAGCATTGCGAGAAGAGTGGAATAACATGCCTCAACAATCGATACAACATGTCATTGGTTCGATGAGAAGGCAGTGTCAACCAGTGATAACTGCCTGAAGAGAACACACATGACATTGAGACCCTGATTTTCTTTTCTTGGGGTGGTGAGCCACATTAAATGAGTTTTTTTTCACTTTTTTGTGACATGTGACTGGTCAGAAAGTTATCATTTTATCTGTTATTCAAACATAATGTGTACTAAATTTTATTTCAATCATCCCTAAGCATGTTCATGGTGCTTTTTAAACCATTGCACACTTACTTTTTTCCGTGAGTAATGTTCTGTTTGTTTTTGTATGTAATCCTTGAAAAAGGCTCACGCTGAAATATTGGATATTGTGTGTTTTTCATTATTTGTGTTTTTCTCACTTTTCTCATTCCCTCTATCACTTTGTAAAACTGTGCCATACACCTCTATCTACCTGTACCACTTCTAGGAGCAGCACATCAAGATACGATAGTGTCTTAGCCAGGATTGACTTGCTCTCTCTCTCTCTCCCTCTCTGTCTCTCTCTTTCTCTCTATCAACCCACATTATAAAGTTAAGCTGAACAAACCATGGTAACACAGAGTATTTTTCATATCATAAATTGTATTGAGAGAGGCATGGCAAATAAGTTCCTGTCATATTTTATACTTGAGGTCAGTTACTTTGTCAGAAGTTTTACATAGTCATGAACAATGAATGAGTAAATGAATGGATGAATGATCTATATTTTTAAAGGGTGAAGAATTTGGCACACAGACCCATCTTACATTCTGCTCTTCAACAGTCCATCTTTCATTCTTCCTACACACTCAGTTTAATACAAGTATACAACTTACAATTTTACTACTTATGTCAGCCTGTAAGAATAGTGAAGAACAAAACCTCTATCTTAATGTGAAAAAACTAAATTGATGACAACTGACAAAACAAATAAAGCATATGAAATATATATCAATGAGGAAAAATTGGAAGAAATGGAGTTTTGAATATCTTGGATCACTACTAACTAATAATGGAGATCAGTCAGTCAGTCATTTGCATGTCCCTTGTGGAACTTTTGCCTCCCTAACAGCACTTTCCTGTAGGCCTCTCGGTTGTAAGCAAGATGGCTTGCTGCTGACTCAGAATTAGAGATACAATGAGGGAAATCAAAAGGAGGACATCTGTCACTCTTCAAAAAGTAAAACAACTAAAGAATCTGTGGAGAGGAACAGACAGAACTACAAAAATAAGATTTTTAAGGGCATGCATCTTTCCCATCGCAACATATGCCTGTGAGACCTGGACACTTAACAAAACAGATGAGAAACACATAAATGCCTTTGAATGTAAATACTACAGAAGAGTTCTTCAAATATCATGGACACAGAAAAGAGCAAATATATCCATACTACAAGAACTTAATACTGAAGTAGGCTGGCTAATAAAGAGGATTAAACAAAGAAAACTTAAATATTTTGGACACATTAAAATCATGATTGGTCTAGATAAGACCATATTGAAAGGGTACATAATGGGAAAAAGAGAGGAAGACCAAGGCGAAGATGGCTGCAAGACATCATTGATAATCTGCAAATGGATGCATCAGCAGCAGGCCATCTTGCTTGCAACCGAGAGGCCTACAGGAGAGCTGGTAGGGAGGCAAAGTTCTACAAGGGACATGCAAATGACTGACTGACTGATACAAATTACATGAGGAAAAAACATATAATAAGAGTGCAAAATTAAACTATTACATTGACAGTATAAGAGAAGAAATAATTAACCTAACAAAGTAGAGCGTGCACACACACAAGCATGTAGATAAACAAAAATACATTTTTGGTATAGTTCGTCTAACATATATTCTTTAACATTCATTAAAATAATTTCTAACATGATCTAACAAGTTACATATAGAACTATGTTATTTTAGAACTTGATGGCTGGCAAGCCATGGGTTGAGAGACTACTGCTTATTCTATGGAGGCATATAGTTACAAGCAAGTAAATAAAGAAAAATGTTTGAGTTAAAGGATGAAATATTACTAATGGATTTTAAATAATAGGGGAGAGTGTTCCAGAGCAGTACTGCAGAGTATGCAAGACTTTTCTTGAACATGTTCATTTAGCCAGTAAGGAAATACTGTAAATACTTAAGTAAAGAAATACTCGAAAAGTGGGTTTTTTTAAAATTTCTGCATATAGAGCAGTGAGACTTTCTGACAAGCAGAGGTCACAATTCTCATATAGGTCATATGACCTTGTGTCATAAACTCATACTGTGATCAGATGTATGGTCTCAATACTTTATGAAAATCCAAGCCACCCAAGTTATATTGATGAGATTCTACTCTAGGATAATGTAACAGTTGATTGTAGATTGTTTAGATGTGTGCAGGATACAACTTAAGTGCAGTGTCACTGAATTGCATACTTAACCCACTTATGCCCAGCTTTCTTTCTTGTTCACTAAAAATTCTAACACAGCTCATGATATTTTTCTAGCAGTAGTTTATTGTTCTTGAAAACCTTTTGGTAGTGCACAGCTGAGTCTCACATGTCATGTTTAGATACCCAGTTGCACAAATGGTAAGACAGACTCCCTAGAATATCATGTTCCTGGATGAAAGCAGCTGACACCTCAGGCTACAAGTACAACTGTTGAGAACTGGATATACCATCATCTTGATTGCAAATTCTTCTCTCCTCCCCCCACTTCCTTGACTGATTGTCCTTCTTTCTCTCCTTCTTGTTATATTTTCAGTTTTTATACTTTTTGTGTTATCTCATTCATCAAATTTCCATAGAGACTGTGTATCTAAAGAGCACCCAGTTTCTTGTGATGACTTGCCATTCTAATCTTTTGGGTTTAATATTTCTTTAATTTTGTACCAGGATAACTAGATGTATGTTCTCACATATCTGAGAACTTTCTGCTGCCAAACTATGGGTTGTAATTCTGTCAGAACTTAAAATATGCTTGTTCACATTCATAAATATCTCAGACATTCCCTCCATGCAGATTTAGTTACCTCTTCACAATAGTTAACCGCAAACAGAATATACTGACAAGATGTTACATAGAGAGAAAGTAATGTTATGTGTCCTTGTTTCAGGTTTGATAATTATCATACAGTACATAGTTCAGGCACTACCAGATGTCTCAGACAGGCCAGCTTTTAGTTCTTTTGAAGAAATTCCTCTCTTTTTTGGCACAGCTATTTTTGCAGTTGAGGGGATCAGCTTGGTAAGTGTTTCCATTGTTCTATCTGGTTAGGAGATTTTTGCACTTAACTCTTCACCAAATAATTTGTATTATCTATGTATGAAAGACCATTACTGAGGTTCTGGACAAGGCGGGCAGCTGCCAGTCTTTACATTGACTGAATATAGGCTGAGAGAAGAAGGAGCTGTTAAAGTTATCAGTACTTGGTGTACTTTGTGTGAAATACAAAGAAAATATGATGTATTTATGGATAAGAAGAGGCATCTGCAGTGAAGAACTTACTTCTTTATAGGAAAAATAGAACTAAGAGATGATTAAGGCATGGAACTTCTGGCAGTAAAGAATTTCTATTCAGCCTTAGCACCATTCATCCAAACCAAACTTCATCATCATCATCAGGTGCCATGCTGACTGGCATTGGCTATTATGCTTCTCCAGAATATTATATTTGATGAAAAAACGGCAAGGACAATTGTAGGATATTTGAACATCTCGGACAGAGTCCTGCTAGCCCAACTGAAAGGACTCCCAATAAACATAAATATTATACAAGTGTATGCTCCAACATCTGAAAGTTCTGAGGAAGATGTACAGATATTTTATAATGACATAGAGACAGCACTAAACACCACAAAGTCACATGAAGTTACCATAGTCATGGGAGATTTTAATGCCAAAGTTGGTAAAGGAAGAACTTCGGACATCGTTGGTGACTATGGACTGGGGGAGAGGAATGACAGAGGTTATAAATTAATTGAATGGGCAAGAATACATAGCATGGTTGTAGGAAACACCTGGTTTAAACAACATCCTCGAAGACTGGCAACGTGGTGCAGCCCAGACAAAAAGACATTTAACCAGATAGACTACATATTAATCAACAAACGATTCCGCAATGCATTACTGACAACAAAAACCATGCCAGGAGCTGACTGCATTAGTGACCATGATCCACTCTGTGGAAAAGTTAGAATAAAGCTAAAGAAAGCAGGAAGAAAAGTGAGAAACATCAAACTGAATACAGAACTTCTTAAAAATGACCAAGAATTGCGAGAACAATACAAAGTTATTATAACAAATAGATACAATGCAATAGCAAAGATAAATAGTATAGATGAACAATGGGAAATGTTAAGAGATTCTATCCACCAAACTGTTAAGGAGATAATACCACCGGAAAAAGAAGCCCCTAAAAATAAATGGATGACAGACGACATCTTAGGACTGATGGACAAGAGGAGGAGGAGTAAAAACAACGAGGAAAAATATAGCAAGATTAATAAAGAAATAAGACGCAAATGCAGAGAAGCAAAAGAAGTGTGGTTAAATGAACAGTGCAGACAGATAGAGGACACTCATAATAAAGACAGCAAAAACATGCATAAACGAATTAATGAACTCACAGGCAGGAAAACAAAATATACCACAGGATGCCTGAAATCGAAAGAAGGTAAAATGTTAATGGGAAAAGAAGACATTGTGGACAAAGTATATCGGTGAGCTATATGGAGGAGAAAGACCAGAATTAACACCAGATACTGAAAACTGTGATGGACCGCCAATACTTGAAGATGAAATCATAGATGCTATCAAACACATGAAGAAAGGAAAAGCGACTGGGCCTGATAATATAACAATAGAAGAAATAGAGGCACTAGAGGATACATGAATAAAAATAATAACCAAGTTACTGAATGATATTTACAACAGTGGTTATATTCCCAGTGACCTGATTAAATCCACGTTTATAGCACTACCAAAGAAACCAGGTGCAAAGGAATGTGACGACCACCGGACTATCAGCCTCTCATGTCACATAACGAAGTTACTTCTGAGAATCATTATGAGAAGAAAAAGGAAAAAGATAAAAATGGAAATAGCAGATGAACAGTTTGGATTTGTTGAAGGAAAGGGAACACACAATGCCATTTATGCTTTACGAACACTAACAGAAAGAGCTTTAGAAGTTCAGAAAGATATCTACTTATGCTTCATTGATTACACCAAGGCATTTGACAAGGTGAAACATAGTGAAATTATTAAAATGCTTGAAGACATCAATATAGACGGCAAAGACTTGAGGATTGTAAAACATCTATACTGGCAGCAAGAAGCAGCAGTTCGAGTTGAAAACGGAATTGGAAAATACCAACCTATAAAACAAGGGGTGCGACAAGGATGTGTACTATCTCCAGACCTTTTTTCTCTGTACAGTGAGAATATTCTAAGAACAATCATCACAGAACCAGGCATAAAAATTGGAGGATACAATATTAACAACCTTCGGTATGCTGACGACACAGTACTGATAGCGGAGAACCAACAAGACCTGCAAAATCTCTTGGATAAAGTCGCCAAAGAAAGTGAACAGAAAGGCCTTACTTTGAACATCAAAAAGACAGAGACTATGGTTATATCTAAGAAACAGAATCCACCAGCATGCAGTATTCAATTAAACGGAACCATTCTAAAGCAGGTGCAGAAATTCAAATACCTTGGATCAGTAATAACTTCAGATGGGAAATGCAAAACAGAAATTAGGAACAGAATAGGCCAAGCAAAGACTGCATTTCAGAGAATGAGAAACATATTAGCTAACACATCGTTGTCAATGAATGTTAGAAAACGAGTCCTAAAATGCTATATTGAACCTATCTTGTTATATGGAAGTGAATCATGGACAATAGGCAAGTCTGCACAAAAATCATTGGAAGCAGCAGAAATGTATGAGAAGAGCTGGAGAGACAAAAAACCTTGTCAGGAAGATAAGAGAGAGACAATGTACTTTCATAGGACATGCAATGAGAAGAGGGGGCATTGAAAATATTATAACAACAGGAAAAATAGAAGGAAGAAGATCAAGAGGAAGACCAAGAGAAATGATACTGGACAGTCTGACGGGATGGTGTGAGAGGAGATCACCAACTGACTGATGACCTGCATGAAGGATCGGGTACTCTGGAGAAGCATAATAGCCAACGCCAGTCGGCACGGCACCTGATGATGATGATGATGATGATGAGAGTACACAATCCTTCATGCAGGCTAATCACTAGTTCAGTTGGTGATCTCCTCTCACACCATCTCGTCAGACTGTCCAGTATCATTTCTCTTGGTCTTCCTCTTGATCTTCTTCCCTCTATTTTTTCCTGTTGTTATAATATTTTCAATGCCCCCTCTTCTCACTGCATGTCCTATGAAAGTACATTGTCTCTCTCTTATTTTTTTGACAAGATTTTTTTCTATCTACAACTTCCTCAAACATTCTCCATTAGTTATTTTTGCTGTCCAGGGAATTCGCAACATTCTTCCAATAAATCACATTTCTGCTGCATCCAATGACTTTTGTGCAGATCTGCTTATTGTCCACGATTCATTTCCATATAACAAGATAGGTTCAATATAGCATTTTAGGACTCGTTTTCTAACATTCATTGATAAGGCTGTATTGCATAATATGTTTCTCATTCTCCGAAATGCAGTATTTGCTTGGCCTATCTGTTTGTAATTTCTATTTTGCATTTCCCATCTGAAGTTATTACTGCTCCAAGGTATTTGAATTTCTGCACCTGCTTTAGAATAGTTCCATTTAATTTTACACTGCATTTTGGTGGATTCTGTTTCTTAGATATAACCATAGTCTCTGTCTTTTTGATGTTCAGAGTGAGGCCTTTCTGTTCACTTTCTTTGGTGACTTTATCCAAGAGATTTTGCAAGTGTTGTTGGTTCTCAGCTATCAGTACTGTGTCGTCAGCATACCGAAATTAGTTACTTGATTATTGTTAGGACATGAAACCTGCGGGTAGACACATGTGGAAGCCAGGTTCTCAAAAGTGAGCCTTCTGTCATTGTTTAATGTCTCAGCATCCCTACTCCTGTGTCAGCAGTGTTTGAAATGGATGTTTCCAGCATGTGTCATCACTTTAATGTCCTCCTCCTCACTTGTGAAGCAACATTTAATACACATTCTCTCAGAAGTAGCAGCCCCGTAATTGTTGCAGTACTTGCAGCTTAAGTTTTGTGAAAAATACTTTACTATGGTTTCTGATTTTCTTTTGTAATGCTTTCAAGATGGCATTTACCCAGTTGTTCAAATAATGAAAAAAAAAGAGAAATATTTCTTGACTGTGTACATGAAATGAGAAAGATATTTTGATGTTTGCTCTGTTTATACCAGAAACTTGTAAGGTTAGAAGTTAGCCCGTGAAACCTTGGTGCAGTGTTTACATAACCCTTCTCACCCATAGAAACTAGGAAATTTGCCATAAAATTTTACCTCAGTCAGTTCAATTGTTTACCTTAGTCTTGTATTGTTTTTCCTTTTTCTTCAATTTATTCTCTAAATTGCTTCGTTACTGGGATGTTTTATCATTGATGGGATAAATTCTAAAATTATTGACAACTCATATTACATGTAAGCAAACAGAACTTTCACAGAAAAACACAGCAAACATTGGCTAAATTTCATTTGTGTTGAACTCTGTTATTAGATTCTTCCTTTAGAGAATAGCATGAAGCATCCAGAAGATTTTGGTGGCTGGGCTGGAGTGCTGAACCTAGCCATGGTTGGCATAGTCTGCTTGTATGCAGCCATTGGCTTTTATGGTTACTTGAGGTTTGGAGAGGATATCAAAGATAGTATTACCTTGAGCTTGCCACTTGACAACTGGTAGGTTACTGAGTCTTGACATTTTGTGTCTTGGGTTTATTTAAATATGAGTTTTAGTTGATGGCGTGAGAGAGGTGTTCTGTTCATCATCATTATATGGTTTGCTGGGTAGTATGAACAGTTATATAGATCTCAGTCTGATTCTTATTGTGAGTTCAGTTGATGATTAGTAAAAAGTACCATACTGTTAGATAATCTTATCTCCCGTCTTTCTTTATATCTGCATCCTCTTTAGCTTTCCTGCTGCTTTGATTGTTTTTAAATCCCTGTCTCAGGGCACATTCGGTGAAAGCTGATTATCCTCTTCTTACCTTCTGTTTTTGCCCCATATTTGCATGTTGGTTGTTATATAATAGTGCATTGTCCTGTTTGTTGTAGATTTTGTCCTGTTTATTATGTAATAGTTTATTATCCTGATTGTTGTGATAGTCCTTTGTGCCTTTGCAGTACCATGTTTCCTGTCCAATATTTGGTTTTTTTTTTGCTAGAAAAAGAAACTTGTTTAACAGAAATTGTTTTCTTGTAGATTTCTTAAATGGTTGATGAGAGTTTGTCTTGAATGTTGGACATTTGTGTTAGATAAAACAGGAACATCTTCATAAAGATAAATTTAGTGGTACAAGATTTGTTTGGTGGGAAAATAAACTAAGAGACTTGCTGTAAAGTTTGTCTTTAATAGCAGGAAGGAGTGATCAACATTATTCTTAGTATCAAACATGTCTCCTTATTTTTATGTAACAGTCATTGATGCCACCGCTTGCATAATCTGTTTTGTTCAATAAATGTTACACTTATCCAACATATCATTCAGTTTACATGAAGATATTTGGTCTTAGTTTGAAGGGAAGTCCTAATCCATGTTTGATTTTCTTTCTTTCAGGCTGTACATATCAGTGAGACTTATGTTTGCCCTGGCCATCTTCATATCTTACAACATTCAGTTCTATGTGCCTATAGCCATTCTCTGGCCTAAGATCAGACAATGCCTGAAAAATGAATTCTTTAAAAAATATGGAGAGTTTCAATTCCGAATAGTGCTGGTGTTAGTGACATGTGAGTATACAGTATATATTGTCATCATTATCTCTCATCCGGTGCCATTTAGAAACCAAGGGTTCTACCAAGCGATTAACAGCTCTTCCTCTCCTTACAATTCACTCCAAAATTCTCTACAAGTTTTTTGCTTCATGTACATTTTAAATTGTGAGGTTTCATTGTATCTGTTCTATTCTGGTCACAATCAGCTGTCAGTCTGCATGCTTTCTCTTAGCTGTCAGTCTACAAGCTTTCTCTTAGCTGTCAGTCTACATGCTTTCTCTTAGCTGTCAGTCTACATGCTTTCTCTTAGCTGTCAGTCTACAAGCTTTCTCTTAGTTGTCAGTCTACAAGCTTTCTCTTAGCTGTCAGTCTACATGCTTTCTCTTAGCTGTCAGTCTACATGCTGTCTCTTAGCTGTCAGTCTACATGCTTTCTCTTAGTTGTCAGTCTACATGCTTTTTCTTAGCTGTCAGTCTACAAGCTTTCTCTTAGCTGTCAGTCTACATGCTTTCTCTTAGCTGTCAGTCTACATGCTGTCTCTTAGCTGTCAGTCTACATGCTTTCTCTTAGTTGTCAGTCTACAAGCTTTCTCTTATCTGTCAGTCTACATGCTTTCTCATAGCTGTCAGTCTACAAGCTTTCTCTTAGCTGTCAGTCTACATGCTTTCTCTTAGCTGTCAGTCTACAAGCTTTCTCTTAGCTGTCAGTATTATGCTTGATGTCTGTCACTTTCACCATTAACTTTGTTACTTGCTGCCAGCTGTTCTCCTTGACAGTTCCTCAGCCATCAATGTTGTGTGTAATGACTATCATTTTTCACTGTTTTCACACTTTATGGGAGAGATGACTGTGCTTTTATCATGACCATTAACCATTGATGACCAGTAAATATAACCAGTGAGTTAGAGATGACCAGTAAACCAGAAATAAGCAGTGAATTAAAGATGAGCAAAGTCCTTTTATTACATCTAAAGAAAGACCAATCCTTAGCAAAACTGGAACACTATTAACATCAAATAAAGACCAAAAGCAAAGATGGGCTGAACACTTCCAAGAAATACTCAATCGACCACACCCAAAAGAATTGTTAAACCTTGAAACTGACTTACCAACCCCACAACTAAATGTCAATCTAGATGAAATTAAATTGCATGAAATTGAAACAGCAGTGAATTTAATGGCTAACAACAAAGCTGCAGGTGAAGATGAAATAACAGCCGAGATGCTAAAAGCTATCAATAGTGACAACATGAGACAACTACAGAGAATGTTTAACAAGATTTGGAAAGAAGAAAAGGTCCCTTCTAATTGGAAGAAAGGAATCATTGTTAAAATACCAAAAAAGGGCAACCTTAGTGACTGTAACAACTGGAGAGGAGTAACCTTAATATCAGTTGTGTCAAAAGTATTTTGCAAGGTCATTTTGAATAGACTCAAAGATATAGTGGATACTGCAATGAGAGAAGAACAAGCAGGATTTCGAAAAGGGAGAAGCTGTCTCGACCAGATCTTTACTCTCAGAATAATACTTGAAGAACATATTGAAAAGCAGAAACCATTAATACTGAATTTCATAGATTTTAAGAAGGCATTTGATAGCATACACAGAGATTCATTATGGAGAATTTTATGTCTATATGGAATACCATCTAAAATTGTCAACATCATTAAGGACTTATACAATGGATATGGTTGTGCAGTCAAGACAGAAGAAGGGATGAGTGAATGGTTCCAGATTGAAACAGGTGTGAAACAAGGATGTATACTGTCTCCTTTACTTTTTGGGATTACAATAGACTTCATAATGACAAAATGCTGCACAGGTAACACAGGTATTGACTGGGTACATGGGACCCAACTAGAAGATCTTGATTTTGCTGATGACATAACTCTTATCAGTAATAATGTGAATTCCATGCAAGAAAAAACAGATAACCTATCTTCACTGGCTAGCAAAATAGGACTTGAAATTAACAAGGACAAAACAAAAATAATGAAAATTCCCATCAATCAAAATGAAAAAATACACATAGAAGGGACAGATATTGAAGAAGTTAATCAATTTGCATACCTTGGCAGCTACATAGACCAGGATGGTGACACTAGAAAGGAAGTTAGGATCAGAATTGCAAAAGCAGCATCAATCTTCAAGAATCTTGAGAACATATGGAATTAAAAAGTTATAAGCACAAAAACCAAGTTAAGACTATTCAATTCAAATGTAATATCCACCCTCATTTATGCATGCGAAAGCTGGAAAACAACTAAAGAAATAGAAAAGAAATTAGACTCTTTTGAAAACAAATGCCTAAGGAAAATACTCGGCATCAAGTGGAATGAATTCAAGAACAATGCAGAGATAAGACAGATGACTGAACAACAACCAGTCTCACGGGTGATCAGGAAAAGGAGATGGACATATGTTGGTCACTTGATGAGAAGAAATGATCAGAGAATCCCAAAACAAGCTATCAAGTGGAACACAACAGGCCGAAGAAAAAGGGGCAGACCGCGTGAAACTCTGAAGAGGACATTATTAAGAGAGGCCAAGTTAACAGGCATAAAATCCTTTGTTGAGGTTGAAAGACTCGCCGAAGACAGGAAAAATTGGCGAACTACTTTGCGAGCCCTATGTGACGTCTAACGGCACGGGAAGGATATAAGATAAGAAAGTCCTTTTCTGTCCCTCCATGAAGAGGCTGTTATTTTACTTAACTCTTTCCCCCCGGGAGAAAAAAAAACGCAGACGTTACCGGCGTATGGGCGGACGTTATATTATCGAGCGGGTGTTGCGATAATTTTTGGGTCCCTCTCTAAAATTAATTTTAACAAACTAATTCAGGGTTCAACATAAGTGTATCATATATCAAAATAAGTAGAAATGAATGAAGATTTCATAAATGTAGTTATTTGTCAAAGAAAGAGAACTGTTGAGAAAAAATTGAAAAGTTTGTGAGCAAAACAAAAAAAATTATTTAGCACTGAGAAAAAAAAAGTATGTTCAATTTACCCTCAATCTGAATATATTCCAACTGAATATAAATCCAACTTTGGCACATTTTGTTGTGAAATCCAAAGGAATCACATCTAGCACTATTTCTAACAGGCCTACCACTACCTGAATAACATGCAGTCACATTTGTCGAGTCGGTGGGTGTGTTTATTTTTTTAGTCGCTCTCGAAAATGTCACTGGAAAACACACAAACACTTGATAAGATTTAAAGAATTCCTTTCGAACGGCATGTACGGAAGTAAAGGAAGATTTTGGCATGCACAGATAGTGGTTAACTAAAAAGTTAATTGCACATGTGAACGAAACAAAACAGTGTCCCATAGGGTACTTTCGATTGTTGACGTAAACCGGGTCCAGATGGGTGGAAAGAGTTAAGTCAGGCCAACATGGCTGAGAATAAAGTTACTCCTCAAAGCGGAGTGACATGCCAAGAATCAGACTTTTTGGAGCCACTCCAAAAATAAGAATGTAAGAAAGCCGCTAACCTGTTCCTTGTCCACATCTGTGCCAGAGTTTTGAGATCTCCGTGGCACTGGATAAAAAAAAAAAAACTTGTGTAAAACTGCAGGAAAGTAATTATCTGCTATCATTGTTCTGAATGATAGCTAATCAGTTTCTGTAGCTCTGTCTGATTAGTTTCTGTTGTTCTGTCTGATTATTGTCAGCTTTCTTTCTGTAATTACTTTGTATTTTTTCAAATTTGGTAATTTAATGGAAATATTTATATCTGTGCAGTTGGGTTTGCAGCGGCCATTCCACATCTAGACCTCCTTATCTCACTGATTGGAGCCTTTGCCAGCTCAGCCCTGGCCCTCATTCTGCCAGCAGTAATAGAAGTGTTTACACTGTGTGCGGAGGGGCAGAGTTTGCCAGCCTACATTGTTATCAAGGATCTGCTGATTTTTCTGTTTGGAATTGTTGGTTGTGTCATTGGAACATACACATCCATTAAAGCAATTGTTGGTGTATTTTGATCCTGCCAGAGATACAGTCTGCTGTAACATTGTGTGTCTGGTTGGGTTTTTGGAATGTTTAGCTGAGTGTATTATCACGTATGTTTTAAATGGTTATATGTATAATTAGAATATGCAGTAATATCGAACAGGTTTTTCCATGTACATAACCTTATCTTTTTTAACATATACACTAACACAATTTATATATTTTATATGAAACTTTTATACGTTTTCATGGGGTTGGATGTAAAATTTAATTATTGAATGAGACTGAACTGTTTTAAAAGTTTAAAAAATGTCAGTTTTTTTTTTTTAATGAATGACAGTTGATTCTTTCATTGTAATAAAATTCTGACTGTAAGTGGCATCATATGTGTGATATGATTTTGTTGTAATCTCTTTTAAATCCCTTTTTTAATACTTGATTCACATGTTGGAATGACCTGTCCAGTCTTATGTGACCCATGACCTGGAGAAGCCAAGACTTAGAGCTGAACTACTTCCCCACAATTACCACATAACAAGAGAATTACAAAACAGCAACAAAAAAATGTTGTGTATGGTACAGTCTAGTGATACTCTCATTATGATTGCATGTATGAGTCCATGTTTTTGTATTTTGGTCATCTTAGAGTGTAAAACTTAAAGAAAAACCTACATGATGACAACGATGATAGGGAACCAACAGTGAGGTGGGGTTAATCTTGACCTGGTGCAGCATAAAGCACAGGACAGAACAAGCTGGAGATTTTCCCTAGAGAGATGGAACAAAATGAAGGTGATGTTGTTGGTCTCTGTGAATGTCAGAACTCCTGACACTGACAGATACAAACACAGAAAGAACAAAAGTATATATTTTGTTCCATCTCTCTAGGGAAAATCTCCAGCTTGTTCTGTACCATGCTTTATGCTGCACCAGGTCAAGATTAACCCCACCTCTCTGTTGGTTCCCCATCATTGTTGTTATCATGTTGGTTTTTGTTTAAGCTTTACCCTCTAAGATGGCCAAAATACAAATATTTATTGTTGATCTTAGTTGTAGAGAATATCTTTTTATCATGTATATTTCAATCATTTTATTTCTATAATGATTTGAAGGCTTGTTGAGACATCAGACATCTGAACTTTGAAGTGAGGAAAAAACTGGATTTTCTCTTGTTTACATTCATCAGCATGAGGTTTCTCAGGAATACTTATGTATATGAAACTGTTTACAAAGTATATACATACATGTTTAAGCCTTATATTACACCATCAAATAGTTACATAGATACTGTGTATACAGCCTTACAGAGATATCTGCATTTTGTGAGATAACTGAAGTATTCTTCTGTTTTTTTTTTAATGGAAATGTTAGTGGGTATATTTATAATGAGTTTTGCCAGGGGTTTGCTCACTAGGCCTCCTGTTTGCAGCTTGCATTCTTCTCTTACATGTACATGAGAACAGCTTCTTATTCTCATTGATAGCTAAAGTCTCAGACAGCAAGTGTCAGGATGGAGCAGCACCCACTTGTGCCTCCCAGTTAGAAGCTGTATTATGTTACTTTGAATATACAAGGGTCATACAGAAGGTCATGAGCAATATTTTTTTTTAATCAGAATTTCTAGATAGAGAAAATATAAATGTATCACCTTAATCTGCATCCTTTGCACTTCATTGTAGAGGTCACATGATGTCACCAATGTGTGTCATGTGACCACATGGAGCATAAACAAAATGGTAGGTACTGAAGTTTCGTTTCATCAACGTGCTGTTATGAGTTCCTCGTTAAAGAGGAAATCCCCGCTGCTGAAATTCACCAAAGACTTCAACTTGCTTATGGAGATGTGTGTATGAGTACTAGCAGTGTTAGGAGATGGATGAAACATTTCAAAGATGGAGACATGAGCATCCAAGATATGCCTGGCTGGGGTTGCCCTCAAACTGCCTCCACTGAATGCAACGTGGAAAGGGTTGACGACATCATTAAAGAAGACAGACATGTCACAATATCTGAAATCGTTGTAAATCTTGGAATAGGACACAATGCGGTACAGGAAGTGATTAAAACCCTAGGCTATAGAAAAGTTTGTGCTCGCTAGGTCCCACAGGAGAGAACATCCAGAAAGCAGTGCGTCTGTGCCGTCTGTCAGCTGGAACAGAATTCCATGAGGAGGGTATTTTCAAACTTGCAGAACGATGGGGAAAATGTGTGCAGAGAAATGGAGATTGTGTTTAAAAGTGAGAGAAATGACGCAGGTTGAGATGATACATTTATATTTTATCTATCTGTAAATTCTGATTTTTAAACAAATTTTGCTCACGACTTTCAGTATGACCCTCGTAAACTGAGGTTTTTGTGTCATTTCTTGCAAGTCTTTCATTATTTAAATGTGTAAATATGTATGACAGATTTTTTCAAACTGCAACAGAGGTATATATTTTATTGGTATATATTTTTGTATAGAGGATGACAAAAGTAAAGCTTTGTAACAGATGCAGGGCAGCTTAGTGACAATAAAACAAAGTGATATTTCAGCTCTTTACATTCTATTTATATTCTCCATTTATTTCTCTTGATATTTTGTTTTTGATTTTTGATAAAGGCACAAGCTGATATATCAGTTTGATGTGTTGTTACTAATTAACTGTCTCAGTTCTTACCTTTCATAAGAAACAGAAAAGCTCATTATAAAACCCACGAGTTTACATTCCCTTTTTGTTTAACAGTCATCATCTTTGACAGTGTCTTACACAAGTACAAGAACATGGTTGTTGGCCATACAAAGTTAGTACATGTGTTTTCTGTATTGCTGTATACTTTCTGAAGTGAACAAATTGTACCAAAAAAAAAGATGGAGGCAAAGATGTGAAAGAAGGTAACTGAGACAATTTCCCAGCATTGTCTTCCCCTGAATAGTTTCTTGTGTAAGTGACTCACCAGCTTTCAGATGATCTAGTTGGCTGCAGTAGCAATAAGTCATTGTTGTGCACATTAAATCAATAACTTTCCTGTGCTTATACAAGCATGTGCTACTTACTTCAGATGTGTAGTAGAGAAAGTTTCTCAGTGAAACAGATCATTACAGGTAAAGGTTTTCGTCTTATACTTATTCTCCAAAAGTGCTGTAATCATGGAAAACTATGCAAACTGTTACTAAAGGGATGGTAAGAAAAGACAGAAATAAATGATTGAGCCATTCACAGAAGCTGAAGAGCTGAGAGCAAAATATATGGCTTGATCATTGTGTAATAGTTAGATGTAACTTGGACATCTCTTGATTATTGTGTACTAGTTAGATGTAACTTGGACATCTCTTGATTATTGTGTAATAGTTAGATGTAACTTGGACATCTCTTGATTATTGTGTAATAGTTAGATGTAACTTGGACATCTCTTGATTATTGAAAGAAAATCTGATTTATAGGAACACTTACTCCATATTTATTTTATTTCCTGATTTTGAGAATTTATGTATAAGGAAATTTCATGGCAGTTCATTTATGTGACAGTAACATTTTTCTGTGATGGGGACATGTGCACACCAGGACAGTTTATGCTAAGAGAATTTATAACAAACTTTGTTGCTAAGAATAAATATCTTATCTTATATCCTTCCCGTGCCGTTAAACGTCACATAGGGCTCGCAAAGTAGTTCGCCAATTTTTCCTGTCTTCGGCGAGTCTTTCAGCCTCATCAAGGGATTTTATGCCTGTTAATTTGGCCTCTCTTAATAATGTCCTCTTCAGAGTTTCACGCGGTCTGCCTCTTTCTCTTCGGCCTGTTGTGTTCCACTTGATAGCTTGTTTTGGGATTCTCTGATCATTTCTTCTCATCAAGTGACCAACATATGTATAATATATAAGAATAAATATACAACTTAATTTATAGGAGAATGAGGATGTAACAATAAAACATGAGAATCATTATGTGCAGGACATTTTGTGTGAGGCATGAAAACTGTATAGTAGAATTTTTATGTAACAAAAGAATCTAACTTTAGGAAACATTTTCTATACAGACATTCATTCTTGTTATAAGTTTTATGCTGTGTGCCCTGTACTAGTACTAGTATGCCCCATGTATCATGAAGAATAATGGGGGCACACAGCCTAGCCGTGACAAGCACTGTCTCTCATTATTATATGCCTGGCTGTGTAGCACTGGACATGGTGCTTCTTCATCTTGTGCAGCCCTTAGTTTTCATTCACATGCTCTTCTTTTTTTTCCAAGCCACTTGCTCAGTCCGCTGAGATATTTTTACCCGGAATTTTCCGCTCATTACTAAGTTCTCCTGCTTCTGTCTTCTCAAGACATGTCTCAGAAACTTTCATTGTCTTTTTTTTCTTATCATTTTAAGTTTTCATTGTTCTGAAACTGCTTTGAGAACTTCTTTATTTGTTTTTTTTTTTTTTTGTCTATCCAAAATCACATCTCAGTTGCTTCCAGTTTCTTTGTCATCTTTTTGTTAATTGTTCATGTTTTGCAACCATATAGCAATACTGCCTCTATATAGCACAGTAACACTATTCCTTACTTTTAGGGATATCTTATTCATTAGAATATTCTTTGTGTTATAAAAGCTGCATATGGCTAACCTGTTCATGATTTTATTTCATTTGTGCACTTGCCACCAGTTGTTATTGTAGTTGGTAACCAAATTTATTTACTTGTGTCAGTGTCTTCCTGTTTGAAAGATTGTTGCGCTTTGCTATGTTTACTCTTTTTTATATTACCACTGCTTCTGTCTTGTAGCTGTTTAGCTCTTAGCTCTAGGCCTTTTATGTCTGTGATATAAATTTTAAAATTAAAACAAAACTAGCAGCAACTTTATTAATTAACAAGCACACACTTGTAACATTTCAGTTTATGCCTTAATCATACAAGAACGTACAGGACAAAGAAATAGGGAAATAAGATAAAACATAAGTTCATATGAATGATATACAACAAACATGAATGATATACAACAAATATGAATTATATACAGCAAACATGAATGGAAAAAAAATAAGTTAAAAAAGAGGAGAGCACTTAACTGCCACTTGCAAGAAGCTGTGTCCAGGAGTGCACATGGTGGAGTATGTGAATATTTCACTTAAGACTTGCCAGGTAGTAAAGTAGTGAGGTGGTAATAAGGAGGGAGCAGAAACAGTGATAATCCAGCCAAGAAAAGGGTGAGTGGAATAGGTGAATGTGAATGGGGTAGGAGGTTCGTTACATAAATTACAGGTGAGAAAAGAGCAGAACTTAGTAGAGGGAGAATATGATTGTGGAGAAAGAGTATATTAAATGTAGCTGAATTTCAAGTTCAGACCTTGTGGTTTCAGTGCCCCATATATGCAGCGCTTCTTGAGAGCATCAGGGTGACATTGTTTAATGGCTGTTACTAGAAACTTAGACTTGTCTCTGCGGTTGGAAACCACTGAAATGATCAGAGACTGGCTTAGCTAAGCATGCTGGGAGATGTCATTAAGATGTTTCTGCATGCCATCACTTCATCTGACTGAAGTGGGTCTCCCCAGTATAAGTTTTGCTCACAATGGCATAAATTACACGGCAGAACTCACATGTGGATCCCTTATAGAATGTGAGAACAATTTTAGCAGAAGAATCAACTTTATTTTCTAGGCTGCAGAGCAGGTGACACTTTCTAACTCCAGCAGATGCAGGATCCTGCTTAAGGTGGCTATGGACAAGGATGTCCTTCAGATTTTAGTTCATATTTGTAGGTTAATGGGGGAGGTCAGAGATGTCACAAGTGTCAGGATCAAACTGTAGCAGTGGCAGGTAGAGGATCTTCTTGCCATGAGACTAGAAATGAGGCAGTAGTTTACTTCTGTCAGATGAAGTAGAAAGTGTTTTTCTGTTCAGACTGCCTTGTTGTGGCTCACTTTCTAGATAACAGTTGGAGGTTTTCCAAAGGACATTTTCAGATTAGTGGTGATGAAGAAAAGGCTCTGATAATTTGTTGTATTGGTCCATAAAGCTGGAGTTACTGGCATAGGTAGCCAAGATGGAGGAGCTGAGAATATGGGATGGAATCTTTGCAAGTTTCAACATAAGAGGAAGTGTAAAATGGATGTGTATGGCCATCAGTAGAGTTGTAGAACACAGAAGTGGCAAGACTGTCAGTGTCTATAGATATTTTAATGTGTAAAAAGTTGACAGCCTTGTCTTTGATGTCATATGTCAGTTATCCAGGAACATAATGTGATGTTCAGTTTATATGTAGCTGTGTTCCAACTGATAACCAGCAGTAATAAATTTATCTTGAAATTTTCTGGTATGAAATGCCAAGTGACAGACCATAATGCAGTACATTATGTTCATGTTTTATGGCAAGTCTAAATTGTGTTAGATGAGAAAAAAATTGGCATTGTTACTTTTCACAAATAAAAATATGTCAACAGATGCAGTCTTCTTCTTCTTCGTTCGCATTGTCTGTCTATATCTGCAGTCCTGTCTCTTGGATAAATTTCACTGTTTTTTGTAATTCATGTATGGAACTGTAGAGCTTATCTTCTTTAGTGGTTTCACTGGGCCAGTAATTATTTCTCAGTGTCTCATAGTTGGTGCAGTTCTGAAGGATATGTTCCACAGTTTGGGGCACCTGGGCACATGTACATAGATTAGTAGTACCAACCTTAAACTTTGTATACATATGACTTCGGAGTCAGCTGTGTCCTGTTCGGAGACGGAAGATGGTGACTTGTTCCTTTCTGTTTAGCATGTGATAGTCATCATGTGGTGGTGTTTGTGGCTTCCTGTACGTTTTTATGAAGCTTTTCTTCTGATTATAGGTGATTGGTATGTCTGGTTGCTCCATTTCAGTGCCCTCTTTGGCCAGATGGTCAGCTTTCTCATTGCCTGGTATCCCACAGTGGGAGGGAATCCATTGCAAAGTGACTCCATGTTGTAAGCCAATTTTTGACAAGGCATCCTTAAGGTCTGGTAGTTTGTTGCACTGAAGAGCTTCCAGTACTGATCTTGCATCTGTGAGAATTACTACGGGACATGTATCAATTCTGGAGTCTGATAGTTTTTCAACTGCAGCAATAATTGCCCTAACTTCTGCATCATAGTTGTTGCAATATTTTCCATTGGGTATGGAAATCTTGTCAGTGGTGTTGTTTGGATATTCAATATGTGCTCCTGCCCCTCCATTCTTTATGGCATTATATGCAGATCCTTCTGTATATACACGTATCCAGGTGTCACATGGATATTTATCATCTAGAACACTAAGTTGGTTGTTGAACTTACAAGACTGCTCTGCATCTCACCATTCTGCACACCTTTCACTTCAGTCTGAATAGTTATTATTTTATAATCTGCTTTTTTCCATGGTGTATGCTCTGGTACAGATGATAATGAAGCGACTACAGTTGGAAGGTCAGGTATCAGCTTACGCATATACTTGGCCTGATGAATGAAGCTGCTTCTTTTAAGCTGTCTTAGTGCCAAGTTATTGAATCTCTCCTTCAGGGGATGGCTTACAGAGCTGAGGAATTTCTCTCCTATGGTCATGACCTTTGTGTCTCTATGTTCCTTTAGCGCTTGAACACCAACTATTTTCTGCATTTCTAAACAGATGCGGTAATCTTGTCACAGGTGGGAGTGTCTGTGTTCATGTGTTAGTGTAGAACAGCTGACACTTTTTCACTGGTTGATGTGTTCATGAGGAGTTCAGTGTGTGAAGTGATAGTGACTTCATTTCTTGTTATCTTGTGCCAACATGAAACATCAGCACCACATCACGGAGGGGAGAGAAAATGCACTTAAAATTTTCTTCATTCATACTGGCCAGGAAGTAGGAGAAAAATTAGTAATCTGCATCTTGATGCCTACCAACAGGCACAGAGAGAAATAAAGGCCACTTTTGGACTCTAGTCCTTGTAGAATAACAGTTATTATCCAGTGTGCCACAAAGGGTCTGCAGGTGTGCCACAAAAGTACATGAAAGTCAGTTTACTGATATATCCAGCTGATGGTTCAGGTAACGTTCTACAAGATTAGCATTTGTTTTATACCTGTGTGGTGTGATCTGAGAAAGTTTGATTTCAGAATATAGAATCTGGCATCATTGCTTCCAGGACACTCCTGTACATGCTGTACTGCATACTCCGAAGAGTCTCTCTACAAATAGTTCCCGTCAAATGTTGTTAGTTTATTATACATTTTCGCCCAGTTAGTACAGATTTTCTTCCAGCATGCATGATCTGTCCCAGCATCATCATTCTCTGTATATGCATATTCTCCATCCACTTCCTCTCTTCATCCTCCCAGTCTGATATGGCTTTCAAAGTGTCCTCCTTATCCATTTTCAGCCTGACTTGTATTTCAGCCTGCCAAGTCAATCTATCAGCCAACTCGTTTCAATGCACACCCGTATACCCAGACAGAAGATCCACGTTAAACCCCTCACATGTGAGTCTCTCAACAGGTTCACCCATATTCTACGAAGAAAATTCTTCTCAATCTTCCTTAGCATGCTCAGTGAGTCCGTCATGACAACACCATGAGACACTTCCTGATCTGCCAGCACTTGATTGCTGCCAATGCCGCCCCAATCTCCTGTGCCCATGCTGGATGTAGTGACTGCAAAATCTGTTTCTCACAACTCTTACATTGCAGTAGATGACAAAACCCCACCCACTTTTACTTCCTTTAGTCACTGAGCCATCTGTGTATAAAATAGCATATCTGAAGCTTTTACTTCCTTTAGTCACTGAGCCATCTGTGTATAAAATAGCATATCTGAAGCTTTTACTTCCTTTAGTCACTGAGCCATCTGTGCATAAAATACCATATCTGAAGCTTTTACTTCCTTTAGTCACTGAGCCATCTGTGTATAAAATACCATATCTGAAGCTTTTACTTCCTTTAGTCACTGAGCCATCTGTGTATAAAATACCATATCTGAAGCTTTTACTTCCTTTAGTCACTGAGCCATCTGTGTATAAAATAGCATATCTGAAGCTTTTACTTCCTTTAGTCACTGAGCCATCTGTGTATAAAATAGCATATCTGAAGACCCACAGTGTCTCTGGATTAGCCCCTGAACACGAAGTTCAGTTGCACGGTGTACTCAATCTCAGCATTCACGACCCAGCTGTACAACAGCCTGTGTTAGCTGAGGCTGGTCCTGTACAACAGCCTGTGTTAGCTGAGGCTGGTCCTGTACAACAGCCTGTGTTAGCTGAGGCTGGTCCTGTACAACAGCCTGTGTTAGCTGAGGCTGGTCCTGTACAACAGCCTGTGTTAGCTGAGGCTGGTCCTGTACTCATATCTGGTCCTGTCCTGATAAAACCTCGTTCATATCACACACTGCCATTATTGTATCCTTCACCTCCGCCTCCAGGATCTTCCTTGTTTAATTTGCATCTATCCTTGGCCACACTAAGTACCTTATGAAGAGAATGGTTGTCAGTACTGGTAACCCTGATATGTTTCATGACTTGTGCATGCTTGTGTCTCACTCTCACTCTTGGCTTGTCAAGTAAATACCGCATGACTATCATTGGAGTATCTCTAGTGCATCCCAACTACTCTCATTGCCTCATTCTGTGTACTCTCAAGTTTGGTCAACTGCGAATTAGACAGGGTTAATAGACCATAGTCCACTTTTCTATTGAACTGCCGCCTCTTACATTCCAGTCCACATCACTGACAGATGATGGTTAGATTTCCTCTGCTGCTAATTCATCCTTGGTTGCGCTACCTCTCTGCGTCTCTCTCTAATCGCGCTGGGGTGAGAGGGGCGCAGTACGGCTAACAAACAGAAGCTCTGCCTTACAACAAAGAAAGAATACAGTACAACAAAATATACAACAAAGAAAGAATGCAGTACAACAAAATATACAACAAAGAAAGAATACAATACAACAAAATATACAACAAAGAAAGAATGCAGTACAACAAAAAATACAACAAAGAAAGAAAGCAGTACAACAAAGAAAGAAAGCAGTACAACAAAATCTACAACTACTTCAGACGTGATAGAAATAAGGAACACAAGAAAATCACGACACAGCCACCACTCGGCCACACTGAACAGGTTCTCAGTAATAATTAGTGTATATAATTATATAAAACTATAACGTTACACTAAGCTGCTGCAGTAAAACTGTAATAAGAGAACGTCACAACCAAGACAAAGAAGTAGGAACAGCTTTATTAATTAACGAGCACACAGTTGTGACTTCTCAGTTTACATCTTAATCATATATAAATATACGGGACAAGAAATAGAAGGAAAAAAAGATAAATGCACATGAATGCTACACAACAAATAGGGGTGGAAAAAATAGAATAAATAGCGCATTTAGCTGTGACTTATGAGAATCTGCGTCCTGCAGTGCATATGGTAGAGTGTTGAGAATGTTTAGATGGAGACTTGTGATAAGTAGGTTGTAAAGAGGTGGCTTTGACTGCGGAAAGGGAGTAGTACAATGGTAATCTAGCCGAGAGAAAGTTAGGTGCAACAGGTGAATGTGGTCGAGGTAGACGGTTTGTAATCTACATAAGTGCAGTGAGGTTCTGAAATAAGTGTTGCCCGTGAGGATATAGTAGAACTTAGTACAGGGGGAATATAATTGTGGAGAAGAGGAATGTTCAGTCAGTCATTTGCATGTACTTTGCGGAACTTTGCCTCCCTAACAGCACTCCTGTAGGCCTCTCGGTTGTAAGCAAGATGCCATGCTGCTGATGCATCCATTTGCAGATCTTCAACGATGTCTTGCAGTCATCTTCGCCTTGGTCTTCCTCTCTTTCTTTTTCCCCATTATGTACCCTTCCAAGATGGTCTTCTCCAAATTATCATGACGTTTAATGTGTCCAAAATACTTAAGTTTTCTCTGTTTAATCCTCTGTACTAACCAGCTTTCTTCAATATTAAGTTACTGTTGTATGGATATATTTGTTCTTTTTTTGTGTACATGATATTTGAAGAACTCTTCTGTAGTATTTAAAGGCATTTATGTGTTTCTCAGTTGCTTTGTTAAGTGTCCAGGTCTCACAGTCATTTTGCGATGAGAAAGTTGCATGCCCTTAAAAATCTTATTTTTGTAGTTCTGTCTGCTCCTCTCCACAGTTTCTTTAGTTGTTTTACTATTTGAAGAGCGATAGATGTCCTCTTTTTAATTTCCCTCATTGTAGCTCCATTATTAGTTAGTAATGATCCAAGATATTCAAAACTTTCCACTTCTTCTAATTTTTCCTCATTTATGCATATTTCAGCTGCCTTATTTGTTTTGTTTGTTATCAATTTAGTTTTCTTCGCATTAAGATAGACATTTTGCTCTTCACTATTCTTACGGTCTGACATAATTAGTTTTTCCATTCCTTTTTGTGTTGTGGATAGTAATACTGTGCCATCAGCATATCTAATCTCTGGTATTTCATAACCTCCAATTGTTATGGCATCGTACTATTCTTTGTCTACATCTAGTCTAACATTCCTCATTATATTTTCAGTATACAAGTTAAATAAGTAAGGCGACAATATGCACCCCTGACGGATCCCTAGTTTTATGTCAAACCAAGTTGTTTCACCATTTATTCTTACTGCTATCTATTGGTCTAGATACAGCAGTGATATTCAATCAAGTGCCATGCCGCGTGGCGTAGGCGATCATTTCTCTCCACAGTTCCCTGTCTTTAGACTTTATTATGAGATCCGCCGGTGACTTTCTTCTTAGTCACACTGACAGCCCATCCAGTAACTTCTCTCTCTGTCTTCCTCCGTCTCTTCTTCCTTCAAATTTTCCGCTTGCCACAGTGTGTTCCAATTTTCCTCTTCTCAGAAAATGTCCTACAAATCTCGCATGTCTGCTTCTGATCTTTTCTGTAATTTGCCTTTTAATTCCAGCCTCTCTTAAGACATCTTCGTTGGGTTTCTTAGCTGTCCATGGTACCTTCAACATCCTTCTTATGAACCACATTTCCATGGCCTCCATTTCTCGCTGTACTCTCTTATTCATGGACCATGCTTCACATCCATAAAACAAAATTGGCTCGATGTAACATTTAAGTACTCGGAATCTTGTTTCCATTGATAAGGATCTGTTGCACAAGATGTTTCTCATTTTCTGGAATGCTGACTTGGCCTGAGCACGTCTGCTTTTTATTTCGTTGTGACATTTCCCATCAGCTGTTATAATTGTTCCTAAGTACTTGAATCTATCAATTTGTTTCAGTTCTGTGCCGTCGATGGTAATGCATTTTTGTGGCATTCTTTTCTTTGAGATGACCATCACTTCAGTCTTCTTTTTATTCAGACTGAGACTTTTATTTTTACTTTCACGAACTACGATGTCCAGAAGAGCCTGTAGCACCCCTTCACTTTTAGCAATCAGAACTGTATTGTCTGCATATCTTAAGTTGTTAAGGTTGTACCCGCCAACTGATATTCCTGGCAAGCTCTCTATATTTCTCATTATGTTTTCGCCGTACAAGGAAAATAGGGCATGAGATAGAACACATCCTTGTCTCACTCCAATGTTATGTCTTGGAATGCTCCTATTTGGTTCTCAACCTTCACTGTTGCTGATTGCTGCAAGTATATGTTTTTGATGAGTTTCAAATCTTTCCCATCTATGTTGATGTCTTCCAGCATTCTTATAATTTCTGTGTGTCTCACTTTATCGAATGCTTTACAGTAGTCCATTAAGCATAAGTATAGGTCCGTCTTTACTTCTATTGATCAATGTTTTCAATACATATGGAATTACTTAAGCCTTTTCCTTCGACGAAGCCACACTGTGATATTAGTGATATTAATTGTATCAAATGCGTTGGAAGTCCCATTTTTCCATTATTTCCCAAAGTTTCTGGTGGTGTACACTAGAAGATAAATATAGATTCACATTAAATTCTCTGCATTTCTCTATTATTAAACTTATGTGTAATATATGATCTCTTGATCCTCTTCCTTGACTAAAATCAGCTTGGACCATATTGGCTTCTTCTTCTATTTTCTTACGAAGTCAACCCATTATGATTTTTAATAGAATTTTACTGGCATAACTAATCAGGGGAATGTTAAATGTAGCTAATTTCGAGTTAAAGCTATGTAGTTCCATCGTTCCATATTCATGAATGTAGCGGATATCAAGCGCTAGGTAGCTTGCGTCATCAGAATGATAATAATGGTGATATCAGAAATCAGATTTGAATTTGTGGTTGGGGACATTAAAATGAGTAGAGACTTGGTTAGAAGCATGCTGGGTGATATCATACACATGTCTTTGCACGCGGCCACCTACTCTGAGACCAGTTTCACCAATATAAGCTAATATACGCCATAGTGTGCAAAAGATATAGGGTAACACTCGTCCAGCTGGCACTAAAAATGCAGATAGAAGCGCCAGCCGTCCTGTCTGTCCACAGAAGCATCCGTAGGTCCTGAGACAGAGATTAAAGCGATTTCAGAAACACACGTAACTGCAATACACTGCGTGTAATATAAACTTACGAGCTTTAAAGCTAAGATCAAATTTATTTTTGTTGTTTTCTAAAAATACAATGTTGAACGGTTTGAGTATGCAGATAACCTTATCTAATTATTGTTTGATTATGAAGTTTAGTATGTAAAACGTTTTTAAAATGCTGATAAAGGTAGATAGATATCTTTAGTTTTACACAATTTAGAAGGAACGAAGAAAGTAGACAGAAACGAGAGTAGCAGGGAAAAGATTAGGGCGTATAAATGAAGAAGAACATATAACAATCTAGTATTTCAGTAAACACCTTTGTCAAGGATCAGATAAAAAAAAAACCACGAGAAATGAAAAATTAAACAATGTAAGGTGTTTAATTTCTCATCTGTTTTTCGTGTTCTTTTCTCATCTGTTGTATTGCTTTTCTTTTTTTTTTAATGTGGTCCTAGACAAAGGCATTTACTGAAATATTGGATGGTTGTATGCTCTTCTGTTATACGTGCTGATTTCATTTTCTGCCATTCCCGTTTCTGCTCACTCTCCTCACTCTTTCTGTGTCTGTGTTAAACTAAACCACTCACCTTTATTACTAGAACTAGTTTTACCGCAGTCGTCATTTCTCTTATCTGTCATTATAAAACTGCTGGTAAATGTTTTGTGAACATTGGTCTGTGTGTTAACAAGGTGATTTCTATTTATTTGTAGGAGGCCACTCACCTGAGACTGATAACTGCGATAACTAACACACAACATTAGTTCACTAGGCCATTCATAGATAGATGACTGTGACTTCCACTCCTAGTACAGTATAACACACGATCTAGCCACTGGTCCATGTCACTCGCAAACGGCACTGGCTGTTAGACAAATCACGACAAAAGTACATGCATGCAAGTTCATCGGGGATAGTGTACATAGTTTATCATCACTTACACGTTTCTGGACTGTTGTTTAAGTATTCATACCCGTGCTTTACAGTTATATCATTAGTTGATTTTTAAGATGTAAAAATGTGTGTAAATATTACATTACCAGCTGCCTTGAGAATTAATTGCAACAAGTAAAAGTATGACAAGATGTAAATCAGTCACACAAGTCGCCAGCTATCATGTGACAGCAGATGATGTCATTAGAAGCTGTCAGATCTGCTGCTTGTGGGTGGCTTGAGGCAGCCAAAAAAGTTAGGAGATTAAACTACGGCCACAGAAATTTGAAATTAAATGACCATAAGGCAATAGATAACGTGGTTCTTTCCCATCCATCTTCTGGCACTCCTTGCAGCTGCCAGATTTCTAGACGTACGGGTCTTGTTCTTCCTTTGAAACTTTATCAGCGGAGCCGAGAAGAGATTAGTGCAACATTGGCAAGGCAGTTTCTCCACAGCGTCCACCCATGCGAAGCAAGAAGAATACCAAGAAAAAGATGCCCCACAACTTTCAGACCCATCTTCTAGTGTACTAGTGTGACAACTTTGGCAGTGATAAATGCTGACTTTTTTTCCCCTTCCGACGTAAATCTGGAGACTTCAGTCAAAGTTCAAGCTAAGACTTCTCAGACAGTATGTGAGACAGTATGTACTGTCACGAGAAGGTCAAGAACTACCTCATATCACGTTCCTTAAACTGCTTTGACAGCCGTCTTTTTTCGTCTGTGAGGACTTCAAGCAGTTAGTTAGGAGTTCTCACCAGCTACGGTCTGTTAGGTTTAGTTTCCCAAGAAACAAGCAGTAGGCTGGATGTTTTGTGGATAATCCTTGTGTCAAGCATTAGACATGATGTTTTATAGTTAGCCCTTGTGTCACGCAGTAGACTTGATGTTTCATAGTTACCCTTTGTGTCACGCAGTAGACTTGATGTTCTATAGCTAGCCTTTGTGTCACACAGTAGACTTGATATTCTATAATTAGCCCTTGTGTCACGCCTTTAAATCATATAGAAGAAATGCCGTCAGTGCCATATTGTCCTTGTCATTATGGTCCACCATAGGACCATATGGTCAGTATCACTTCTAGCCGTCTATCCTGTCCTAGAACCCACATTTAATATTAGCAAAATGTGGGATACCTGGTTAACAGGTATCTAAAATTAGCACTAAGAGAATATCTGCATTACGTTCTGAGATAGCGGAAGCCAGGACTAGAGGAAGCTGTTGTGAAGCTGTTTGGAAATCCATGACTTATCAAGAATAAAACAGCAGATATAGGAAACGCAAACAGTTACCGTGCCTACGTCTAGTAAAGTGAAGTATATAAACACACAAGGCGTGCCTACGTCTAGTAAAGTGAAGTATATAAACACACAAGGCGTGCCTACGTCTAGTAAAGTGAAGTATATAAACACACAAGGCGTGCCTACGTCTAGTAAAGTGAAGTATACAAACACACAAGGCCTCAGTGAAGCACCCAGAACCCTCGCAAGCCTACTTTTTCTGTGGGTGTTCATGGCACCGAACAATGGTCAGACTTCAGGTTGGCAAAACCACGGCATATGATACCTTTCTACGGCGTCATTGCTGCTACGTAGTCCTTGGCGGTACTAACAAAAGATCCTCAACCTGGACATGCGAGCCACGAATTGCGGGGGAAGTTTTTGCGAATTAACTTTTATAATGCCGTATGGATTTTGGATAACAATTGAAGATATCGTTTTTACAAATATTTATCATGCACACGGTCTAAATTCTGCTTTACTTAACTGTGGTTATATCTGAAAATGAATTATAAATAAAAGAGCAAAAATGTCTTACACATATCACGAGAAGGCAGAAGTTTGACAACTGAGACTGAAAAATTCAAAGGGAAAAAAAAAGAAGAAAGTAAGATCAAAAGACAAACATCTTAGTAGACTGACCGAGTGGAACGAAAAAAGAAAGCATTTTAATTGATGGAAAAAAATCAAGGACAGCACGAGATGGAAAAGCATGATCACCTGTGCTAGTCGGACGGCACACAATAATAACAACACCTGAAAATGTGCCACAGTGAGCAGTGGGCCAGGTTATCTAGAGAACTGCGGACTACGAGGATGAGCACATTTCATCAAACTTTTCTCTTTGATTTTAGTAGCCAATCACGTGCGCCTTCTTCATTGCCTAAACTTGTTTTAGATCTTTGCGTCAGTGAAAGAATTTCTTTTCTTGTTTTGCAGTAGCTTTAGACAGAAACTCATGCTTTAGTGACAATAATATTTTTTTTTAAAAGACCTAATAAAACTGCAAACATGAGTGAGATTGACCAGGACAATCTCAGAAATAAGGCATCCACAGCTGGTGGGTTGCTCGCTGAGAAAGAGATGAGAAGGCCAATATCTGCAGCAGAAAGTCCCATCAATGCTAGTCAAAACAGCAGTATCGTCCATCCTTCTGGCGAAGAACTGCACGACAGATATCCTCCAGATTCTCACATTTTGGTATCAACAGAAGAAATAGCACCAACAGCAACGATAAAGTAAGTCATTTATATCTCACTGAATTTATATCTCACTGAATGTATCTCACATTGGAGTTACTTCATATTTAAGAACTATTTGGTTGCATTGTATCACATTGATACATGCAGTACTTTGCTCACTTTCATCATCATCATCATCATCATCATGTGCGTGTCTACACTGAAGATCAGACGCAGCAGATCTCCTCTCTCCTCTCCCTAACGGCAGTGATACATTTGAAACCTTTGTATCTTGGCAGTTACTGACATTCATCCACTTTGCTCAGTTCTTGTTCTCTTATTTTGTAACTTTATGTTATTAATATGTTAATGAAATACGGAAGTTTATTAAGCAAAGTTAATTTGTGTCAAGCATTAGACATGATGTTTTATAGTTAGCCCTTGTGTCACGCAGTAGACTTGATGTTTCATAGTTACCCTTTGTGTCACGCAGTAGACTTGATGTTCTATAGCTAGCCTTTGTGTCACACAGTAGACTTGATATTCTATAATTAGCCCTTGTGTCACGCCTTTAAATCATATAGAAGAAATGCCGTCAGTGCCATATTGTCCTTGTCATTATGGTCCACCATAGGACCATATGGTCAGTATCACTTCTAGCCGTCTATCCTGTCCTAGAACCCACATTTAATATTAGCAAAATGTGGGATACCTGGTTAACAGGTATCTAAAATTAGCACTAAGAGAATATCTGCATTAGTTCTGAGATAGCGGAAGCCAGGACTAGAGGAAGCTGTTGTGAAGCTGTTTGGAAATCCATGACTTATCAAGAATAAAACAGCAGATATAGGAAACGCAGTTACCGTGCCTACGTCTAGTAAAGTGAAGTATATAAACACACAAGGCGTGCCTACGTCTAGTAAAGTGAAGTATATAAACACACAAGGCGTGCCTACGTCTAGTAAAGTGAAGTATATAAACACACAAGGCGTGCCTACGTCTAGTAAAGTGAAGTATATAAACACACAAGGCCTCAGTGAAGCACCCAGAACCCTCGCAAGACTACTTTTTCTGTGGGTGTTCATGGCACCGAACAATGGTCAGACTTCAGGTTGGCAAAACCACGGCATATGATACCTTTCTATGGCGTCATTGCTGCTACGTAGTCCTTGGCGGTACTAACAAAAGATCCTCAACCTGGACATGCGAGCCACGAATTGCGGGGGAAGTTTTTGCGAATTAACTTTTATAATGCCTTATGGATTTTGGATAACAATTGAAGATATCGTTTTTACAAATATTTATCATGCACACGGTCTAAATTCTGCTTTACTTAACTGTGGTTATATCTGAAAATGAATTATAAATAAAAGAGCAAAAATGTCTTACTCATATCACGAGAAGGCAGAAGTTTGACAACTGAGACTGAAAAATTCAAAGGAAAAAAAAAGAAGAAAGTAAGATCAAAAGACAAACATCTTAGTAGACTGACCGAGTGGAACGAAAAAAGAAAGCATTTTAATTGATGGAAAAAAATCAAGGACAGCACGAGATGGAAAAGCATGATCATATGTGCTAGTCGGATGGCACACAATAATAACACCACCTGAAAATGTGCCACAGTGAGCAGTGGGCGAGGTTATCTAGAGAACTGCGGACTACGAGGATGAGCACATTTCATCAAACTTTTCTCTTTGATTTTAGTAGCCAATCACGTGCGCCTTCTTCATTGCCTAAACTTGTTTTAGATCTTTGCGTCAGTGAAAGAATTTCTTTTCTTGTTTTGCAGTAGCTTTAGACAGAAACTCATGCTTTAGTGACAATAATATTTTTTTTAAAAAGACCTAATAAAACTGCAAACATGAGTGAGATTGACCAGGACAATCTCAGAAATAAGGCATCCACAGCTGGTGGGTTGCTCGCTGAGAAAGAGATGAGAAATCCAATATCTGCAGCAGAAAGTCCCATCAATGCTAGTCAAAACAGCAGTATCGTCCATCCTTCTGGCGAAGAACTGCACGACAGATATCCTCCAGATTCTCACATTTTGGTATCAACAGAAGAAATAGCACCAACAGCAACGATAAAGTAAGTCATTTATATCTCACTGAATTTATATCTCACTGAATGTATCTCACATTTGGAGTTACTTCATATTTAAGAACTATTTGGTTGCATTGTATCACATTGATACATGCAGTACTTTGCTCACTTTCATCATCATCATCATCATCATCATCAACATCATCATGTGCGTGTCTGCACTGAAGATCAGACGCAGCAGATCTCCTCTCTCCTCTCCCTAACGGCAGTGATACATTTGAAACCTTTGTATCTTGGCAGTTACTGACATTCATCCACTTTGCTCAGTTCTTGTTCTCTTATTTTGTAACTTTATGTTATTAATATGTTAATGAAATACGGAAGTTTATTAAGCAAAGTTAATTTATTTCAAGCTTCAGCAGCCTCTTCTGATGTCGGACTGTGTCTATGTCGGACTGTGTCTATGTCGGACTGTGTCTATGTCTAACTGTGTCTATGTCTAACTATGTCTGTGTCTAACTGTGTCTGTGTCTAACTGTGTCTAACTGTGTCTGTGTCTAACTGTGACTGTGTCTAACTGTGACTCTGTCTAACTGTGTCTATGTCTAACTGTGTCTATGTCTAACTGTGTCTGTGTCTAACTGTGACTGTGTCTAACTGTGTCTGTGTTTAATTGTGTCTATATCTAACTGTGTCTGTGTCTAACTGTGACTGTGTCTAACTGTGTCTATGTCTAACTGTGTCTGTGTCTAACTGTGTCTATGTCTAACTGTGTCTGTGTCTAACTGTGTCTGTGTCTAACTGTGTCTGTGTCTAACCATGTCTGTGTCTAACTGTGTCTATGTCTAACTGTGTCTGTGTCTAACTGTGTCTGTGTCTAACTGTGTCTATGTCTAACTGTGACTGTGTCTAATTGTGTCTATGTCTAACTGTGTCTGTGTCTAACTGTGACTGTGTGTAACTGTGACTGTGTCTAACTGTGTCTATGTCTAACTGTGACTGTGTCTAAATGTGACTGTGTCTAATTTGTCTATGTCTAACTGTGTCTATGTCTAACTGTGTCTGTGTCTAACTGTGCCTATGTCTAACTGTGTCTGTATCTAACTGTGACTGTCTAACTGTGACTGTGTCTAACTGTGTCTAACTGTGTCTATGTCTAACTGTGTCAATGTCTAACTGTGTCTGTGTCTAACTGTGACTGTGTCTGACTGTGTCTGTGTCTAACTGTGTCTGTGTCTAACTGTGTCTGTGTCTAACTGTGTCTATGTCTAACTGTGTCTGTGTCTAACTGTGTCTGTGTCTAACTGTGTCTGTGTCTAACTGTGTCTATGTCTAACTGTGTCTGTGTCTAACTGTGTCTGTGTCTAACTGTCTGGTAGAACACACATACACACAAAGTCCATAAAAAACTTAAGTAATTTACTGCTAATACATGTTGGTTGATGTCAGTAAACCATAAGAAAAAGACAAGCAAAATTATGTGGATATACATGACAAGAAGACAGAAGTTGAGAACATGACACTCATAGGAAGACTCAAAGGAAAACAAGAAAAAAGGGAGAGTGAGTGAGAAATATCAGCATGGAGTGATCAGATGATTCAGTCGTGTTGAGGGGGGGAAACATGATGACTCGATTGGAGATCACTACCATATGTCAATACAACATACGATGATGATGATGATGTGATGATGATGATGATGATGACATAAACTTGACATTTACACGTGTAACAGACGGTCTATGTAATATACGACAAATGTCATAAATTATAAAAGTTAGCTTTCTGTCTATACCAGCAATATGCAGACGTTGATGCACATATTCAAGGCAAACATTGGTACCGGGATCTTGTCTCTACCAATTGCTATAAAAAATTCAGGACTATGGGTAAGTGTATTTTTTGTTCTTGAAAGTAGTAACAATAACAATGGCGAAGGCTATATCGCCCAAACATTACTTTTTCGCCTAGCTATCCAACAGTGTATTTCACAGCCATTTTCTTCTCACCACTTTAGCCAATCAGGTACAAGTAATTAACTGAACTGAAAGCGACAAAACTTCTAAATCAGGATGCAAAGTAGCAACAGCATGACTAGGCCATCAGTGGGTCTTTTCCTTTTGTAAGAGGATTTTGCATCAGGCAGATTTAGAATTTTGTTTAAATTACTGAGCAAAGTTGTGCTAAACAACTTTTCTCTTGACTGCTTCTGGCAATCTTTGCTTAGCATTGTTGGCTAAAGCACTAGCGTAGAATTCTGTAGCAAAATACTGAACGCGTTTTTTATCTTCAGTTCCGGCTCTGATTTCTTGCCCAGATACTGCATCATCTCTACGCTTAGTCCTTGTCAATGTGGCACGGTCTTTCGCCAGTTCTCCGTCCGCGTGTCAGATTTCAAAATCTCTACAGATAATTGAGCTGCATATAAGCATGTTTGTTCTCATAACCGAACATTCATTTATCAACGCGAGTACACGACGAACGATATCAGGGGACATTATTTAACAACGGCCAGAAAAGTGTAACGAAATGAACCAAATATGATTATTTACCAGAAGCCACTGGTATTTTTCTTTGCCAACAAAATTGCTGACTACAGCTTTCTGTATTTGTTTAAAGCACAACTTTAAGCATTTTCAGTCTGGATTATAAAAAAAAAACCAAAAAAACATATGAAATATGTCTAGGGGACAAAGGCGAGAAAAGAGGAATCCTGTTCCATAGTTTTATCAGTTACGTTTTGAAGTTTTGGTTATCACAAGTGTCTGATAATTTAGTGAAGTAATATGCCGGTTGCCACGATAGTGATTTGGTAATTTCTAAGTATGTTATGGTTAACCAGATAATGAGTTAGCAACTTCTGATTGTGTCGCAGTTAATTAGATAATGATTTAGCAGTTTCTAAAAGTACCAGGGGTAACATAAACAGTCATTTGCACTTTCATGTGTTATCTTTAACCTAGACAATGAATTGACAGTTTCTAAGAATGGCAAGGTTAATTCGGGCACTGAATTCGAATTTTACAATTGTAACAACAGTCCATGTCATATTCAACACTTTTTTGTTCAGTCATTTGAGGAAAATCCAAGATAGTTCACTGCACTGCTTTCTGACAGATTACTAAGAAGACTTGCACCGAGAATAAGAGAACATTTTGGAATTATTGTTGTTATCCAAGTAAAAAGCCACTCCATTCTTTCCTCCTAATTCTCCACCAGAGTGTATAAAGATATCACTATTCTCGTTCTTTAAAACAACTAACGAAGCTGTGGAGAAGAACAGACAGAACTACAAAAATAAGATTTTTAAGGGCATGCATCTTTCTCATCGCAACATATGCCTGTGAGACCTGGACACTTAACAAAACAGCTGAGAAACACATAAATGCCTTTGAATGTAAATGCTACAGAAGAGTTATTCAAATATCATGGACACAAAAAGAAAAAAACAAATATATCCACACTACAAGAACTTAATATTGAAGAAGGCTGGCTAGTAAAGAGGACTGAACAGAGAAAACTTAAATATTTTTAACACATTAAACGTCATGATAATCTAGAGAAAACCGTCTTGTAAGGGTACATAATGGGAAAAAGAAAGAGAGTTAGACCAAGGCGAAGATGGCTCCAAGACATAGTTGATAATCTGCAAATAGATGCATCAGCAGCAGGGCATCTTGCTTACAACTGAGAGGCCTACATGAGACCTGGTAGAAAGGCGAAGTTCCCCAACTGGCATGCAAATGACTGATGACTGACTCTTTTTTAACATGACGGTTTTGTTTATAAGTCACAGCAATCTGAGACCTGCCAGCATGGCGCTCTGACTATCTAGTATTTCTAGTACAGAGTTAATATTGTCCTAGAGATGACTACAACTCAAACATGCATTTATACAGGTGGACAATTAAAAGACGGCATTAGAACTAATATAAAACAAATGTTGACTGATATAAGAAACAGGGTGTTATGACAAGTACAGACGGAAAATAATCTTTATAAGTAACAGAGTATAATGGCAGATAAAATCCTAAAACCAATCTTAAATAAAGACTAAAACATTCTTTCACTGACTTTTCCTATACCAATGAAATAAATCAAACATATTTGGGACACAAACAATTCGCTTAAAAAACGCACAGGTCATGTAATCGTTGATTATTTATTTCTTCTTTAAATCTGACTACAGCCTTTTACTTTGTCGATGCTTCTGACATACATAACTTTCGGGTCTCAGGGAGCCCCAGCATATAAAACTCGCCTACAGCCCATGATATTTTAGTCTGATCATTAAGATTAAAATATTCAGCAATCTTTGTCAGGTCCCTCGTGATTAACCAACAAAAAAAATCCCTTTGATATTAAAAATAAATCTTATTTATCACGGAATCCCCAGCGACCTCTTGCATAACCCCGTTTGAGAAATCCTAATCAAACATGACAAGGGATTTGAATGACAGATTACCTGCGTCCTCATATATGTATTATGTATATGTACAATTCTTGGTCACACGTCCAGTATGCCTAGACGAGTACCAAGTTTCTCACTTCAGTTACTCACATTTTCTTTTACGGAAAAATGACTGTTAGTGTCATTTTTTTATAGCAGCGGGTACTGTATTTTCTTATTACAGATTTACGCATTAAAAAATGTTCCCTTGTTGCTCTCTGTCGTCTGAGTGGCGAACTGGTTAGTTTACTAACCTCTCATGGCGAAGGTTGGTGGTTCGGATCCGACCGGAGACGCCTCAGCTACCCAGATGTAAGAATGGATGTCTGGCCTCATCAGGATACGATAAAGGAAAGATAGCCAGGCGTGACGCTGACCATATCTCCTTTTAGTGTGCTCACAGGTCAGATTACCAGGCGTGACGCTGACCATATCTCCTTTTAGTGTGCTCACATGTCAGATAGCCAGGCGTGACGCTGACCATATCTCCTTTTAGTGTGCTCACATGTCAGATAACCAGGCGTGACGCTGACCATATCTCCTTTTAGTGTGCTCACATGTCAGATAACCAGGCGTGACGCTGATCATATCTCCTTTTAGTGTGCTCACATGTCAGATAGCCAGGCGTGACGCTGACCATATCTCCTTTTAGTGTGCTCACATGTCAGATAACCAGGCGTGACGCTGACCATATCTTCTTTTAGTATGCTCACATGTCAGATAGCCAGGCGTGACGCTGACCATATCTCCTTTTAGTGTGCTCACATGTCAGATAGCCAGGCGTGACACTGACCATATCTCCTTTTAGTGTGCTCACACGTCAAGCAAAATATAGACACAAATACTATATCCCCCAGATGTCTCCATGACATACGAGTAGCTCTGCTACCTTTACATTTTCCCTGCCTTGTCTTTGCTGGCCTGTAAGGGCGGCGCGGATTTGCCGACTCGTCTGTACATGCGAACATTTGCACGTTCACGATCACGCGAGAACGTGACTGATACTTTCTGTTAATGTCAACCGTTTTACTCAAAATACAGTGAGTAATGAATTTTCAGTGTTCAGTAATCCCTGCATAGTTTTAAATTAAGATTAGTTTCATTCACTGCCTGCACACTTTTTGTCCCGTTCTATCGGTCCATCCAACCCACTTGTTCTCTACCTCCCCCACCCCCTCAAAAAATCCCTCCTACGGGAAATTCCCCAGGGGTGGAGAATCCCTGATCTAACCTACTCACAAGGGCGAGGACAAGGAAAGAACACGACAGTGTTACATCACGACAATGTACATCACGACAATGTTACATCACGACAGTGTTACATCACGACAATGTTACATCACGGCAATGTTACATCACGACAATGTTACATCACGGCAATGTTACATCACGGCAATGTTACATCACGACAGTGTTACATCACGGCAATGTTACATCACGGCAATGTTACATCACGACAGTGTTACATCACGGCAATGTTACATCACGACAATGTTACATCACGACAATGTTACATCACGACAGTGTTACATCACGACAATGTTACATCACGACAATGTTACATCACGACAATGTTACATCACGGCAATGTTACATCACGACAGTGTTACATCACGACATCGCATCCACGTTGTGTTCTGATCAGTTATAACAAGACGGCGTGGAAACATTACAAGGGCGATAATTTGTTGTATGTTGTCACTGTTTTATCAGTGAAAATCTATGAACAATCAAGATTACATCTGTAGTCCAGTGAATGTTGTACTTCGGTCACCCAGATGTAGATATGTAATCAGCAAGAATGATGTGAGTAACAGAGTGTGACAACATTTGGGCGTATCATCAGCCATGCCTGAGATGATATCTTACATACTTGACCCAATAATGTTTTGATGGTATGATCAAATAATCAAATACTTTACATAGCAGTGGTTTTCACACTGTTTTGTTTTCATGATGTGATCAAAGAGTCAATTACCTTATATAGCAGAGGTTTTCATACTGTTTTGTTTTCATGATGTGATCAAAGAGTCAATTCCTTTATATAGGAGAGGTTGTATACTGAAAATATAATGAGGAATGTTAGAGAAGATGTAGACAAAGAATATTACGATGCCATAACAATTGGAGGTTATGAAATACCAGAGATTAGATATGCTGATGACACAATGTTACTGTCCACAACACAAAGAGGAATGGAAAAACTAATTATGTCAGTCCGTAAGAACAGCGAAGAGCAGAACCTCTATCTTAATGCAAAGAAAAACTAAATTGATGACAACTGACAAAACAAACAAGGCAGCTGAAATATATATCAATGAGGAAAAATTGGAAGAAGTGGAGAGTTTTGAATATCTTGGATCACTACTAACTAATAATGGAGATACAATGAGGGAAATTAAAAGGAGGACATCTATCGCTCTTCAGAAACTAAAACAAATAAAGAATCTCTGACGAGGAGCAGACAGAACTACAAAAATAAGATTTTTAAGGGCATGCATCTTTCCCATCGCAACATATGCCTGTGAGACGTGGACACTTAACAAAACAGCTGAGAAACACATAAATGCCTTTGAATGTAAATGCTACAGAAGAGTTCTTCAAATATCGTGGACACAAAAAAGAACAAATATATCTATACTAAAGTAAAGTAAAGTATCTATACTAAAAGAGCTTAATATTGAAGAAGGCTGGCTAGTAAAGAGGATTAAAGAGAGAAAACTTAAATATTTTGGACACATTGGAAGGATACATAATGGGAAAAAGAAAAAGAGGAAGACCAAAACGAAGATGGCTGCAAGACATCGTTGACGATCTGTAAATGGATGCAGCAGCAGCAGCAGCAGGCCATCTTGCTCACAACCGAGAGGCCTACAGGAGTGCTGTTTGGGAGGTAAAGTTCCGCAAGGGACTTGCAAATGAATGAATGAGGAGAGGTTTTCATACTGTTTTGGTCATTCCTCTCAGGTCGCGACCCAAATCAGGGTCGCCAAGAATCTGGGGTAGGATCGTGAAATAATATTAATATGTTCTTAAAATGGGAAAAAAACAAGAAATAATATTTTAAACATTTAAGATTTTTTAAGGAAAACCAAGTATTTTGTGTTTTGAAACCTAAATATCAACAGAAAACATACCCATTGCTGTTTACTGAAATAATTTTTGTTCAGTCTTAGTCTTCCATAAACTCTTGTTGATGTCTGGCTGCCGATGTGCCATTGTTGGTTTATTTATCTGAGTATTTTAGTTTATTGTTTCAGACTGGCTTGGCAGGGGTTCTTTGCATAGGAGCCATTGCCGTCCATTGTATGCATATGTTGATCAGATGTAATCAAATACTTTACATAGCAGTGGTTTTCACACTGTTTTGTTTTCATGATGTGATCAAAGAGTCAATTACCTTATATAGCAGAGGTTTTCATACTGTTTTGTTTTCATGATGTGATCAAAGAGTCAATTCCCTTATATAGGAGAGGTTGTATACTGAAAATATAATGAGGAATGTTAGAGAAGATGTAGACAAAGAATATTACGATGCCATAACAATTGGAGGTTATGAAATACCAGAGATTAGATATGCTGATGACACAGTGTTACTGTCCACAACACAAAGAGGAATGGAAAAACTAATTATGTCAGTCCGTAAGAACAGCGAAGAGCAGAACCTCTATCTTAATGCAAAGAAAAACTAAATTGATGACAACTGACAAAACAAACAAGGCAGCTGAAATATATATCAATGAGGAAAAATTGGAAGAAGTGGAGAGTTTTGAATATCTTGGATCACTACTAACTAATAATGGAGATACAATGAGGGAAATTAAAAGGAGGACATCTATCGCTCTTCAGAAACTAAAACAAATAAAGAATCTCTGACGAGGAGCAGACAGAACCACAAAAATAAGATTTTTAAGGGCATGCATCTTTCCCATCGCAACATATGCCTGTGAGACGTGGACACTTAACAAAACAGCTGAGAAACACATAAATGCCTTTGAATGTAAATGCTACAGAAGAGTTCTTCAAATATAGTGGACACAAAAAAGAACAAATATATCTATACTAAAGTAAAGTAAAGTATCTATACTAAAAGAGCTTAATATTGAAGGCTGGCTAGTAAAGAGGATTAAAGAGTGAAAACTTAAATATTTTGGACACATTGGAAGGATACATAATGGGAAAAAGAAAAAGAGGAAGACCAAAACGAAGATGGCTGCAAGACATCGTTGACGATCTGTAAATGGATGCGGCAGCAGCAGGCCATCTTGCTCACAACCGAGAGGCCTACAGAAGTGCTGTTTGGGAGGCAAAGTTCCGCAAGGGACTTGCAAATGAATGAATGAGGAGAGATTTTCATACTGTTTTGGTCATTCCTCTCAGGTCGCGACCCAAATCAGGGTCGCCAAGAATCTGGGGTAGGATCGTGAAATAATATTAATATGTTCTTAAAATGGGAAAAAAACAAGAAATAATATTTTAAACATTTAAGATTTTTTAAGGAAAACCAAGTATTTTGTGTTTTGAAACCTAAATATCAACAGAAACCATACCCATTGCTGTTTACTGAAATAATTTTTGTTCAGTCTCAGTCTTCCATAAACTCTTGTTGATGTCTGGCAGCCGATGTGCCATTGTTGGTTTATTTATCTGAGTATTTTAGTTTATTGTTTCAGACTGGCTTGGCAGGGGTTCTTTGCATAGGAGCCATTGCCGTCCATTGTATGCATATGTTGATCAGATGTAATCATATACTGTGTAAGAGGTGAGTGTTGTATGGTGGTTGTATGTATGTATGTATGTGTTTATGTATATATGTTTGTATGTATGTGTGTATGGTATGTATGTATGTGTGTATGTATGTATGTGTGTATGTATGTGCTTGTGTATGTATGTGCTTGTGTATGGTATGTATGTACGTTTGTATGCATGTATGTAAGTATGTATGTGTGTATGTGTGTCTGTATGTATATATGTATGTGTGTATGTATGTATATATGTATGTATGTATGAATGTACGTATGTGAGCATGTGTATCTATGTATGAGCGCACGTTCTGTTCTAAGAGCCGTGCGTCGTGACGTAGGCGATCATTTCTCTCCACAATTCCCTGTCTTTAGACTTGATTATGAGATCCGCCGGTGATTTTCTTCCTAGCCGCACTGACAGCCCATCCAATAACTTCTCTCTCTGTCTTCCTCTGTCTCTTCTTTCCTACATTTTTCCAGTTCCCACAATGTGTTCTAGTTTTCCCCTTCTCAAAAAATGTCCTATAAATCTCGCATGTCTGCCTCTGATCTTTGGTGTAATTTGCCTTTTAATTCCAGCCTCTCTTAAGACTTCTTCGTTGGTTTTCTTACCTGTCCATGGTACCTTCAACATCCTTCTTATGAATCACATTTCTATAGCCTTCATTTCTCGCTGTACTCTCTTATTCATGGACCATGCTTCACATCCATAAAATAAAATTGGCTCGATGTAACATTTAAACTCTTTCCATGCCGGAGGTAGAAACACGGACGTGTAGTGGAGTGCCAGAGTAAAAGCGCGGGTCTTGATAGGGTTGGGGGTATAGTTGTAAAATGGAATGGAAAACAATATTTCCATGTACTTCTGTGTACTTAATATGTTTCAAAGTATAACTAAATGAATGAAAATTTCATAAATGCAGAGTTTTTTTAGGAAAAAAGAAGTAATGTGATATTTTTAGACACTGATTGTGCATAGCCCACCATCGGCTAGGTCTAGATATGCACTACTTACCATCTGAGATGTGTAGATCTACTTGTCGATCTCATATTCTGATTCTATGTTGCATTCTCGCTAAATTAATGTCTGAAATAACCTTGGAACTACTTCTCCCGTCGTCTAATATGTCTAGATCTACTTTGGATACATTCAAGAGCAGTGGGGTGGTCACAGGCCATGTCCATACCCCTATCTACATCATCAAAAATTGAAAAATTTCGGTCTTTCTCTTCTTTTTTCTCGCTCGGCATCGCTCGTAACTAGGCACTCTTTCGCCATTTTGAAAAGTGTCACCGGAATCGCGGACGAAATATGTACAATCTAAATGTTACACCGGTTGTTCTATTGAAACAAACCAATGATCATTATAATGACCATTGGCACGCATCGGGTATGCCGGAAGCGTCATTAAAGTGACCAAAGGCATGGAAAGAGTGTACTCGGAATCTTGTTTCCATTGATATGGATCTGTTGCACAAGAAGTTTCTCATTTTCTGGAGTGCTGACTTGGCCTGAGCACGTCTGCTTTTTTTTATTTCATTGTGACTTTTCCCATCAGCTGTTACAACTGTTTCTAAGTTCTTGAATCTATCAACTTGTTTCAGATTTGTATGAGCGCAGGTAATGTAAACCAGGGGAAGTAACTACAGAAAACACATGATGGCCGGTAGAGGTGGCTAGTAACTTCATTGTCTGCAAAATGAGATTCCTTTACAGGTTAATGGACAGTGATACCCAGTATTGCCTGCCTATCTGTCTGTCTGTCTGTCAATATTTATTAAAGAATTGCGCTACAGGTAAATAGATATAAACACCATATTTATTTGAGAACGAACGTCATTCATTCTCTCACGCTGGTGGAAACTAGGACAAATGGTCAGCTGTATGAGGTCAAAGGTTACGTGTGACAATTATTTGGAGAAAATGTCAGGCTGGAAGATTAATTTGCATAATTTATGTGCAGATAATGCCGCACACTTATTTTTATACCAGATAAATTTAGTTGATCAGCTTATAGATTACGTGAGATTTAATTTTCGCTGTTAATGTTGATCTGACATCTGTGAAAATATCCAATCACAGAGTAGGATGTACGACCTTGGACTACGCTGGTGTGATGGAAATGTGTCTCAAGACAGGTCCTCATCGGGGACGCAGGTTTTCCAGATATGTCAGGTAATATTCGCGTCAGTTTGTCAAGTAATGTTCGGGAGAGTTTGTCAGGTAATGTCTGGGTCTGTTTGTTAGGTAATGTTTGGGTCAGTTTGTCAGGTGTTTTGGTCAGCTTGTCAGGTAATGTTTGAGTCAGTTTTCCAGGTGTTTGGGTCAGCTTGTCAGGTAATATTTAGGTCAGCTAGTCAGGTAATGTTTGGGTCAGCTTGTCAGGTAATGTTTGGGTCAGTTTGTTAGGTAATGTTTGGGTCAGCTTGTCAGGTAATGTTTGGATCAGTTTGGTCAGGTAATGTTTGGGTCAGTTTGTCAGGTAATGTTTCGATCAGCTAGTCAGGTAATGTTTGGGTCAGTTTGTTAGGTAATGTTTGGGTCAGCTAGTCAGGTAATGTTTGGGTCAGTTTGTTAGGTAATGTTTGGGTCAGCTAGTCAGGTAATGTTTGGGTCAGTTTGTTAGGTAATGTTTGGGTCAGCTAGTCACGTAACGTTTGGGTTTATTTGTCAGGTATTTATTATTTCTTTAAAAACCATGAACTCAGCTATAAAGATAATGAGAAAATGTGCATTAATTTGTTGCAAATACGTTGTATATTGATAGTAATTGACATATGATTACTGAATGTTTATTAGAATAATGTTGTGCATAAAATAATGATACATTTGGTAAGTTGCATGCACAAGGCAAAAACTATCACATTAGTAGTTGGTGTTATCATCTCAAATTGTGCAATTTATGCCTTAGTTTTTCATATGGTGCAGCCAACACTTTAGATTTTTTGTTCATCGCTATACATTTTTTGCTTATTTATATAATAAATGTTCCACAGGGAGAGAACTCATAGGTAGAGAACCCACTGGGAGAGAACCCATTGTTAGAGAACCCACTGGGAGAGAACCCATTGTTAGAGAACCCACTGGGAGAGAACCCATTGTTAGAGAACCCACTGGGAGAGAACCCATTGTTAGAGAACCCACTGGGAGAGAACCCATTGTTAGAGAACCCACGGGGAGAGAACCCATTGTTAGAGAACCCACTGGGAGAGAACCCATTGTTAGAGAACCCACTGGGAGAGAACCCATTGTTAGAGAACCCACGGGGAGAGAACCCATTGTTAGAGAACCCACGGGGAGAGAACCCATTGTTAGAGAACCCACGGGGAGAGAACCCATTGTTAGAGAACCCACAGGTAGAGAACCCACTGTTAGAGAACCCACAGGTATAGAACCCACAGGTAGAGAGCCCACAGGGAGAGAACCCATAGGTAGAGAACCCAAAGGGAGAGAACCCACAGGGAGAGAGCCCACAGGGAGAGAGCCCATAGGTAGAGAACCCAAAGGGAAAGAGCCCAGAGGCAGAGAATCCACAGGCAGAGAACCCACAGGTAGAGAACCCACAGGGAGAGCGCCCAGAGGCAGAGAACCCACAGGTAGAGACCCCACATGTAGAGAACCCACAGGGAGAGAGCCCACAGGCAGAGAACCCACAGGTAGAGAACCCACATGGAGAGAACAAACAGGTAGAGAACCCCCATGGAGAGAACCCACAGGTAGAGAACCCACAGGGAGAGAACCCACAGGCAGAGAACCCACAGGTAGAGAACCCACAGGTAGAGAACCCACAGGCAGAGAACACACAAGTAGGGAATCCACAGGTAGAGAACCCACATGTAGAGAACCCACAGAGAGAGAGCCCACAGGCAGAGAACCCACAGGTAGAGAACCCACAGGTAGAGAACCCACAGGGAGAGAACCCACAAGTGGAGAACTCACATGCAGAGAACCCACAGGTAGAGAACCCACAGGTAGAGAACCCACAGGTAGGGAACCCACAGGCAGAGAACACACAGGTATGGAACCCACAAGTAGAGAACCCACAGGTAGGGAACCCACAAGTAGAGAACCCACAGGTAGGGAACCCACAGGTAGAGAAACCACAAGTAGAGAACCCACAGGTAGGGAACCCACAGGTAGGGAACCCACAAGTAAGGAACCCACATGTAGAGAACTCACAGCAGTTTAGTTATTAGTCCCAGTCTAGAATGAGCTGAAATGGTCAAAGAGATCTTTACCTCCGAGTGGGCTTGAGTTTCACAAAGAAAAAAACTTCCCTGTGCAATAAAACTTAAAACAACCCACTCTTTGTTTGGTCTGTCAGTGTAGCGTGAAGATTGTGAAAATGCTAACAAAATATATGGTTAACCACACGAGAGTCCAGCGTTAAGAACACAGGTGTGATGCCACAGAATTTGTTCACCAAATGTGCCATAGTCTAAAAGAGCGTGGGAACCACTGGTTAAAGCCAAGCTTTCTGGTGGAAGTAGGTCACGGACAGCTCTAAACTGAGACAGAAGGACATGTATGAAGCTTACATCAAGCAGAAGGACATGTATGAAGCATATATCAGGCAGAAGGACATGTGTGAAGCATATATCAGACAGAAGGAAATGTGTGAAGCATACATCAGACAGAAGGAAATGTGTGAAGTATACATCAGACAGAAGGAAATGTGTGAAGCATACATCAGACAGAAGGAAATGTATGAAGCATACATCAGACAGAAGGAAATGTGTGAAGCATACATCAGACAGAAGGAAATGTATGAAGCATACATCAGACAGAAGGAAATGTATGAAGCATACATCAGACAGAAGGAAATGTGTGAAGCATACATCAGACAGAAGGAAATGTATGAAGCATACATCAGACAGAAGGAAATGTATGAAGCATACATCAGACAGAAGGAAATGTATGAAGCATACATCAGACAGAAGGAAATGTATGAAGCATACATCAGACAGAAGGAAATGTATGAAGCATACATCAGACAGAAGGAAATGTGTGAAGCATACATCAGACAGAAGGAAATGTGTGAAGCATACATCAGACAGAAGGAAATGTGTGAAGCATACATCAGACAGAAGGAAATGTATGAAGCATACATCAGACAGAAGGAAATGTATGAAGCATACATCAGACAGAAGGAAATGTGTGAAGCATACATCAGACAGAAGGAAATGTATGAAGCATACATCAGACAGAAGGAAATGTGTGAAGCATACATCAGACAGAAGGAAATGTATGAAGCATACATCAGACAGAAGGAAATGTGTGAAGCATACATCAGACAGAAGGAAATGTGTGAGGCATACATCAGACAGAAGGAAATGGGTGAAGCGTACATACAAAATCTTCTCATCCTTCACCAGGACTAGAAATAATTGTCGAAGGAGCACGCTAATGAATATGTGCTTTTCTGTGTCATTTGATGACCTAAAGACAGCTGATGTTAGCGGGAAGAGGTTGGATAGTTGGACATAAACTTTGCGTGTTTTGTTTGATCGTGCCAGACTAGCCAAGAGAGTAGCAGCTCCATGGCATCACTCTCGTCATCTTCCACAACCTCATCCTGATGGAAAACCATTTCTGACAGGACCAGAGATTGCACAACACATAAATAGTCACAACATCTAAATAATCACATCTTACACTTAAAGCCCTCTGCTGGAGATTTTCTTGTCTATCCTTCATCCACGCTGTCATTATGGACTGTTTATCAAACATCTGTTACAGTGAAAGTTACTTTATTAAATGGTAATATCTTGACAATTGTTTCCGACCAACAGACCGTTTGTGGACGCACTTCTGGTATTCACACAATTAGGTGCCTGCTGCGTGTACATAGCCTTTATCGCCACCAATGTGCAAATGGTATGTACATAATGTGTACAACTATTAATAAAAGTTAACATTTACATGTGTATTGGGACTAATGTTTAGGAAGATCTCAGGTAAAGTTACCTGTCAGATGTATAAGGCTAATGTTTACGAAAATCACAGGTAAAACTTTACCTGTCAGGTGTATAGAGTTGATATTCTCCAAGGCGGATATGATGACAGAGATAAAACTGCAACAGTAAAATAAAATGAGCCAGTATATGTCGTGAGTGATCAGCCGAGAAAATAAAGTAACAAATGCATCGAAATGCATCAAAACAACAAATATTTCGAACGTAGTGGTCTTCTGTGACAAGGAAAATGAACAGAGCAGGGAAAATAATAATTTACGTATCGGCGAAGAGGCTCAAGGATAAGAATGTTCAGTCAAACTTTCAGGTCAGACTTCAAGACGGGGTTTTTAAATTTTGTATTCTTTTTTCTTCGTAGAATGAAAAAGACCTTGATGGAAAAAAAACACACACACACGCAGAAATATTGTTTAAAAAACGCAACGCTACTGTAGTCGTAATGGTCACCAAATTTCAAACTTGTATCAAAATTTTATTTTACAGAATTAATGTTTCAATCTTGGCACGAAGAAACTTTAAGACTTTAACAATGAAATGATGTTCACTAAATTTGATTTGGACTTTTATTCTTTGCGACTAAGGCCTCCGTTTCAGTAAGGTGTATGGCCTCCTCTGGCCTGTATCAGAGAACGACATCTCCTTGACATGGATCCGATTAGCCGTTGGATCTGTTGTTGTGGGATGGCTGCCCACTCTCCCCGCAGTGCAAGAGACAACTGTTGGACATGGTCTCGCTAGCGAACCTGTCTGCCGAATTCACCCCTTAATTGTTCATGTCTTATGACATGGATGGCCACGGAATGGTCTGGACGTTGTTGTCAGCGAGGAACTGGGTGGTGAGTTGTGCCACATGAAATCGAGCGTTATCCTGCTGAAAAATCGACCCAGGTGCAGCCAGAAGTTGAAGGATGCGAGGACGAATAATTTCAGCGACGTATCCTTGGGCATTCAGGCGTCCTTCAGTTTGCACCAGGTCACTTCTTCCCATGAAATTGATCGTCCCCCACAACAGTACACCTCCACCACCATGTGGAGGAGCCTCATCCACGCAGTTCTGGGCGTAGCGCTCATGGACTCTGTGGTAAACTCTTCTCCATCTATTGTGTCGCTGGAGCAGAAAGAATGATTTATCACTAAACAAAGCCCTTCTCCAGTCATTTGGAATGGCCATTGACGATACTGGTTCGCCCACTGCAGTCTGTTCTGGCGATGCCGGTCCGTAAGAACAGGACCTCTGTAGGGTCTTCTAGCCCAAAGACCAGCGTCGTGCAGCCAGTTCCTGACCGTTTGATCTGAAATTCGAAGAGCTGCTGTCATTGACTGAATTGTTGAGGACGCAGATGCAAATCGATTCTTGAGGTGACGCAGCTGTATGAAGTAGTCTTCGGCAGGAGTTGTGACTATGGGTCTTACACTGCGGGGCCGGTCTGTAACTGAGCCAGTTTCTTGAAATTTCGGTCTCCAAAGGCGACTAATAGTGCTTCTAACCACAGTAAATTGTCTGGCCACTACACTTTGTGACTGTAAACGTCCAATGATGATGAGTCGTTGTTCTGTGGTGAGATGAGCCATACTTGCGCATTGAATTTTCAAATGAATTGATTCCAGGAGCGTCAATCTTTTATAGAGTCGATAACATTGTCAGTGAGTTTTGTGTTCAGTAAATTTCACGGGATTCTCGTGAACATGTCATGAGTAATGTCAAAAATGCTGTTTTGACTAGTGTCGCTTTTCTGTGCTCATGAAACATCTGCTGAGTGCAATTCAGGTCAGCACGTGACGTTGATGTCCAAGTGAACGTTTCAGGCAATTTGCCCTTGTCTGATCAGCAAACTTCAGTTTAAATCGCGACATTGTATTTGTTGCGTTTCTTTGTTGCGTTTCATATTTACTGATGAGTGTTTATATATATATATATATATATATATATATATATATATTGCTTTCATTACGTTTTGCAATTTTGTTGTCTCTGAATTTATCACCTTTTTGTGTAAAACTGATCTACATTCCATTGGTGACACAAGTATTACTCTCTGTCAGTGCTATTAATAAAATTATCAGTTAAACATCTGAACTAATTCTACCAATCTACAATAACTAGCAGCCATATGCTAACAGTCATATACTAACAACCATATGCTAACAATCATATGCTGTTATTTTAAGAAATTTTGTTGCATTTCTCTTGTCCACGATTTACCTGAGATGTGTGTGATTAATGTGAACAGGTGGTCAGTGCGTCCGTGTCGGACAATACCAATGTCCGAGTCTACGAGTTGTGTGTGATGCTTATTCTCATCCCTTTTGTTTGTATCCGGAATCTGAGACTCCTGGCTCCGTTTTCCGCTTTTGCAAACATCCTGACTATCACTGGTAAGTTATTTGTTTTTTTAGTTCAGTATTCACCAAGGTTCCGAGGTCGCTAGTATATAAGTTATTTAGTTCTCTTTTCTCAAGTATTGTGACAGTTGCTGGGAAGTCATTCATCTAGTTCTCTATTACCCAATATTCTAGCAGTTGCTGGGAAGTCATTCACCTAGTTCTCTGTTCTCCAATATTCTAGAAGTTTCTGGGAGTCATTCATCTAGTTCTCTATTCTCCAATATTGTGACAGTTGCTGGGAAGTCATTCATCTAATTCTCTATTCTCCAATATTGTGGCAGTTGTTGGGAAGTCATTCATCTAGTTCTATATTCTACAATATTTTGACCGAAAATGATAAAATATTTATTGAATTCTGCAATTGTCAAACTGCTCAGCTGTAAGTATAAATAAAAGCAGTTTTGCCTCTTTGTGCATATCTCTCTCTCTCTCTGCAGAACAAATACAGAGTGTATGCTTTGAAAGTGGTCCCATGCAAGGGACAAGAGATAATGTAATATCAGCAAATAAGGAAAATATGTACACTAACACCATATTCCTATGCGTCTCTAAGGCATGACAGGATTACCTTTACCTTTATAATATTTAGTATTACCCCCCCCCCCCAAACACATATACACACACACACACACACACACTCACACACGTTGCTCCTCTATGCTTACCATGTCGTAATGATGACAGGAAGTCGTAGAAGATCGCTGCATATTTTCACCACAAGCTAATGTATTCTTGCGTACAGCGCACTGTGCGGTCCATGCAAACTGAAACTATACCCACACAAAGAAACATACGTGCAACAACTGAAACTATACCCACACAAAGAAACATACGTGCAACATCTGAAGATCCTTGGTCTCCATAAATGTCTGCAGTTCTGTGATTAGTTTCATAGCAACGTTTATGGAGGCCTGCTGGATCCACTAGAGCTGTTTATCTCCGATGAGGCGTGGGTCCACGTAAGTGGGTACGTTAATTTGCGCAGTAACAAGAACCCGTCTGTGATGAATCCACACCATGTGTTCGAAAAAGCACTTGATGATGCGAAGGTCGGCATGTGGCCCGCAGTGTTTGCACAGAGGATAATTGGGCCATTTTTGTTTCGCACACAATCAAATCTGTAGTCCACTTTGAGCAGATCTTGACACCCTTCATGGAACAGCTAGCAGTGCATGAGAACAGCTACACGCGGTTTCAGCGCCCCTGCTCATACTGCAGAACAATGATGTTCTTGGAGACACAGGTTCCAGCGCCCCTGCTTTTACCGCAGAACAATGATGTTCTTGGAGACACAGGTTCCAGCGCCCCTGCTCTTAATGCAGAACAATGATGTTCTTGGAGACACAGGTTCCAGCGCCCCTGCTCTTACCGCAGAACAATGACGTTCTTGGAGACACAGGTTCCAGCGCCCCTGCTCTTACTGCAGAACAATGATGTTCTTGGAGACACAGGTTCCAGCGCCCCTGCTCTTAATGCAGAACAATGGTGTTCTTGGAGACACAGGTTCCAGCGCCCCTGCTCTCACTGCAGAACAATGATGTTCTTGGAGACAGGTTCCAGCGCCCCTGCTCTTACTGCAGAACAATGACGTTCTTGGAGACACAGGTTCCAGCGCCCCTGCTCTTACTGCAGAACAATGATGTTCTTGGAGACACAGGTTCCAGCGCCCCTGCTCTTACCGCAGAACAATGATGTTCTTGGAGACACAGGTTCCGGCGCCCCTGCTTTTACCGCAGAACAATGATGTTCTTGGAGACACAGATTCCGGCGCCCCTGCTCTTACTGCAGAACAATGATGTTCTTGGAGACACAGGTTCCACATAGGCTCATCTCTAAAGGATTATGGCCCCCTCCCCCCCAGGTGTCCTGATCTAAATGCGTGTGACTACTGCCTGTGGGGAAAGTTGACTACTGCCTGTGGGGAAAGTTGACTACTGCCTGTGGGGAAAGTTGACTACTGCCTGTGGGGAAAGTTGACTAGTGCCTATGGGGAAAGTTGACTACTGCCTGTGGGGAAAGTTGACTAGTGCCTATGGGGAAAGTTGACTAGTGCCTGTGGGGAAAGTTGACTAGTGCCTGTGGGGAAAGTTGACTAGTGCCTGTGGGGAAAGTTGACTAGTGCCTGTGGGGAAAGTTGACTAGTGCCTGTGGGGAAAGTTGACTAGTGCCTGTGGGGAAAGTTGACTAGTGCCTGTGGGGAAAGTTGACTAGTGCCTGTGGGGAAAGTTGACTAGTGCCTGTGGGGAAAGTTGACTACTGCCTGTGGGGAAAGTTGACTAGTGCCTATGGGGAAAGTTGACTACTGCCTGTGGGGAAAGTTGACTAGTGCCTGTGGGGAAAGTTGACTACTGCCTGTGGGGAAAGTTGACTAGTGCCTATGGGGAAAGTTGACTACTGCCTGTGGGGAAAGTTGACTAGTGCCTGTGGGGAAAGTTGACTACTGCCTGTGGGGAAAGTTGACTAGTGCCTATGGGGAAAGTTGACTAGTGCCTGTGGGGAAAGTTGACTAGTGCCTGTGGGGAATGTTGACTACTGCCTGTGGGGAATGTTGACTACTGCCTGTGGGGAAAGTTGACTACTGCCTGTGGGGAAAGTTGACTACTACCTGTGGGGAAAGTTGACTACTGCCTGTGGGGAAAGTTGACTACTGCCTGCGGAAAAAGTTGACTACTGCCTGTGGAGAAAGTTGACTACTGCCTGTGGGGAAAGTTGACTACTGCCTGTGGAGAAAGTTGACTACTGCCTGTGGGGAAAGTTTGTGAGACGAACCCATGAACACCTAAAACTGAACGACTGAAGCGAAATAAGGCACATCTCTATTTACCAGTTCACCGTGTGTTTATGAACATGTTGAAGAAGATCGAAGTGTGCCTTCTTGTCCCGGGTACACACCTTTAACATCTCCTGTAAACATGAGTGAGTAAACTTGTAAGCATGAGTGAGTAAACTTGTAAGCATAAGTGAGTAAACTTGTAAACATGAATGAGTAAACTTTTAAACGTGAGTGAGTAAATTTGTTTGTGCATTCTTTTTTTGGGGCCACTTTTACATGATACACTCTGTATATGTGCCCATATATGTCTGCATGTGCTGTTGTGTGTCTGCTTGTGCTGATGTGTGTCTGCATGTGCTGATGTGTGTCTGCATGTGCTGATGTGTGTCTGCATGTGCTGATGTGTGTCTTCATGTGCTGATGTGTGTCTGCATGTGCTGGTGTGTGTCTTCATGTGCTGATGTGTGTCTGCATGTGCTGATGTGTGTCTGCATGTGCTGTTGTGTGTCTGCATGTGCTGTTGTGTGTCTTCATGTGCTGATGTGTGTCTGCATATGCTGTTGTGTGTCTTCATGTGCTGACGTGTGTCTGCATGTATTGATGTATGTCTGCATGTGCTGATGTTTGTCTGCATGTGATCATGTGTGTCTGCATTTTCATAGAAGGAAAAACAATTATTCAGTTTTGGGAACTGACAGAATACTGAAAGTCTACATCTTCATTATTTTCATATCATCAGATTTTGTGTGGTCTGCATAAGAAAAGAAATTTGTAATTAGTGATGTTTCAAAACAGCAAAGATTTGTTTTTAGCTAAATATAATATCCAAATCCCTGGAGTTTATCATTTGAGCTATGCAAAGTTTGTCATGTAGCAGTGAAAGGATGAAGTACAGGAAATAAAAAATATTTTTCTCGTGAGTTTAACTAAAGCAAGTTGTGTCAGCAAGTTGTTATGTGGGTAACACACTGCTGAGTGAATTCTCATAATTATGTTAAATGTTTAAAGTTATTTGTGCGTTAAACCTAAAGTCATTATTCTTTGTCTACCTTGTTCTCTTCCTCAGGCATGGTCATCATAATCCAGTACATTGTCCAGGACCTGCCGGACACATCCAAGAGGCCGGCGTTCAGTTCCTTCGATGACATTCCGATGTTCTTCGGCACAGCCATCTTCTGTGTCGAGGGCATAGGTCTGGTGAGTTCTTAAATCTTGACTTCGTGTCACAAGCAAATCCCCCCAGGAATAACCTCATTTCTTCTATCTACTCCCATCACCCGCCCCTCCCTCTCCCTCTTCCCCAGTACTCATATACGAAAGTGAATTGTGAAGTTTTGTGTCCGTTTCAAAAACAAAATTTATTTATGTAAATGATTACATTCACATTGTAGCTTGTCCTTTTTCCATAAGTTTTACATAATTACTTTTCGACATAAGTTCTTCATCCCTTATTTCTCTCTCCCCCTCCCCCCAACTGACGCACATATTTCTGTCAGTGTTTGGCATCAACATATGGAACCGAGCAACGAATAAAAAACGACAAATTTGGAATCTTCTAGAGTTTTTGTATTTCTTGATCTGTGGACCTCTTCACCCGAAGTCTGACAGTACTTCCTCATCCATGAACCTCATTGCCCGACAGCACTTCCGCCTCATTGCCCAACACCTGATGATACCTTTATACCCAGAAACTGTATTACCAACAACTTGTGGTATTTTTTCATGCATGAACCTTGTCATTCAACGCCTGACAGTACTTCCACACACAAGAACCTCATCGCTTGACACCTGACAGTACTCCACATACATGAGACTCATAAGCCAGTGCCTGAAAATACTCCCTCATCCGTGAACCTTGTCATTCAACGCCTGACAGTACTTCCACACACAAGAACCTCATCACTTGACACCTGACAGTACTCCACATACATGAGACTCATAAGCCAGTGCCTGAAAATACTCCCTCATCCGTGAACCTTGTCATTCAACGCCTGACAGTACTTCCACACACAAGAACCTCATCACTTGACACCTGACAGTACTCCCTCATCCGTGAACCTTGTCATTCAACGCCTGACAGTACTTCCTCATCCATGAACCTCATCATATGACGCCGGACAGTACCAGCATAACCACACTCATCCTAATAAACGTTGCTGGCAACAACAAACTGTTTTTTGGCAGCACAGAACTCAGTAACAGCACAATGACCCATGAGCCACACACTGACCCTTGTGTGTCTTCATGTGCTGATGTGTGTCTGCATGTGTTGATGTGTCTTCATGTGCTGATGTGTCTTCATGTGCTGTTGTGTGTCTTCATGTGCTGTTGTGTGTCTGCATGTGCTGTTGTGTGTCTGCATGTGCTGATGTGTGTCTTCATGTGCTGATGTGTGTCTGCATGTGTTGATGTGTGTCTGCATGTGTTGATGTGTGTCTGCATGTGCTGATGTGTGTCCGCATGTGTTGATGTATGTCTGCATGTGATCATGTGTGTCTGCATGTGCTGATGTTTGTCTGCATGTGATCATGTGTGTCTGCATTTTCATAGAAGGAAAAACAATTATTCAGTTTTGGGAACTAACAGAATACTGAAAGTCTACATCTTCATTATTTTCATATCATCAGTTTTTGTGTGGTCTGCATAAGAAAAGAAATTTGTAATTAGTGATGTTTCAAAACAGCAAAGATTTGTTTTTAGCTAAATATAATATCAAAATCCCTGGAGTTTATCATTTGAGCTATGCAAAGTTTGTCATGTAGCAGTGAAAGGATGAAGTACAGGAAATAAAAAATATTTTTCTCTTGAGTTTAACTAAAGCAAGTTGTGTCAGCAAGTTGTTATGTGGGTAACACACTGCTGAGTGAATTCTCATAATTATGTTAAATGTTTAAAGTTATTTGTGCGTTAAGCCTAAAGTCATTATTCTTTGTCTACCTTGTTCTCTTCCTCAGGCATGGTCATCATAATCCAGTACATTGTCCAGGACCTGCCGGACACATCCAAGAGGCCGGCGTTCAGTTCCTTCGATGACATTCCGATGTTCTTCGGCACAGCCATCTTCTGTGTCGAGGGCATAGGTCTGGTGAGTTCTTAAATCTTGACTTCGTGTCACAAGCAAATCCCCCCAGGAATAACCTCATTTCTTCTATCTACTCCCATCACCCGCCCCTCCCTCTCCCTCTTCCCCAGTACTCATATACGAAAGTGAATTGTGAAGTTTTGTGTCCGTTTCAAAAACAAAATTTATTTATCCAAATGATTACATTCACATTGTAGCTTGTCCTTTTTCTATAAGTTTTACATAATTACTTTTCGACATAAGTTCTTCATCCCTTATTTCTCTCCCCCACCCCCCACACCCCAACTGACGCACATATTTCTGTCAGTGTTTGGCATCAACATATGGAACCGAGCAACGAAGAAAAAAACGACCAATTTGGAATCTTCTAGAGTTTTTGTATTTCTTGATCTGTGGACCTCTTCACCCGAAGTCTGACAGTACTTCCTCATCCATGAACCTCATTGCCCGACAGCACTTCCGCCTCATTGCCCAACATCTGATGATACCTTTATACCCAGAAACTGTATTACCAACAACTGGTGGTATTTTTTCATGCATGAACCTTTCACTCAACGCCTGACAGTACTTCCACACACAAGAACCTCATCGCTTGACACCTGACAGTACTTCCACACACAAGAACCTCATCGCTTGACACCTGACAGTACTTCCACATACAAGAACCTCATCGCTTGACACCTGACAGTACTTCCACATACAAGAACCTCATCGCTTGACACCTGACAGTACTTCCACACACAAGAACCTCATCGCTTGACACCTGACAGTACTTCCACACACATGAACCTCATCGCTTGACACCTGACAGTACTTCCACATACATGAGACTCATAAGCCAGTGCCTGACAATGCTCCCTCATCCGTGAACCTTGTCATATGGCACATGAAAGTACTTCCACATACAAGAACCTCATCACTTGACACCTGACAGTACTCCCTCATCCATGAACCTCATCACATGACGCTTGATAGTACTCCCTCAGCCATGATCCTCATCATATGACGCCTGTCAGTATTTCCTCATCCATGAACCTCATCATATGACGCCGGACAGTACCAGCATAACCACACTCATCCTAATAAACGTTGCTGGCAACAACAAACTGTTTTTTGGCAGCACAGAACTCAGTAACAGCACAATGACCCATGAGCCACACACTGACCCATGAACCATACACTGACCCATGAGCTGCACACTGACCCACGAACCGCACACTGACCCATGAATCACAAACTGATCCATGGGCCACACACTGACACATGAACCATACACTGACCCATGAACCACACAATGACCCATGAGCCACACACTGACCCATGAATCACACACTGACCTATGAGCCACACACTGACCCATGAACCACACACTGATCCATGAGCCACACACTGACCCATGAACCACACATTGACCCATGAGCCGCACACTGACCCATGAGCCACACACTGACCCATGAGCCGCAAACTTACCCACTAACTACACACTGACCCATGAACCATACACTGACACATGAACTACACACTGACGCATGAACCACACACTGACCCATGAGCCACACACTGACCCATGAACCACACACTGACCCATGAACCACACACTGACCCATGAGCCGCAAACTTACCCACTAACTACATACTGACCCATGAACCATGCACTGACACATGAACTACACACTGACCCATGAACCACATACTGACCCATGAACCACACACTGACGCATGAACCACACACTGACGCATGAGCCGCACACTGACCCATGAGCCACACACTGACCCATGAACCACACACTGACCCATTAGCCGCACACTGACCCATTAGCCACACACTGACCCATGAACCACAAATTGACCCATGAACCGCACATTGACCCATGAACCACACACTGACTCATGAGCCACACACTGACCCATGAACCACACACTGACCCATGAGCCACACACTGACCCATGAACCGCACACTGACCCATGAGCCGCAAACTTACCCACTAACTACACACTGACCCATGAACCATACACTGAGACATGAACTACACACTGACCCATGAACCACACACTGGCCCATGAACTGCATACTGATCCATGAGCCACACACTGCCCCATGAGCCACACACTGCCCCATGAGCCACACACTGCCCCATGAGCCACACACTGCCCCATGAGCCACACACTGACCCATGAGCCACACACTGACCCATGAGCCACACTTCTCGACAAGCCGCCATTTTAACCTACATTGAGTGGCGGCTATGAGAAGTTTCTTATCCCTCTTCCTAAACAGTGAACCTCATAAATGATGCAGCTGTACACATCCGTTTACAGGTAATTTCACTCGTTCTGAGAATCTTTAGGACAGCAAAAGAACAACATCCTACTTGTAGACACGTACCTTTGTGTGACACACAATAATTAGTGTAGAAGTATATACTTATGTATATACTCATGTAGAAGTATATACTTACACACGAGGCCACTGCAGTGAAGAAAGCTGTGATAACAAAATGTATAAACTAGGGGAAAAGTAGGAACAGCTTTATTAGTCAGCTGTGTGCTCATTAATTAATAAATCTGTTCCTATATGTTTCAAATATATCTATACTACAAGAGCTTAATATTGAAGAAGGCTGGCTAGTGAAGAGGATTAAAGAGAGAAAACTTAAATATTTTGGACACATTAAACGTCATGATAATTTAGAGAAGACCGTATTGGAAGGATACATAATGGGAAAAAGAAAAAGAGGAAGACCAAGACGAAGATGGCTGCAAGACATCGTTGACGATCTGGAAATGGATGCAACAGCAGCAGGCCATCTTGCTCACAACCGAGAGGCCTACAGGAGTGCTGTTTGGGAGGCAAAGTTCCGCAAGGGACATGCAAATGAATGAATGAATGATGAATGAATGTTCCTACGTTGTTCCTACTTTGTACATTATGTACCTTAATATGTACAGGGCTGAAAAGCTTGCTAGAAAAAAAGACAAACAAATAGCAAAAGAACTGTGTTTGAAAAAATATTTCAAGAAGTAATGTCTGCACTTTACAACAGCAAATTTTCACATAAAAACAACGAATCCAGGAACCCAGTAAACGAAACAAAATAGCTTCAGATTTGAGAAGTAACGTTTGAAAATGAGGACAAAAATAATTCTGAAATATTATTCTAAATATTTTGCTGAATCTACATATGGGAGCTCAGATCAGTTCTCTGCAATGACAGTGCTGGTATCAGGTCCGTCAATCAAAGTTGACCTAGACTCTTACTCGCCTGTTCAGAAAGCTGTTAGAAACATGCTGCTGTACTGTTTTGGTCAAGATAATTAAGTAGGGTTTGAATGTTATCAGGGAGGCAGAGTGTTCTAAGAAACATGATTCCTGGATGTACTCTAGGAATGTTCTAAGAAACATGATTCCTGGATGTACCCTGGGAGTGTTCTAAGAAACATGATTCCTGGATGTACTCTGGGAGTGTTCTAAGAAACATGATTCCTGGATGTACTCTGGGAGTGTTCTAAGAAACATGATTCCTAGATGGATCATGTGAGTGTTCTAAGAAACATGATTCCTGGATACACCCTGTGAGTGTTCTAAGAAACATGATTCCTGGATGTACTCTGGGAGTGTTCTAAGAAACATGATTCCTGGATACACCCTGGTAGTGTTCTAAGAAACATGATTCCTGGATGTACTCTGGTAGTGTTCTAAGAAACATAATTCCTGGATGCACCCTGGTAGTGTTCTAAGAAACATGATTCCTGGATGCACCCTGGTAGTGTTCTAAGAAACATGATTCCTGGATGCACCCTGGTAGTGTTCTAAGAAACATGATTCCTGGATGCACCCTGGTAGTGTTCTAAGAAACATGATTCCTGGATGCACCCTGGGAATGTTCTAAGAAACATGATTCCTGGATGCACCCTGGGAATGTTCTAAGAAACATGATTCCTGGATGCATCCTGGTAGTGTTCTAAGAAACATGATTCCTGGATGCATCATGGTAGTGTTCTAAGAAACATGATTCCTGGATGCATCCTGTGAGTGTTCTAAGAAACATAATTCCTGGATGCACCCTGGGAAATCAAACAGAGGTTACTGTAGCCTGCTCTCCAAACTCGATGCTTTACAAAATCCTCACAACACTGGCAGCAAGTAACACTTGTCTGAGATACAGGGGTTTCCAACAACAACAGCAATAACAACAGAAGCAACAACCACAACAACAGCAGCAACAACACGTCTGTTTAAACGGGCATAATAAATTTCATTCATTGCTATGACCATCTGTAGGTGCTGCCACTGAGAAACAGCATGCGCCGGCCTCAAGACTTTGCTGGCTGGTTTGGTGTCTTAAACTTGGGCATGGTTGCAACAGTCTGCCTCTATGCCACAATTGGTTTCTATGGTTACCTGAAATTTGGAGACGCTGTAAAGAGCACTGTGACCTTGAGTCTTCCGGATGACAAGTAAATCGATATTCCCCATCCCCCCCCCCCCCCCCATTTTGTTTATCCCACGATATGAATATAATTTTAGTTGTTGGTTTATCTTCTTATAGAAGCGGAATTTTAATTTACATTTGTCTTCTCGAGCAAACAGACCTTCAATAAATAGTTATTATTTGCCATTATCATAATCGTATTTGTTCTATGATGTTTAATCACAAATCTTGAGACAACGAACAATTGTGCTAGATTTACAACCGTGTGTTCATTCACGAACGCAACAAAAAAAAAATGGAGTTTTATCTTCAAAACACCATGATCATTAATTAGATTGAGAAGAAAATTATTTTCGCGAAAACAGGCTTTGTACACTCACGGCATCACTGATGCACCATGTGTGGGAATGGTGTAGTACTTAGAGATCTGTACGCAGCAACTGGAAGCTAAAAGTAAAGTAAAGATAGTCCCATAGCAAATGCCGTAGGGGGTGAAGCGTTAGAGACCTCATTATGCTGGGTCATCAGCGTATGGGGTAGGGTGACCGGTTCCTTTCCTCGCTGCCTTTACTTCCCAGATTTTCTCTGGTACCCATTTTACGAGGCTGGGTCGACCTCGGGGCCGTATTGGTCGGAAAAGCTCAGCTGGGGATTCGAACCCTCGACCATTTGGTTGCTAGACGAGTGCTCTAACCACTACGCTAGCCGGCCCCTAACTGGAAAACTGGAAGCTACAAGTTTGAAAACCAGGGTTGGGGAACTGCAGCAGGCTAAGACAACTCATCTCTTTTGTGAGGAACTGTTTCAAAGAAAAGCGATATCTCAACAACATCATGAATGAAACGGGGATCTACGTAGTCCTTTTGCTATGGACCTCATGGAGAAATGTTTTTAAATATCTCTGGATTCATTTTCTTATGTATGCTAGAGAAATCAAGAAAGCCACGGAATCATCATCATCATCATAATCATGGTGGAACACTGAGATTCCAAAGAAACCAGATAAAGAACCAAAAGTGTTTTGTGTTGCTGACAGAAGTTTGACTTTTCCTGCAGGCTGTACCTGTCAGTCAGGGTTATGTTCGCAGTCTCCATCTTGATCACCTACAACATCCAGTTCTATGTTCCTATAACCATCACGTGGCCCAGAATAGCACGCAGATTCAGAAATCAACTAATCCTCAAATATGGGGAATATATTTACCGCATTGTTGTTCTGACAATGACTTGTGAGTATAATGTTTGTTATTTTTGTAGTAGTCTGTCGGCGTAATGGCATTGTTATAATAACTCGTAAACAAAACGTTATTCATTTCCAAGAAATGAGAGTATAGCATAAATCAGTGGCTCACGTAGGTCAATAAGATGATCCGAGGTTTTCTACGATGTTTGGATGTAGCCTTTAGGAATACTGTCTAGCATTGAAAGAAAGGTGATTTCATTGATGTAAGATCTTATATCTTATATCCTTCCCGTGCCGTCAAGCATCACATAGGCCTTGCAAGGTAGTTCGCCAATTTGTCCTATTTTCGGCGAGTCTTTCAACCTCATAAAGGGATTTTATGCCTATTATTAATTTAAGAGTGCAGTTGTGAAAAAGACAACAACTTCATACAAATACTTCATACAAAAACTAGCTATAGAAACTTGAAATATGCTTTCAAATGTGATCATAGAAACTTGATAGATCTATATATAGTGCATCAATTTTTATTTGTTTTTGCATACACAAATATATTTATATTTAATTGTGATTATTCGTAAAATATAACTGCAGTGTTTGCTTTGATGGCAAATAAAACCTGGTGTTCTAGCCATTTTTTTTAACATCGATTCCGTATAAATTAAAAAAAATACGCAGTGGCACGTACTGGATAGATTTTTGTTATCATATCGTATTTACCAACATAAACGTTCTCATCGTATTTCTATGTACTCACTTCCACAGTTGGAATCGCAGCCGCTATACCTCACGTGGACCTTCTCATCTCCCTTATCGGAGCCGTCGCTTGTTCCTTCCTTGCCCTCATTTTGCCCGCCATAATAGAGATCATGACACTGCTCGAAGAGGAAAGAAAGTTGCCAGTTCACATTGCTGTAAAAGACGTGTCGATATTTCTCTTTGGTATCTTCGGTTCAGTTATTGGGACATATACGTCTATTAAGGCGATTTCGGAAACGTTTTGATTATGAGAAGAACTTAGTAACATTTTTTTTTCCTAATGTTAAAAACAGACTGTTGATGTCTGCTCATGATGAAGACAAACTCGTAAAATTTCTGGTGTTAAGAAAGCAAGTGGCAGTATTTTCTGACGTTAACATTAGATTGGTAAACTTTTCTGATAGTGATGACAGTTTGGTAAAGTTTCTTTTTTTACATTTATGGCAGTCTGATAAAGTTTTTCATGTCTGTGACAGTTGGAAAAGTTTATTTTTACATTGAAGACAGTTTGGTGAAGTTTTTTGTTATGTGATACTGAAAACATTTTTGCAAATTTTTAAAATGTTAGGATGATATTGATAAAGTTTCCTGACATCTAAAAAAACCTATAAAAGTTTTCTGATGCTATGAATAAAGTATAACATTTTTCTGATTTTATGCACAGACTAGAAAAGTTTTCTGATGTTGCAAACCAACTACAAACTTTTTCTGATTTTATGCCAAAAAATATTTTTAATGTTTTTCACAAATTGGAAAGTGCTTTTGATGTTATGCACAAACTATAAAATTTTTTTTTATATTATGCACAAACTAGAAAATGTATTTGATGCTATTCACACACTAAAAAATGTTTTCTAATGTTATGAACTAACTATTGAAGCTTTGCACAGTTAGGTTAATTGCTGTAAGTTTCTGATGTTATGAACAAACTATTTAAGCTCTGCACAGTTAGGTTAACTGAAGTTTCTGATGTTATGTTATGGTGCATATCAGAATGAACCTCATCAAATATTTCTAAACTGTTCAGACATGGGCAAACATGCACAACTAAGTAATAATTACCTTTGTCTTATATTTATAAAAAAAAACAATTTTTCTGTGTAAATTTGTGTATATTTATCTTCATCCAAGCAATTTTCTTGTTTCATGTTTAATAGCAAAGCTTCTATCACTGTACAAGACATCATCACCATCATCCAGGGCTGACTTTTTTTGGGGGTAAACTCTGTCACAGATTGTTGATATGCTCATGAATATTTTCTGATTAAGGCAAGAAACTGTCAGTAATAAGTGTGTAACTACAAAACTAAATAGATCATCAGAGAAAGCTGCTTTGCCCGCTCCCAGATGTAGGTGGCCATGTCAGTCAATGATAGTTGCAAACAACAGGGTATAAAAGGGAAACATGGTGGGAAATCAAGTTAGATTTGTGCAAAGATTGAAAAAAAAAGAGCAGAAAATTTTATTATGAAAGATATTTAACATCCACAATGAGCAATTGAAAACACAATCCGGAAAGCTCAAAATGTTTCTCTCAGTGTGATACCAAGCAAGGGAGAACCTAGCAAATGTATGCAGATTAGGACATGAGTAAAAAGAATGTAACAACTCCAGATCTAGAAATCAAGAGTGAGAGCAGCTTCTTGTGAGAGAATCTATGAGTTTATGGAGCTAAAAGGACCAAAATTCCTCATTTTCTGACCTGAGCAGTTGTCTCCCCATGGTACAGCAAAGTATTTTCTCATCAAAAACACAAAATGTTGCTGATAATCAAATAACAATTGATGAAAATGTAATATGTTTTAAAATACTTTGTATTATATAAGTCCTTCTCATGTTTATTTTTACACCACAAATGATCCTGTACATGTAAATGGTGTATTTTATAAATGACTCAATGCATAATTTACATTTTATTATTTGATTTATATCATGATGCTTGAATATAAAAGCACAAGAAGTGCCTGTAAACTGTGACCTGTTGAACAAATTGATCTCTCATTTTATACAGAACATTTTCTTATTCTTTATCAAAAACTTCTCATACAAACCAGTCTTGGTTGTGCACTTTGAGTATGTAAATATACTTGGATCATTAGTTCACATGACAAACTTTCTGAAACCACCTACAGCATGCATAATAAATATATCTGCCATGTTTTTTGCCAGGAAATAACAAGATGGCTGTATATTTAAGTTAAGGAACTTAAAAACTTAAGTTAAGGAATTTAAAAACTTAAGTTGGAACTTTTAAAAAATTCAAACCCCCTAAGCAATGAGATAGAAAAACCAGATAGAAGCAGCTGTTTTGTTTTTTACAAAACCATTTAAAGTGATCATGTTAAGAAAAAAATACAATAATGTTCATTTTATACATTTATGGGGTTTGTCTGGGGGTTGCGGGGGAGGGTGGAACTAGTGTAGTTGGTGGTGAACTCATTCTTTTGTGAAGTTCCTGGAACTGAGGCTCTCTAATCATCTGTGGGAACAGGGGCACATTTGTTTCGAGGAACCTGCCTCAAGGAAATAGAAATTTTCTGCCTGAATGGTGAGGCACACTGTATTTCATGAGATTATCAGTGTATGGAATGACTAGAGAATATCAGGTGAAAATCAGTTCCTTGAACACAAGTTTTTTATGTCCAATCCAGATCCAAGAAACCAGGAGTTTTTAGCCTTTTTTTTTTTACAATAACAAACCTCATATGGATCGCCCAGTACAATATACCATTATTCCCCCTTCACTGGATTATGGAAATCTTCATCATGACCATTCATTGTTGTTAGAAAGTTGTCTGAGTTTAAAAGTTGTTAATAGCTTAGCTCTGTTGTACATGTGGAGAGCTAGGAACAGAGCAGCTGTAAGATGTAGATGTGGAGAGCTAGGAACAGAGCAGCTGAAAGATGTAGATGTGGAGAGCTAGGAACAGAGCAGCTGAAAGATGTAGATGTGGAGAGCTAGGAACAGAGCAGCTGAAAGATGTAGATGTGGAGAGCTAGGAACAGAGCAGCTGAAAGATGTAGATGTGGAGAGCTAGGAACAGAGCAGCTGAAAGATGTAGATGTGGAGAGCTAGGAACAGAGCATCTGAAAGAAAGTTCTAATCTAGCAACAATTTTATTTAATCTGTTAAGAAATCAAGTTTCTACAACGGGGGCTGGACTATCCAGGTTTAAGAACCCCTGCAAAAATGTAGTCAGAGAAATGTACGAACCAGTGCTTGTATGTGTCAGTTCTTCTTCTTCTTCTTCTATCTGCGAGCACGGTATTCTTTGCAGCCAATGCAGTGTAGATGTTTAGGCACAGCCCAGTGTCGGACAGGGAGCGGGTTATGGCGGGTATGTTTCCATTCTCAGAGTGGAGCTAAAAATCTGTGAGTGTGAAGTACTTCTTTAGTAGACTCCACCGCCATGGCGACTAAGACGACCCCTGCCCCCATTAGTCTGGCTAGGCTTGTTACTGGGGGTACCAACGGAGAGGTGGGATTGGGTCTTGGTCTGGTTTGGTTCGGTAACCCTGAGGCTAGCACGTCAGCTATCGGCCGCCACATTGGACAATGTCTTCATTCCCTTCATCTATCGACAACTTTCTGTACATAAGCTCTTCAACATAATAATATGTGACTACGGCATATATTTATTTATACTGCAGTGTGCAATATGGCAATATGAAAGAATTAACACTTATGTGTACTATATATATGAAATTTTAAAAACGATTTGTTTTTTGTTTGTTTGTTTTTTTTTTTTTGCAATATTCATCAAATGATTTCTTCGATGAGAGAGGAAATGAGGATAATCCATTTGTTTTCCTTCAATGTTCCTCCTCTCCTCTTATCCGTGCCCTCTTCTTCTGTCCTCTGTGTCCTCCTCTCCTCTTATCCGTGCCCTCTTCTTTTGTCTCCCGTGTCCTCCTCTCCTCTTATCCGTGCCCTCCTCTCCTCTTATCCGTGCCCTCTTCTTCTATCCTCCATGTCCTCCTCTCCTCTTATCCGTGCCCTCTTCTTCTGTCCTCCGTGTCCTCCTCTCCTCTTATCCGTGCCCTCCTCTCCTCTTATCCGTCCCCTCTTCTTCTATCCTCTATGTCCTCCTCTCCTCTTATCCGTGCCCTTTTCTTCTGTCCTCCGTGTCCTCCTCTCCTCTTATCCGTGTCCTCCTCTCCTCTTATCCGTGCCCTCTTTTTCTGTCCTAGGTGTCCTCCTCTCCTCTTATCCATGTCCTTCTCTCCTCTTATCTGAGCCCTCTTCTTCTGTCCTCCGTATCATCCTCTCCCTTTATCCGTGTCCTCCTCTCCTCTTATCCATGCCCTCTTCTTCTGTCCTCCGTGTCCTCCTCTCCTCTTATCCGTGCCCTCTTCTCTTCTTATCCGTGCCCTTCTCTCCTCCGTGTCCTCCTCTCTTGTTCTCCGTGTCCTCCTCTCTTGTTCTCCGTGTCCTCCTCTCTTGTTCTCCCTGTCCTCCTCTCCTCCGTGTCCTCCTCTCCTCTTCTCCATGTCTCCTCTCTTGTTCTCCGTGTCCTCCTCTCCTCTTCTCCGTGTCCTCCTCTCTTGTTCTCCCTGTCCTCCCCTCCTCTTCTCCCTGTCATGATCTATAACACCGGCTAACTTCCTACTGTATCTCCTTCCTCCTTCTTATGCTGTGAGAAGTAACAAAAATGTTTGTGTTCACCCTAGTATCCGTGGGGGCAATCTTTTGATAACAATTTTACTATTAAAAAGATTAAAAAGAGTCAAAGGTGGAGTTAGTCAGAATTACTCTCATTGTAACAGAATGTTACAGGGGAGACAATTTTATTGAAAGTTTGGGGATTTAACTCCCTAGCCTATTTACAGCAGTGGTTTAATTTTCATTGTTACTTGCCCCTGATGGGTACTTGAATCATGAGTGTTGTTTTGCACGGGATTTTTGATTCTCGTGGGAGAGTGAGCGTGAACTTTCCTGAACCTTTCGAGAGTGATTGGAGACTGAGATGAGATTAGAGCGAGATCTGTGCTGTCGAGAATTTCTGATAGAATATAGTTTGTGAATTAGTTTTTGTAGTTCTAATGGCGGTAGCACTGGTTTAGTTAATAACCCGTCGGGAACTGTATTCTTCATTTTGTGTCGTGTAATTTGATGTAGTGCTTCGTATATTTTCATCAACTCGACCATGTCCATCACTATCGAATGGCGTAGAAAAACCTTATCTATATATTTGATCATCGTCTCAGATGTTACCTGGGTTGTTGTCAACATTTTTGAGCATCTATGATTTAGCATTAGCACATCATACAGCCTTGAATCAGCCATCATGGCACACACAGTGGTGCCCATTCTCAGCCACAAGCGAAGACATTCGTATACAATATACCCTGACATTCTCCAAGTCATTTTAGACGTTCCTGGTATGACGCTCCTAGTATGACGTTCATGATATGACGCTTCTGGTATGACGCTCCTAGTATGACGCTTCTGGTATGACACTCCTAGTATGGTGTTCCTAGTATGATGCTCCTAGTATGACGCTTCTGGTATGACGCTCCTAGTATGATGCTCCTAGTATGATGCTCCTAGTATGATGCTCCTAGTATGATGCTCCTAGTATGATGCTCCTAGTATGATGCTCATAGTAAGCTTCTGGTATGACACTCCTAGTATGATGCTCCTAGTATGACGCTCCTAGTATGATGCTCCTAGTATGATGCTCCTAGTATGATGCTCCTAGTATGATGCTCCTAGTATGATGTTCCTAGTATGATGCTCATAGTAAGCTCCTGGTATGACGCTCCTAGTATGATGCTCATAGTAAGCTCCTGGTATGACGCTCCTAGTATGATGCTCCTAGTATGATGCTCCTAGTATGATGCTCCTAGTATGATGCTCCTAGTATGATGCTCCTAGTATGATGCTCATAGTAAGCTCCTGGTATGACGCTCCTAGTATGATGCTCATAGTAAGCTCCTGGTATGACGCTCCTAGTATGATGCTCCTAGTATGATGCTCCTAGTATGATGCTCCTAGTATGATGCTCCTAGTATGATGCTCATAGTAAGCTCCTGGTATGACGCTCCTATTATGCGCCTGGTGGAGCGATCGTAGAATGACGCTCCTAGTATGATGCTCCTAGAATAACCCTCTTATTGCGCTTCTGGTATGACGATCCTAGTAGGATTGCTCATAGTAAGCTCCTGGTAGAACGTTCCTAGTATGACGCTCCTATTACGTTCCTAGTATGACGCACCTGGAATGGTCCTGATATGACGTTCACAGTATGATGCTCATAGTAAGCTGGAGTATGACGTTTCTATTATGCTCCTAGTATGATGCTCCTAGTATGATGCTCCTAGTATGATGCTCCTAGTATGATGCTCCTAGTATGATGCTCATAGTAAGCTCCTGGTATGACGCTCCTAGTATGATGCTCATAGTAAGCTCCTGGTATGACGCTCCTAGTATGATGCTCCTAGTATGATGCTCCTAGTATGATGCTCCTAGTATGATGCTCCTAGTATGATGCTCCTAGTATGATGCTCATAGTAAGCTCCTGGTATGACGCTCCTATTATGCGCCTGGTGGAGCGATCGTAGAATGACGCTCCTAGTATGATGCTCCTAGAATAACCCTCTTATTGCGCTTCTGGTATGACGATCCTAGTAGGATTGCTCATAGTAAGCTCCTGGTAGAACGTTCCTAGTATGACGCTCCTATTACGTTCCTAGTATGACGCACCTGGAATGGTCCTGATATGACGTTCACAGTATGATGCTCATAGTAAGCTGGAGTATGACGTTTCTATTACGCTCCTGGTATAACACTCCTAGTATGACGTTCCTGGTATGACGCTCCTAGTATGACGTTCCTGGTATCACACTCCTATTACGTTCCTGGTATAACACTCCTAGTATGACGTTCCTGGTATAACACTCCTATTACGCTCCTGGTATAACACTCCTAGTATGACGTTCCTGGTATGACGCTCCTAGTATGACGTTCCTGGTATCACACTCCTATTACGCTCCTGGTATAACACTCCTAGTATGACGTTCCTGGTATGACGCTCCTAGTATGACGTTCCTGGTATCACACTCCTATTACGCTCCTGGTATAACACTCCTAGTATGACGTTCCTGGTATGACGCTCCTAGTATGACGTTCCTGGTATCTCACTCCTATTACGCTCCTGGTATAACACTCCTAGTATGACGTTCCTGGTATAACACTCCTAGTATGACGTTCCTGGTATCACACTCCTATTACGCTCCTGGTATAACACTCCTAGTATGACGTTCCTGGTATGACGCTCCTAGTATGACGTTCCTGGTATCACACTCCTATTACGCTCCTGGTATAACACTCCTAGTATGACGTTCCTGGTATGACGCTCCTAGTATGACGTTCCTGGTATCTCACTCCTATTACGCTCCTGGTATAACACTCCTAGTATGACGTTCCTGGTATAACACTCCTAGTATGACGTTCCTGGTATCACACTCCTATTACGCTCCTGGTATAACACTCCTAGTATGACGTTCCTGGTATAACACTCCTAGTATGACGTTCCTGGTATAACACTCCTAGTATGACGTTCCTGGTATAACACTCCTAGTATGACGTTCCTGGTATACCACTCCTAGTATGACGTTCCTGGAATGACGCTCCTATTACGCTCCTAGTATGACGTTCCTGGTATGACGCTCCTATTACGCTCCTGGTATAACGCTCCTAGTATGACGTTCCTGGCATGACGCTCCTATCACGCTCCTAGTATGACGTTCCTGGTATTACGCTCCTAGTATGACGTTCCTGGTATAACGCTCCTAGTATGACGTTCCTGGTATTACGCTCCTAGTATGACGGCCCTAGTCTCACGGTCCTAGTATGACACTCTTAGTATGACGCCACTAGTCTGACGATCCTAGTATGACGCCCCTAGTCTGACGATCCCAGTATGACGCCCCTAGTCTGACGGTCCTAGTATGACGCCCCTAGTCTGACGGTCCTAATATGACGCCCCTAGTATGACGCCCCTAGTCTGACGGTCCTAGTATGACGCCCCTAGTCTCACGGTCCTAGTATGACGCCCCTAGTCTGACGGTCCTAGTATGACGGTCCTAGTATGACGCCCCTAGACTCACGGTCCTAGTATGACGCCCTTAGTTTGACGGTCCTAGTATGACGCCTCTAGTCTGACGCTCCTAGTATGACGGCCCTAGTCTCACGGTCCTAGTATGACACTCTTAGTATGACGCCACTAGTCTGACGATCCTAGTATGACGCCCCTAGTCTGACGATCCCAGTATGACGCCCCTAGTCTGACGGTCCTAGTATGACGCCCCTAGTCTGACGGTCCTAATATGACGCCCCTAGTATGACGCCCCTAGTCTGACGGTCCTAGTATGACGCCCCTAGTCTCACGGTCCTAGTATGACGCCCCTAGTCTGACGGTCCTAGTATGACGGTCCTAGTATGACGCCCCTAGACTCACGGTCCTAGTATGACGCCCTTAGTTTGACGGTCCTAGTATGACGCCTCTAGTCTGACGATCCTAGTATGACGCCCCTAGTCTGACCGTCCTAGTATGACGGTCCTAGTATGACGCCCCTAGTCTCACGGTCCTAGTACGACGCCCCTAGTCTGACGATCCTAGTATGACGCTCCTAGTATGACAGTAATAATATGACGCTCCTAGTATGACGGTCCTAGTATGACGCTCCTAGTATGACGCCCCTAGTATGACGCTCTTAGTATGACGCCCCTAGTATGACGGTCCTAGTATGACACTCCTAGTATGACACTCCTAGTATGACGCCCCTAGTATGACGCCCCTAGTATGACGCTCCTAGTATGACGCCCCTAGTATGACGCCCCTAGTATGACGCCCCTAGTGTGACGCCCCTAGTATGACGCCCCTAGTATGACACTCCTAGTATGACACTCCTAGTATGACACTCCTAGTATGACGCCCCTAGTATGACACTCCTAGTATGACACTCCTAGTATGACCCCCTTAGTATGACGCTCCTAGTATGACACTCCTAGTATGACACTCCTAGTATGATGCCCCTAGTATAACACTCCTAGTATGATGCCCCTAGTATGACACTCCTAGTATGACACTCCTAGTATGACCCCCTTAGTATGACGCTCCTAGTATGACGCTCCTAGTATGACGCTACTATGACACTCCTAGTATGACACTCCTAGTATGACACTCCTAGTATGACACTCCTAGTATGACGCCCCTAGTATGACGCTTCTAGTATGACACTCCTAGTATGACGCCCCTAGTATGACGCTCCTAGTATGACACTCCTAGTATTACGCCCCTAGTATGACGCTCCTATTATGGCGCTCCTAGTATGACACTCCTACTATGACGCCCCTAGTATGACGCTCCTAGTATGAATCTCCTAGTATGACGCTCCTAGTATGACGGTCCTAGTATGACGCCCCTAGTATGAATCTCCTAGTATGACGCCCCTAGTATGACGCTCCTAGTATGACACTCCTAGTATGACGCTGCTAGTATGAATCTCCTAGTATTACGCCCCTAGTATGACGCCCCTAGTATGACGCTGCTAGTATGAATCTCCTAGTATGACGCCCCTAGTATGACGCCCCTAGTATGACGCTCCTAGTATGACGCCCCTAGTATGACGCCCCTAGTATGACGCCCCTAGTGTGACGCCCCTAGTATGACGCCCCTAGTATGACACTCCTAGTATGACACTCCTAGTATGACACTCCTAGTATGACGCCCCTAGTATGACACTCCTAGTATGACACTCCTAGTATGACCCCCTTAGTATGACGCTCCTAGTATGACACTCCTAGTATGACACTCCTAGTATGATGCCCCTAGTATAACACTCCTAGTATGATGCCCCTAGTATGACACTCCTAGTATGACACTCCTAGTATGACCCCCTTAGTATGACGCTCCTAGTATGACGCTCCTAGTATGACGCTACTATGACACTCCTAGTATGACACTCCTAGTATGACACTCCTAGTATGACACTCCTAGTATGACGCCCCTAGTATGACGCTTCTAGTATGACACTCCTAGTATGACGCCCCTAGTATGACGCTCCTAGTATGACACTCCTAGTATTACGCCCCTAGTATGACGCTCCTATTATGGCGCTCCTAGTATGACACTCCTACTATGACGCCCCTAGTATGACGCTCCTAGTATGAATCTCCTAGTATGACGCTCCTAGTATGACGGTCCTAGTATGACGCCCCTAGTATGAATCTCCTAGTATGACGCCCCTAGTATGACGCTCCTAGTATGACACTCCTAGTATGACGCTGCTAGTATGAATCTCCTAGTATTACGCCCCTAGTATGACGCCCCTAGTATGACGCTGCTAGTATGAATCTCCTAGTATTACGCCCCTAGTATGACGCCCCTAGTATGACGCTCCTAGTATGACGCTCCTAGTATTACGCTGCTAGTATGATGCCCCTAGTCTGACGCTGCTAGTATGACGCCCCTAGTATGACGCTGCTAGTATGACGCCCCTAGTATGACGCTGCTAGTATGACGCCCCTAGTATTACGCCCCTAGTATTACGCCCCTAGTATGACGCCCCTAGTATGACGCTCCTAGTATGACGCCCCTAGTATGACGCTCCTAGTATGACGCTCCTAGTATTACGCTGCTAGTATGACGCCCCTAGTATGACGCTGCTAGTATGACGCCCCTAGTATGACGCTGCTAGTATGACGCCCCTAGTATGACGCTGCTAGTATGACGCCCCTAGTATGACGCTGCTAGTATGACGCCCCTAGTATTACGCCCCTAGTATTACGCCCCTAGTATGACGCCCCTAGTATGACGCTCCTAGTATGACGCCCCTAGTATGACGCTGCTAGTATGAATCTCCTAGTATTACGCCCCTAGTATGACGCTGCTAGTATGAATCTCCTAGTATGACGCTCCTAGTATGACGCTCCTAGTATAACGGTCCTGATATGACGCTCCTAGTATAACGATCCTGATATGACGGTCCTAGTATAACGATCCTGATATGACGGTCCTAGTATAACGATCCTGATATGACGGTCCTAGTATGACGGTCCTAGTATAACGATCCTGATATGACGGTCCTAGTATAACGATCCTGATATGACGGTCCTAGTATGACGGTCCTAGTATGACGGTCCTAGTATTACGGTCCTAGTATAACGATACTGATATGACGGTCCTAGTATAACGATCCTGATATGACGGTCCTAGTATAACGATCCTGATATGACGGTCCTAGTATAACGGTCCTGATATGACGGTCCTAGTATAACGATCCTGATATGACGGTCCTAGTATAACGATCCTGATATGACAGTCCTAGTATAACGGTCCTGATATGACGGTCCTAGTATAACGATCCTGATATGACAGTCCTAGTATAACGATCCTGATACGACGGTCCTAGTATAACGGTCCTGATATGACGGTCCTAGTATAACGATCCTGATATGACGGTCCTAGTATATCGGTCCTAGTATAACGGTCCTAGTATAACGATCCTGATATGACGGTCCTAGTATAACGATCTTAGTATAACGGTCCTAGTATAACGATCCTAGTATAACGGTCCTGATATGACGGTCCTAGTATAACGGTCCTAGTATAACGGTCCTGATATGACGGTCCTAGTATAACGGTCCTAGTATAACGATCCTGATATGACGGTCCTAGTATAACGGTCCTAGTATAACGGTCCTAGTATAACGATCCTAGTATAACGATCCTGATATGACGGTCCTAGTATGACGGTCCTAGTATAACGGTCCTGATATGATGGTCCTAGTATGACAGTCCTAGTATAACGGTCCTGATATGACGGTCCTAGTATGACGGTCCTAGTATGACGGTCCTAGTATGACGCTCCTAGTATGACTGTCCTAGTATGACGGTCCTAGTATGACGGTCCTAGTATGACTGTCCTAGTATGACGGTCCTAGTATTACGGTCCTAGTATAACGATACTGATATGACGGTCCTAGTATAACGATCCTGATATGACGGTCCTAGTATAACGATCCTGATATGACGGTCCTAGTATAACGGTCCTGATATGACGGTCCTAGTATAACGATCCTGATATGACGGTCCTAGTATAACGATCCTGATATGACAGTCCTAGTATAACGGTCCTGATATGACGGTCCTAGTATAACGATCCTGATATGACAGTCCTAGTATAACGATCCTGATACGACGGTCCTAGTATAACGGTCCTGATATGACGGTCCTAGTATAACGATCCTGATATGACGGTCCTAGTATATCGGTCCTAGTATAACGGTCCTAGTATAACGATCCTGATATGACGGTCCTAGTATAACGATCTTAGTATAACGGTCCTAGTATAACGATCCTAGTATAACGGTCCTGATATGACGGTCCTAGTATAACGGTCCTAGTATAACGGTCCTGATATGACGGTCCTAGTATAACGGTCCTAGTATAACGGTCCTAGTATAACGATCCTGATATGACGGTCCTAGTATAACGGTCCTAGTATAACGGTCCTAGTATAACGATCCTGATATGACGGTCCTAGTATAACGATCCTGATATGACGGTCCTAGTATAACGATCCTGATATGACGGTCCTAGTATGACGGTCCTAGTATAACGGTCCTGATATGATGGTCCTAGTATGACAGTCCTAGTATAACGGTCCTGATATGACGGTCCTAGTATGACGGTCCTAGTATGACGGTCCTAGTATGACGCTCCTAGTATGACTGTCCTAGTATGACGCTCCTAGTATGACGGTCCTAGTATGACGGTCCTAGTATGACGGTCCTAGTATGACGGTCCTGATATGACGGTCCTAGTATGATGCTCCTGATATGACGGTCCTAGTATGATGCTCCTGATATGACGGCCCTGACATATATCAAAGTTTCCCTAAAGAAGTTTACAGTACTTTGTTTTATTTTTAATAATACTACGTTCGTCTATAACTGCCAGAAAAACAAATGATGACGTCATCAAAGACTTTGGAAACCATCCACAATTAGCGGGAAAAACAATCAGAATAGTTATGACGTCATTAGAAGACAAAACTTGTTTTTTGTTTTGAAGGGGGAGGTGGGGGGGGGGAGTAATCAAATGGTAAAGGAAATAAAGAGAGGAACATATATAAAGTACTGACCAAGTGGCACAGCAGGGCTGATCTGCATGGTTTGATTAGAAACACCATAAAGCTGACAGAATGCACATACGTGATGGCATACATTTCTGAACGAATAAGAACACAAATAAAGTAGGGTAAAAAAAAAACTTGTGACTGGAGCTAACCAATAAAACCAAGCAGTAAACAGGTTTCTATAGAAGACTCACTCTCAAAATAAAATGGGCAGAAGAAAAGGGTTAATAACCTACATTCTCAAAATAAAATGAACAGAAAAACAAGAGTTAATGACATTTTCCAGTTCTGGTCCTTCTTCTAATTACTGTCTCTCATTAATTTGTTTCGAACTATTGATCGCAGACGCTGCACGTGACGAGGTTTCCTAGCAACCTTTTGTCGCCTAAAGTGTGGGGGAAAAAACGAAAAGCTTAAAAATCACGAAACAAAATATAAACAGGAAACGAATGTTATGAAGTTTACAATAGTGCACTAGCATACTTCATCATCATCAGGTGCCATGCCGACTAGCATTGGCTATTATGTTTCTCCATAGTACCCGATCCTTCATGCAGGCTATCACTTCATTTAGTGATCTCCTCTCACACTGTCTCGTCAAATTATTCACTATCATTTTATCAGCTTTCACCTGACTCTTCTCTTCCCTTTATTTTTTTCTGTTTTTACAATTGTTTCAACGCCCCCTCTTCATATGCATGTCCTATGAAAGTATACTGTTAAAAAAAACCCCAGCCCTGCTGTAGTAGTAATGTACTCCAAATTTCAAACTTGTATCAAAATTTTATTTTACGGAAATAATGTTTCAATCTTGGCATGAAGAAACTTTAAGACTTTAACAAGGAAATGATGTTCATTAAATTTGTTTTGGACTTTTATTCTTTGCGAATGAGGCCTCCGTTTCAGTACGGCGTATGGCCTCCTCTGGCCTGTATCAGAGAACATTTCCTTGACATGGATCCGATTAGCCGTTGGATCTGTTGTTGTGGGGTGGCTGCCCACTCCTCCTACAGTGCAAGAGACATCTGTTGGAGATCGGTTGGCACCACGTCTCGCTGGCGGACTTGTCTGTTGAGTTCATTCCATAAGTGTTCTATTGGGTTCATGTCTGATGACATGGATGGCCACGGAATGGTCTGGATGTTGTTGTCAGCGAGAACTGGGTGGTGAGTTGTGCCACATGAGGTCGAGCGTTATCCTGCTGAAAAATCGACCCTGGTGCAGCCAGAACTTGGAGGACGTGAGGACGAAGTATTTCAGCGACATATCGTTGGGCATTCAGGCGTCCTTCAATTTGCACCAGGTCACTTCTTCCCACGAAGTTGATCGTCCCCCATACCATTACTCCTCCACCACCATGTGGAGGAGCCTCATCCACCCAGTTCTGGCCGTAGTGCTCATGGACTCTACGGTAAATTTTTCTCCGACTATCGTGTCGCTGGAGCAGAAAGAATGATTCATCACTAAACCAAGCCCTTCTCCAATCATTCGCAACGGTCCATTGACGATGCTGGTGCGCCCACTGCACTTGGTTCTGGCGATGCCGGCCCGTAAGAACAGGAACTCTGAATTTGACGAGCTGCTGTCATTGACTGGACTGTTGATGACGCAGATGCAAATCGATATTCCTGAGGTGACGCAGCCGTATGAAGCGGTCTTCGGCAGGAGTTGTGTCTATGGGTCTTCCACTGCGTGGCCGGTCTGCAACTGAGCCAGTTTCTTGAAATTTCGTCTCCAAAGACGACTAATAGTGCTTCTAACCACATTAAATTGTCTGGCCACTACACTTTGTGACTGTCCAGTCTGTAAAGGTCCACTGATGATGAGTCGTTCTGTAGTGAGATGAGCCATACTTGGGCACTGAATTTTCAAATGAGTTGATTCGAGGAGTGGTTAGCGGGGTAGGGGTATCCCCTATCAAAGGAGAAGTAAGACGCCTCCTTACCTCCGTCAGTCTACGGGACACCCTTGGGCAAGGTGGAGTACCCGTATAGCCCCCCGATCAGGGTGACGTGAAGCCATGGGAGCAGGTGGTGGATGGAATGGGAGAGCAGCTGACAGATAATGTTGGTTATGGTCACCATTCTATGATGGTAGGCAGATGATCTCAATGTAGGGACAATGGCTACGATCACTGACTAATACAGTCACTGCCCAGAAGGAAAGCAATGGTAAACTATCTTCTGGAAACATACCAAGAAACCCAAGCAGCAATCATGGAAAGTCAATTAGGAAAAAGATCTGGTGGTGACGCCTCCAGGCCAGATAGATCTAATTTTAACACTGGGGAAGAGTGTGAGACAGAGGTCGGTACTAGTAATTGTGATGACGGACAAAATCCTGACTGTGTTACCAAGGAAAACCCCTGTATCAAACTAAAAAGAAAAATAAGAGTAGGAACATGGAATGTAAGAAGTATGTATGAGGGAAAATATCAAGTAATAAGTGACGAGATGAAAAGAACGGGGATACACATTTTGGGAATCTGCGAACATCGATGAAAAGGATCAGGACACTTTAAGAGCGAGAATGATAATATATTTATATATTCTGGCGGAGAAGTAGGAGGAAAGAATGGAGTGGCTTTTTATTTGGACAAATCAACATCAAAAGCATTACTAGGCTACAATCCAGTAAGTGATAGAATCCTAACAATCAGACTTAAGGGCATTAATAGAAATGTAACAATCATCCAGATATATGCACCTACATCAGCAGCAGAAGAAGAGGAAGTAGAAAACTTTTATAACACACTGCAAACGACAATAGACCAGGTACGGAAAAATGATACTGTATTAATAATGGGTGATTTTAATGCAAAAATTGGTACAGAAAGAGCAGAAGATGAAGGACATGTTGTAGGGAAATTTAGCATAGGACATAGAAATGAGGCAGGTGACAATCTAATGGCGTTTTGCATGGAAAACGAGGTAATGATCGCTAACACACTTTTTAAACAACATCCAAGAAGACTTTACACATGGACATCACCTGATGGGAAAACCAAGAATCAAATAGATTACATTTTAGTGCAAAGAAGGTGGAGGTCAAGCATAACATCAGCAAAAACTTTACCAGGTGCTGATTGTGACACGGACCATGAGTTATTAATAGCAGACATGAAGATAAAGATGAAAAAAATAGTTACGGGATCAAGACCACTCCGCTTTGACCTTACAAATATACCAGAACAATACAGTATAGAAGTGAAGAACCGTTTCGAAATCCTGATGGCTGTACAGGAGGAGATGACACCAGATGAATTGGCTACGCAGGCCAAAGATATCTTAGTAACAACAGCTAAAGACATGGTTCCAGTAAAGAAAACACAAAAGAATAGATGGATCACAGCAGGTACACTAGAACTGATAAAACAATGTAGAGAAATGAAGACGCAATGGAAAGTGACAAACAATAACAAAGATAAATATAAAACTTTAACAAAAGAAGTACGAAGAAACATAAGAAAAGACAAAAAAACAATACATACAAGATTGTTGTGAAAGAATAGAAGAACATCAGAAGTGTGGAAGAGATAGTGAAATGTTTAAAGAAATGAAGACATTGACGAGAAATGTCACACCTAAACTAAATGTAATTTGTGATGAGATGGGGAATACCCTGACAGAGACAGAGGAAATTCCGGAAAGATGGAAGGAATATTTCAAAAGAATGTATGAAACAACCGACTGTGGAAGCAGAAATCAACAGTGTGAATTATTATTGGAGGAGAAAGAACCTGAACCGACAATGGAAGAAGTTTTATGGGCAATAAAGAATCTGAAAAATGGTAAATCACCAGGATGTGATGAGATAATAGCTGAATTTATTAAAGCAGGAGGAAAGGAGTGTGCAACAATCTATCATGCACTATGTAAAAAGATATGGCATTCAGGTGTTTGGCCAAAAGAATGGAAAAGAACTGTATTCATACCATTGCCAAAAAAAGGGTAACCTGAAATTATGCACCAACTACAGAACTGTTGCCCTGATTAGTCATGCCAGTAAAATTCTGTTAAAATCATAATGGGTAGAGGTTCTAAGGACTGCAAATGCGCCACAAACAGCCTCTGGCAGTCAAGTCCAGCTCCTGGCCTTCCCGTGGCAGAACTGTTTAAACTGACAGGAGAAGGGGCGAGGGTGAATATCTGCCGCCTGAAAACCAGATACTTAGGGTAGATGAGTGTCACGTTTGGTAGCTCATCTGCCGCTGTTTGGCGAGATCTTCAGCTGCCGTGCGTGGAGCGGTGCTCTTCCCGGCCAATGAAGAAATTTGCAAATGAGGTTGCCGCGCAGCATCACTGCGGAAAAGGTGGTTGAAAGAATAAAGCGAAGCAAACAGTCAAATCACGGCACCTCTGGTCTGGAGGTCGGCCACGTCCTGAGTGCAGTCATATCGGATGAAATGCATGAACCGGCTTGTCCCAGAGGTTAAGTCACTGCTGGCTTGACTTTTCAAATGCCGCGCGTGGAGTGAAGCTCCTCCCGGTTAAGGAAGTAAATGCGGAAATAAAGGTTGCTGTGCGGCGCCGATGGGAAAAGGTGGTGGAAAGTGAAGTTTAACCTGGTATGTCCAGTAGTATCGCTACGAGAGCTATACCACGGCACCTTTGCTCTAGAGGCCGCCTACGTCCGAAATACACCTACACTGGTGAAATATGCCTAAACCGGCACACACCAGGGGTGGAACTCGATGGCTAGACATGTCATGCCACCTTCGCTCTAGAGGTCGGTAACGCCTGATAAACACCCATACTGGTGAATTTTGCCTAAACCGGCTCATACCAGGGGTGAATCTTGAAGGCTATGAATGTCACAGTACCTCTGCCCTAGAGGTCGATCCCGCCCCAAACACGCCCATACTGGGAAATGTCTAAACCGGCTCAACCCAGGGGTAGAAGTCACTAGTGGCGAGGATTCGTCCTCCTGGACAAAAGCTCCATCCTGGTCACAACTAGGAAGGGTAGCGGCCACGACCGCAAAATGCTGAAGTCGGAGACACTGGACCAGGGAAGTCTAGATAGGCAACCACCTCTCACCCGGCGGGGATGTCTGCGTATCCTAATCACGCTGAGGTTTTCCGGTGAGAAAGTCAAACCCTGGACTGGATGGGCAACCACCTCTCACCCGGCGGTGATACACGGGTATCTCAAAACACGTCGAGGTTTTCCGGTGAGAAAGTCCAACTCTGGCCTGGGTGGGCTACCGCCTCTCACCCAGCGGGGATGCACTGATATTCCAAACACGTCGAGGTCTTCCGGTGAGAAAGTCCAACCCTAGACCAAACTGGTGCAATGAAAATCCCGCTTCCGAGACCCACCAAGAATACAGGCTAAAGCACTGTGATACTCTGAACCCCTTGTGGTCCTTTCGTGGAACTCGTGTGGTCTATTTTGGACCACACAGAGGACCACGTGACCTAACGAGGACCACATGCGTGAATTCAGTAGGTTCACAGTGCGGTTTTTGGTGGTAGAAGTGAACGAAGAAGAAGAAGAAGAAGAAGATAATGGGTAGACTTCGAAAGAAAATAGAAGAAGAAGTCAATATGGTCCAAGCTGGTTTCAGGCAAGGAAGAGGGTCAAGAGATCATATATTCAATCTAAGATTAATAATAGAGAAATGCAGAGAGTTTAATGTGAATCTATATTTATCCTTTATAGACTACTCAAAGGCATTTGATTGTGTACAACACCAGAAACTTTGAGAAATAATGGAAAAATGGGATTTCCAACACATTTGATACAATTAACATCACTGCTGTATCTAGACTAACAAGCAGCAGTAAGAATAAATGGTGAAACAACAACTTGGTTTGACATAAAACAAGGGGTCCGTCAGGAGTGCATATTGTCACCCTACTTATTTAACTTGTATACTGAAAATATAATGAGGAATGTTAGAGAAGATGTAGACAAAGAATATTACGATGCCATAACAGTTGGAGGTTATGAAATACCAGAGATTAGATATGCTGATGACACAGTATTACTGTCCACAACACAAAAAGGAAGGAATATGCCTGTGAGACCTGGACACTTAACAAAACAGCTGAGAAACACATAAATGCCTTTGAATGTAAATGCTACAGAAGAGTTCTCCAAATATCGTGGACACAAAAAAGAACAAATATATCTATACTACAAGAGCTTAATATTGAAGAAGGCTGGCTAGTGAAGAGGATTAAAGAGAGAAAACTGAAATATTTTGGACACATTAAACGTCATGATAATTTAGAGAAGACCGTATTGGAAGGATACATAATGGGAAAAAGAAAAAGAGGAAGACCAAGACGAAGATGGCTGCAAGACATCGTTGACGATCTGGAAATGGATGCAACAGCAGCAGGCCATCTTGCTCACAACCGAGAGGCCTACAGGAGTGCTGTTTGGGAGGCAAAGTTCCGCAAGGGACATGCAAATGAATGAATGAATGATTCGAGGAGCGTCAATCTTTTATAGGCATTCAATAACATGGTCAGTGAGTTTTGTGTTCAGTAAGTTTCACGGGATTCTCGTGAACCTGTCATGAGTAATGTCAAAAATGCTGTTTTGACTAGTGTCACTTTTCTGTGCTCATGAATCATCTGCTGAATACAATTCAGGTCAGCACGTGAAGTTGATGTCCAAATGAACGTTTCAGGCAATTAACCCTTGTCTGATCAGCAAACTTCAGTTTAAATCGTAACATCGTATTTGTTGCGTTTGTTTTTTTTTTTGTGAACGGTATACATAGTCTCTCTCTCGTATTTTTTTGCCAGCATTTTCTGTCTCTCCAGCTCGTCTCATACTTTCTTTATTAGTTATATCCGCTGTCCAGGGAATTCGCAACATTCTTCTGATAAACCATATTTCTACTGTCTCCAGTAATCTTTGTGCGGGCCTGTCTGTTGTCCATGATTCACCTCCATAGAATAAGATAGACTCAATACAGCATTTTATAATTCGTTTTCTAACATTCATTTATAAAGATGGGTTGCCTAATATGTTTCTCATTCTCTGAAATGCGGCCTTTGCTTGGTCTATTCTGTCACGTACATACAAGCATTGAGAAAAAAGTATGCGTATCTATGGAGAACGTCCTCTAGTAATAATTACAGAAATATTTTGTTGTAGCACATAAACTGTACGTAACTGTAACTGTAGAAAGGGCCCTTTCTGTTGCTGGTCCTAGGGAGCGGCCTTATGACACCTGGGGCCTTTGACATCAGGATGTCTTTCAATGTTTTTAGAGAAATGATTCCAATATTGTGCTGGTTATGTATTGCATGTGATCTGGCATTTCGTTGGGATTTGCATCCGCTTTCCTTGGCTACATGTAGCGCATATATTAACTGTCAGAATGTGATCATTAAAGTCTCCAGAATTTAATGTAATTCAGTCTCAACACAGCCAGCAATGATCTGTATGTAAAATTTATTTGTCAGTATATGTCTGGGAAACTAATGGAACGTTTAGAATAATGGAATTACTTGTGGTGGGATGAGGGGATTTGTGAGGTGAGAAAAAAAGAAGAAAGGATCACACAACAGTGGTGGGATGAGGGGATTTGTGAGGTGAGAAAAAAGAAGAAAGGATCACACAACAGTAGTGGGATGAGGGGATTTGTGAGGTGAGAAAAAAGAAGAAAGGATCACACAACAGTGGTGGGATGAGGGGATTTGTGAGGTGAGAAAAAAGAAGAAAGGATCACACAACAGTGGTGGGATGAGGGGATTTGTGAGGTGAGAAAAAAGAAGAAAGGATCACACAACAGTAGTGGGATGAGGGGATTTGTGAGGTGAGAAAAAGGAAGAGGGAATACTCCACAGCAACGTCACAGAAAATAAAGAGAAAATTATGCACTGTGATGAAGGGAGGAGGGATACGCATCAAAATGTTTGGGTCAAGAGAAGAAGGGATCACACTACACTGCGAAGTGAGAAAGGTAAGAGATAATGACACCATAGAGTGGAGTGAAGGGAAGAGGGATATACTCCACAATGATGAAGTGAGAAAAGAAGAAGTACACAACACACACTGGTTATTGGAAGAGGAAGGAGAGAGGTTAATATATTAAAGAAATGAGGTGAGATAAGAGGTACATATATCACAGAGGTGATTCGATGTAAGAGATAGCTATATTATAGAGGTGAGGTGATGTAAGTGTACCACAGAGGTGAGATGAGGTAAGGAGTAAGTATCCTAAAGAAATGAGGTGATCTAAGATGAAACTATATCACAGAGGTGAGATGAGGTAAGGAGTAAGTATCCTAAAGAAATGAAGTGATGTAAGATGAAATTATATCACAGAGGTGAGATGAGGTAAGGAGTAAGTACCCTAAAGAAATGAGGTGATGTAAAATGTAACTATACCATAGAGGTGAGATGAGGTAAGAGATAGGTATGCCACAGAGATTAGGTGAGGTAAGAGGTAACTATAATAAAGAAATGATGTGAGGTAAAATGTAAGTGTATCACAGAATTGATATGAAGTAAGAGGTAAGTACAGCACAGAGGTGAAGTGAGGTAAGAGAAGAGGTAGGTGACATAAATCTGACTAAAAGAAACAGAAGGTGTGAGATGAAGATGTCGTTGCTGATTTTATTTTGAACGGAAGTCAGAGACTTAAGAGAGAGTTCTGGCTAATGTAATATCCAGGTGATGCTACTATAAAAACACACAAGACTTATCATAGTTTTTGTTATCTGGTGTTGTGTTAGATAGTTTGCTGTTGATGAGAAATGATCATAAGCATGACGAGCTGAAATGGATGCTTCCATGAAGTTTTTATGATAGATTATTTGCCAACAAAAACTCTAGGAAGCTCAATACTTTGAAACATAATATAGGGAAACGTATGTATAGTTTAAAGCATTTTTTATGTTTATGCTTGTATGTGACATACGTGTATTGAATGCAATCTGTTTAACAAGTATTCAACAAATGTTAGCTAGCAGTTCTAGTTACAGCCTAGGCCGAGACTACAGACATAAGTATAAGCAGGTACAGGAAATCGAACTGAGAGCTTTAAGTGTTGAGATGACTTGACTGAGACACAAAGCAGATTGTTCCATGTATTTTATTTTTGTCTGTTCACAAATACATAACAAACAGATCTCTCTGACTTGGTGTCTGTGTGGCGGCTCTTGTGGGGTTGTTGTCGCTGGGGATAGTGTTTTATAAAAACTTTCTGCAAAACGTTCAGCGCTTTCTTGAACAGACATTGACAGAAGGGTGTGTCTTGTCTCGTTGTTTACTTTCTTTTTTTCTAACAAGAAGTGGAGAATTAACTGTAAATAGAGGTGTATGGTGCAGTTTTACAAAGCGACAGAGGGAGTGAGTAAAATGTGATAAAAAATGAATAGAAAGTATGAGAGTAAGATGAGAATCTATAAATGAAAAACATACAATATCCAATATTTCGGCGGGAGCCTTTTTCGAGAATCACATACACAAACACAACGACATATAACTTATCTTAGTGGCGTCCTCCTGAATAGGAAACAACCTAGGACGCATTCTTGTGTTTCCTACTTAGGAAGATGCCACTTAGATAAGTTTTTTTATTTTCTGTTAGTTATATGTCGTGTCGTGTTTGTGTATGTAATCTCGAAAAAGATTCAGGCCGAAATATTGGATGTTGTATGTTTTTCATTTAAACATTTTCATCTTTCTCTCATACTTTCTATTCGTTTTTTATCACTTACTCCCTCCCTCTGCAGCCTTGTAAAACTGCACCATAACCTCTATCTACCTTTATTATTTGAACCAGTTTTACTGCAGTCGCCATCCCTTTCACCTGTCTTAAAGATAAGCTGAGTACAGCGACCTTAAGAATTGAAGAGGTTTGTTACAATCTTTTACAAACGTCGAAAATTTCATTCATAAACTATTCTGTCCAGGAATTTCGAATCAGTTTTAAACTGCCAGTGCTTCCGTGTGCGGGTGTGCGCGTTTATGTGTGTGTGTGTGTGTGTGTGCGTGCGTTTGTGTGTGTATGTGTGTGTGGTTTCTTTAAATTCAGTTTAGTGACTTGAAAGTCTTGTCGGAGTTTAATCAGATAAGTTGTATAATGTGTAGCTTCTTTTATCAAACTAATTTGGAATTTATGGTGTGCATGTAAAACACGAACAGTTGTCTCTGTATCAGGTCTCTCTGTGTTTAACAGTCTTTGTTGTGTGTTTATGTTGTGTGTTTATGTTGTGTGTTTATGTATTCATTTATTTAAGGATCTTTCCGGGTTTTTTTCTTTCAATTAAGAGTGAGACACTGGCCAAATATCGGCACCAGGAGCTGGTAACCAGTATTCTGTAGTAACCAGTATTCTGTAGTAACCAGTATTCTCTAGTAACCAATATTCTGTAGTAACCAGTATTCTCTAGTAACCAGTATTCTGTAGTAACCAGTATTCTGTAGTAACCAGTATTATGTAGTAACCAGCATTCTCTAGTAACCAGTATTCTGTAGTAACCAGTATTCTCTAGTAACCAGTATTCTGTAGTAACCAGTATTCTGTAGTAACCAATATTATGTAGTAACCAATATTCTCTAGTAACCAGCATTCTGTAGTAACCAGTATTCTCTAGTAACCAGTATTCTGTAGTAACCAGTATTCTGTAGGAGAGCTGGATGTAGTCACCGTCTAGTGTGGCAGTGAATATTTATGTAATATTGACGTGAAATATTCACATGAGAATTGAGTTCAGGTTTTGAATGTATAGGAATGTTGTATGCTTCTCACAACGTGAGAGTCTTCGATCTATCTGCAGGGATGTGCGTTTGTTTACTGAATGTTTAAGATGATTGTGACATTGGTCGCTCAACAAAACTATAAGATAGGGGAAGTGGTTGCTACAGTGTGACAGAAAGATAGGGGTGTGGTTGCCACAGTGTGACAGAAAGATAGGGGTGTGGTTGCCACAGTGTGACAGAAAGATAAGGGTGTGGTTGCCACAGTATGACAGAAAGATAGGGGTGTGGTTGCCACAGTGTGACAGAAATACGGGGGTGTGGTTGCTACAGTGTGACAGAAAGATGGGGTGTGGTTGGCACAGTGTGACAGAAATACGGGGGTGTGGTTGCCACAGTTGACAGAAATACGGGGGGTGTGGTTGGTACAGTGTGACAGAGAGATGGGGGTGTGGTTGGCACAGTGTGACAGAGAGATGGGGGTGTGGTTGGCACAGTGTGACAGAAAGATGGGAGTGTGGTTGCCACAGTGTGACAGAAAGACGGGGGTGTGGTTGGCACAGTGTGACAGAAAGACGGGGGTGTGGTTGGCACAGTGTGACAGAAAGATGGGGGTGTGGTTGGCACAGTGTGACAGAAAGATGGGAGTGTGGTTGCCACAGTGTGACAGAAAGACGGGGGTGTGGTTGGCACAGTGTGACAGAAAGACGGGGGTGTGGTTGGCACAGTGTGACAGAAAGACGGGGGTGTGGTTGGCACAGTGTGACAGAAAGCGTCTGTCGTCAAGAAAAGGAAGCCTGTGAAGAAATGTGAACAGTTTACATTAACAGCCCATTTTGTTTCAGTCTGTAAAAGTTTGAATTGTAATTTTAAGTTTTATCCGACGACTTAAGGGTCTTGACACTCGTAACTGTCCGCCAGTGTTCTTAAAAATGTTACATTAGATGAAAGTGTCACATGACTTAAACTAGCCAATAGTAAAATATGTATTTCCATTTAATCATTGACAAGAACATAAAGCATTAATTTGATCAAAATATGACAGACTGCTATCAAAAGCAACCTGATACATTAACACTATCAACAATTTGAAATCACTACAGTTTGAAGTAAACTGTCTACATCTCGTCAACCTCATAAACAAAGGTTTTCCTAATGTAAATATCGACCATCTAAACAAAGGTTTACTTATGTAAGTATCGACTATCTAAACAAAGGTTTACTTATGTAAGTATCGACCATCGAAACAAAGGTTTTCCTAATATAAATATCGACCATCTAAACAAAGGTTTTACTAATATAAATATCGACCATCTAAACAAAGGTTTTACTAATATAAATATCGATCATCTAGACAGATCTGAAGGTAGTCAGATATCCTACTCCATCTTCGACTTACATCAAACAACTAGACGGATCTAATGATCGTCTTACATCATACTCAACCTTGGACACATGTGTGTGTTGACACTGCTGGTGAAACATGCACTTTTGTGTTCTTGTTTTTGCAGTTAGTTGGTTTCTTGTGTATGAGAGAACTGCTTTGATTTTCTCCTTGTCTCTTTACTATAGAATATTTCTCTAGTTGCTGAAAGCGTTGCCTGTCTGTGTGATCTGTTTCAAATATTTGACTTATCTGTGTTGTTTAATATTTGTTTATACATTAGTCTGAACTGTGATCTTGAATATATAAGATAGATATATTGTTTTATATATATTTCTCTCTCTCTCTCTCTCTCTCTCTCTCTCTCTCTCTGCTTGAACGTTAAAAAGCCTGTCCTTTGCCTCTTTTCCGCTCTTGCCCAGGTGAGCCCTCTGTTGTTTGATAGATACGCCTAAAAGTGACGTAGTCAGAAACTCTGAACTCGGAAAGTATGTCAGAATCAGAGGCGTGTACACACCATATAGGGGACTCGTGCAGTCCAGTATTAGTTGACTATATTCTAAGTAAATAAAAGGATTACCCGACACGCTTGTTTTGGGAGAATACTCTGAAAACGGACATTGTATACCTACAGGGTGAGGCGCACTTACCTACAACTGTCAGTACAAGAACTGACGACTGAAATCGACGTCACAGTTGACTCCATGATTACTCTACTACATCAAAATACAGGAGAAGGATAGAGAAGAAAGGAAGGGGAGGGAGAGTTCTATCTTTCTGATTCTGCAGAACTTTGTCGAGAGTCTTTGGCGGCCATCCAGTTCTGGCGAAATGTTAGAAACGCCGTGACAGACAGCTGTGAGTGGGAGCCACGCCAGCGAACAACAAACCCACACAGACTGGCAAACAATCAGGACAAAAATGTTTCAGTTTGATACAAACAGCACCAAGAAACAAGAAGAAATCGGAAATTGCCGCCAGTAAAAATAACTTGGCAGACAAGAAAATGGCAGATGAACGTTAATACAACCACAACAACGTAGGTTTTTATTCCAATCACACGATACCGCCCGGACACTTTCGGTATTGACATTTGTAGAAGAGAAAGCAGGCGTGGAATGAGTATTTATTCAAGAAGCAATAATCGATAGCTTAGATTATTCCAAGCTGTTGGAAGATTTTCATAACGTGGGAATAGCAAATCTTATGAGAAACCTACTTAGGTTCTGGATTGTTTTGGTACTTACGTTCAGAAGATCGAAGAGCCATTTGCTGTCAGATATTTGCATGTGTCGTGTTCACCAGCTTACACAGAGCTATAGCTTGTGATAAAAGTGATAGCAGCCTCCAGGGGCAGGAAAATAGAGTCATTGACTTGAGGACGAAACAACCACATTATGACACTTTAGATAATGTACATCTTTCCTCCAGGTTAATGGTTTGGTTTGTTTTGTTTGGTTTTGGTTTGGTTTGGTGCTATACTATGGGTGCCAGCGATGAGATATTCTTCTTCCTTCCAAGTCAACAGTTTGAGGACCTTTGAGTCTAGTGCTCAGTGAGGCTCATGAGTTAGTGCTCTGGCGGTTGTGTCAGTGAAACTCATGAGAAAGTGCTCTGGCGGTTGTGTCAGTGAAACTCATGAGGCAGTGCTCTGGCGGTTGTGTCAGTGAAACTCATGAGGCAGTGCTCTGGCGGTTGTGTCAGTGAAACTCATGAGGCAGTGCTCTGGCGGTTGTGTCAGTGAAACTCATGAAAAAGTGCTCCGGCGGTTGTGTCAGTGAAACTCATGAGGCAGTGCTCTGGCGGTTGTGTCAGTGAAACTCATGAGAAAGTGCTCTGGCGGTTGTGTCAGTGAAACTCATGAGAAAGTGCTCTGGCGGTTGTGTCAGTGAAACTCATGAGAAAGTGCTCTGGCGGTTGTGTCAGTGAAACTCATGAGAAAGTGCTCTGGCGGTTGTGTCAGTGAAACTCATGAGAAAGTGCTCTGGCGGTTGTGTCAGTGAAACTCATGAGAAAGTGCTCTGGCGGTTGTGTCAGTGAAACTCATGAAAAAGTGCTCTGGCGGTTGTGTCAGAGAAACTCATGAGAAAGTGCTCTGGCGGTTGTATCAGTGTGAGGAATTGTTATAGCTGTCGTATCTGAGGCGTTCTTGATGCACGACGTCTGACAAGGCAAAGAGACTTGTACCAGTCCGACTTTGTTACAGGTGTCAGGCTTGCTAGCAGAATCTAGATCCAGGCTTGCTAACAAGGCCTAACTCCAGGCTTGCTAGCAGAGTCTAACTCCAGGCTTGCTAGCAAGGTCTAACTCTAGGCTTGCTAGCAGAGTCTAACTCCAGGCTTGCTAGCAGAATCTAAATCCAGGTTTGCTAGCAAGGTCTAACTCTAGGCTTGCTAGCAGAGTCTAACTACAGGCTTGCTAGCAGAATCTAGATCCAGGCTTGCTAGCAGAGTCTAACTCCAGGCTTGCTAGCAGAGTCTAAATCCAGGCTTGCTAGCAGAGTCTAACTACAGGCTTGCTAGCAGGGTCTAGCTCCAGGCTTGCTAGCAGAGTCTAACTCCAGGCTTGCTAGCAGAGTCTAACTCCAGGCTTGCTAGCAGAGTCTAACTCCAGGCTTGCTAGCAAGGTCTAACTCCAGGCTTGCTAGCAGAGTATAACTCCAGGCTTGCTAGCAAGGTCTAACTCAAGGCTTGCTAGCAAGGTCTAACTCCAGGCTTGCTAGCAAGGTCTAACTCCAGGCTTGCTAACAAGGTCTAACTACAGGCTTGCCGGCAAGGTCTAACTACAGGCTTGCTAGCAGAGTCTAACTACAGGCTTGCTAGCAGAGTCTAACTCCAGGCTTGCTAGCAGAGTCTAACTCCAGGCTTGCTAGCAGAGTATAACTCCAGGCTTGCTAGCAAGGTCTAACTCAAGGCTTGCCGGCAAGGTCTAACTCCAGGCTTGCTAGCAGGGTCTAACTCCAGGCTTGCTAACAAGGTCTAACTACAGGCTTGCTAACAAGGTCTAACTCCAGGCTTGCCGGCAAGGTCTAACTACAGGCTTGCTAGCAGAGTCTAACTCCAGGCTTGCTAGCAGAATCTAACTCCAGGCTTGCGAACAAGGTCTAACTACAGGCTTGCTAACAAGGTCTAACTCCAGGCTTGCCGGCAAGGTCTAACTCCAGGCTTGCTAGCAGTGTCAAACTCCAGGCTTGCTAGCAGGGTCAAACTCCAGGCTTGCTAGCAGGGTCAAACTCGACTGGGGAACTACTTCAGTTTCTGCCCTGCAAATGATCTATAGATGAGAGTCTAAGGTTATGAGTCACATGGGGCCTTGAGTCACAAGGACTCACAGTTCGTGAAGAAATGGAACTCTGAGTTGTGAGTCACAAGAACTCATAAGTCTTGAGTAAATGGAACTCTGAGTTGTGAGTCACAAGAACTCATAAATCTTGAATAAATAGAACTCTGAGTTGTGAGTCACAAGAACTCATAAATCTTGAATAAATGGAACTCTGAGTTGTGAGTCACAAGAACTCATACGTCTCGAATAAATGGAAGTCTGAGCTGTGAGTCAGAAGAAACCATAGGTCTTGAATAAATGAGATTCTGAGTTATGAGTCACATTATCGCGATGCATAAGTCACAGGTCGCCTAAAGACTCACAAGTGACTTTACGTCAGAGGGATCATAACTTCCAGGGTGTCTTGAGTCACGATTCCTAGATCTGTGACATTTTAACTTTTCATACCTCTTGTGTATTTTTTTAAATTTCATTTCTGAAATATGAAGAAATTAGTCTGACCATGACTCCCTCCTTTCATTTACCATCTTATCCTCTGTCTAGTCTCCCTGACTCGCTCTTCTCAATTACTCAACTACCATCTTATCCTCTGTCTAGTCTCCCTGACTCGCTCTTCTCAATTACTCAACTACCATCTTATCCTCTGTCTAGTCTCCCTGACTCGCTCTTCTCAATTACTCAATTATCATCTTATCCTCTGTCTAGTCTCCCTGACTCGCTCTTCTCAATTACTCAACTACCATCTTATCCTCTGTCTAGTCTCCCTGACTCGCTCTTCTCAATTACTCAACTACCATCTTATCCTCTGTCTAGTCTCCCTGACTCGCTCTTCTCAATTACTCAACTACCATCTTATCCTCTGTCTAGTCTCCCTGACTCGCTCTTCTCAATTACTCAACTACCATCTTATCCTCTGTCTAGTCTCCCTGACTCGCTCTTCTCAATTACTCAACTACCATCTTATCCTCTGTCTAGTCTCCCTATCGGACTTGATGAGGTGCGAAACTTCCCCTTTCATTTTTTTCCCTGTACTGTAAAGAAGTTTTGCTTCAAACTCATGCGAGTGTGTGTGTATATATGTCGTGTAAGGGGACAGTGTTAAAGCAGGCAGATAGTTACTGTTGCAGGTTTTGCCAAACATCATCTTTGCTGAGCAGCTCCTGTCATGGCTGACTTTGCCAAACATCATCTTTGCTGAGCAGCTCCTGTCATGGCTGACTTTGCCAAACATCATCTTTGCTGAGCAGCTCCTGTCATGGTTGACTTTGCCAAACATCATCTTTGCTGAGCAGCTCCTGTCATGGTTGACTTTGCCAAACATCATCTTTGCTGAGCAGCTCCTGTCATGGCTGACTTAAGCAATGTTGGATTTGTATAGCCGGTCGCAGTAACAGCATGCAATGTTTGTGTTGCAAGCTCCAATTTTTTTCCTGCACTATCATTTTCTAGTTTCAAGTTTCGTCATCGTTGCCGCCATAGATGCTGCTTCGGCCTTGCGCACAGTCGCTCTCCACGTGACTCGATCTTCCGCAAGTTCTTCCAGATCTCCATGTCTGATAGAAAACTCTGAGTTGTGAGTCACAAGAACTCATAAATCTTGAATAAATAGAACTCTGAGTTGTGAGTCACAAGAACTCATAAATCTTGAATAAATGGAACTCTGAGTTGTGAGTCACAAGAACTCATACGTCTCGAATAAATGGAAGTCTGAGCTGTGAGTCAGAAGAAACCATAGGTCTTGAATAAATGAGATTCTGAGTTATGAGTCACATTATCGCGATGCATAAGTCACAGGTCGCCTAAAGACTCACAAGTGACTTTACGTCAGAGGGATCATAACTTCCAGGGTGTCTTGAGTCACGATTCCTAGATCTGTGACATTTTAACTTTTCATACCTCTTGTGTATTTTTTTAAATTTCATTTCTGAAATATGAAGAAATTAGTCTGACCATGACTCCCTCCTTTCATTTACCATCTTATCCTCTGTCTAGTCTCCCTGACTCGCTCTTCTCAATTACTCAACTACCATCTTATCCTCTGTCTAGTCTCCCTGACTCGCTCTTCTCAATTACTCAACTACCATCTTATCCTCTGTCTAGTCTCCCTGACTCGCTCTTCTCAATTACTCAATTATCATCTTATCCTCTGTCTAGTCTCCCTGACTCGCTCTTCTCAATTACTCAACTACCATCTTATCCTCTGTCTAGTCTCCCTGACTCGCTCTTCTCAATTACTCAACTACCATCTTATCCTCTGTCTAGTCTCCCTGACTCGCTCTTCTCAATTACTCAACTACCATCTTATCCTCTGTCTAGTCTCCCTGACTCGCTCTTCTCAATTACTCAACTACCATCTTATCCTCTGTCTAGTCTCCCTGACTCGCTCTTCTCAATTACTCAACTACCATCTTATCCTCTGTCTAGTCTCCCTATCGGACTTGATGAGGTGCGAAACTTCCCCTTTCATTTTTTTCCCTGTACTGTAAAGAAGTTTTGCTTCAAACTCATGCGAGTGTGTGTGTATATATGTCGTGTAAGGGGACAGTGTTAAAGCAGGCAGATAGTTACTGTTGCAGGTTTTGCCAAACATCATCTTTGCTGAGCAGCTCCTGTCATGGCTGACTTTGCCAAACATCATCTTTGCTGAGCAGCTCCTGTCATGGCTGACTTTGCCAAACATCATCTTTGCTGAGCAGCTCCTGTCATGGTTGACTTTGCCAAACATCATCTTTGCTGAGCAGCTCCTGTCATGGTTGACTTTGCCAAACATCATCTTTGCTGAGCAGCTCCTGTCATGGCTGACTTAAGCAATGTTGGATTTGTATAGCCGGTCGCAGTAACAGCATGCAATGTTTGTGTTGCAAGCTCCAATTTTTTTCCTGCACTATCATTTTCTAGTTTCAAGTTTCGTCATCGTTGCCGCCATAGATGCTGCTTCGGCCTTGCGCACAGTCGCTCTCCACGTGACTCGATCTTCCGCAAGTTCTTCCAGATCTCCATGTCTGATAGAAAAATCTGACATTGATTAAAGTCTTTATATCTCAGTTTATGTCTACCACGTGACCTCATTCCCGCCACATGTTAGGCATAGAAAACCTGCTTGGTAATATGGCTGTCATCTTTTCTTGTTGCATGTCCCAGCCATCTCAATCTTCTGCTGCTTAGTATTATCGTCACTGATGAAAGATTAGGACGCTGCAGAACCTCAGAATTAGTCACTTGTCACGTGATGGTGATTACTCTGTGAAGGCATTCTCATGTATTGCATATGATGTCCACATTTCATATTCATTTAAGAGAGAGCTAAGTACACAGGTTTTATAAGTCAGAACCTTTGTCCTTAATTCTCTGGTGTTCCACGCATTTTTCCTTAGTTTACCAAAAGTCGTAGCTGCATTGATTTCTTCGTGCAGGGAGAAGGTGGAAGTAACTGTAGATTTAATATACATGAACTGCCCAATGTCCAATGATTCAAGCAGGTTTCCATTCAGTGTTAGACAGGCGTGCGACGTTACGCCTTGGTCAAGAAGCATTGTTGATACTTACTGTCACTGAAAACACATCACATGTCCTGGTCATACTGTTAATTATAGTCTGCAAAGTCGCCCAACTGTGAGCCACAAGGGCTGCATCGTCAGCAAACAAAAGCTCGTTCACTAGAACATGGGTTGGTTTTGTCTATGTCTAACATGTGCTATGAGTCATCTAATCGTGTGTAAGAACACAACACTAATGTCTTTCAATGACCACAGGAAACTGTTGTGGAAAGAAAAACAACACAACAATTCACCCCCCCCCCCCATGCTTCAGGCAAGGGATTCTCTCATTTAAACTTCTGACGCTCTAAAGGGGAGGATCCTCTGGGTCAAGACCCCCAGAGATCTTTATTTGCTGGAGAATAACCGCCTCGCGAGGCTGATGATGCTGATGACTGTATCGTACCAAATTTCCTGGCTGTCTGTTCGGTGATTTGATGTTCTTTCTTACATTAATTTAACCAAGTCTTGTATTTTCCTTGACCAAGTTTGACCTTTGTCATCCGTGCTTGTCCAGTGCGCCCTGCTGATATATATATATATATATATATATATATATATATATATATATATATATATATATATATATAAAAGGTGTATTTTAAAAAGAACGAATTTTTGCTATAAAGATACAAATGCTAATCTGACATTTTAAGCACTGTCTCTTTCTAGGCAAACCCCTCTACTTTATACAGTATATGAGACATAAAAAGGTTTTGAGCCATGTCACTCTTATGACAGAGTTAATAACCTTGTCAGGACAGCTCCGCAGTTAATTTAAGCTGCGTGATGATTGGATAGCTGAGAGTTCTTTTCATGGATCTCGGAGAGATGTTGTGGAAGCCGTGCGAGAGACCAGACGTATTAGTTTTTCGTTTGGGATTTGTGTCAGCTTAGGATTTGTAGCGTTGTTTGAATGTAAGAATAGTTGTCTACTTGTCCCTTTTTTAGGACACATATGAAAGATCGTTAGTCACGTTGCTGTGTAGTTTTTTTTTCAATTTGGATACATTCGTGATGTGTTGTTAGTATGTCATTTTTTTGGCACCTGTAAATTCCTGTGGTGAACTCATATTGGTCGGAATTCTTTTACGTATTATTGCATTGTTGATTTCTCATGTCGTGCACTGATATTCATCTTCCTTTAATCATCGTAATTCCACCCTCATTGTTTCTCATATTAAATTTGTTGAAGGATTTTGGTAACTGCTGGCTTTGGCTGTTGTGTACGTCAACGTTTTACTCTTAGTGCTGTTGTTTGATTGATTAGACAGCTGAAAATCCGTGGCTGTTCAGTCATTCATGTTAACTCCTTTTGGTGTTGTTTTCCTTGCCTGGGTGAATGCTGTTACTAAGCTCATAACAAAGTAACGTTTTTCTGTCAAGTATTTCTTACTTGTATTGCTGTATCATTTACAGTTGGATTGCTTGCGCCTTCATTGTACAAGGCACAGAAAGATTCTACTTTATACTGGCGATACACTGTCACCGTTATCAAAATTTCTTTCATTGTTGGAATGTTCCTGGAGTACTGTTTCTGTGATAACGTGCAGTTCTGTTATTGCATGTTCCTAAATGTCCTCTGTTGTTTGGAAACGACGTCCTTTGAAAGTGGTTTTAAGTTTGGGAAACAGGAAAATGTCTGTTGAGGATATGTCTGGAGAATAGGGTGGATGGGGCACAACGGATATCTGAGGTTGTGCCACATGAGGAGGGACACGTCAGCCGAAGCATTGTCGTGGTGCAACATCCAAGTCTGGTTTTTCCACAATTTAGACCTGTTCCTGAGCACAGCAACCTTCAAGCGCACCAAAACGTCCTGATGCGACTGTTTATCGTCTGACCTAGTGGCACAAATACATAATGGGCAATGCCTTTGCAATACAGAAAAAACAGCCAGCAGTACATTGATCTCTGACCGACTCATTCGTGCTTTTTGGTCGAAGAGACCCTTTCCTCACCCACTGCGAAGATTTCCATAAACCAACGTCTCATCTCCTGTTATGATGTTCTTATGGAAGTTTCCATGACCATTTGCCCTGGCAAGCAGTTTCTGATTGTTTTCAACACGGTTCTCTTTCTGATCGTAGGTCGCCAAATGGGATAGGAATTTTTCGCAGAGACTACGCATCTGACATTTTTCAGTAAAAATTTGATGGCAACATCCTCTGCTAATGCTCACTTTGTCAGCAACTTCTAGGAAAAGTAAACGACGATTTCAACGAATTACAATAAAAACTCTTTCGACAGGGTCATCGTTTATTGATGTGGATGGTCGTCGAGGCCTGGGATCTTCATTTATTCACGTTCTGCACTCTTTAGAACGCTTAAACCACTGGGGTAAAGCTGGGGTGACCATTCCCAACCCAGCGGGTCACAGGTGGCCGGTGGTGAAAGTCCTCCAGATGTAGAGGATCCCTATGAATAAGGAGTTATCCAAATAAACAGGACCAACTGGCGGTAGACTCAGAGAGCGAGGTGGGGTAGTAAGTGGCTCTACTACTCCTATAAAGTGCCTCAGGTGCTCAGTGAAGGGAATACCAGGCGGGTAAGAGGCGCCTTAAAACCTCTCGCTCCCGCTGCCTTGCAGGTAGGACAGAGAGTCCAAAGGCTAGCGGAGAGTCCATACACAAACCGACAGAAGGCAACAGGAAACCACTGTTGTACCTCCCAAGAACAATTATGCTTATTCAGAGTAATAGATTTGTCATGAACTACGTTAATGGATGTTCCTTTGGAACAGCTTCGTCCGGTAGGGCAGCTCACGAGCCACAGGTGAGGCCAGATCGTCATCAAGCTACTGGTGACAAAACTAACAAGTTCAAAATAGCAACATGGAATGCTAGAACTTTATTCCAGGCTGGAAAATTAGAAAATGTAAAGAGGAAAATGGAAAGGATGAAGATCAACATATTAGGAATGAGTGAAGTTAGATGGACAGGTGCAGGGAAGATAAACTCAGATAAATATACAATAATATATTCAGGAAGTGAGAAACATGAACGAGGAGTAGGAATAATATTTGACGAACAAACAGCAAGGACAGTTGTAGGATATTTGAACATCTCGGACCGAGTTCTGCTAGCCCAACTGAAAGGACAACCAATAAACATAAATATTATACAAGTGTACGCTCCAACATCTGAAAGTTCTGAAGAAGATGTACAGATATTTTATAATGACATAGAGACAGCCCCAAAACACACAAAGTCACATGAAGTTACCATAGTCATGGGAGATTTTAATGCCAAAGTTGGTAAAGGAAGAACTTCAGACATCGTTGGTGACTATGGACTGGGGGAGAGGAATGACAGAGGTTATAAATTAATTGAATGGGCAAGAATACACAGCATGGTTGTAGGAAACACCCGGTTTAAACAACATCCTCGAAGACTGGCAACGTGGTGCAGCCCAGACAAAAAGACTTTTAACCAGATAGACTAAATATTAATCAACAAACGATTCCGCAATGCGTTACTGACAACAAAAACCATGCCAGGAGCTGACTGCAATAGTGACCATGATCCACTCTGTGGAAAAGTTAGAATAAAGCTAAAGAAAGCATGCAGAAAAGTGAGAAACATCAAACTGAATACAGAACTTCTTGAAAATGACAAAGAACTGCGAGAACAATACAAAGTTATTATAACAAATAGATACAATGCAATAGCAAAGATAAATAGTATAGATGAACAATGGGCAATGTTAAGGGATTATATCTACCAAACTGTTAAGGAGATAATACCACCAAAAAAAAGAAGCCTCTAAAAATAAATAGATGACAGAAGACATCTTAGGACTGATGGACAAGAGGAGGAGGAGTAAAAATAACCAGGAAAAATATAGCAAGATAAATAAAGAAATAAGACGCAAGTGCAGAGAAGCAACGGAAGTGTGGTTAAATGAACAGTGCAGACAGATAGAGGACTCTCATAATAAAGACAGCAAAAACATGCACAAACGAATTAGTGAACTCACAGGCAGGAAAACAAAATATACCACAGGATGCCTGAAATCGAAAGAAGGTAAAATGTTAATGGGAAAAAAAGACATTGTGGACAAGTGGACAGAGTACATCGGTGAGCTATATGGAGGAGAAAGACCAGAATTAACACCAGGTACTGAAAACTGTGATGGACCACCAATACTTTAAGATGAAATCATAGATGCCATCAAACACATGAAGAAAGGAAAAGCGACTGGGCCTGATAATATAGAAATAGAAGAAATAGAGGCACTAGAGGAGACATGAATAAAAATAATAACCAAGTTACTGAATGACATTTACAGCAGTGGTTATATTCCCAGTGACCTGATTAAATCCACGTTTATAGCACTACCAAAGAAACCAGGTGCAAAGAAATGTGATGACCATCGGACTATCAGCCTCTCATGTCACATAACGAAGCTACTTCTGAGAATAAGTATGAGAAGAACAAGGAAAAAGATAAAAATGAAAATAGCAGATGAACAGTTTGGATTTGTTGAAGGAAAAGGAACACACAATGCCATTTATGTTTTAAGAACACTAACAGAAAGAGCTTTAGAAGTACAGAAAGATCTCTACTTATGCTTCATTGATTACACCAAGGCATTCAACAAGGTGAAGCATTATGCAATTATTAAAATGCTTGAAGACATCAATATAGACGGCAAAGACTTGAGGATTGTAAAACATCTATACTGGCAGCAAGAAGCAGCAGTTCGAGTTGAAAATAGAATTGGAAAATACCAACCTATAAAACACTTGCGACAAGGATGTGTACTATCTCCAGATCTTTTTTCTCTGTACAGCGAGAATATTCTAAGAACGATCATCACAGAACCAGGCATAAAAATTGGAGGATACAATATTAACAACCTTCGGTATGCTGACGACACAATACTGATAGCTGAGAATCAACAAGAACTGCAAAATCTCTTGGATAAAATTGCCAAAGAAAGTGAACAGAAAGGTCTTACTTTGAACATCAAAAAGACAGAGACTATGGTTATATCTAAGAAACAAAATCCACCAGCATGCAGTATAAAATTAAACGGAACTATTCTAAAGCAGGTGCAGAAATTCAAATACCTTGGAGCAGTAATAACTTCAGATAGGAAATGCAGAACAGAAATTAGGAACAGAATAGGCCAAGCAAAGACTGCACTTCAGAGAATGAGAAACATATTATGCAACACATCTTTATCATTGAATGTTAGAAAACAAGTCCTAAAATGCTATATTGAACCTATCTTGTTATATGGAAGTGAATCATGGACAATAGGCAGGTGTGCACAAAAATCATTGGAAGCAGCAGAAATGTGGTTTATTAGAAGAATGTTGCGAATCCCCTGGACAGCAAAAATAATTAATGGAGAATGTATGAGAAGAGCTGGAGAGACAAAAAAATCTTGTCAAAAAATAAGAGAGAGAGACAATGTACTTTCATAGGACATGCAATGAGAAGAGGGGGCATTGAAAATATTATAACAACAGGAAAAATAGAAGGAAGAAGATCAAGAGGAAGACCAAGAGAAATGATACTGGACAGTCTGACGGGATGGTGTGAGAGGAGATCACCAACTGAGCTGATGGCCTGCATGAAGGATCGTGTACTCTGGAGAAGCATAATAGCCAACGCCAGTCGACACGGCACCTGATGATGATGATGATGATGATGATGATGAAACCACTTATAGCACTTGTCCGGCTCAGATAGTCCCCTGTCTCCTTGTATGCTTGGTTAAGCAATTGCCAGTAAAAGTCTTCTCACGTTTGCTGTAAACATTCACTCACACACGTACACATCTTTTTCGTCACGTTCATTCATTGTTTTCACACGTTCATTCATTCACATATATATATATGTTAAAAAACAAACGCAACAAATGCGATGTTGCGATTCAAACTGAAGTTTGCTGATCAGACAAGGGCAACTTTCCGAACGTTCATGTGGACATCAACTTCACGTGCTGACCTGAACTGTACTCAGCAGATGATTCAGGAGCACAGAAAAGCTACACTAGTCAAAACAGCATTTTTGACAATAACTCAAGACAGGTTCACGAGAATCCAGTGTAACTTACTGAACACAAAATTCATTGACCATGTTACTAAATGCCTATAAAAGATCGATGCTATTAGAATTAATTAATTTGAAAATTCAATGCGGAAGTAAGGCTCATCTCACTACAGAACAACGGCTCATCATCATTGGACGTTTACAGACTGGATATTCACAAAGTGTAGTGGCCAGACAATTTAATGTGGTTAGAAGCACCATTAGTCGCCTTTGGAGACGATTTCAAGAAACTGGCTTAGTTGCAGATCGGCCACGCAGTGTACATAGTCCCAACTCCTGCAGAAGACCGCTTCATACGGCTGCGTCACCTCAGGAATCGATTTGCATCTGCGTCCTCAACAATCCAGTCAATGACAGCAGCTCGTCAAATTTCAGATCAAACGGTCAGTAACAGGCTGCACGACGCTGGTCTTTGGGCTAGAAGACCCTACAGAGGTCCTATTCTTATGGACCGACATTGCCAGAACCGACTGCAGTGGGCTAACCAGCATCGTCAGTGGACGGTTGCAAATGATTGAAAAAGGGTTTGGTTTAGTGATGAATCATTCTTTCTGTTCCAGTGACACGATATACGGAGAAGAGTTTACCGCAGAGTCCATGAAAGCTACGCACAGAACTGCGTGGATGAGGCTCCTCCACATTGTGGTGGAGGTGTGCGGGTGTGAGGGACGAGCAACTTCATTGGAACAAGTGACCTGGTGGAAATTGAAGGACGTCTGAATGCCCAACGATACATCGCTGAAATACTTCGTCCTCACGTCCTTCCACTTCTGGCTGCACCAGGGTCGATTTTTCAGCCCGACCTCATGTGGCATAACTCATCACCCAGTTCCTCGCTGACAACAACGTCCAGACCATTCCATAGCCATCCATGTCATCAGACCCAATAAAACACTTATGGGATGAACTCAACAGACAAGTCTGCCAGCGAGACGTAACGCCAACCAATCTCCGACAGCTGTCTCTTGCACTGCAGAAAGAGTGAGCAGCCATCCCACAACAACAGATCCAACGGTTAATCGGATCCATATCAAAGAGATGTCGTTCTCTTATACAGGCCAGAGGAGGCCATACACCTTACTGAAACGGAGGCCTCAGTCGCAAAGAATAAAAGTCCAAACCAAATTTAATGAACATCATTTCATTGTTAAAGTCTTAAAGTTTCTTCATGCCAAGATTGAAACATTATTTCCGTAAAATAAAATTCTGATGCAAGTTTGATATTTGGTGTCCATTACGACTACAGTAGCGTTACGTTTCTTTTTGTTTCTTTTTTGATCAGTAATATATATTCCAACTATTAGCTTTACCATGGCACAGAGCTCATTTAGTGTAGGTTTTGAACCTTACATTGAACCTAACGAAAAACTGTCTTCTAACGAAATAATAAGAAGCCACCAATAACCCAGACGTTCAAGAAAGAGATCTCTGCCGGCAACAAAAACATGGCAAAGTTACGTTAACTAGTTTACCAAGATGTAAGGCGTCCAGTATGGCGGACGCAGTTACTGATGGGCTTTGATCAACATTTCTCAACAGCCACCTGACACCTGCGCTGCCTGCTTAACCGTGAGGTATTCACGCAGGAATGGCAATGAGTAAGTGCGTATGTCCCGGAAGTATTCGGCGAAAACTTACATTCTTTTCCGCCAAGTATTTGCCGTATGTACAAGTGATGACATCAAAGTGTAACCCAGAAATGTTTAGTTTACCAGAGTATAGTTTGTTCATGAGGAATTGAAAGTAAATTAGTTAGTGGGTGGGGGGGGGGGAGGGTTTACATAGAAAACTGCAGAGATCTGGTGTACATGTTCAGAGATCTGGTGTACATGTTCAGAGATCTGGTGTACATGTTCAGAGTTCGACAGTATACGTGAGATAACTGTTGTGTTTTCAGGAAGGGAAGTTGTTGTGAGTCTGTTTTTGTGAACTTTCCCGTGCTCGGCTTAGTTCTTCAGGAACGTCACGTGGGCTGTGCACCCGTGACGGGGGGAGGGGGGAGAAAAGGTTGAGAAAGTTAGTTTACGTTTGAATATGAAACGGAGAGGAAGACTTTTTTTGTATCGTTCTGCCGTGAAAATGAACGTTACTGACGTGAAGATGGCTGTTATATTGTTACTGGGGTTTTGGATGGATAAAAGGACGCTATGTGGCAGGGCAACCTGCCGGCTGCCAAGATATCGTCATTCTTATCCGCATATTCACCAAATTCATCAATAAACTCATTGTATTTGTGATACACAAGGCTTGCTTGAGACCTATACCAGTTGGTTTCTAACGTGAGGTTGTGTACGAGCTTGGAAGAGAGTTATTGCTGGACTCAGCTGATAGCTAACCCAGCATCATTCAGAAAATCACGGCCTGAAGTAAAATTCCAAACCTTACCTCACTGTACAAAGATGAAAGATAAAAAGAAACCAGTAGAACGAAGAAACACTGTTTAAAAAAACCTGGTGTACATGTTCAGAGACCTGGTGTTCATGTTCAGAGACCTGATGTTCATGTTCATAGATCTGGTGTACATGTTCAGAGATCTGGTGTACATGTTAAGAGACCTGGTGTTCATGTTAAGAGATGTGGTGTACATGTTCAGAGACCTGGTGTTCATGTTAAGAGACCTGGTGTTTATGTTCAGAGATCTGGTGTACATGCTCAGAGACCTGGTGTACATGTTAAAAAATGGCTGAGGACAAAACAAAAAAAAATCGCTGCTTGTCGTGACCCAGGATCCCCATCACCCAGTCCCCAAGTGTTTTTGTGACTCATGACTCACGACCATCTTTGAGTCACATTCAGGGGCACCTGTGAGTAATGAATGAAGCCGCTTATGAGTAATGCCTGAGGCCACCTGTGAGTCAGACCTGAGGCCACCTGTGAGTCAGACCTGAGACCACATGTGAGTCATACCTGAGACTACCTGTGAGTCAGACCTGAGGCCACATGTTAGTCAGACCTGAGACCACCTCTGAGTCAGACCTGAGACTACCTGTGAGTCATACCTGAGACCACCTGTGAGTCACACCTGAGGCCACTGTGAGTCAGATTTGAGACTACCTTTAAGTCATGCCTGAGGCCACCTGTGAGTCATGCCTAAGGCCAGCTGTGAATCATACCTTATTCTAACTGTGAGTCATACCTGAGGCCACCTGTGAGTCATGCCTGAGACAACCTGTGAGTCATACCTGAGGCCAGCTGCGAGTCACACCTGAGGCCACTGTGAGTCAGACTTGAGACTACCTGTAAGTCATACCTGAGGCCACCTGTGAGTCATACCTGAGGCCACCTGTCAGTTATGATCCGGGCCCCCACATGATTTCTGTTTAATGAAAAAAAAATTCCAAGAAAAATGCAAGACAGAAAAGAAAATTCAACAAGGCCACGGTCCCAGAAGTGGCCAAAGGTTTCACTAAAAGTGTTCTTCTTGAAATGAACGAAACTATTTAGGTCCATTCACACACGTAAGGCAGGATATTGAAAACCTGCAATAAGAAAAACCGGACAGGACGATCAGCTGCTAAGGCAGACACTTTGTCATCAGCAATATTCTGTCTGTGATTGGAGAAATATCATGCTATTAAAAGTCTGGTCTGTCTTGCGATTGTCTCCACCCACAGATCAGACTAATTTTTTAAAATTAATTAATTAATTATGTGCCGTGGTGACAATTCATGATGCCCCTCTTTTCTCATGGTAAGTCATCAACCTGTTAATATATTTCTCTGTTGATGTCCCTCTCTTTCCTTTCACCTGGAGATTTTCATTGATTTGTACTTTCAAGACCAGCAGTCTGTAACATTTCACTTCCGTTACACATTACTGGATTCCAGACAACTGTATTCTCTTATTTTTGCTCAAATCATGCTGTGCACATTTTACTCCAACTTCCAGGCACTATTTTTAAACCTAATTTCGACGTTTAGAATTGTAGGCAACGCGTCATGCTGGTGATGTGTAGGATGTTTGTGGTGAAGTGCATTTAGCTGAACTTCCGGCCCAGTTTTCTGCCCGAGCTATAACCGAAAAACTGAACACATTGCTCGTGTTTTCTCTCACATGTTTACTCTTTTTTTCCGCATTTGTTTTTCTTTCTTTCCACATTTTTTTTCTCATTTTTCGACATTTGTTTATCCTCTTTTCTCCACATTTACTTCTCCTTTTTTCCACATTTGTTTCTCACTTTTCACATTTTGTTCTCGTTTTTTGAATCACTGTTTTGAATAATCGTTCTTGGCATATTTGTACCCGATGTCTTGCTAACGTTAGACGGGCAAGTTCGAAGAAGATGTTCAACTTCTATTAGGATCGTGAGTTTCGAGAATACAACAAATTTGGTAGTGAATGCTTTAAAATGCGATTATCCCGGAAAGCGGAAATATTTACCATCACCTTGTATTCACAATTTTCATGCCATGTCGTAGAGATGTACTACATTCTACATGTTACATCAAGTATTCTTTTTTTTTCCTCCCACTGGGATAACCAGGACAGGTATTCACTTTACAAAGGAAACATCTGAAAGAAAAATACCACGGCCTGGAAACAAGACTGCCCCACAGACTCCGTTGGTCACAGCAAAGATCTTTCTGCTACCTTTACGCATTGAACTGCGACTAATGAAGAACTTTGTCAAGCTGATGAAGCAAGAAGGGCAGGTGTTCAAGTATCCGACTGATTGATGGTAAGGTCAAGGATTTGCTGGCGCGCAAAGTAGAAATCTGCACAAGGAGGAAAAGTAATTCACTTCTTCGAGGGGGATGAGAAAATACATCGGGAAGCTTTCAGATCTGTTATTCACAACTTCTGGGGACATCCAAGAGCTGAAAACTATGTTGTGGATGTTCACGAACTTCAGACACCTGGCCGCACCTGGCCACGCCTAGTAATAGGTAAACCATCCTCAGTCGGGCTGTTGCTGATGCTTTGAACATTCTGTAATCTAGTCTGTCTCTGAGAGGTCACTTAAGGACCTAAAAAACTCAGAAGCATGTCAAAATTAGGAACCAAGAATGGCCAGACAAGTATCGCAATTTCTGAAAACCTTACATTACGTAGCAAGTTATCCCGAAATGCAGGCTTTCTTCAAGTAAATTAAATTCTCGTTTCAGAACAGGAGAAGTTCATGGAATCTGAGTTTTATGGTTAAATTGAAGTTTATAGATGATCTCTATATCCCGCAGCGTCTGCATGTCGCAGGGTTGTGAAGCGTTAGTGCCTTCACATTTCAAGGCCACTACAGCATTTGAGGTAAAGATGCTAGTACCTGCTCTCACTGCTTTTGATTTCCTCGGAAAACCCCAAGTACCCCAGGGACCCCAGGTACCCCATATTTTGAGGCTGGGTTGACCTCTGTACCTGTGGCCCCTAAAACTTCCTTCCGACTGCGAAATCGAAACAGGAACCTTCTGATCAGCAGGTGAGTGCACTGGCTACTGCACCATCGCGGTGCATGAAGTGTATGTAATAAACTAAAAGTGTACACATGATATAAATTCAGTACACTGAAAACATAGACTATCTATATCCAATAAACTGAAGTTTATGGATATGTGAAATGAACAAACTGAAGTGTATAGATCACACAGTTTATACTTGACATAAATCCAATAAATGAATTTCATAGATAATATAAATAAAAAAGACAAAGTTCATACATGATATAAATCCATAAATTGAAAACTAAGCATGATATAAATTCCATAAATTGAAGGCTAAGCATGATATAAATTCCATAAATTGAAGGCTAAGCATGATGTAAATTCTCATATTCTGGTGCCAGTCAAGGAGAACAGTCATGTAGGTCTGTGAATGTAAAGACCACGTCATTTCTCTAATGAAAGTACTGTATTCCTAGGTGGTCGGTTTCTGTATTTAGCAGAGTCTGCAGTAATGCAACAGCCTGTTTAAGAATCATTAGAGTTAAGACAGGAAGAATTATTAGAGTTAAGACAGGGCATTGTCTTGACCAGATCATGTCATCTGGTCTTGTCGATGATGCCTGTCTGACGGGTAGTCCAAACTCCTAAAATTTGTCAGGACAGGAACCTTCAGTACAAAATAGCACGCTATTAAAGTTAAGATACACTATAGAGTTGATAACTAAAGTTAATTTAAACCATAGGCAGATTATTAAAGTTGGGTTACACTACAGATCAATTTGTTAAAATTAGATTACTCACTAGAGCAGATTATTAAGTCGCGTTACACTATAGTTCAGATTATTAAAATTGAGTTATACTATAGAACTGATTATTAAAGCTGGGTTACACTATAGAACAGATTATTAAATTGATTATTAAAGTTGGGTTACACAACAGTTCAGATTATTAAAGTTGAGTTACACTATAGAGCTGATTATTAAAGTTGGGTTACACGATACTTCAGATTACTAAAGTTGAGTTACACTATAGAACAGATATTAAAGTTGGGTTACACTACAGTTCAGATTATTAAAGTTGAGTTACACTATACGGCTGATTATTAAAGTTGAGTTACACTATAGAACAGATTATTAAAGTTGGATTACACTGTAGAGCTGATTATTAGAGTCGAATTACACTATAGAACAGATTATTTTAGTTGGGTACACTATACAACAGATTATTACACTGTAGAGATGATTATTAAAATTGAGTTACACTATATAATAGATTATTAAAGTTGAGTTACACTATAGAATAGATTATTAAAGTTGAGTTACACTATAGAATAGATTATTAAAGTAGAGTTACACTATAGAACAGATTATTAAAGTTGAGTTACACTAAAGAGATGATTATTAACGTTGAGATACACTATAGAGATGATTATTAAAGTTGAGTTACACTATAGAGATGATTATTAAAGTTGAGGTACACTATAGAGATGATTATTAAAGTTGAGTTACACTATAGAATAGATTATTAAAGTTGAGCTACACTATAGAACAGATTATTAAAGTTGAGTTACACTATAGAGATGATTATTAACGTTGAGGTACACTATAGAGATGATTATTAAAGTTGAGTTACACTATAGAGATGATTATTAAAGTTGAGGTACACTATAGAGATGATTATTAAAGTAGAGGTACACTATAGAGATGATTATTAAAGTTGAGATACACTATAGAGATGATTATTAAAGTTGAAGTACACTATAGAGATGATTATTAAAGTTGAGGTACACTATAGAGATGATTATTAGAGAAGATGAAGCGAAAAATAAGAGACGGTAAATATGTTAATGCAGGAGATCGGCAGGGGGGGGGGAAGGAGGGTTAGAAAAGTTGAGAAACGCTGTAAATAAACTCTTACAGTTAACTGACTGGAAAAATGTAATCACTGATTCTAACTTTATGAGTAAGGTAAGAGAATAATTGAATTCTTCCTCAATGTACGGTTTATATATTTACCATCAGTTTCAGGTACTTGTAGAAACATTAGATTCCTACTTGAAATACACTTTTATTCTAATAATAATCTTCTCTGGAATAAATCTTTCCGTGTATTTCTGATAGCGACTTTTGTATTTGTGAATTTTCTATTGAAAGGAGTCCAGAGATAGAACTTTGTCTCTGGATCTGCTTCCGTTTACAGCTGGAACATTTTGTTTGCATTTTGTTTGTTTTAAATGAAGAAAGATGTAGCAGGCGAAGATCCATTGCAGGGATGAGTTTATTTATCATGGGTAATTGCCCTAGAATCATGTTCTGGTGTTTATCGGTGTGCTGGGAGCCATTGAAAATAGATTGCATTAGATGTCAAGACGGGGTTAGAGGAAAGGCAGCTTTGTTAAATACCAGACAGGCTGTTGTGTCACATCTGTCTGACAAACAAGATGTTCTGCTGAGTTAAAAATGAGACATTTTCGCGAAAATCTGCCTCTTTATTTCAAGACGGAAAATGGTGTGAGGGGAGCAAGATACTCTAGCTGTTTCGAGAGCTGGCCAGTCTGAACCAGTCAGATCTAACCACACACACAACCAGGAAGCGTTTCTTGGAAACAGACTCGCCGCACAACAGCCTGGTGACGTTAGTAGGCATTAATGTGATACTCTTGGTGGTGGACCCGAGGTGGCAGCTGCTGGCTGTACATAGAGTCATCTTTTCACTGAATGCCCCTGGAAACAAAGAAGCCACGGCCGTCTGTTATCATCTGCTATCATCATCCCATTATCTATATTATCATCAGAATCTTTTGAGAAAAAAAATATACCCATAGGTACAGCAACGCTCATAACAAAAACCTTTGCAGCAGCTGAATGTTAGAAAGTGAATAATTACTATAATCTGAGCTCTTAAAAATAAAAGAAACAGGGACAGGCCATTGGGGACATGGAGACGCACAATGCACAAGAACTAAAAGAAGCGGGAAAGGCATGGTTTGAGGTATCCTGATTTGGTCAAGACAGGACTGGCTAGAGAACCTTTAAAGTAAAAAAGTAAAGATAGTCCCATAGCATTTCAAATGCCGTAGGGGGTGAAGCGTTAGAGACCTCATTATGCTGGGTCATCAGCGTGTGAGGTAGGGTGACCAGTTCCTTTCCTCGCTGCCTTTACTTACCAAATTTTCTCTGGTACCCATTTTACGAGGCTGGGTCGACCTCAGGGCCGTATTGGTCGGAAAAAATATCCCGCTCAGCTGGGGATTCGAACCCTCGACCATTTGGTTGCTAGACGAGTTGCTAGAACCTTTGCTGATGCCTTATGCTCCACTTGGAGAATAGAGGAAAGACGTTGATAATGATGATGATGATGATAATGATGATGATGAGGAGGAGGAGGAGGAGGAGAATGAGAAGGATTTCTTTAAAATATCGATTACATCTTGACAATTTCACTTCCATCAATCTGTTTTTTTTTCTAACATCAGTCAGTTCATCATACCCACATCCGAATTCCTCGCTACGCTGTTATTTTTGCTAAAAGTTTGTGTAATTTGTACGGAACATTTTTGTGTGGGAAAATGTAGAAACAGTTCCTGGGAATTTGTCATAACAGTTGCTGAGAGTTTGACATTGGGCGCCGGCGTGGCGGGTCTTAAGTGCCTTAAGTTGGTTTTGTTTGTAAGATCTGGTTCTCTGCCGGAAAACTCAATTTTCTTATTTTGCCGGAAGGCATCGCTTGAAGGAAAAAGGTAGTAAAGACAGGTATTCGGTGTTTTTCTTGATGGCTTTCAGGAAGTAAAGGTATTCAGGCAGGTGGAAGAATACCTAGAACTAGCTGTTGTGTGTGTGTGTGTGGGGGGGGGTGGGGTGGGGGTGTATAGAAGCTACAAAATGGTTCAAAGGCTCAAAATCAGACTATGGCATCACTGCAGTCAGGATAGCCTCATATATGCTCCTCCGCATGCCGCAGCATCCATCCAAGATTATGTTTGCTAATAGTTCCCATCAAATGTTGGTTCTTTACAATGCGTTTTCTGCCATAGTTCAGATTTCCTGCCAGCGCCCTTACTTTCTCCTAAACACATACACATTAGTGTATAACTATACACGAAGCACTGCAGTAAAGCTTTGATACCAGAATGTATAAAATAGGAAAAATGTAGGAGCAGATTTGTTACTTAACGAATACAAAGTTGTGACGTTTCGGCGTGAGCCTTAATCATACAAAAAACATACAGGATGAAGAAACAGAGAGAGGAAATAAAGCATAGATTCACAAGAATACTACTAAAAAAAATTAAATAGAGTACTTAGCTGTAAATTGTAAGGTGTGACTTGTCCGGCGGTGTGTGTCAGTAATGGATTTAGTAGAACGTGGAGACTGTTTAAATAGAGACCTGTGACATGTGGTCGGTGGGTTTGTAACTGGGGGTGGTGGATGGGGAACCATGGAGGGAACAATGTTGACCTAGCCAGGAGAAGGTGAAATAGATGATTAGGGAAGAGGGGTTGCAAAGTGATGCTGTGAGGATGTTTGGAACTATGTGTGACAAGTAAGAAGGGGGTGGAGATTAGTGGAGAGGTACTATGATGATTGAAGAGAATGTTAAGTGTAGCTGAACAGCGAGTTTAACCCGTGTGGCTCCATCGTCCCATAATTTTGAATGCAGCGGTTCTCAAGCGCCAGGTGGCTTGTATCATCTGCGTGACATTATTTGATGGCTGTTACCAGAAAATCAGATCTGCCTCTATGGTTGGGGCCATTGAAATGATTTGGGACTGGTTTCGCAGCATGGCAAAGAAGTATTTAGGAAAAAGCCTATTACCCCATCTGACAGAGTTAAGTTATTACCGCTTTTCCACCCTCATGGTCAGACGGTTAAGAAAATTCTTTGTCATCATCTGCCGCTGATCCAACTCGACCCCCACACTCGCGACATTTTCTCTGATCCACCCCTGTTGGCATACAAACGTGAGCCAAACCTTAAGGACATCCTCGTCCACACCACTTGAAGCAGAGCCTTACATATGTTGGTACCAGAAAATGTAACCGCCCCCGCTGCGTTACCTCCCCTGTAGTCTGGGAAACGAAAACGATCACCTTTCCCAAAACTATCCTCACTCTTCAGGAGGGATTCACATGTGAGTCCCGTAATGTGATATATGTCATCGTTTGCACAAGATGCAGGATAACGTATATTGGTGAGACTGGCCTCAGATTAGGTGACCGCATGCAAAAACATCTGTATTACATCGCCCAGCATGCTTCGAAACCAGTCCCAAATCATTTCAATGGCCCCAACCACAGAGACAAATCTGATTTTCTGGTAACAGCCATCAAATAATGTCACGCAGATGACACAAGCCGCCTGGCGCTTGAGAACCGCTGCATTCAAAATTATGGGACGATGGAGCCACACGGGTTAAACTCGCTGTTCAGCTACACTTAACATTCTCTTCAATCATCATAGTACCTTTCCACTAAGCTCCACTCCCTTCTTACTTGTCACACATAGTTCCAAACATCCTCACAGCATCACTTTGCAACCCCTCTTCCCTAATCATCTGTTTCACCTTCTCCTGGCTAGGTCAACATTGTTCCCTCCATGGTTCCCCATCCACCACCCCCAGTTACAACCCACCGACCACATATCACAGGTCTCTATTTAAACAGTCTCCACATTCTACTAAATCCACTCCTGACACACACCACCGGAAAAGCCACATCTTATAATTTACAGCTAAGTACTCTATTTATTTTTTTTTAGTAGTATTCATGTGAGTATATACTTTATCTCCTCTCTCTATTTCTTCATCCTGTATGTTTTTTGTATGATTAAGGCTTACGCCGAAACGTCACAACTTTGTAGTCGTTAAGTAATAAATCTGCTCCTACTTTTTCCCTGGTTTATACATTCTTAATTTCTCCTAGCTCCAACATGGCTTCACAACTGCGTTGTTCTTACATTCCCGATCTTTATTTTCCCGTAGTCCTTCCAATACTGCTTTAACAAAGTCTGAACTTTAAGTGGTTTAGAGCGCATTATCCACAACCAGTGTGTGTGTGTCTGGGTCCATCAGCAGGCGCACGTTTCACTGGGTGTTGGAACGGAAGACGGAGCAGGCATGGGTATGTCCGGACTGACAGGACGCCAGTCTCTGAGAACAGTTTAGCAATGTCCCCCGTGTCCATTCTCAGCCGGCCATTTAGTTTAGCCTGTCCAGCCAGTCTATCTGCCACTTCGTTGTCATGTAACCCATCATCCCGTGTACATAAAGCCACTTTAGGCTCATCACAGTTGACAGGCTTAACAGATTAACCCCTTTTTTCCAAGCAGTTTTTTTTTCTCAATCTTCCGAAGCATACTCCGTGAATCCGTCAAAATGATACCATGTCAGTTATAGTTTCCTAAATGCACGTGTTCTTCACAGAGCAAGAAGAAATATTTCACAGATGCCTAAGTCTTAGAAAACATTTTTATCGTTTTATGGACGGCAGTAATACTTTTAAAACGTTAATAAACAAATCTGAAAGTATCAAGGATTTTTCGAATCAGAACTTGTTTTCTTCATGTAGTCACGTGACTAACAGCCGCTGGCGTGACAGCAAGAACTTAAGATTGGTTTATGTAAATGAAGACAAACAACGAGACAAATAATCGTGACGTGTGTACCGTTTATACATAAGCACTACACAGACTGCATTTATCTGTTCATTATGTTGTAACCGCTCTTATCTTTCACATTGTACAGGTTACAGTTATGGCGACATTGTTCTTGAGGTTAACGAGTAACTTGTCACGAGAGTGGCGAAAGCTGAAATAAAATGCTATTTGGGAATCTTTCAGTGAATATTAACAAGTTTCCACTTTCCAGAGGCGCCAGTATTTACACAATCAGCATTCAATATTAAATGTAGAGTTTTGGCATTCTTTCTAGCCGAGTCTAGTTATGCCTAGTTATGTTTCTAGCTAAGTCTAGTTATATCTGAATAAGTTTAAATGGATGACGTAATCGTGCTGTTGATGATGTACTGTGATGTATTTTGAATATAGTATTTTCTGTTGGTCTGTATTTATCAAGTAATGTTTTCACAGTGAAAAAGGGCTCTGTGACCGAACAGTCTGACTATGTTTTCTTACTTTAACGGCAGACATTTATCCATTTTACAGGAGACACTCAGTCCATGGTTTCCCTACTTTTGAAGGTTTATCTATGACTTGACGTTATTGACAACTTGGGCGACGAATAAGAAGCAATTTGTGGGCAATTTTCTGGTAGGCTGTGTCAGAATACTTACTGTCTCAACAAGTCTTAGTTCTATGTAGGTTCTGAATTCTGAGATTATTACTTTTGCTTGTTTAAAGTTGAGTATAACCGTATACACGAGCTTTTCTTATCTCTCTTTTCTCCCTCATTGTTCGCCCTCGAAAGACATCGCCTGTCTGTGTTACATTTAGTAGCGATATCTGCCTCTTTCAACAAGACACATCCTACTTCGGCATGGTTTATTTTTGTTTAAAGCTGCTTTCCGTATTTTCTATATCCGGTTGTCTAACTCTTTCAGTGAAATGAAAGTATTGATTCTTTTATGAGGTTTTTTTTCCTATAGTTTTGAAACTGGACAAAGTGAAAATATTTCTTCTTGGGGTTAAATATTTCTTCTTGGGGTTAAGTCCAAGTTTGAAGACTTTCTTGAAAAAAATGTTCATCAAATTATAGATGATAAGAGATTTGTTCAGTAGCCAGACTTTTACCGTGTATTTCTGTAGTATAGTTAATCAGTTACACAAGTTTACATTGGCAATATCAAAATACATACAAAATGACTCTCGACATATCTGAGTCACTTCAGTATGGCTGTCTGATGTAATTCTGTTGTTTATGAATCTAACATGTTGTGTATGAAAACAGTTGAAGTCAGAATTCACTTTCACTGAACGAGATATGACAGCGAGGAAAACACTGTGACTTTTGTGATAATAAGAAATGTGGAGTGTTTGATTTTTGCGATAGTTAGAAATGTGGCGTGACTGATTTCCGTGATAACTAGAAATGTGGAGTGATTGATTTCTGTGATAATTAGAAATGTGGAGTGATTGATTTCTGTGATAATTAGAAATGTGGCGTGATTGATTTCCGTGATAATTAGAAATGTGGAGTGATTGATTTCTGTGATAATTAGAAATGTGGAGTGATTGATTTCTGTGATAATTAGAAATGTGGAGTGATTGATTTCTGTGATAATTAGAAATGTGGAGTGATTGACTTCTGTGATAATTAGAAATGTGGAGTGATTGATTTCTGTGATAATTAGAAATGTGGAGTGATTGATTTCTGTGATAATTAGAAATGTGGAGTGATTGATTTCTGTGATAATTAGAAATGTGGAGTGTTTGATTTCTGCGATAATTAGAAATGTGAAGTGTTTGATTTCTGTAGTATATAAAAGGAAATACGAGACATGAATATTTGTTACAGGATGCATTCTCTCTTAATTTTGGTTTATTGTATGCATACATACATATATACATACATACATACACATACATATATTACATTGCATACATTACATACATATATACATACAGACATATACATACATCACGCAAGGACACACGCACGCACACACACGCACATACATACATACATACACACATACATACATTCATGCACACACCTACATACATACACACATACACGCACGCACACACACGCACGCACGCGAGAGGTGATTGATAAGTTCTCGGCATAAGGTACAATTACTTGAAACACACAGTTGATATTGAGTGCATCTGTACACCATGTTAATGTAAGATTAAACACCAAGTTTCAATACATTAATTGCAATCAATTTTTTTTACAGGATGCTGAAGTGGTAAGGGGTGGCATATATTGAGAAAATGGATCAAATTTCACATCGAGCAGTCATTCGCTACCTTTACATCAAGGGCTTATCATCGAAGGAGATCCATGAGGATTTGGTAGAGACTCTAGGGGAGAGTTCCTTTTCTTAATGCACAGTGAAGAAATGGGCAGCTCAATTCAAACATGGAAGGGAGAGTCTGGAAGATGATCCCTGTCCAGGAAGACCAAGAAGGGTAACCACCGATGAAACCACAGGCAGAATCCATGACATGATAATGGAGGATCGACGACTAACTGAGCGGTACATTGCTACTGAGTTCAGCATCTCTCAGGAACGTGTTCATGCCATTATTCACAATGATCTTCACATGACAAAGATCTCTGCTCGATGGGCCCCAAAACTTCTTGGAGCTGATCACAAACGACAGCGTCTCAACATGTCAAGAGACAATGTTCGCCATTTTTCTGCAGATCCTGAAAAGTTTCTTCAGCATTTTGTGACTTGGGTTCATCATTTTCAACCAGAAACCAAAGAACAGTCAAAGCAGTGGAAACATCATGGATCCCCACCTCCAAAGAAAGCAAGGGTGGTTCTGTCTGTAGGCAAAGTGATGAATTCTATCTTTTGAGATAAAGAAGGTGTGCTATTGGTAGACTATCTTCTAAAAGGGCAGAACGGTCACCGGGGCCTATTACGGTAATCTTGTGAAGCAACTGCGGGTCCAACTGAAGGAAAAGCGTGGAGGGAAACTGACTAGAGGAGTCATCTTTCTGCAAGACAATGCTCTAGTACACAAGTCGGCGGTGGCAATGGCTGCCATTCATGATTGCGGCTTCCAGCTTCTTGAACATCCTCCTTATTCCCCAGATTTGGCCCATTCGGACTATTACCTAATTACCAAACTCAAAAAGGAGCTCAGTGGTCGCAAATTTGCTTCAGATGATGACGTCATTCATGCTGTAGACCACTTTCTACAGGTACAAGATGCTGACTTTACAAAGAAGGGATCCGTATGCTCCAGGATCGTTAGACTAAGTGCATGAACTTGTAAGGGGACTATGTTGAGAAATAACCCAAAAAATCTGTCAACAAATAATCCGTTATACTTTATGCCGAGAACTTATCAATCACCCCTCGTATATGCATACATACGCATATCCATACATACACAAGAATTTACGCAAAGTGTAAAAGTAAACAACAAGACCTGAAAGATTCATACACATCACTAAGACATGAGAGAAAGAAATGTGGCAGAGAAATGTGACTGAGACTCGAACCCATTCCTTCACTAAAACGAGCAAGTGGTCTAGTCAAGAGACGATAATTCTCTTAACACTGAGAGTAGACACTCTCTTTTCAATACATGAAACATTGACATATAAACACTCACATAACCACATACCTCATTTTATGCATTCATTAACGCATACGTTTACATTCTTTCGTGATAACTTACATTTATTCATGCAAGTACATCACATTCACATTCTGTCTTTGATCCATCCATATTTAGATTCACGTATATTAAGATTCACGGATAGCAATATTCACGTGTAGTTAGATTTACATATATGAAGATTCACGGATAATAATATTTATGTATAGTTAGATTCACATATATTAAGATTCACGTATGTTTTAAATCCCTTACTGTTAAACGAAACTAGAGAGTGATAATAACCAGAGAGTGATAATAACCAGAGAGTGATAATAACCAGAGAGTGATAATAAAGTGACAATTACAATATTTCATACTCTCGTCATCGTACAGGATCAGACAAATCTAACGAAACAGATTTTGTACATTAGAAATACAAAGACATAATGTCGACATTAGAAATACAAAGACATAATGTCTACATTAGAAATAGAAGGACAGGATGTCTAAGTTACCAAAAAGAAAGATAGACTGCATATACTACAAATGGAAAGTCAAACTGACTACATTACAGATAGAAAGACAAACTGTTTATTACAGAGGGAATAATAGATTGCACATTACAGACAGAAAGACAGACTGTGCACATTACAGATGATAAAACAAAGTGAAATAAATTTTCGACAAAAAGAGACGTACACATATACATATGTAGCATGTACGTAGTTTAGTTAAGTGTCTCTAGGTTTCCTGTGAAACATTACTTGTTGTGTGGATCCAAGTTAGAAGCCAGCATGCTATGACAAAACCATGAAACACTGACTTGTCGTGTTATTTGTCTCATAGTTAATCTGTACTTTTATTGTATAATCCCAGTATTTAGTCCACTTTCGTTTTTTTTTAAGCCACATTCTGTGCGGTGAAGATATATTTTCTTGTGCCTTCCATTTTTCTGTATTTTCAGTGAGCATAACATGAACTCTGAGGTACCAGGTCGAGAGAATTCCTGGTTGTTGGATATCATGAAAAGTATCTACAGCTGCAACAATTTTCTCGGCTAGTCCGAATGATTGATGTTCCAGCTGTAACAATTTCCCTCAGCTAGTCCGAATGATTGATGTTCCAGCTGTAACAATTTCCCTCAGCTAGTCCGAATGATTGATGTTCCAGCTGTAATAATTTCCCTCAGCTAGTCCGAATGATTGATGTTCCAGCTGAACTGGAAATTTCTAGAAGATTCACTCACATCTGTCACTCTTGTCCATGGTTTTCTCTCTGCTTGACCTGCTATAACTTTTTCTCTAATATCTTTTTGTCTATTAGCTTTTATCTATTAGCTTTTTTATATTAGCTTTTGTATAATATCTTTTGTCTATTAGCTTTTGTCTATTAGTTTTTATCTATTAGCTTTTGTCTATTACCCTTTATCTATTAGCTTTTATCTATTAGGTTTTGTATAATATCTTTTATTAGCTTTTGCCTATTAGCCGTTATCTATTAGCTTTTATCTACTAGCTTTTATCTATTAGCCTTTGTCTATTAGCTTTTGTTTATTCAGAGGTTTAAATTTTTATATCTGGCATACATTTCAGCAAAAAAGATTCTTGGAATTTAAAGTATATAATTTGGTGAAAAGAATTTGATATGTAAAACATGAACCAGTTTGGTTCAACTCTGAATATTTGTCTGGTACTTTCCCTGACAGAAATAACAGGGATACATTTTTTTTTTCATTTATCTTGACCACAGAACAATACAGATAGCAACCAGACTCAACATCTAGACACCCCCCCCCCCTTAAAGTTATGATAGACGTCATAAGTTATCCCTTAGTCAGCCATCTCCCAGCCCTACGCTCGGAGACGTTGCTGCCACAACAAAAGTTATCTTAACGCTGGGGTTTTTCTGCTGCGAGTTATTAAATAAAACATTTTTTTAAAAGCAACGGTAAGAGGTCAAAGTTAACTCTTACACTACTATGAGCCACTGAAATGGCTTTTAGGGCAATTTTTGTTTGTTTGTTTGTTTGTTTGTTTAAAAAAGCTGTAGTCACAGGGTTTGTTTCACAATTTGATGATCAGAATTTTAAACTGCCCGGAATATTAAATGTTGCATATTGTCAGAAATGCAGATGAAACCACTGACAACAATTATTGAGGAAAGACGCTGGCGATGGTTGGGACATGTGCTCCGAATGACTGACAACTCACTACCAAAAATAGCACTAAGATGGACACCACAGGGGAACAGAAGTAAGGGTAGACCAAAAGAGACATGGAGAAGAACAACAGAAAGGATGTTGAGCAATAGAGGGCTCACCTGGGCAAGAGCAGAAAAAAAGGCGAAGGACAGGCATTTGTGGAAAACCCTTGCGGAAGCCCCATGTGCCCTGGGCACTTAAGGTTCAAAGAGAGAGAGATTGTCATCTGCTTGTAAAACATGGCTGCCATGACACGCGATAAGAAGAAAAATTGTATGGTGCGCGGATGTTGTCAGATTTTGTAAGAATTAATGGCAATTCTGTAAACCGAGGACACGCTGTAAACTGGCCTCTTCGTGATATGAAATGAAAGTAATTAATTTGATAGTGAAACAACAACAACTGATATGCCGAAGCTGAACGAATCTTTACTAAGAACGAATCTTCACTAGGAGAAAATCTTCACTAGGAACAAATCTTCACCAGCAACAGATCATCACCAGAAACAAATCTTCATTAGGAACAAATCTTCACTAAGAACAAATCTTCAATAGGAACAAATCTTCACTGGGAACAAATCTCCACTAGGAACAAATCTTCACTAAGAACAAATCTTCACTAGGAACAAATCTTCACTGGGAACAAATCTCCACTAGGAACAAATCTTCACTAGTAACAACTCCTTATACGGAATAAATCTTCACTAGGAACAAATCTTCACTGGGAATAAATCTTCACTGGGAACAAATCTTCACTAGTAACAAATCTTCACTAGGAACAAATCATCACTGGGAACAAATCTTCACTAGTAACAAATCTTCACTAGTAACAAATCTTCACTAGGAACACATCTTCACTAGGAACACATCTTCATTAGGAACACATCTTCACTAATAACAAATCTTCACTAATAACAAATCTTCACTAGTAACAAATCTTCACTAGGAACACATCTTCATTAGGAACACATCTTCACTAATAACAAATCTTCACTAGGAACAAATCTTCACTAGGAACAAATCTTCACTAGGAACAAATCTTCACTAGTAACAAATCTTCACTAAGAACAAATCATCCGTTCGTGAAAAAAGATCTTGCTAGTGTTACTTGAAGAAGGCTGGCTAGTAAAGAGGATTAAAGAGAGAAAACTTAAATATTTTGGCCACATTAAACGTCATGATAATTTAGAGAAGACCGTATTGGAAGGATACATAATGGGAAAAAGAAAAAGAGGAAGACCGAAACGAAGATGGCTGCAAGACATCGTTGATGATCTGGAAATGGATGCAGCAGCAGCAGGCCATCTTGCTCACAACCGAGAGGCCTACAGGAGTGCTGTTTGGGAGGCAAAGTTCCGCAAGGGACATGCAAAGGAATGAATGAGTGTTACTTGTGCTACTAAAACTGATCAAGCTACGTCCAGTTGTATCAAAGCGTGTGTTATATAGTTCGGTATTATTCGCTGTTTCAAGTATCCGCGAGAGTGTTTGAAACCAAATCATCGCGGATACGGAAGGACTGCTGTACTTTTAAAATGTACTCACATTTGAGGGGGAAAAATGTCCTCATGCGTGAGTGCTTTAGTTGCTGAATGTATTATTTCAGATAATGTCCTACTTGGGTGAAAAAAATCACACATGTATTCATCTTTATCGTGAATGTGAATTCATAGTTTCATTCATACAGCATCTTCAAGGGCAGAAAATTATACAACGGGGCTGGGCTAATGCATACAACATTCGTCTTATACGTAGATTATGGCTTTCTTCTTATTTTGTCACGCATTTTTTTTCTCTTGTGTGGCTTCATGTTTTTCGTTTCCTCACGCACTGTTCAGAGCTTAGAGTTCTTAACATTAATAAGTGTAGACATTGTGTTATATTTCTCCTGCTCTATATCTTTCTGTTGGTCTTTATCAAAGCCATTTTCTTTGGTTTAAAGATGAGTTTTCTTGAATAATTTGTTAGGGTGTAGTCTTTCGTTAGGAAAACACAAACACTGAAATAGAACAATCAAGCCAATTCACTATTTTACATTCACATTCCTCGTGCAAGTCTGATCAAAGAGTTGCAACTCTTCAGGTTATCTGCATGCTGCGGTGGGAGTGCTCTCCCCTAGGTGTATGATAGTCAATGCTGTTGAAGTGTGCCCTTTTGTGTCTGGCGCTGTCAGTTTGTTTTTTTTTTTTTCGTGTGTGCCTGTGATAAAAGATATGCTGCAGAGTTCATCACTGTTTAAGAATGTTTATTATTAACTTTATTTTATCCTTCCTCTTGTACCGTCAGGTGTCGAGGGGAGATGCAACTGACGTCTTTGGACCATACAAGGTCCGACAATTAAGAAATGAGACTGATTTTATTATGGCCAAGACAAAAATGCTATCTATAAAGCAAAGCATGGGATCCAAAGAGGCAATCTTCATCTATGATCTGGCACCTTTGATCGCGGCCCGATAAGCAAACGACAAACAAGCCGCCATTATTTTACCTAGTCAGAGATGCATTGTTACGTAATCAGCATGGAGCAAAAAGCTAACATTAAATTTTGTTTAAAACTCGGAAAAAAGTGCCACTGAGACAGTTGAATTGATGCGACAAGTTTATGGGGATAATTGTTTATCTCGTGCACAGATATTCAGGTGGTATTCTTGATTCAAAAGTGGTATGGAAACGATTACAAATGCAACTAGACATGGACGCCCAATTTCTGTTCGTAATGAGGAACTCATTGCAAAGGTCAGAGAACTGTTACAAGAAGATGGCTGTTTGACTGTGAGGATGATGGCAGATGAATTTGGTGTTAACAGAGAGACCATTCGTAAAATTTTAGTGGAAGATTTGGGCAATAACAAAGTTGCTTGCCGGTTTGTACCATATTCGTTGTCTAATGACCAAAAACATCGGTGTGTTGAGTACACAAAAGACATCATCAAAATGTGTCGCAGAAATAAACATTTCTTAAATTTGATTGTTACAGAGGATGAAACTTGGATTTTCTGCTATGATCCCACAACTAAACGCCAAAGTGCTCAGTGGAAGTCATCATCATCACCAAAAGGCAAAAAAATTCGTCTTCAAAAGTCGAAAGAGCAGACAATGTTAGTGTGCTTCTAGACAGCAAAGGAGTTATTCACAAATAATTTATTCCAGAGGGACAGACTGTCACTGCCAAAGTTTATTTAAGTATTTTGAAACGCCTAATGAAAAAGATTCTCCTAGTCCGACTCGTTTCCGTTTCTGGGCAAGAGCAGAAAAAAAGGCGAAGGACAGGCATTTGTGGAAAACCCTTGCGGAAGCCCCATGTGCCCTGGGCACTTAAGGTTCAGAGAGAGAGAGAGAGAGAGAGAGAGAGAGAGAGAGAGAGAGAGAGTCCGACTCGAGTATTCAACACCTGGCAGTTTTTTCCTTCATAATAATTCACCGGCTTCACCAAGCGGTAGTTGTACAGGAATTTTTGTCCCAAAAACAAGTGTGTGTTCTCAACCATCTACTCTGTTCCCCAGATTTGTCTCCCTGCGATTATTTTCTATTCCCGAAATTAAAGTTACCATTGAAAGGACGTTTCTTTGACGATACTGATGACATCCGAAGGGCCGTAACATCCAGCTTAAGGGCCATCCCAACAGAAGAACTGCAGAGGTCGTTCCAGTGTTTGTTAGATCGTGCCACTCGCTGTATCAAGCACAAGGGGCTTACTTTGAAGAAAATACAGGTTATATCTTCAACTGTTGTTTATTTTCTATTTCATATTTGTCGGACTTTGTCTGACTGGCCTCAGTGATATTCATGCCCTGATTCGTGAGTGTTTCTATAACTCCATAAATCCATCTTTTCTGGCCTCTTCTTCTTGACTACAGCACAATAGCCACCAAATTTACACCAAGATTTTCACTTTCTGTAATGGGATTGCAAAAAACTGGCTTTCTATATTTCAAGTCTTGCTTGTTTAGACTGTCTTGTCAAAACTAGACTATAATTTAGGTGTAATTGTACTCCGGAACAAGAAACAACGAGGCTTGTTAATTTCAGAGACAAACTTACTTGTTCTGATTCTTTACCTTACTGTAATTTAACTTCAAATGTGGCAGATATTCAGAAAGTATAATTTTGACAATTTTACCCTTACTAAAAAGAGAAAAGAGTTAAGATTAAACACAGGCTTTTAGTTTCTTGCCCCTTCAAAAATCGGTCACGTGAGATCTTTCGTGGTTTCGACCGATGTAGGCTTGTTTATACGTGAACATCCTGGAGCGATTTTTATCGTGAAAACATCGACTTTATCTTCATTCATCGACAAACCTGTCCACGGAGCTCTCTGGCCTGCTAAGCACGTGCTCTCAAATGTTAGGTGTAGTTTACGTGCTCTCAAATGTTAGGTGTAGTTTACGTGCTCTCAAATGTTAGGTGTAGTTTACGTGCTCTCAAATGTTAGGTGTAGTTTACGTGCTCTCAAATGTTAGGTGTAGTTTACGTGCTCTCAAACGTTAGGTGTAGTTTGTAGTTTACGTGCTCTCATATGTTACATGTAGTTTCTCCAACAAAAAGTTTGTCTGCTCCCCTTCTTATCTACTTCATCAGCTGTACAGGACAGTGAATCCCTGTTCTATAAACTTCCTACGACTGTACAGGACAATGAATCACTGTTCTATAAACTTCATACGACTGTACAGGACAGTGAATCCCTGTTCTATAAACTTTATACGACTGTACAGGACAGCGAATCCCTGTTCTATAAACTTCATACGACTGTACAGGACAGCGAATCCCTGTTCTATAAACTTCATACGACTGTACAGGACAATGAATCACTGTTCTATAAACTTCCTACGACTGTACAGGACAATGAATCACTGTTCTATAAACTTCCTACGACTGTACAGGACAATGAATCACTGTTCTATAAACTTCATACGACTGTACAGGACAGTGAATCCCTGTTCTATAAACTTCCTACGACTGTACAGGACAATGAATCACTGTTCTATAAACTTCCTACGACTGTACAGGACAGTGAATCCCTGTTCTATAAACTTTATACGACTGTACAGGACAGCGAATCCCTGTTCTATAAACTTCATACGACTGTACAGGACAGCGAATCCCTGTTCTATAAACTTCATACGACTGTACAGGACAGCGAATCCCTGTTCTATACAGTTCCTATGAGAATATAGTTCACTCTTAGTAATTCCCTGGTTGGCTGAGTGGTTAGGCGTTCGCTTTAGTAATCCAGGTGGACTGAGTTCAGTCCCCATTGGCTTGGATTTTTTTCACCTACACACCGAAAAAGGGCCCGGGGTTAACCTATCCTCTAAAAAATGGGTACCGGAGAAATGTGGGAAGTTAAAATCGGTCAAGCGTGACGCTGACCACATCATACTACGGCCCTAACACAGTATTCCTTACGCCTTAATGGTATGAAATGGGGATTTTACCTTTTAGCTTACCTTAGTAATTCTACTCTACATCTCAGTACAGTACATCAGTAAAAAAAAAAAAAAATCCAGTGCCTGATTCAAGAGCGTCCGTGGGTACTTGGCTCTGTAGTGACTCAAGAGCTCCAGTGGATATTTGGCTCTGTGGTGACTCAAGAGCTCCAGTGGATATTTGGCTCTGTGGTGACTCAAGAGCTGCAGTGGATATCTGGCTCTGTGGTGACTCAAGAGCTCCAGTGGATATTTGGCTCTGTGGTGACTCAAGAGCTCCAGCGGATATTTGGCTCTGTGGTGACTCAAGAACTCCAGTGGATATTTGGCTCTGTGGTGACTCAAAAACTCCAGCGGATATTTGGCTCTGTAGTGACTCAAGAACTCCAGCGGATATCTGGCTCTGTGGTGACTCAAGAACTCCAGCGGATATCTGGCTCTGTGGTGACTCAAGAACTCCAGCGGATATCTGGCTCTGTGGTGACTCAAGAACTCCAGCGGATATCTGGCTCTGTGGTGACTCAAAAACTCCAGCGGATATTTGGCTCTGTGGTGACTTAAGAACGCCCGAGGATACTTGGCTCTCTGGCCCACACGACCAGGATGCCGGAGTGAAGGAATTTACAATTAACTGCCGTTTTACATTACGTTAACTTACAAATGTAGACTCTTTCTTTACTGTAACATAAAGTTAGCTTCATTATCAAAGACTTGAGATACAAACTGTCAACTCCATGTACCACCGACTCTTGGAAGCGTGGAGAAATCATAATAATCACTTGACTGGCGCTTCCAGGGGCCCATACTGTCCCGGTAAACATTTCTATCTGGTTCTTGGCAAGTTTAGAGAAATGTTTTCTGATATTCTTCAGTTTTCCGGAGATTGTTTATTGCACATCCTGCACAAGATCAAGAGTACAGCGAGAGTCAAGTTTAGAAAGGAAGCTGGAAGTGCCGCTGTTTAGAATATATAACGAAGGCCAAGTTTAGAGCAGAAGTTTCAAGTTTAGTTCTTTATAGCAGATGAGGGATACATTAAATTTTCTGAGTTAGTGTGTGAGTAGTGTGTGTGCTAGTGTGTGTGCTAGTGTGTGTGCTAGTGTGTGTGCTAGTGTGTGTACTAATGTGTGTGTTAGTGTGTGTGTTAGTGTGTGCACTAGTGTGTGTGTTAGTGTGCGTGTTAGTGTGTGTGTTGTGTGTGTTAGTGTGTGAGTTAGTGTGTGTGTCAGTGTGTGTGTTAGAGTGTGTGTTAGTGTGTGTGTTAGTGTGTGTGTCAGTGTGTGTATTAGTGTGTGTGCTAGTGTGTGAATTAGTGTGTATTAGTGTGGCGTGTTAGTGTTGACCATAATAAAAGTGACTTATCTGCTTGTAAATGAACCTGCTAAATGACAGATAACAGTTCTATTCTTGGGGCCTCAACATTCATAGAAACCGCCCACAAAGTACAATAGCCAGGCCTGAAAACCGCCCACAAAGTACAATAGCCAGGCCTGAAAACCGCCCACAAAGTACAATAGCCAGGCCTGAAAACCGCATACAAAGTACAATAGCCAGGCCTGAAAACCGCCCACAAAGTACAATAGCCAGGCCTGAAAACCGCCCACAAAGTACAATAGCCAGGCCTGAAAACCGCCCACAAAGTACAATAGCCAGGCCTGAAAACCGCCACAATACCCAAGCTTGGAAACCATCTATAAAGTACAATACCCAGGCCTGAAAACCGCCCACAAAGTACAATACCCAGGCCTGAAAACCGCCCACAAAGTACAATAGCCAGGCCTGAAAACCGCCACAATACCCAAGCTTGGAAACCATCTATAAACTACAATACACAGGCATGAAACATGAAAAACTAATCAACGAAGAAACGACAAAATGATCTTTTGTATCAGAAATCTAAGCCTTTACCAGTATCATATAGGTTCAGCATGAACTAGACACTGTCAGGTTTAGCTTCCGATATTTGAGTTTCATTATACGGAGAACTGTAATGGAGGTCACGGTTTCTTGGCAACGTGGGAGGAGGGGGCGGTAGAGGAGATGGCGAGCCTGGGATATCACTGATACTCAGAGCACAACACTCACTGAAACAGGCATTCTGAGTAGACATGGAAACGTTTCCAGACTGGTTCTCAAGATTAAGAGAGCAATGGCGGAAGAGCAGGACACGTCAGTGAATCTCACTTTCTCAGATAATACTTACCTCTCTCTGATAATGATCACCCTTCCTTGATATAACTTTATCTTTTCCAGCTCTCACCTTTCCAGTGAATCTCACCTTCTTAGATAAAGATCACCTTTTCAGAGAATCTCACCTTCACAGATAATTCTCACCTTCTCAGAGAATCTCATCTTCATAGATAATTCTCACCTTCTTAGATAATGATCACCTTTTCAGAGAATCTCAGTTTCTTCGATAAATCTAACTTTCTCAGAGAATCGCACCTTCATAGATAATTCTCACCTTCTCAGAGAATCTCACCTTCATAGATAATTCTCACCTTCTCAGAGAATCTCACCTTCATAGATAATCCTCACTTTCTCAGAGAATCTCACCTTCATAGATAATCCTCACCTTTTCAGAGAATCGTATCTTCTCAGACACCTCCCTCCGCCGCACTCTCTGTTACTGCCAGACACTCTTCATCACACTTCCACTCTTTTAACACTCTTCAGAGGTAGCAGACATTTCCTCCCCTTCTCCCTTCTCTTACGCTCCCCACTGCTCCCATAACATCTGTCACACGCACCTTCCCCCAAAGCTAGCACACCCAAGACTCCCCATCCTCTATATAAGGCACGCCGTGGAGCTATCACACACCCTGCTCTATTCATGCCAGTAAATGACTGCTAGTAAATGACTGCTGGTAAATGACTGCTAGTAAATGACTGCTAGTAACAAACAGGAACGCAACTGTTTATGTGTCCCTTATTTATTAATGCTGTCTGTTTCTTGCAGTCTTCCCATATTTATTTTCTGTGGGCACCATAGGTTCCTGTGATACCATGTAGTACTTCTTACCGTCTGTGGACGATGACATCAACTTATCTATTGTCATCACTCGCCTCCCCTCACCCATCTCCTCCCTGCAACCACCCCACCCCCCCCCCCCCCCCAGCCTACTAACACATACAAGAAACATTAGGTAAGTCCTCTTTTGTCTAAGAAAGTAAATCCGTTGTTAATAACTGACCTCATCCATCGTTTGACCGAAACTTGAACTCAACATAACACTCTTTAAAAGTAGAAAACAGTTAAAGTCTAACGCCCAAGCCGTATTTCAGGTCATTTATATCATTTCTTAAGTCTTTCTCGCCAAAAATGTCTTCCATGATGACATGTTTTATTGTTTTCCATACATGTTGCCAGATTTTCCAGAATATGCCGGGGAAAAATGTCTTTAGAGCCAGACAGAAAATTGCCGCCATAAGATTCATAAAATGATAATTTCTAATTATTCTTTGCTTTTGTTTAGTGCTGATTGTGGAAAATAACTGTAAAGATATGCACCGAAATGGCATTTAAAAAATAAAGTAATCACAAAGAGGATGATGATTCTGGTGGTCATTCTGTACAGACCATTAGCTAAGTTGATTAAAGTATCGTAAACAAAACATGGCGTCAGCTGTTTTTATCAGCACCCAGGAAAGAAAAGCTTCTGGTCCCATTATTCCGTCACGATATATTCCCTCGATTAGGTCTCGCTGAAATCCCAGATCGAACAGTGAAGTAGATCTAGAATAGGAGTCTTGCAATGCAATCTCGTGTCTGTCACGCACTGAGGGGAGATGATCCGAGAATCGACGAGAATTCGCCTAAGTCAGTTCTCATTCTGTGTTTAACTGACGGTGCTAGTTTCAAGCGCCTCCGGGATTTCTTGTAAATCATTTTAGAATGGCGGTATTAGAGAAGTTTAGAATGATAAATTGAATTAGATAAAGTGACCGTGGAATAGGTTATTTTACGTAAACATTTTCGGTTGACTTTATTATTTCGTAGTTATCTCTATCATGCACGCGAAAGTGGAGGCTTATTTCGTTAATTTGATATTACTGTTATCTCTGAATAGAAAAGAAAAATTGGTGTTTGCATCAAACAAAAGATATTAAACAGAATCGAGAGGGCATCATGGAATTGAGAGAAGCAATTTTATCTATGAGCTCTCAAAAGGTTAGTCCTCGCTGACTTTATTTAAAGGCCCAGAGAAAGTGACTTAGGACAGAACGTTCTGAGATCGTGCCAGCCCATCACTCGCTTCCGCTGTGAGTGTTTGACCAATAGAAAGAACTTGCTTCATTCACATGCCACACAGTGATTCAGCACTCAAGTGATTTGTGCAGGGAGACATTACTTTGACTTTGTCTACAAAAGAGAAGTCTTACATTAAGGATCTACTTCAGAATAATTATTTCAGTGAATTGGAGCTGAATGATATTTAAAGGGGACTACACGAACTTTTTGACTTAATCTCTAAACATCTTCTTCTAAAATAGGATATTTCAGTGCTCTGAAGGTAAGTTTGTGAAGAATCTTTAGTGAGACGTCTATTAGTTCTCGAAAATAGGTTTTCCATAGTTCATAAAGCTGATTTCGCTTTTCTTTCGTTTCATATTTGTAAAACCAGGTTTTGTTTTGAAGTGGTTGCCACGTGTCTCTGTTCTGGGTCTGATCAGATAAAGCGGGACGTGTTCGATCATTTCCTTCGTCGGCAGTCACAGCCTCTGTGATCAATCAGTAGCATTTTCTCTATTTTGCTACATGACTAATCAGTAGCACTTTCTCTATTTACCTACATATCAGGCAAATTACTGATAACTATATACATGTAGAATCACCAAACGATGACAGAGGAAGATATTTTAGTTGTCTGTATTTTGACGCGTGGGTGTCTCGTGGTGTCTCGTGGTGTCTCTGATTCGGATGAAAGAGTTCAGTGCAAAATGTGGTGGTGAATTTGAGAGAACTGATTCTCTTATTTCTTTACTGTCTTTGAGCTTGCATTTTATGTTTCCGAGTTTATCCATTATCTTTCGAGTTTTAGATGTTCCCCTACAACCTGAATAATGAACTGACCACACAGAACCAAATAATAAACTCATTCGCACTCAACCACAGATACAAATACAGATACATAAGTCCGAATCCAAAATGAACCATTCATAATCTCAAAAACATACCGACTCATTCCCACCCTCATATATAGTCTTACCGAATCCTTCCTCTCTCAGAGTATTAAATCATCATTTCTTCCTATGGCAAGGTTTCGTTTTGTTACTGACATTTGTATCTCTCCAACCCCCACCCAACCCCGCTTGCACCCGTTGCTTGTGTGAGGTAACAGTAGAAGAAGTAAGGTTGATGTAGCAAGTAGTACTCGTAAATGTAATACTATCAGCAAATGCTAGCGAGTATCAAATATACTTACAATAAGACATCGTTCTGTTAGATAAGTTTTCTGGGTAATTTTCTTCTAGCCAGAGAATGTGTCCTGAAATGAGACAATGTCTAGGTAATTGTCTGCGACACTGGTCGAAAGTATATGCAAATTTACAGAAATTTGAGATTCAATTTGTGCCCAGAGAACAATTTTGCAGGAAACATTGGAAGCGGATAAAACAGCTGAAGAGTTCATCTATGCCCCTGAGAACAATTTTTTTTCAACATGAGGGTCTGGGTGGTTACACAGTGGTTTCATTATAAGTTGCTCGGACATTGTGTTACCGGCGTCTGCACCAACGAAACAACCCTGGCTTACTAATTTTCTCCTCATACTTCTTGTAAACAGGCTGTTTTCATACTACAGGCTGTCAGTTACCTGCGTCCACTGTTTGGTTTCCAAATTTTTAATCTCATTCTTCCTGTACGTGTTACTGGACAGCGCCGATATAAGCTGAGCTAAAATGGAAGATGAATGTCTCCCATATCTGCTCACGCGAAGACGTAAACTGCCTTAATTATTGTCATTTGCAGTGCTATGTGCACACATACAGAAAGTTGGCACAGCAAAATATACTAACTTGGAAACATATTTTCTTTTCGAAATGTTAGAATTCATACAGTATGTAATTCTTCGTAAGCGATGGCATTCCATGATCTGTCTACTGCGATGAGATTAGACGGTTGTTAGAAAAGTCAAAACTGTGGACAAGCAACCTGTTGAAGTGTTAGAATATCAAAGCACAAACTTCGTTCTAGCATTTATTATAACATCTCTGTAACGGCCATCAATGAGTACCTGAAACATAAGTATCTAAAGCTGTAGTACCTAAAGCTGTAGTACCTAAAGCTGTAGTACCTAAAGCTGTAGTACCTAAAGCTGTAGTACCTAAAGCTGTAGTACCTAAAGCTGTAGTACCTAAAGCTGTAGTACCTAAAGCTGTAGTACCTAAAGCTGTAGTACCTAAAGCTGTAGTACCTAAAGCTGTAGTACCTAAAGCTGTAGTACCTAAAGCTGATGTACTTAAAACTGAAGTACCTAAAGCTGTAGTACCTAAAGCTGTAGTACATAAAACTGAAGTACCTACAGCTGAAGTACCTAAAGCTGTAGTGCCTAAAACTGTAGTACCTAAAGCTGTAGTACCTAAAGCTGAAGTACATAAAACTGAAGTACCTAAAGCTGTAGTACCTAAAGCTGTAGTACCTAAAGCTGAAGTACATAAAACTGAAGTACCTAAAGCTGTAGTACCTAAAGCTGAAGTACATAAAACTGAAGTACCTAAAGAGTTACATCCATGGTCACAAACAGCTGAAACGAAGCCGACAGAAACCACGTGACACAGAAATATAAAAGAACAACAGATGGCGCTGACCGTATCATATAGTTTAAGAAATAATCCAATCTAATATTATGTGTATATTTATTTAGATATTTACTCTAAAATTTTACAAAAATATTTAGTTAAAAATACACAAGTAAAAAGATAGAAGTATTGCTTACTTTCTAATAACAAGAAAGCGGGCAGTATAGAAGAGCAAGCGGGAAGTATAGAAGAGCAAGCGGGAAGTATAGAAGAGCAAGCGGGCAGTATAGAAGAGCAAGCGGGAAGTATAGAAGAGCAAGCGGGCAGTATAGAAGAGCAAGCGGGAAGTATAGAAGAGCGAGCGGGAAGTATAGAAGAACAAGCGGGCAGTATAGAAGAGCAAGCGGGCAGTATAGAAGAGCAAGCGGGAAGTATAGAAGAGCAAGCGGGAAGTATAGAAGAGCAAGCAGGCAGTATAGAAGAGCAAGCGGGAAGTATAGAAGAGCAAGCGGGCAGTATAGAAGAGCAAGCGGGCAGTATAGAAGAGCAAGCGGGCAGTATAGAAGAGAAAGCGGGCAGTATAGAAGAGAAAGCGGGCAGTATAGAAGAGAAAGCGAGCAGTATAGAAGAGCAAGCGGGCAGTATAGAAGAGCAAGCGGGCAGTATAGAAGAGAAAGCGGGCAGTATAGAAGAGCAAGCGGGGCAGTATAGAAGACATCTAGAAAATATTGCCAGAGAAAGAAAAAAATTCCATTTCCTGAGACGTGGAAACAGATCTGAGTTTAGTAGAATGAGTGCCAGGTTTTAAGTAGAACGGGTGCCAGGTTTTAAGTAGAACGTGTGCCAGGTTTTAAGTAGAACAGGTGCCAGGTTTTAAGTAGAACGTGTGCCAGGTTTTCAGTAGAACGGGTGCCAGGTTTTAAGTAGAACGTGTGCCAGGTTTTCAGTAGAACGGGTGCCAGGTTTTAAGTAGAACGGATTCCAGGTTTAAATAGAACGGGTGTCAAGTTTTAAGTCGAACGAGTGCCAAGTTTTAAGTAGAACGTGTGCCAGGTTTTAAGTAGAACAGGTGCCAGGTTTTAAGTAGAACGTGTGCCAGGTTTTCAGTAGAACGGGTGCCAGGTTTTAAGTAGAACGTGTGCCAGGTTTTCAGTAGAACGGGTGCCAGGTTTTAAGTAGAACGGATTCCAGGTTTAAATAGAACGGGTGTCAAGTTTTAAGTCGAACGAGTGCCAAGTTTTAAGTAGAACGGATGCCGATTTTTAAGTAGAACGTGTGACAGCTTTTAAGTAGAACGGGCGTCAAGTTTTAAGTAGAACGTGTGACAGCTTTTAAGTAGAACGGATGCCAGGTTTTAAGTAGAACGGGCGTCAAGTTTTAAGTAGAACGTGTGACAGCTTTTAAGTAGAACGGATGCCAGGTTTTAAGTAGAACGGGCGTCAAGTTTTAAGTAGAACGGATGCCAGGTTTTAAGTAGAACGTATGACAGGTTTTACGTAGAACGGATGCCAGGTTTTAAGTAGAACGTATGACAGGTTTTACGTAGAACGGATGCCAGGTTTTAAGTAGAACGTGTGCCAGGTTTTCAGTAGAACGGGTGCCAGGTTTTAAGTAGAACGTGTGACAGGTTTTACGTAGAACGGATGCCAGGTTTTAAGTAGAACGTATGACAGGTTTTACGTGGAACGGATGCCAGGTTTTAAGTAGAACGTGTGACAGGTTTTACGTAGAACGGATGCCAGGTTTTAAGTAGAACGGATGCCAGGTTTTAAGTAGAACGTATGACAGGTTTTATGTGGAACGGTTGGCAGGTTTTAATTAAAACGTGTGCTTTGTTTTAAGTAAAACGGGTATCAAGTTTAAAGTAGAACGGGTGGCAAGTTTTAAGTAGAACGGGTGGCAAGTTTTAAGTAGAACGTGTGCCAAGTTTTAAGTAAAACGAGTGCCAAGTTTTAAGTAGAACGAGTGCCAAGTTTTAAGTAGAACGGGTATCAAGTTTAAAGTAGAACGGGTGGCAAGTTTTAAGTAGAACGGGTATCAAGTTTAAAGTAGAACGAGTGCCAAGTTTTAAGTAGAACGGGTATCAAGTTTAAAGTAGAACGGGTGGCAAGTTTTAAGTAGAACGGGTGGCAAGTTTTAAGTAGAACGTGTGCCAAGTTTTAAGTAAAACGAGTGGCAAGTTTTAAGTAAAACGAGTGCCAAGTTTTAAGTAGAACGAGTGCCAAGCTTTAAATAGAACGTGTGCCAAGCTTTAAGTAGAACGAGTGCCAAGGTTTAAGTAGAACGAGTGCCAAGTTTTAAATAGAACGAGTGCCAAGCTTTAAGTAGAACAAGTGCCAAGTTTTAAGTAGAACGAGTGCCAAGTTTTAAGTAGAACGAGTGCCAAGTTTTAAGTAGAACGAGTGCCAAGTTTTAAGTAGAACGAGTGCCAAGTTTTAAGTAGAACGAGTGCCAAGTTTTAAGTAGAACGAGTGCCAAGTTTTAAGTAGAACGAGTGCCAAGTTTTAAGTAGAACGTGTGCCAAGCTTTAAGTAGAACGGGTGGCAGGTTTTAAGTAGAACGGGTGGCAAGCTTTAAGTAGAACGAGTGCCAAGTTTTAAGTAGAACGGGTGGCAAGCTTTAAGTAGAACGAGTGCCAAGTTTTAAGTAGAACGGGTGGCAGGTTTTAAGTAGAACGGGTGCCAAGCTTTAAGTAGAACGAGTGCCAAGTTTTAAGTAGAACGGGTGGCAAGCTTTAAGTAGAACGAGTGCCAAGTTTTAAGTAGAACGGGTGGCAGGTTTTAAGTAGAACGGAGTGCAGGTTTCAGGTCGTTGGGGCATAGAAACTTGTCATATCTGCATTGAACTGTTCCATGTCATGGAGGCATACATTTGTTAGTGCTCAAACCTTTTCTTAACCATTCGGCACATTAGAAGGTCATGTGATCAGTATCACACCCGGTCATATTTCCTTTCCCGCTTCCAAAAGAGGAGCCAGGTGCCCAGTTTTGTTTGTTTTGTTGTTTTGTTTTTACAGCTCAGTTGACCAGCAAGTCGCCAGTAATCGCCCCCCCCCTTTCATAAGAGTATATAAACTATTTCGCTATTCTTGTCATGTATAAAGTAGTAATTAAGTTTAGTAATGACACAATTTGCTGTTGCTTGGCTGTTTTATTACATTTCTGAGATGCAAATTTGAATAGTCTTGTTACTGCCACGACAGTGGTGAATGTTTGAGAGGGATTCAACCTTATTTCTTTCACGTCGCTGACAGAATTCAAAAGCCTGGGAACTTCAATCAGTCGGCTACCTAGCGCTCTGACGCGATCGTAGAAGGTGCATAGGGTCTTGACTTGGTTTGTCTCGTTGGCCCTGTTACCTGTCCCAGCACTTAGCACCGCCATCTTTGTTCCTTAAACAGCGTGAATAAAGCTAGAAGAAATAACCAGGATCTGGGTTTCCAGACCAGCATCTGCTGCAAGACTTCCTACATAAGACACACGTGGTCATCACCATTACCAGTCCATCTCCTTGATGGGGACTGATGCCTTTTGTCTGAAACACACAAGTTTCCCAGAAGGAAAAGACATCAGATCCTCTTCTTCTGTTTCACATGGGAAATATTTCTTTCCCGTAACGTGAGAATATTTCTTCCATATCATTTGAGAAATTGGATTGACATAAAACAAGGGGTCTGTCAGGATTGCATGTTGTTGCCTTACTTATTTAACTTGCATACTGAAAATATAATGAGGAATGTTAGAGAAGATGTAGAAAAAAAAGAATACTACGATGCCATAACAATTGAAGGTTATGAAATACCAGAGATTAGATATGCTGATGACACAGTATTACTGTCCACAACAAAAAGAGGTATGGAAAAACTAATTATGTCAGTCCGTAAGAATAGTGAAGAGCAAAACCTCTATCTTAATGCGAGTAAAACTAAATTTATGACAACTAACAAAACAAAATAGACAGCTTATCAATGAGGAAAAATTGGAAGAAGTAAAGAGTTTTGAATATCTTGGATCATTACTAACTAATAATGGAGATACAATGAGGGAAATTAAAAGGAGAGCATCTATGGCTCCTCAAAAAAAAAAAAAAAAAAAAACAACAACTAAAGAAGCTGTGGAGAGGAACGGACAGAACTACAAAAATAAGATTTTTAAGGACATGGATCTTTCCCATCGCAAAATTTATCTGTGAGACCTGGACACTACACAAAACAGCCGAGGAACACATAAATGCATTTAAATGCTACAGAAAAAAAGTTGGTGCCTGCTAGAGAGAATGAATCTTAAGCTACGGAATTTCTGTGTCACGACCTCGTTTCTTTCCGGGTGTCACGATCCCTCATGTCCATTGAACAGTTACTAAAGACTATGTCAACAAAACACCTTTTTTGGGGGTGCTAGTTGGCTAAGTCGATAGTACGCTGTTCTCTCCTGGCTAGACGGCTGCTCGTCCTACCGGAGTCCGTGGTTCGAATCCCAGGTAATTCTCTTGTGATTTTTCTTTCTCTCACGTCTCACTAAAGTGCTTTGTCTACGATTTTTTCGAGGTCTAATCCTACAAAATTTGTTCTCTTACTTTACCGTACCAAAGCCTCGTAGTTTCATATTTATCAAAAAAATGTTCCTTCAAATATCATGGACACAAAAAGAACAAATATATCCATAATACAAGAACTTAATATTGAAGAAGGTTGGCTAGTACGGAAGATTAAACACAGAAAATGTAAATATTTTGGACATATTAAAAGTATTTGAGAATTTAGAGAAGGCAGTCTTGGAAGGGTAGCTAATGGGAAAAAAGAAAAGATGAAGTCCAAGGCGAAGATGGCTGCAAGACATCGTTGATAATTTGCAAATGGATGCATCAGCAGCAGGGCATCTTGCTTACAACCGAGAGGTCTACATGAGAACTGATAAGGAGGCAAAGTTCCGCAAGGGACACGCAAATGATTGATTGAAATTTCTTTTCTGTAACTTGGGTATTTTTTCTTCCACATAACTTTGGAAATATTTCTTTCGTGTCACTTTTAAAAGAATTCTCCCATGTGACTTGAAATATTTTCATGTCTATATTCAACTCTCCCCGTCACTTCTCCAGCAGACAAGATTATAAATCGACATATCAGATGCTGGTGCTAACAGGAAGTCTCATCTCCATTCAAGGCACACGTCTGCGCGTGCTTCATGCACGTCTGCCAACTCTGGCAACCATCAGCTAGTTCAGACAAACCTCTGGCTTTACCTGCGGGAAAAGATCACATGTTCTGACGTTCTAGAACAATCGAAGATTTGAAAGTCTACATCTAAGTATCCCTTCATCTGACGTTCTAGAACAATCGAAGATTTGAAAGTCTACATCTAAGTATCCCTCATCATAAAAAGTGTTAATCATGAGGCGGAAGGTCAACAGAAAGCTTAAAAGTCTCGGGGGGGGGGTGGGAGGGTATAGGGGAAGAGGGAGGAGGGAACATTCATTAGGTGAAGGAGGGAAAAAAAGACAGAAAGGAAGACGTTTCAGCGACGAGAGGTGGTGGAGGTGGAGGAAGACTGACAGGTCATGAACCAGAGATGTTTAAGAAAGTAGTTAATTGCTAGAGGAATGGAAACCACAGGAGAGATCTAAGAACTAATCAGAGAAGTGGAAAAAAAACTTGGACATGAAAGTCTAGTGATAGTTGGAAAGAATGAGCAGAACTAAACATGTTTATACACGTGATCAGAACTAAACATGTTTATACACGTGAGCACAACTAAACATGTTTATACACGTGAGCACAACTAAACATGTTTATACACGTGAGCAGAACTAAACATGTTTATACACGTAACACAACTCTCTCTGAACATCTTTTTTGAAACCTTAATATAGTTTTCATCATAAAGGAAGTGTATATGTGTGTATGAGAGAGAGAGAGAGAGAGAGAGAGAGAGAGAAAGAGAGAGAGAGAGAGAATGAACAGGCTTTATTTTCAAAGAGTTAAGAATTGGGCACACAGGCTCGTCTAACATTCTGCCCTTCATCATACAGCTCTCAATCAGTCGGAGTGATTCAGCATGTGTTAACGAACATAATAAGCATGAAGAAACAATTAAATGATTACATAAATAAATAATAAACGTATCTCTTGTCCATACACTCCACATTCTAATTTATCTAACTACATGAAATAAACTTACATTTTTACATTCATTCAAAAGCTAACAAATTTATAGAAAATCAGTATAAAAAATACAACACTTAAGACATAGTTTAAACTAATTTAGAATTTGACAGTATACACTTATTATACTATACTTTTCATGTACTTGAGTATATGCAGATACATATATACTCACACAAATGCAAGTACATGCCACAAATATGCAAACACATGCACACATATGCGTAAATACACATACATATGTATACACAAAAACATGTGCTGTCACATATACACATACACACATATAAATGTATATTTATGTTACACATATGTGTATATACAAATAAAGTATATACATCCACATATAAATATACGCGTATAAAAACTTTCAAAAAAAGAAACACAACACTACTGTAGTCGTAACGGACAGCACAATTCAAAATGATATTAAAATTTTATTTTACAGAATTAATGTTTCAATCTTGGCATGAAGAAACTTTAAGACTTTAACAGTGAAATGATGTTCATGAAATTTGGTTTGGACTTTTATTCTTTCCGACTGAGGCCTCCATTTCAGTAAGATGTATGGCCTCCTCTGGCCTGTATCAGAGAACGACATTTTCTTTACATGGATCCGATTTGTTGTTGTGGAATGGCTGCCTACTCTTCCCGCCCTGCAAGAGACAACTGTCGGAGATTGGTTGGTGCCACGTCTCGATGGCGTACTTGTCTGTTGAGTTCATCCCATAAGTGTTCTATTGGGTTCATGTCTGATGACATGGATGGCCACGGAATGGTCTGGACATTGTTGTCAGCGAGGAACTGGGTGGTGAGTTGTGCCATATGAGGTTGAGCGTTATCCTGCTGAAAAATCGACTCTGGTGCAGCCAGAAGTGGAAGGACGTAAGGACGAATAATTTCAGCGACGTACCGCTGGGCATTCAGGCGTCCTTCAATTTCCAATAGATCACTTCTTCCCAGGAAGCTGATCGTCCCCCGCACCTATACACCTCCACCACCATGTGGAGGAGCCTCATCCACCCCGTTCTGGACTTAACGCTCATGGACTCTGCGGTAAACTCTTCTCTGACTATCGTGTCGCTGGAGCAGAAAGAATGATTCATCACTAAACCAAACCCTTCTCCAATCATTCGCAACGGTCCGTTGACGATGCTGGTTCGCCCACTGCAGTCCGTTCTGGCGATGCTAGTCCGTAATAACAGGACATCTGTAAGGTCTTCTAGCCCAAAAACCAGCGTCCTGCAGCCGGTTCCTGACTGTTCGATCTGAAATTCGACGAGCTGCTGTCATTGACTGTGAAACCGTATTCCGTTCTGTGTGATTTACTAAATGCTAACTTGCCAATATGGCACTAGAAAAGATGTATCTGTTGTGTTTAAAGGTCCATGAGAACAACTGTGAATAAAAGTTAGGTACTCTTTCTCAGGGTCAGGTTAGACAGATTGATCTGAGAGACTAGGATTTGTGTTCTGAGGTACACTCAGAGAACAATACGCCCAGACACGCTCCTTCTTGCACTGGACAACAACAGAACATCTGGACTCCATAATTCAAGCTTACAACGCAACAGTAACTCAAACGTAGAAACAGCCAAGAGTGTAGTTCAAATTCAATAGACAACAAATTTATTGATGAGGAAGATGTGGACGATGGATATGACGATGGAAGGAAAAATTACTGTCATACAGCAACGTCAAAAAGTGAAACATGAAAAACTTCCCGGGCACGCAGTCCGTGCAATAAGGAAGAAACATTCTACCAGCAAACAGTTACAAACAACAAAAAAAAAAACGCAGTACTTGCTAATGCCTGGAATTAATAACAACTTCCAGAATAACACTTCATCTTTCAGAATAATAAAACACAAACAGTAAGCTCTGGTCCTAACAAAGACATTACAACATAATTCCTATCATACTATTACAAAGAAAACCGTGTCCTAAAAAGGACAACACAAGCCCTACTACACTTAACTAGGACATGACTGAATTCACTACACAACTACTACTGACTTGCCTCTATCACACGATCCTCATACTCCGAATACGATCATCATCATCATCCTCAAATAAGCTCCAAGTTCTTTTATATAACTCGCATTTAGTTCGCCATCATTCCAGAACTTTCACTCCGTGCAATTCACATTCACGCAAACAAAGATAACTGTTCTGAGCTTCACCAAAACACGAGCTTCAAAAATCCATGAAGTTGACAGGTCGTAAACAACATAACCTTGAACTTTCCTTCCTAAAACAAACAATTAAAACTCTAAAACTAAATTTAGACTGTTAAGTCAACACTGACATTCCAGTCGTTGACACTTAAGAAACTTTCCCTAACAAAACTCGTAAAAACTCCCGAGAAATTCCGCTACCTGCTAAAAATTACTAGAGCCAAGAAACTTTTCTTTCGGAATCCCATCCAAAATAACATTAAGTGATTACAATTTTGTCTGCCGTTACAGACACGGACGAGCTAAATCACGTGTTGAACTAAGTGAACTATACAAGGGAAATAGTGCATTTAGTTCAGATCTAAGGGAGTTAAACATACATGACTCTGCAATAATGTTTAATATTTCCGATCAGCAAAACAAATCGATCTTAAATGATCTCATCTAAACAGCCTGGTAAATACTGTTACAACTGGACTGTTGAGGAAGCAGATGCTAATCGATTCCTGAGGTGACGCAGCCGTATGAAGCGGTCTTTGGAAGGAGTTGTGACTATGTGTCTTCCACTACGCGCCCGGTCTGCAGCTGAGCCAGTTTCTTGAAATCGTATCCAATGGCGACTAATAGTGCTTCTAACCACATTAAATTGTCTGGCCGCTACACTTTGTGAATATCCAGTTTGTAAACGTCCAATGATGTAATGAGACGTTGTTCTATAGTGAGATGAGCCATACTTCCGCATTGAATTTTCAAATGAATTATTTCGAAGACCGTCAATCTTTTATAGGCCTTCAATAACATGGTCAGTGAGTTTTGTGTTCAGTAAGTTTCATGGGATTCTTGTGAACCTGTCATGAGTTATTGTCAGAAATGCTGTTTTGACTAATGTAGCTTTTCTGTGGTCATACATCTGCTTATTACAATTCAGGTCAGCACGTGAAGCTGATGTCCAAGTGAACGTTTCAGGCAATTTGCCCTTGTCTGATCAGCATACTTCAGTTTAAATCGCAACATCGAATTTGTTACGTTTCTTTTTTTTTTTTTTTGAACAGTATATATATATATATTTTTTTTTTGTGTGTAATAAACATACGTGTATAATACACATACATACATACCCACTTATATATGCATACACACTTATATATACATACACACTTATACATACATACATACACACTTATGTATACATACACATATACGCATATATAGACATTCACACATATACAAATACATACTTACACATATTCATACATGTATACAAATAACAAAAACATAGATACATTTTAGGAAGGCATATAGTCCATATCAAATAGATATTGACAAGGATTCAAGTTATAAGAACGAATATTACTTACATTGTTTTACATGAGTTGGTAGGGTATTCCAAAAGTGGGCTGCTGAGTAAGATAAACTTTTTTTTCATACATGCCAAGCCTTGGCTTTCGGGCTGTGTTTGGGTTGGATTTGAACAACGACCACAGATAGGGTGGACGATTGTACGAGAGATTTTTATGAATTAACTTGGCTTTGTTGAAAAGAAATCCCTTCTTGAGGGGTAGAATATCAAGATGTTTGTCCTCGTTAGCAATGTGTGAGCTGCATGTTTGTCATCTATAAGCGTTAATGCCTGTTTCTGAAGTGAGTAAAGTCTTTTCATGTTTGTTATGAAGCAACTGTCCCAGATTGTGGAGCGGTAGTCCAAGTGTGTTTGCATCTGTCATATGTAGTATATTTTTCTGAGAGTGAGATAACAGAGAGAGGAGAGGAGAGAGAACAAAGAGAGGACAGACAGAGAGAAGAGAGAGAGAGAACAGAAAGAGGAAAGAGAGAGGAGAGAGAGAAGAGAGAGAGAGAACAGAAATAGGAGAGAGAGAGAGAGAGAGAGGGGAGAGAGAGAACAAAATACTACCATACCGGTAAAATAATTGCAAACAAAGCATTTTAAAAAAAGCATCTGACTAGAGCTAAGGGAACTAACACTTCACACCTGCACTACACACCCGCACTACAAACATGTAGATGTCACGGGGCATGGATTATTATGTATTGTATACAATATTCTTACAAAAATGTATGCTAGAGAATGTCATTAATACAAATTATGAGCAAGAGAAATACATTTACGGTACAATAATGTCTTTTTAGATACTGTAAATTTATATCGTGTCTGCGCAGACGATGAATCGTCTGTCAGTGTTCATGTGGTACACAACATTGTACATGTTACACTTATCTCTGTCAGTGTTTATGTGGTACACAACATTGTACATGTTACACTTATCTCTGTCAGTGTTTATGTGGTACACAACATTGTACATGTTACACTTATCTCTGTCAGTGTTCATGTGCTACACAACATTGTACATGTTACACTTATCTCTGTCAGTGTTTATGTGGTACACAACATTGTACATGTTACACTTATCACTAACACTAGACATCAGAAATGGAATAAAATAATATGAAAAAAATGCATATTTATTTACAGGTAAAACAATGTGTTCATAAAGAATAAGCAGCAACATAGAGGCTTTATGTTAGTCCGGTGTAATCTATACGTTTGTTTCAAGAAAGTCGGTGTAATCTATACGTTTGTTTCAAGAAAGTCGGTGTAATTTATACGTTTGTTTCAAGAAAGTCCGGTGTAACTTATACGTTTGTTTCAAGAAAGTCCGGTGTAATTTATACGTTTGTTTCAAGAAAGTCCGGTGTAATTTATACGTTTGTTTCAAGAAAATCTAGTGTAATCTAAACGTGTGTTTCAATAAAGTCTGGTTTATTTCACGAAAGCTTGGTGTAATATATATGATTGTTTCACGAAAGCTTTGTGTGTATATTAATGAATAATCGTTATGAAAGTTTGATGGTATACAGTATTACAGTCAGATTGTTATGAAAGTGTGATGGTATACAGTATTACGGTAAGATTCATAATACAGTTTTGGAAACATTGTTACATCCAAAAAAAATCTATGATGATAGGCTGATGTGTGATTTCTCCAATTACAATATATATATATATATATATATATATATATATATATATAGTGAGAGAGAGAGAGAGAGAGAGAGAGAGGAAAGGAGGAAGGGATGGAGGGAAAGGGAAAAGGAGGGAGAGAGAGACACATACAAGCAAAGAGAGAGACAGATGGAAAGGTATACTTTAAGGTAATGTAATTCTTTGAAAGCTTATTGTGATGATGATGATGATGATGATGATGAGTACACTAAGCATCTAATACAATTCTTGCTACACAGTTATTAGATTTTCACACGAAGTCACTCGCACCCAGCAGATAAGTTTATCAACTGTACGGCACATGATGATAGTTGGATGGTCATTGACTGAAAGTCTCCCTCTCATCGTCTTCACGTTGAGTAGACTGGGTTGTGCAGTACAGAGGACTTGTTAGTGCACTCGCCTGCCCACTTGATATTCCTGGTTCCATTCCGCACCCAAGTAATTTTTTTTTCTGGACCGAGCGGAATCTGGATCTACCCAGCCTCAACACACGGGTAGCGGGGGATTTACCCAGCCTCAACACACAGGTAGCGGGGGATTTACCCAGCCTCAACACACGGATAGTGGGGGATTTACTCAGCCTCAACACACAGGTAGCGGGGGATTTACCCAGCCTCAACACACAGGTAGCAGGGGATTTATCCAGCCTCAACACACAGGTAGCGGGGGATTTACCCAGCCTCAACACACAGGTAGCGGGGGATTTACCCAGCCTCAACACACGGATAGTGGGGGATTTACCCAGCCTCAACACACGGGTAGCGGGGGATTTATCCAGCCTCAGCACACGGGTAGCGGGGGATTTATCTAGCCTCAGCACACGGGTATCCGGGGATTCCCAAGGAAAACAAAGTTAATCAGAGAAATGCTGTGGTGGCCGTGGAATGTGAAGGTGCAGACACTTCACTTCTCTCGCCTGGCAACTATCACAGGGCCTAACTTTCAAATAACATGAATCATTATGTTATCCTTCCCCAGGCTTTCAGAAATTAATTTTTTGGTACAATTTTTAAACAGCATTTTAATATTTAAGGCAGGCTGCAAGTAATTTAACGGTTGTTTGTTCTTGTTGTTTTTTACAGGCTGTTATTTTTGACGAGGTGTGCGAATCTGTGGATGACCAGGAACTGTCTGCTAGTGGCACACACACACACACACAACGTATATAATGACCATCATCTTCCTCGTTCTGACCTCACTGGTCGGAGCTGCCCTTTCAGGAAAAGTAAGACCAACTTCTGAGTACAATATGACCAGGTGAGAAATGAACGTGAGTTTCATATTCTTGATAAATCTTTCCATGTCTCGAGACATTGTTCATAAAAAAAAAGTTATGGAAAGAGAATATCTAGTATAGTTGCAGTTGGTAGCGTGGAAATGTTGACTGAAGGCGCATAAAGTGAAGCTGTTGCCTAGAGTTTATGCTTCTGAAACTGTCAGGAAATAGAGTTAATAAAATGTCAACAGGACAATGACAGCAGTTTCAATTATGAAGAAAAAAAATCTGGTCCTTGACCTATTTTGTTTTTTTCCCGTCACTAAGAGGGTGGAACCTGGATGAGTTTGTGGCTCCCAACAGGTGCTCCTGGTCATGCTGCTCCTTCATGTGCGGGTCTTGATGTTTCTAATTATATCATTCATTCTTGATATCAACAATATATGGCTCTAGTATTATTAGACCAGGCGCAATATAGTTATACTTGAAAAATCCGCTGCCGAGACGGTTGCTATGATACAGAAAGCCTACAGGAAAGATGATTTATCGAAAGCACAAGTGTTTCCATGGCACAAGACGTTCAACGATGAAAGAGCGTCGAGAATGAACAACACACAGGGCGCCCATTAACGTCTCACACTTCCCACAGTGCTGATAAGGTGAAAGCAGTTTTGGACTCTGACCGACGTCTGAGTCTTAGATTGATAGCAGATCATGTTGGACTTCCAAAATCCATTGTGCATGAAGTTGAAGTGTTTAAACGGCTGAAGAACAGAGTCCGCCAGGATATAGCCAACACCTGGGTTCTTCACCACGACAATACTAGTGAGAGTTTCTGGCGAAACAAACCGTGGCAATGCTGTGCCACCCTTCTTAAAGCCCAGACTTGGCCTCGGCTGACTTTTTTGTGTGTTTTCCCGGCTCATACGAGGGGTGATTGATAAGTAACATACATGCATACACGCCCGCATCCACTCACGCACGCATGCGAGGGGTGATTGATACGTTCTTGGCATAAGGTACAAACCTTTGAAACACGCAGTTGATATTAGGTGCATTTGTACACCAGGTTAATGTAAGACTGAGCACCAAGTTTCAAGAAATTAATTGCAACCAATTTTTTTTACAGACTACTGAAGTGGTAAGGGGTGGCAAAAATTGAGAAAATGGATAAAATTTCTCATCGAGCCGTCATTCGCTACCTCTGTATCAAGGGCTTATCACTGAAGGAGATCCATGAGAATATGGTGGAGACTCTAGGGGAGAGTGTCCCTTCTTACATCACAGTGAAGAAATGGGCAACTCAATCCAAATATGAAAGGGAGAGTCTGGAAGATGATCACTGTCCAAGAAGACCTTCATCGGTAACCACCGATTAAACCACCGGCAGAATCCATGACATGATAATGGAGGATCGACTACTAACTGAGTGGTACATTACTACTAAGTTGGGCATCTCCCAGGAACGTGTTCATGCCATTATTCATAATAATCTTCAAATGACAAAGGTCTCTGCTCGATGGGTCCCGAAACTTCTTGGAGCTGATCACAAACGACAACGTCTCAATATGTCAGGAGACAATCTTGACCATTTTTCTGCAGATCCTGAAAAGTTTCTTCAGAAATTTGTGACGATGGATGAGATTTGGGTACATCATTTTCAACCAGAAACCAAAGAACAGTCAAAGCAGTGGAAACATCATGGATTCCCCCCCCCCCTCCTCCAAAGAAAGCAAGGTTGGTTCTGTCTGCAGGCAGATGACTTCCGTCTTTTGGGATTCAGAAGGTGTGTTAATGTAGACTATCTTCAAAATGGCAGAACGGTCACCGGGGCCTATTACTGTAATCTTGTGAAGCAACTGCGGGTCAAACTGAAGGAAAAGCGTGGAGGGAAATTGACGAGAGGAGTCATCTTTCAGCAAGACAATGCTCCAGTTCACAAGTCGGCTGTGGCAATGGCTGCCATTCATGAATGCAGCTTCCAGCTTCTTGAACATCCTCCTTATTCCTCAGATGTATTCCCTTCAGACTATTACCTGTTTACTAAACTCAAAAAGAGACTCAGTGGTCGCAGTGCTTGCTTCAGATGATGAC